>JAWWLV010000001.1:76125534-76197706 GCA_035041135.1 Platyrinchus mystaceus
AAAGAAAAGAAAAGAAAAGAAAAGAAAAGAAAAGAAAAGAAAAGAAAAGAAAAGAAAAGAAAAGAAAAGAGAAAAGAGGAGACATACTGAAACAGTGTTTCTCTGCTATGTTTTACAGCTAGCTGCAGCTACTCATGGTCTGATTTTATACTTAAATAAGAGTTTCCCCCACTCCTGGACTGGGGTTAGAGACTTTACTTCATTGCAGCTGCTATGAGGGCAACACAAGGGAGTCCTGCTTCTCCTGCCCCTAACAAGCAGGGCTATTCAATGAGAGCCCTTCGACATCCTAACCCTCACTCCGGGATGGGCCATTTTGAGCGCTTCTGTTCAGACCTTCCTTTTGTCCTAACTTCCTTTCCTTCTTTGGACTTTTTTTTTTTACTTTTTCTTTTTTTCTTTTTTCTTTTTTTTTTCTTTTTTCCCCAAAAGGCACTGCACAGTCCAGAAATTCTCTGCTCCTTGTGTTGCATGTCTGGAATCCTAACAAGTCAAACCACAGGATTAAAGCCAAAAATGTGAATGGAGACAATTAAATTCTTCAACACTTGCAAAAATTAAGGAGTCATAATTTATACTGACTTTAAAATCCACCCCATCTGTTAGTACATTTCTAACAATGTGATTTGTCACAGTAAAAAGTAATTAAATGAAATGTATAAAAACGAGTCTCATACTGTTTTATGCATAAAATATATTTTATTATAATTAGTCACCTGAACAAAGGATGATGAAGCAATTATAAATGGCAACACTTACAGACATTAAACACACAGCAGATGTAGCGCAGGCAAAATATTTTCTTCATAAAGAATTGATTCACACAGAATATTTGACTGGGAAAACTGAGTTTTATTTAGGTAATGCAATTGTATTCAGCAAACAGAAAGTTTTGCAGGACAGCAGCTATGTACAGTGTTGGGACCTGATTCAGAGTCAATTAAAAAGCTCCTGCTGATTTCAGTGGCTTTCAACCAGCTTCCTCAGAGTGCCACTGTGCTGAAGAGCTCCCTCACTGAGCCAATAGAAGGAATCAATGGTCTTTTACACTAAGAGAAGAATAACCCACCCGGATTAAATTGATCTCACTGGCTCGACTATGTAAAAAGTTCACATTAAAGCTGCCCATTATCATATGAATAATCAAACCTTTCTAATGCTTCTATTGTTTTTGCCATTTCCATGTGATTTTGTGGTTTTGTTTTTGTGGTTTTTGTTTTTGTTTTTTTTTTTTTTTTTCACTTGACACTTGCAGGCACACCTGTAGAATTTTATTTCTGAGCTAGAAAACAGAAAACTCTTTGGTCCAGTGTAACATTTTCAGCTGTGAGGTGTTATTGTTTGTGTGCACAGACTAAAGAAGAAATTGTGAGAAAAAAAGAGAACTTTAAAAATACAGTACTAAACCCAGATGTAATTAAAATATATTGCAGGGGAGGGAGATGGGATTCATGCCATAAGCTGAAACAGCAGTAAAAGCAGAGAAACAAAAAGAACAGCCAGAGTGGGAATGATGAGGAGACCCATTTCTAACCTTACTCAACCAGGAGACTGTCCTTGTCAGTAATTTAGCCACTGGAGCCACTGGTAGTTGCTAAACAGCCTCCTCCAAGGGAGCAGCTCTCTGCAGCATCACAAAAGAAACAAATGATCAGACGAAGGCATTTAGGATCAGAACAGATAATAATGTATGTCCTTCTCATCTTACAACATGTTTCTAATATGTCTCAGAAACTTAAACCTGTGTCTTTCCTTTCCTGCAACTATATTCTTTTAAGTATTTTTCTGCTTTTGAGCAATGAGGATTTTGTTTATAATGTTGAAAATACAAAATCCAAATAAGTTTTGTTTGATTTCCTGGAGGGAATTTTTTTCCTTATTTATGTCTCTTAGACTGAGAACTTCAGTTATGTAAATTTAAGTTGCCAGCTTTATATTATGCTTGTGCATGCTCTTTGTTTCTTTAATCAACTCTTACTCCTCTCATGTTGGAAAAGGACAAATGACAAGAAACAAGAATTAGATTTTCCAGAAAGCAGCACGCAAACCAGCATTAGAGTTCCTTGCCATCCTTCTTTTCTACGTATTTATGCCCCAAATCTAGCTAACCAATGTTGCCTACAGCTAAGAGCACTGTGGACCAGAACATTGCTGTAATATTGACTCTTAAGCAAAAAAAGAATAAGTGACATTGTTCATAACTCAAACATCACTACCATATTTCACTTCCAACATTTAAAAATAAAAACCAGAACCCCAAAGCCTTCATTATTTAAGTTAAACAATGAAACTGTTACTGTGTCGCTTGAAGCCCTGCTTTGCTCTCAGTGTCTTAGGACAACTTTTTTTTCCCGAAGAGTGATGAAGAATACATTTTATAAGGCACAGATATGTGCAAAACAAGGCCTCTTTAGATCAATTCCAGGATTACAGGTTGCCATGAAATGAAGGGGGAAAGGAGGGTAAGTATTATGCCAGGAAAACATGAGAAAAAGCAGTTTTATCTCTCTGCCAAGGTTAGTTATAGGGAGGCAGTTTTAAAAGGTTGTCATTTTCTTCCCCTTTCCTGTTACCTGGAAAACGCTCAGAATAAAGAAGAATAAAATGTGAAAATGCCTCAGCCTGTACCAGCAAGCCAGAGCAGTGTTGACAGGATTACAGAAGTTGCCTAATTAGTTCCTTCTTTGCTAATATCCACCCCAAAACCTCCACTTTAACTGGTAAACATTCAGCAATTCAGCGAGAGAAACTCAGGAGCTAAATGCCAAATCTGAATGCTCTCCTTTCCTACTGGAGGCTTACCCACCACCAGAGCTGCTCCCTTGGGCAGCAGGGACAGGTTTGGGAGAGGGGCAGCTCCCCTCCCCTCTCACCCCTCTCAGCCACACAATAATGCCCAGGGTGACCCTCCTCCTCCCTCTCTTCCACCAGGGTTGGAAAACAGAAAGGCATAACTTAACCTTGATTTTTTGACTTCTTTTTCTGTAAGGGAACAGGAATTGCTCATAGGGTGTGTATGTACCCTTGTGGTAGGTTTGCTTTCCATACAGCCCCATGAGAAGAGGGGTGGATGTCCCTCCCAGGGAATGCACTATTCATGTGAGACCCACCCTAAAACCAGGTATGAAAATGATCAGCAGTTGGATCTCTTATGTGTCATCTATTTGCACATGATTGGCAAATTATGGCTCATTCCTTAGCGTATGATAGATGACAAAATCCTGGTCCAATAGTTACACATCCAAAGAAGCAGAAATTACTATGATTTACATTTTTCCCCTTCTTCTATTAAAAAAATATAGAAAATTTTAATAACCCCACTTTTCTGAGACAGAAATGAACTCCAGACCCCTAGAATGTCCCAGTGACTTGGAAGCAACCATTGTGCATCTTTATCTCTTCCTTATATGAATAATAATAAAAAAAATCTTACAACTCACAAAGCTGCCCCAATTCATTGCTATACTCATTTGCATGTACATTTTATTCCCATTCTTCTACCTTTTATCTGTGTCCTCTAGATGGTTAACTCCACAGGGAAGGGATTATGTCTTTTCTTTTTTATATAGTTCTATGCATAATGCTTCCCTCCTGGTTCCTTTGGACGCCACCATAATATAAATATAAATATTTACTACCACTGCTAGTGCCTGGGAAGAATTGTCCCTTATAGCTGTACAATCATAGTCAGTAAAATTTTAAAGATTCTGGTCCATCAAATGCATGTGAATTGCTGTTACATATTGATCCAAATGTGAGTGATACCTGTAAGACCTGGAGCCATCTGGGTTAGTTGCTCTAACTCCTTATTTGCCGGTATCATCCGTGCTCGGTGTATCACTGCTAATGTGCACACACAGTAGGTTACACGCCCCACACTGGGTGAATTATTTTCTTCTACACAGGACTCACTATTAAGAGGGAGAGAAATTATAACTTGTGTCCAGAAAGCCTGCTGCCTGGGCAATCCTCCTCTCTTTTATTTGCAGAGTGGCACACTGAAAGCTGCCAAGACAGACTTTATGCAAAGCCCTTCTGTAATAAAGGTAAGACACAAGAGACTACTTGTAAATGACTGATTTTCTCCTTTCTGCTCAGTTCTCAGCTATATATTATATATTATGGTCTGGTGTTACAGGGAGATTATGTACTTGTCACATGGTAAAAGTTTTCATGACTGCTGACTCCACTTTCCACAGTTAAATCTACCGTTTTTCTGACGCACACAGGCACACATGTCCTTTAAAGTCAAGCTCTAATGAAATACAGTATCAAATGAAAATAATATAATGGCAGGTGTCTCAGTTCCAGATTGTTTTTGTTAGATTGATAGCAAGCTTTTACTCCAGGAAAAAAAAAAAGTCTGTCTTGCCAGCAATTCTGTATTATAACAGGTTTAGGTATATACAAGGTTTAGGTAGAACAGATGCATGAACAGTGAGGAAATTTGCTTTCTTCTTTCATCTCTAAAATGGCTCCATCTCTGAAGTATAGCTACTCTTCAGTGCTGAAAATTAAGTAGCAATTCTTAGAGACAGACTTTCTTGCCTACCCAAAGACAGGGGCAGATGGGTTGCACTAGGAGTGTCTTGAGATCATGTGGCTGATTTGATCTCCTCTGGAGACTGCCCTGAAAAGCCCCAGGCTGATGTTATCACACCACTAACCACAAAGTGATGACTGGACATCCTTTTTTCTGTGCTATCTCAGTGGTTTCCTGACCACATGACAGTCTCTGTTCCTCAAAACAAACACAAGGTCTGGACCTGCTGCTAAGATGAAGGTGTTAGCTGCAGTGTCCTTCTTTCAGTGTCCTCAGAAAGGAGAGATCTTGGTGTAGTACATGGCTTTTGTACAGTGCATAGACCTGACTATGAGGAGAAGCTGCAGAGGCTATGGGCAGCTTCTGCTTGGCAGCAAATATCTGCATCAGCTTTCTCTTTCCTGACCTGTAGAAGGCTGCACGTGGGACAATTGCTCTGAAGTTTCATCTCAGTCTAGGGAGAAAAATGCACACTTTTTAGATAAATGTTCATTTAGGTGTATGTTTTGTGATCAGATAAATCTCTTAAACAGCTCCTGTCTCTCATCATGTCTTGGTAAATGCCACCTCTAGCTGGCACATACATTTCAGAGTGAAAAGTGACTCTGACCTTATGAACCTGCACTGTTTTTTTCATCCACTTTAAATTAAGAACTATACACCAACCTGGCAAAAGTATGAGTTAATTTACTCAAGCAACACAAGTTTCTTTCTTCTTGCCACTTGCCCTGTCCTTCTCCTTAGACTGCCGTTGAATCCTGGTATCAGTTCTTGTGTTTCCTGTTGCTTCCCAGGGAAGACTTTCTTTCTCCTCTTCACAGTTCTCGTGTATTAGTCCATGTACAGAGTGAACCATGTCATGAAGCTGTCTAGATTGTACCTCAGATTTTGAGGCCATCCCAAGAGATATACTTAAATGTATGGTGACCCAAAACTTTGTACCAGGTTAGATCTGCCACTTGAGTCACAAGTGAAAGCTATTGAATTTTAAGTAATGAACCAACCTCTTCTTTATGCCTAATGAGATGCCCTTGTATTTGATTTCTTGATCCATATCTTTGGTTCAGCACACAGAGCTACAACTTTTGGCTTTTGCTTCTGTTAATGCAGATAATTGGTATCTGTTCAGAATCACTAAATATCATTTAACTTTACCACAGGCTGAGTTCAGCTGCCTGCATAATTTCTCAAAACTAGTAGGACTTGGCTACATTATTTAATTACCAGCATTTGAGGGGGACCTAAAACTATTTGGAAAATAAAGTCACCTGCTATTTTGATGACAGAGGCCATGTCCTCACTAACCTTTGGCTGTGTGTTGTGAGGATCCCAGAGCAGTGGTCATGGACACCCAAATGCAGCGCTGATGGGAGTGTGCAGGGGCTCCTGGCGGGGCCGGGCACTGTGGGCAGCAAACATGGGCATCACGGCCCAGGCTGGAGCCAGGATGCATCAGGATGGGTACATGCACAGGCATTTGGCAGCGCTCCCGGGTCCTGTAGTCTAGACACAGCCAGTGGCTTAATTAACAGCTAAATAAAAGTTAGGCAGAAACTTTAATGTTCCTCGAGTACTTTTGTTGTTTGTTGGCAGGCTTTCTGGCCTGTGTAGAGGAGTACCCATGCTCCAGCCTGACATGGCTGTTTAGTACAGGTCACAAATAGTTGCTTTGGTGGCATTCACAAGCATCAAGAGATGTACAGGGTCACATTAGATGCTTTGGACGATCTTACCTGTGCTCCGTGGCCTCTTCACAGTGGGTTCTGTAGGTCCTGTGCCATACCTCCTAGCCCACATGAATGTCTTGGATTCTTTAAGACATGTAAAGTCACTCTAGGCAAATGTTCAGGCACATGAGTGAGTCACTATGTGACTTTTACCCATCTTCTTGCACATGGGGACAGTGAAATACAGTTCCTGCTCTTCAACGTCTCAGTAGTTCATGCATGTACCAGTAGAAGACTGGTACATGCATGAACATGGGAACAGGATCAAAGTGAAGTACAAATATTTAGCCTTTCCTGCTCTAAGTATTACTGAACTGGTACTATGGGACCAATCAGGAGCCTCATCTTTGGGTTAGGATTTGGTTGTGATGAATACTGTGCAGACTACAGAAACTAGCAATGTTTTTGCTTCAAGGAAAAGTCAGAACTTGGAGAAATAAATAGAATCAGTTTTGATTAATAATCTTGAGATCATCACATGCAACTCTTTGAGGCACTGCAAAAAGTCCAAGAGTACCTGTGTACAAATTAAGCATGGAAAAGATGAACATTTTGCCCAGTCAAAACTAATGGGGACCAACTTAAAATAAAGATGCAAGGTTGGATGACAACAGGTTGTGTAAGCCCTAAGCAGTGAAAAGAGGAAACTTTTTTTTGTGCAGTAAGAAAGAAAGAGAATAGAAATGCCTGCTCACCTGGCTAGGTGGAAGCAGGGCAGAAATGCATTTCTCAAGTTCACAGAAAAGGATTTTGCAGAATCTGCCCTTGCATGGAAAAGCTGTGCCTCCTAGGGTACAAAATTTTTGCCAAAGTTTGTCTTTCCTCTTAAAAACAAATAAGCATTTCTCCCTTCTCCTTCATCGCCCTTCTCTCTGTGTCCCTCTCAGTAAAGTTGTCTGCAGAGGAATGTTAGATTAAACAAACTCCCTGGCCCAAGTGGCAGAGAACTGATTTTGCTTCTATTCTGTGAATTGGGGCAGCAGCTTCTGGTCCTCTTACCAGCTGTTATGCCCATAAGCATTTGTGCTTTTAAATAACAGTATTTTTAAAATGTAGTCTATATTTGTGCTTCATATGTTGCTGGTCTTAAAAGTAGACAGATATCACATGGACAATAAAAAGAGCTTGGATAGTGGTTTCTCAATCAGTTTCCATTTCTGCTCCCACTACACTGACACATGGACTTCTCTAAGGATATTCCAATAAGAAAGAAATGTTAATACTGACATCCTTAAAATTCTTAAAACTTTTCTATTCTCAATATATTTTATTTATGTCTCCTAAAAATTGAAATATCTACTGTTGAAGCCCTCTTCCACGTTTACCAACACATAGACAGACAGGCAAGGAGAGAGCGTGGTGTCAGTCATCCACTCCGTGAGCTTCTATCACACGGGCAACTGACTGCATTCCTGTTTGGATTGAAGCAGCTTTTAAAAACAAACAAACAATGAACTTCACACACATGAATTTTAATTTAGGATTGTGGAAACCACTATATGTGGAGGATATTGCTGTCTGCATGAAAGCAGTGGTTTCTCTGCTTTTTTTTAAATGAAAAATCAGAGTTTTGTCAGAAAAGAGACCAAAAAATAGGTCTATTTTTAAAGAAAATACATCAATGAGCTGTACTTCACTCAGAAAAAAAAAAAAAGAGCAGCCTTTGCTTTTCATGAATACTGCTCATTCAAAGCCTGTAGTGAAGACTTCCTAGTTTGCCAGACAGTTGGTGGAGTCAGTCATGCCAAACTTGGCACATATTTAAGAGATATACAAACACAATGGATTAGCGGTATTTATATTTCACCCTTCACCTCTCACGGGGGTCACGTTCTCAGAAGAAGGTGACATCATTGTGAAACTTTACCCTGCTTAAGCCCCAAGCAACATGTCTCCTTATTTAAAGATCAGATTATCCCTCCTTCATTGTTTTGCGTTTGATTTTGTTTCTTTTCTCCATTTTGGGGAAGGGCAGCTCACTATTTTGAAGAGGTGATGGAGCATGTCAGGATTTAAGGAGTGAAAGAGAAGAGATTGGTTTGGATTTTCTGCCTCTCCTTTGTGTGCTCTGAAGCTCAATATACTTAAAGTGGTGACTGCAGGTACATGGGTAGAAGAAAGCTTTTGTACTCTTATAAACCCCAGCGTTCACTTGGACTATACCTCTATAGTCAGAAGACAGGAAAGAAGTTCAGTTTTTTAGCCACTTTCCATTTCAATGGCTGTTTATTAGCAATATCACTGAGTCTCAGAGATCAGCATTTTAAAGTGCTGATAAGAAGTTTGATGCATGCACAGATAACACAATGCAAAGAGCAATAACGACTCTAGCAAAAAGCTAGAGGACTGTCTTGCTCACATCTGAGTCTGTAGTTTTCCATAAATGTTAGCTGCATGTTAATACATGGGAAACAACTGCAACCATAGTGCTCCTACCGCTGACGTCTCTTCTAGACAGTTTCTTATTTCGCTAGCCACAAGCAAACTCCTCAACTTCAGCAGGTTTGCAAACTCTAAGTAACTGTGGAAAACACCTATCTTCCTGTCATCTTTATCTAAAGTAGTTTGTGGAATAAGGAGAGCAAATCTGAAGCCCACATCATGAGTCAAAGGAGTTTCTCATGACAAGATTGTTTAGCAATTTTAAAAAATATTGCTAATATAAATTCATTTTATTTTATATTAATGGATGTGACAAACACAGCAGATATAGTAATTTCAGGAGAAAACAGTTTCAAAGAAATATGGTAAAGCAAGTGACTCAGTGAGATATTGGCAATTCTGAGGGGAACTTATGTCATTGACCATATGGAAGTGACAAAGTATCACCTCAATGCACTGTTCGAAGATTAATATGAGAATAATGTCTACTTGAATGTCTGCTGAAGGCATGGGTTGTAATTACGTGAATATTTTGGATACTATCTTCTTACTAAAGGTGGGTGAATACTGTCATGAATGTTTGATCAGACATTTAACTGGATTTGCTTCTATCTCATACCTCTTTTACACTCACTTACCAAGCACTGGAGTGTATTTTAATTTTACTGACATAAATATTTGCAAAGAAAAAAAAGCTCCTTTCAAGGTCATATATTTAAGTCATTTTAAAAGGCATTATAATTTAGCATTCATGACTATTTGTGCTAGAAATACTTGTATAATTACTTCATTTGAGCCAACAGAAAGGTTTGAAATCAGAAAAAACCCACCCCAACACAAACCCAAAGCAACAAAAATTAACAGTGCTCTTAAATAAAAAAGCAACTGATTTCATGGTTCTGTCACAGTCTCATCCATCCTCTCATTAAGTTAATCACAAATAGGGCATTAAGACTGCAGAAATCTCCATGATAATTTTGATTCTGGTCTTGCTCCCCAAGAAGCCAGTGATAAAACTTCCACTGATTTCAGTAGTGCTGCATCAGAACCTTTATCTGCGTAAGCACTAAGTGAAGGGGGAGGAATAGCACCATGCAAGATACATGGCCAATCACAAGTTACTTTGCAGAAAAACATTAACAGGGGTTAACAGGATATCTCTGCTCACTCTGTGCATTGAGCTACATTCTGCTATATTATATTTCTTTGTATCAAACTCCAAATTCTTACAATGTGTAGAAACTAAATTGAAATATTCCAGATCTGCACCTCTGGGCATTTCATAGGGTGTAATTTAGTCTCCAAAAGTGGGACACAGACATGTGTTGAAGTCTTTTTCTGACTTATCTTCCTTTTTTCATTTCCATCTGCAGTCCCTCTTACTATCAGTTTCTCTGGAGTAGGAACTGGTTTACCAAACAGTAAAATACTTCTTCAAGGAAGGCAGTAGAAGAAATTTCAAGTCATCAATTTCAGTTTGATATCTTAAATGTATTTTATATCTACAAGTGTTCCTTTTGTTTGCCATGTTTCAGTTTTTGATAGTGGGGTGCTATTTCTGTGGCAATTTCCACTTTCTATATTGATTCTTGGAGTAGCAGTTGTTTTAATATTTTTGCTCCCTATAAGTAACACAGGGAGTTATCTGAGCCTTCAGGGAATTGAAGAGCTCCCAAGATTTGGTTTCTCTAGGTAAAGAAGCTCTTTTGCCTTGTTTCTACCTGAGCATTCAAACCGTGTTCAAAGAGAGGGGAAGGTAAAATTAAGAATGAATCAGCTCATTATGACATCTCTTTGAATTAGTTGTAGGGGGAAGGGCAAAGACAACCCTGTTTGGTGAGGAACACCTGATCAGGAGACAGCTGTACATTATCTCATGCACCATATCCCTGTTCCAGCCTGAAGGAATTACTATAAAGGGGCAAAGTTTGAGGATGCTTGTGGACCACAGCTTTCATCCACAGAAATCAATCTGGTTTTCATCTAGTGTATGCGTATTTACATCTATACATGCAAGAAAAGAAGGACCTGAATTTTGGGCATTTCTGAACTATCTGCTGTGAGGTGTACCCTCCCTGCCCTCTGTAAAAGCAGAGCTCAAGAAACGTGATCCCCATGAAGATGCAGACACTCACAGAAAGTGAGGGTCGTGCTCAGCTCAGAGCTGCGCTCAGGTGTCCTTCAGCTCTTTTTACTGCACCTCATTCCCAGAAGGAGTAAAATCTTGCAGACATTAATGACTGCAACAGTAGCTGTGAGAATCTAGCAATTGTGAAAATAAAGCCTTGTCGTCTATGTTGTATTGTAGCAAAGATAAAAAATACAGGCAAACAAACAAACCCCCAAAACACCAAAACCTAAAAATACCTGAAAACAGGTAAATAGCTAATAACAGTTTAAACTTATAACCTCTCTTAGATCAAAATAATCCTTGTTACAAAGGTTTGGAAAGATGTACAAGGCGAGTCTCTCAGAGGCAATGTTAGAAAAGCAAGAAGTCCAAAACAAGGCTGTAATCAAATGTGGAAACTGTATTCTATTCTAGAGAGATGCTAATTCTCCAGAGAACATGATAGCTGTCACTGACAAATACACTACCAAGGCCTGACATACTCCATTTCAAGTAATCCACCCATCCATCACACAGGCATATACACATGCACTTAAAACTTCCTAAATTCTGTTTTCAGGGCCTGATTCCTTAAAGTCTGAGGGATACAAACGATCTCCCTACATGCCAGTAATCCCATTATCAGACAGGATCAGGCCCTGATACTGAACATACTATCTCACTGAATCTAATGAAAATGCAAGTGGATCACCCTGCATTTGGGTTAAACAACAAATACCAGGAATATTTTGAGATTTCGTACCTCATAGAATTAAGAATTCTTCGAGGTTGTTTGTCAAGAAGAGGTTGTTTCATTATATTTTTCTGCATTCCAGTTGTGTGAGCTATGTTAATGTATTACAGTTTTTAAATCATGTTTTGTTCTCAATTCCTTCTATGTTTTTTACAAAAAACATCTCTATCATTAAATTTGCATTTTAAAAGACTGCGGATGTTATGCTTACAATGGGAATTATTTACATTTCAGATTTTCATATATCTGCACCAACTGGCTTTGCTGGATCTCTGGTACAATCACACTTTCCATTATCCGTCTTCTTCTGCTACAAAGATAATTCACTTTAGCTCCAAACTTTGCTAGTCATGCTTTGTATAATAACTCACTTACTATCCCTCACAAGTTTGGCGGCTCGTTAATATAGCGCTTACAGAGAGAGCGCACTACATATTGATCTAATTAAACGTTTCTGAATCAGGACAACAATAGTAATAGGATTAATTATTGTAATTTGTGCAGCAGAAGTATATACATAAAGAGGCAATTTCCCCCCCTCCCCATATAGCCGGCAGAAAATGAATTTCAGACATTAGGACCTGAGAGACCAGAAAGCTACAGCTGCTGAGCTAGTGTCCCTCCCATAGTCCTGGCCAGCAGCTCTGACATCCTTGCACAAAGTAATCACAGATCACAGCATTTAATCACTGAAAACAAGCACTCCAGAGGACAGCAGTGTCAATATCCCACTCTCTCATTATCTGTTTGGATTGCACATCCACACTGTCAGATAAACAGAGTGGAAAATTAAGATTAAAAATATGGTAATTTCATTTCAGGCAGCAGGCACCACTCACTGCCCCTATTATGCTATTGATTACCTCTGAATTCAATTTTTCTTTCAATGCAAACTTTAATCTGTTTGCTACCCAGCAATTCAACTCCCCAAGGGCTATTTGAGAGTAAGTAACCATTTAATCTGATGCTAACTGAAAAATCACCGTCCTTAATGAATTGTGTAAATCATTCAGCTCTAAAGCACCTTTGACTTCTATTTCATTTTTTATTTTCTACTCAATATAGGAAGGGATCGGCGTGTGAATAATTACAAAGTAGCAAGTATTTTTAAATAGAGCAAATATGATAAAAACCCTATTATAGTGGGGCATGTGTAATGAACAGTACTTTTTAATTTCAAAATAGCTATTCATTAAAAAAGAATGGGAGATTAAAAAGAGAGGCTCAAAGCTCAAGGTAAAAGTTGATAGACATTGTAATTACATGGTTAATTTCAAAGATTTATATGCTGTTATGATTTAAAAGGAATTTTTATGACCTGACATTTTCATTTGAGAAGATTTTTTATTTAAAATTAATCTTCTAGCTCCTTTTCTTAATTATTTTTTGGCAAGCGATAAATGGGAATACAAAAAATGCCCTATATCAAATTTTCAGCAGAATAAATGCATGTGAATTTGTGAACAGCAATAAAGTGGTCCTACTTACCGTAGTCAAATCACTTTACATTGAAATCCCAGGCTAAAATAAATTCTTTGTATATGGAAATTATTGACACTTTTAGGAAGGCTCTTAGGCTGTAGATTCGCACCGTACCTTTTTATTTTCCCAGCTAAGAGATTCAAGACACTTTGGCTGAGTCAAAATTGCCTTTCTACTTCTCAATTCAGTTTTCGGCACACCTTTCCTCCTTCTCAACTTTGACGTGTTTTCTTCCCAGCTCCCAACAAAGGGACTGGCAGTGCTAGGGAGGGACTTTGCCTCCCAAATTTCCTGCAGCCTTGGTGACAGTGAGGGAAGCCAGGGGCTGATTCAGGCCAGACACAATCTCAGGTGCTTGTTTACAGCCCAGCTTGCAAAGGAGGCACATCCCAGTCCTGGGCTCCCTTGGCCAGGCAGGATGCACCCCTGGGGACACTGCCCTGTCCTCACACTCAAGGTTGCTTTCCTCAGAGCTGGCATGAAACTGGGTGCTTGGCTATGGCCAGCACTTCCCCAGCAATCTTGCTTTGACACTGGTGACCGTGCCTTTTGTTGTGACTGTGCAGATCGTGCAGGGCAGCCTGCTCTTAAAGCAGCTTGGGACCCCTCTGGTTTTCCCAGCACTAAGGGAGTGCACCCAGTGCTAATGGTCCTCCCTCCACTGGGTTCCACATGGGATATGGAATGCAGGGGGCAGGTGTGGGATTCAAGGTACACAATGTGGGATGAGGGATGTGGGATATGGGGTGTGGCGTGCAGCCCCAACAACAAGCCTGAAGGCAACCCCCATTCCCAGTCCTGGTCTTGGTCTTTGCTCTGCAAAATAGATTAGCCAAAAACATGTGGGGACTAGGAGTTTCTTGCATGCCACCCACCAGAAAGTGCCAGTTGCCCTGCCATCCCTCCACAGACACCTCCAAATTTGCATAGCCCCACTGCTTTCAGATGGAGCTGCACAGATGCCAAGGGAGCCCTGCCAGGTCGGAAGAATTGGCAGCATTTATTTTCTTTACAGCAGTAGCATGCTGAGTAAGGGGAAGGACAGGCTCTGCTTCCCCAGTGCTGCATAGAGGGAGCCTGGAAGCAGCGAGGCAGGAGGGTGGGGGTGGTGATGGTGGTGGTACTCAGGGTACCACAGCAGGTTCCCCGTGGCTCTGCTGTGTGCACATGGGCCGGCGTGTATCCACATGCCCTCAGCATCCTCCCTCCTGTTTGCACACACTCATCCACAACACATTCAGGGTGATCGGTATGTGATAAATTGCAAAGCTGCACACTAAATTATCTTTTTATGCCTTCCAGACATAGTCACCTGCATTTTCCATCCCATCTCATACCCTTCTGTTAGCTTTGCTCTCTCTATTCCCAAGCACAAGACAACTAAAAATGGCTCCTCTTTATTTATTTTTCTTTTTTAATTTGACCTGCCAGGTAAAAACTCCCTCCTTTCCCATAAAATCCCTGATTCTGCAGATGCTTAAAGGTCTACAGTACTTTATGTCCTCAGCTAGCCCAAGAGACAACCACTACCACCACCACCACCACCACCACCATGTCTCCTGCCACAAGCCAAAATCCAGCTCCTGGCTACAGCAGGCATTAGATTGGGAATCCTATACAGAAAACTACTGGAACTTTACTGAAATTTGCCCAAGGCTGTTGGACTAAATCCTTGCTTTAGGCCTGCTGACTTCCCTAGGACTGCAATAGCCAAGGCTCAACTCAAGATTTGCTTGGGACCAGCTTGAAGATTTTCTGTGAGGTAAATTGAGAGTGAAGAGGTTTCCACAGAGTGAGGGGAGAATTTTGGCTTTCCTGAAGGATGCTCGCTTTTCATCCTGGAAATTCCTGAGCTTTCTTATAAAATAAAATTATGACAGCATGATGTACAGTGAAAAGATTTAAAGGGGAAAAAAAATCCCTATTCATGTGGTTGAGGTGCACTCTTGGTTTTGCTACAGGTTCTCTACAGAGTTGAAGTCAATAAGGCTACTGACATGAAGAAAGTTTTGCCAGTGTTTACACAGCCCCAAGTCATCTGGCTTTAGAGGCAGAAGGCTGGAGTGCCAATAACATTATTAAAAACTCTCTGCGATTGTTCCAAAATATTTCTTTAATAAAAGGTAGCATTTACAGAATAGTCCAGGTTGGGGCAGAGTATAGAGGTTTTGCTGGCACTTGTTTGGGAAAGGATGCACTAACCCATGTCTTATGACCCAAAGCATCACTGAAAAAAATGAAAGAAAGTATTTCATGGAAACAGCCATGCTGGAAGCCTGCATGCACTGCAGGTCTGTCTGACAACACAGAGACCTTAAACAGCTTTATTCTCCCATCACAAACACTTTCACAAAATCATAGGCAGACAACACTTGGGATTTAAGCTGAATTTTGAGCAGTTTTGTATCATGGTTGCCAAGTGTGTCTTTTTGTTTCATTTTTCTAGCAGTGGGACTGATGCCTAGGGTCCCACTAGAGCTGTTATCTGTGTGTCTCAAAAATTCAAATTATTACATTCAGACAGAGGGAGATCATAAATAAGCATTTTGCAATACTTAAATACTTATATATATAAAATAGAGTTCAGTTCAGAAAAGCCAGTACAGAATTCATTCGCATGATGGGGATTTTGCTCCTAAATTACTTCTGAATATGAGACTTGGACTCCTCAGGCTTTAGGCAATTTACATTTTTCTAATTTAATCCCCCAAACTGTAAAATTATCAAAACAATTATCTGACCTGTAGATATTATATAATATACCCATCACAGAGAATTTTAAATATTGGGGGGTTTTCTACAGAAAAATATAAAAGTATGTAAGCATGCATACACATTATAAATGTACAGATAATATACCATATGTATGTATAACATTGAGCTGTGCAACATAAACTGCAAATACACTGTACGTATCTATTTTCTGTCATAGGTGTCACAGTAACTTATAATTATGCATTAAACATGTGCTACATACATTTAACATACTTTGTACACATACCCTGGGTATTTATTAAAAGCTGAAATAACCTCTGTGGAGGGAAAATCGGCTTCTCCTTCCCCCTCACTTCACGTTGTATGGAAAGAATCCCCATGCAGGCAAGCAGGGGGCTGTGAGCAGCTTTCATCCACTGTGGAGAAGACCTGATTTTTGGCAGGAGGAAGCATGTTGCTAAATTGTCTCCTCAAGCTACCACCTATCTTCATTATTTTTTATGCCTGTGCACAGCAGAAGACAGATTCTTTTCAGAGCAGGGCTTGGACTTTGTGCCTTCTCAGGACCCCTTTCCTCATCTCTCCTGCTGCCACACTTCAAAGTCTGAAAAAAACCTAAACCCCAAGCTATTAGATTTGTGGTTTTCAGGTGTATTGTTCCTCACCTGACTTAGCAAAGCTTGTCTAGTCAAGAGGCAGCCAAGATCCTCTGAGCAAAGCACTTTTTAAACAGGAAGCGCTTACCAACAGCAGCAGTTTGCAGCTTTGCATGAGCTTTTTTGGTCTCCAACCCCTTTGCCCTCCAACATATATACAGTCACCCCCCTAATTCTACAGACACATCTGCCATAAGAAAAGACACAGGGAAGGAGGCTGCCTGCCACCTCTCACGAGCCTCTTCCAGACCTGGTCCTCTAATTTTCACGGTATCCACTTTCAGCAGCTTGGCTACAAGTGTGGACCCTGCCAGCAGATTGTGATGTTTTTTTGTTTCTAACTGATGCTTTTATGCACTGCATGCACAGATGGGATCATTCCAGGGAGCTTAGCACTGCGGTGTGGTTGGGATGTCTGTCCAAGGGCTCTCTGTACTGACACATCTCTGCTGTGGCCAAAGGCCAGTGTCCCCATGTGGCAGATTCACCCCTTATAGCAACAGAGTGAAAAAGCTACAACTCCTTCCTCAGACTTCTCCGAATTCCTGTGTATTGCTGGCACGATGTGTAAAGATCATCTGCTAGCCAGAGACCCCTGATGGAAGTTTCTACTATCTGCAATACCCAGGCACAGATGTAGTGAGTCAGAGCAGGCTTACAAAAACCCTCGGCACCTCTGTCCCACACAGCCTGAAACAGGGCAGATGGAGAGGACAGACAGCACCAGTTTGGGTTTAAGTTCCCATACTGTAACCTCTTAGCCAGGAAGAGGTACCAGGTTATCCTATTCCTGTCTTATTTCAGCTCAAAACTATCAGCACAACAGGAAAAAATTGTGTGTGTGCACACGGTTCCCTTTATTTGTCCTATGTGATTTCTCCTCTGGGAACACAAGAGAGTCTGTAATAGACTCTCTTCATTACAGTGGTCAGTACTGATGGTCTGTCACGGATGGAGAAAAATGCATGTATGCAGAGTAATTTTAAATTAATATCTTTTACCATGTTGGTGCTGAAAACTGCCTCAAAAGCTGTTATGATCCATCATGGCAATGAGCACTTATGGACTTTTAAATCCACAAATTAGATGTTGTGCACAGGAACTAGAGGCAGTTATGTTCAGCTCAGTGCATAGATCCTCAGCCACACAAATCCAGTTTCAGTACACACCTCCCAGCATACTAAACCCCAGCATTTACTTGTTTATGTATTTATTTATTTACAGGTGGGGGTGAAGCTATTAGAACTGTACATATAAATAAAATTGATAAAGAGAGACAAAGGTAAAAAAATTCTTGTGAACTTTGGTCTTTATGGAGGCTAGGCTTCCTTGATGCTGTAGTTTTTGAAATAGCAGAGACCAGAGATGCACATGTACACCCACACACACACAGAGTCACATACTCAAACTTCTCAATACTAAGAAAACCCAGGAAAAAAGTTCCTGCACTGACAGTTGCACAAAAATTCACATTAAAAAATTCTATTTGGATGGGAACATCACATCTTAAATATCTGCCGATTTGGCACATTTTTACGGCTATCCTAGCTCTCTGCAAAATTGATTGAATTGGAAACACCTACAGAGGCAAAAGAATGAAAATGATACCACAGAAGAAAGCACCATCAGACCATAGTTTTGCAAGGGTTTATACAGATAGCTAAACTCCCCGGTCTGCCTCATTGTCTTTCTGTCAGCCAAGCCCGTGCAGCATGGAGGAGAATGTTACCATGAGTATAGAACAGAAACTCTTCTGGGCCTAAAAAATTCATCAGTACCTCTCATTGCTTACTATGTAACTGATAATAATGTGAAGTTTTTTGTCTCTGAACAGGAGTGTAAAGTGGTAAATGGGGCAAATTCCTTGCATCTCCCTAGAAAAAAGTGACAAGTATGTGCTTCCCACTGTCTTTTTGAAAAGCTTCATCTAATCACACAATGTAACAGAAGTTGTGAAACTCTCCATAACTATCTAAACCCCAAAGGTTGGAAAGAGGGTTGAAACCACTCCTCCATAAAACCTTTCAAATCTTTGAGAAGGGTGCACTTGCTTCATCCCTCTTCCTGAGAGATCTCAGATTTTACTGACAGTTTCTCCAAAAATGGGAAGACCTTGGGTCTCAGGAGCATTGTCACTTGTGAGGCAATTGGAGCAGCCTCAGAAGACAAAAAACACAAGACTTTCTGCATGTTATTGGGCATGGGACACCCCTGAGTGATGGGGAGGGAATGGGGAGGAGGAACGCTGGGAGACCAGGGAACTCCAAAGCAAGTCATGGTTAACTTGTTTCAAAACTTAGTTCAGTATAGGAAATAATGTTGAAACTATGACTTAGAAGCACACACTGAAATGGAAGTTGTGCTCAGGGATGATTCTTGACTTCAAAAGGGACAAGAAAGGAGAGAACGAGTGCTTGACTGGAAAATTGGGATGCCTGTTTCGAGAGGAAATTAATAATAGGAAACACAGGTGAGGTAGATTAAATGCTACCTAGTAGACATTTTCTGCTGTATAAATTAAGGAGCTGCTAAGGAAATACTTCATTACACAATATATAATTAATATGTGGAACCTCAAGCCACAGATACTACTGAGGCTAGAAAAAGAGGATTTAAAAATAGGCTGGTATTTATATGGATGTTGAGAATCATGATACATTAGCTGGAATAAAAACCAGGATATGTTCCCACACAAGGAGGCTAGCTGTACAAGAAAACTACCTAAAAAAAAATAAAATTTAAATTATGTCCATGTCTTGTGGTTGCAGCCTCTGAGGAGGAGCCAGGGCTACTGCCTCAAACAGCACCACCACAGACGGCTGTGCAGGCTGGTACGGAGACTCTCTGCAGGGACCTGGGCTGAGCACACCCATATGGGTTCGTGCCTCTGGACGGCTCACTGACAGCTACCTGCTCTGCTGTAAGGCACTGGCTTTGCTGGAACCTGCCTTCCCACCTCCTCTCTAGGCGCCCAAAAGGCTCCAGATGAGCACTTTTGGCTGAGGGCATTGAAGGGGGCTAAGGGACCACAGGATGCTGAACTGAGGTCTTGCAGCAGAAGGCGGAAGACAAGAAGGTCATAGCCACACTGTCAGTCACAGCCCATACTATTTTTTTAACTCAATAATGAGAGTTAAGAGGCAAACTTCCTTTAACAATTAACAATGTCGTTCTCCACAATGCAATTTCTTGTCCACTTCTCCACCATATACAGTGCTGGCCAGGATTTCAGACAGTGGGCAAGACTGCCTGCAGTCACTGTTTCTGTTGGGTTTTTTTGTTTGTTTTTTGTTTTTTACTACAAAAACACATGAGAAATGTCACAATTTGGTGACATTTCTTTGATGCCTTTCCTCCTCCTCTTCCTGTACGTAGTCTATGCTGTCTAGCTGGACTTTGTTCTCCTGAACTACTGCAAGCCTCAAACATGTTTATTGCTATGTATAGGCAATAAATAAGGATTAAATGCCATACAAATAAATATGAAATCTACTAGACCACACTTGTGGATATCTCAGCAAAATGGCTTGGAGGTGGAATGCCTCTGCCATGCAGGTGGCTTGCTCTTAAAATTAAGTGCATGGATGAAAAGCAACAGAATTTATATGGCCAAGAAATGCACTCCAGAGGACTGTCACTGGAAGAGACTTTCAAAAAGTGACTAAAACATTAGTTTGGATGATAAGAATTTAAATCAGCATGCACCCTGGTACGAAAATAAATTCCCTGGGGAAACCTCCAGGAATGCCTAGGCTTTGAACTGAAGTACAGAGGGGAGATTCCTACATGAGCAGCAAATAAAGTAGTGGCGCAGTTGTGAGTGGTATAGCTGTCAGTGAGGCTTGGCTTAGAGGGGCAACTGAGTCATTCAAACACAGCATTGTACTGAACTAACTGTGCTGCCCCTGGTTTCAGCCCTGAATCTCCAGCACACCAGCACCTGCAGCAGGTGGCCAGCCAAGCCGAGCCCTGGGACAAGCAGAGGAAAGCCGCCACAACTGCGGACCCAACACTTAACCAAAGCAGGACTCCAACACCTGACAAAACCAATGACTTGCCCAGTGGCACTGCATATACTACCTTTGGCATTTGCCTACCACCCCCCTGGTCTTGCATAATTTGTTGCCTTCTCTTCACAGTAACTTGCCTTAACTGAGAAGGTAGGAAGATACTCCACTCCAAGGTGCACCCAGCACTTTACAATTAAGGTACTCTCTAGGCAGGAGAAATAACTAACTAGGAATTCCCAGGTGCCTTATGCCTCTGCTGCATTTCTGAACCCTCAGGTTGATGTACTTGCACAACACAATGCCAAGATGCCTTGGTAACATCTTCAGAGAGGGCTTATAATATTAGAGTTAATTTTCCAGGAGGAGCAACACCTCAACACACCTCTTAGCACTCCTTCAGTAGTGTCCCTGTGCCAGTTTACATTACAAAATGCCTTTCCCTGACTGCTTGCTCTCAGTTGCTCTCCCAACACCCCAAAAAGATGCTGGCTAAGAACCCCAGCAGTTGGAGTTGCCTGACCACTTAGGAGAGGTGGTACCCATGCCCCATCTCATTGCTCTGTATTTCTATGGGCTTGCTTACACAGCTTTCAATACATCACACAGCTTTCTGTGAATTATACCTCCTCCCCCAGCACTGAAACAGAGAGTCTGAGGCCTTGGACTACACGGAGCAAATGCATGTCTCCATCCCTAGACCTAACCCTACAGCAAAACTATATACAGGTCACTGTCACAGGTATATTAAAGCCCCAAAGATGGAGTTGCTGAAGAGTTTTAAATAGTGCTTTGAGACTAATGGATAGCTTCACAGGGTGAAATGTGCCAGCCTGGAGTAGGCCCTCAGCATATAAAGAATCAATGACTGTAAACGAGGAGTTGAAATTGGAAGAGGCAAAGCACAGTGCAGAACTAAAAAGAAATCACTGCACAACTAATGTGATAGGAGAGGAATTGAAATGGAGAAAAGCGTCCTATTTCTGTGCCCAAAACAGGTGGAAATGTGAGGAGGAGATTTTCTTTAAAAAAATATTTTAAAGTAGTAAAAGACTTTCCATTAAAAAAATGTTGAAGAAAACCTTTGTACAGCTATAGGGGAAAAGAAAAAGGGACCTATGACCGTGCTGCAAAGGAACTTCACCTCCAAATTCGAAACACGTCACAATGATAAATGGAAAGAAGTTAAACCTCCAAATGCTATGACTATCCTCAGTTCAGTTCTGGACAGATGTTTGATGTATTGTATTGCTCTGTGACAGAGACCCGAGGGTTCAGAGGGGGTTTTTTATTATTATTTAATATTTTAGCAAAACTTGTATAGCTTGTCATGCCAGCAAGGTATTTTTTAATTAAAATGAAATGTATGTATGTGGGGTGAGCCAGAGTTTATGAGGAGCTTCTTCAGGGGGAAAATGAATCAGTCCAGGATTTTCAAGAAGGATTCAAGGCTAAGCTCGAGCTTACTAACTCTGGAGGAATGTAAATTAGAGTGCACTTACCAGGCAAGGAAACCTGGGCTGGGAGTCAGGTTCTCCAGCCAGGGAGGGCATCCGCCCTTGCAGCTCTGCATAGCAGGCAAAGCAGCATTTTCCAGCAATGGGGGCAAAAGGAATGGGATTGTGTCTTGACGCAATCCTGTGCAGTGTGTTCTAGGAATACCTTGCTTGAGCAGTGAGGTTGATCCGGATGATGCCACTGTGGTCCCTTCCAACCTTACACATTTGGTGATTCTGTTGATTCTGTGTTTCTGATTCTGTGGCAGGTGCAGTCAGTAACGTTTAGCATAGTGAAGCCAGAGCCTGGTGGTGTTGAAAAGGCAGCCTCATGGGTAACTGGAGGAAGGATTTGGGTAAGAGCCATGGGGTTAGCGGCTGCTGAGCACGTTTACCAGGGAAGGAGAAGGGTCAGGCTACACACATGGCTGTTGCAGACTGGAAAAGGGCTGCTCAGCTCCTTTTGGAGGGGTTGTAATGATGGCCAGTGACTGCCAACCCACAAAACTTCAGGCAGGCACTCTTCCCTTTACTCCATCTAAAAGGCCATCTTGTGCCCAAATGGAAGCCCTTTTGGAAATCAGGAACAAACTGTTCCCTTTTGAACATTTTCTGAAGCTGTAAAAAATCTGCATTTACTAGGTGCCCTAAGCTGTATTTTCATGACTTTGCTCTGCATTAGGTGGGCTAAATAATATTTATTACTACATACTTTTATATATTGTACATTTAGTATTATACTGTACTAAATATCTTTATTTATACTAAATAATAGTAGCTCTTTTCAGTGATCACAAACAAGAGCACTTATTGTCATGGAAGTACATCAGGAGGTGTAAAAAGAGCTCCACATTCAGCTTTCTACCATCAACACTGCTACACTTTATTGGGATCAAAGAGGAAGTCTTCCAATTGCCCTAATTCCTGAGTTTGTCAGTGAACTCATCTCTGAGGACGGATTCTAATCACTGAGAAATCCAACTGAGAAATGGCATTACATCTGGACATAGGACTAGGATTAGAGACTAAAGAACAAGGGAGATGACCCTTTTTTAAAGGCAATTGTGTATAGTCGTGCACCAGGAAAAAAAACAAATGTAATTGATGGTATGAGCAGAAGATGAGAGGCGTAAGTTTATTTATTCCTAAAACACTTATTTAATGCTATGTCTGTATTTAATTTTCATATCATTCATATTAATTTTTGAACATATAATGTGATCTGCTTTGTCTTATCCTGGTAGATGAATAATGTTCCTAGGTTTTTTATTATTTTCTGTGGGGTTTTTATTTTTTTTTCTTCTGTTGATTTCATAATGTGGTATACTTGTAATAAGTACTTGTCCTGTCTGAAATCATTCTTGATAAACAATACATATGAATCATCATTTTTCAACCTTGTTCTGAACCATTTCAAAATTAATAGACTAATTAGTAACCTGGTAAACTATTATCATAACCATTTTTAAAAAACCAACCACTTTGGTGTGGCCAGAAATTGCTATTGAGATAATATCCATGACAGTCTTTTGCAACCCTCTGCCACATCCCAAGACATGAAAGTTTCTCTGCTATGTGCTGAAGCACGCTCTTGTGGTGCGACCCAGAGTGCCAAATATGAAACAGTGACTCACGTTCCTCAGGATTCAGCAATCCTCTCCTTGAATATTTCACATAGCTGCATCCCTACTCAACCCGCCTAACTTGAGGCTCCTGGCTCTCTCCCCACCGAAGGCACCTGGGGTGGAAAAACTCCTCCAAGAGCTATCCCAGTATAGGGATGCACCTGACCTGAGCTGGGCCATATAATCAGGTGCTGGGCAGAGGCAGGGCAGCGCTGGTCCATCTTCAGTCTAGCTAAATTTCACTGGCTTTTTCTGTTGTTGCAGTGCTTGATATCTTCCTCCTGGTACCATACAGATACCCAGCCTCTGTCCTGGCTTTTCTGATCTGTCTGGAGTTTTAAATCTTCAGCAACACTGGTATCTGCATTAGTGCAATGCCACAGAAGGATTTTTTAATACTGCCAAAGCAGGATGACAGCCACTGTGTTATGATCCTATATCCAGCTTCATCTTCAGTCTCTCCCCACTACCCAGGGTGTTAACCAGATTATATTTCTATCCATCTTGCGCAAGATGAATATTTCTAAACTGGCTATCCCAGTCTTACAGTCTGCAGCACTTATCTGTGTCCGCAGCATGCATATTTTTATTTAGTCTCCCATTCTTCAGGAATGACTTTTCTTTACCCTTCCTTAAGCAGCAGCCTCTCCAGAGGTGCCCTTCCTTATTACACCTTCTCAAACCCTCACCTTTAAATCTATGTGCAGGCAGATGAGGTGGAGCTCCCCTTCAATGGGCACATGCTTCTTCCTGCTTACAACTCTTCCGTGCACCTCTCGGCGCTGCAATTATTTTATGCCACACACTTTCTGTTTTAGCATAGGGCCGAAACCCTCCCACCAGCTCCACTGCCTTTCCACAGGAACAACAGCATCAGGTGCATGACAAACCATGATTTCTGCCTCTGCCCATCAGGCCACAACTCTTTTCTTTGTAATTTTCTGTGGGGTTTAAAAAAAAATGAACTTTATCTCTTATCTCTACAAAATTTTAAAAAATCATCCTTTCTCAATATACCAGATAGTTCTTCCCACGTAACCTGCCTTACTCTGGATGTAACCAATTTCTAATACTTATACTGAAAATCATGCAGCTAAACCTTCCTTCCTTCCTTCCTGCCTGACTTCCTGCCTTCCTGCTTTTCTTCCTGCCTTCCTGCCTCCCTTCCTCCTTCCCTTCCTCCCTCCCACCTTTGGCTACCCAGAAATAAGGCTGTCTTATTACGATTTCTACCTTGAGTAGTTCCTTCCATGGTGCTTGAGGAAGAAACCCATTTCCTGACGAGTTTTCCGCAGCATAAGTTTAGTGACATTAACTCCTCTTCTGGTTTTTCACAGGCTTACGAAAGACAGTGCATCTGTGGAAATGGATTACCAGGTTTATATGAGCATAGGTGCATGTCTGTGTGCCTCCACCAGCAGCACCTATGGAGTCATAGACAAGCTGGAGTCACTCCTTGACTGAAGTCTCTGATCTCAGCTTCCCCTGTCTTGGGAGCAGGCTGGTACAGCGTGACCTGGAAATCTTCACAATGGAATCCATGAGAAAAATCAAAAGAGGAAGATAGGAAAGTTTATATGGTGCAAAGCATCCTCCATATTCCCTAGAAAGCATGTGTTGCTGACAGCAGGAGTGCCCTAGAGCAGAAGGCAGAATCATAGAATCACAGAATATGCTAAGTTGGAAGGGACCCACAAGGATCATAGAGTCCAGCTCTTAGCCCTTTACAGGACCATCCTCAAGAGTCACACCATGTACAATGCTTCTTGAACTCTGGCAGGCTTGGCGCTGTGACCACTTCCCTGGAGAGCCTGTTCCAGTGCCCAACCACCCTCTGAGTGAAGAACCTTCTTCTAACATCCAACCTAAACCTCCCCTGACACAACTTCAGGCCATTCCCTTGGGTCCTGTCACTGGTCACCACAGAGAAGAGATCAGTTCATGCCCTTCCTCTTCCTCTCAGGGTAAAGTTGTAGACTACAATGAGGTCTCCCCTCAGTCTTCTCTTCTCCAGGCTGAACAGACCAAGTGACCTCAGCCACTCCTCATACGGCTTCCCCTCAAGGCCCTTCACCATCTTTGTTGCCCTCCTTTGGACACTCTCTAAGAGCTTAATCCCTTTTTTATATTGTGGTGCCCAAAGCTGTACACCATATTCAAGGTGAGGCTGCACTAGTGCAGAGCAGAGCAGGACAATCTCCTCTCTTGACCGGCTGGCGATGCTTTGCCTGATGCAACCCAGACATAAAATGCAAATGCAAAAAATGCAAAAGACATTTGCAAACTTCCCCCGTGGGCTTGTGGTGGGTCTCTGAAGAGTCTGGAAGGAAGAAAAGAGAAAGACAGAGGAAATTTATAATTTTTTCCCCAGTTTTTCTGAATTAAACAGTGGACATTTCCATATAAAGGAATTTACACATAAGTTCAATTCCTTCTCTCGACAGAATGTAAACCGTGGCCTGGGTAAACGATTTTTGCATGATGTCTGCTTCTCCTTCTTCCCTTTTGACACATAAATCTTTCTCTCCCCACAGTCCTGACGCTGAACACCAAGACATATCTGCATGTGGCCACCAGCATTTGGATGCTTGCATTAGGATAAGGAGAGATTATGGTGAGCATTATGACCTTCTAGTATTGAATAGGGAGAAAATAAAGATCAACAGGATAGCACAATACAAACTTGGTGCAGGCTGGCCAAAAGGAGCTCAGTATCAAGGGCTGTGGAGGTGCTGAGGTGCCACCTGGGCTACCAATTCAATTTCTCAGCACAGCTGGAGAGAAAAGGCATGACAGAGAAAATGGCATCAGTGTTTTTGAGTCATCAAAGGCTATCTGAGGAGAAGGTAAACTCTTTTGGGACCTGTTTGGAATCCAGCACATCGTTGACCAGAGGAAATATAAATGGCATCAGTACACTGTGGAACACTTTCAGGTGAGCTTAATTAATATATAAATACATCCAGGGTACACATGGCATAACATTTTCCTTTTTTAGACTTTGCACATTTATGTTGTGTTTGCAAATCAGTCCATTTGCACATCAAAGTGCAATTGTGACACCAATATCACCAGGCCTCATGATCATCACACATATATAGAGGTAAATATGGGTTTTCTCCCCAGTAACTGAGACCTTAAGTATTATAACTCAGCACCTCAGAGCAGTAGGACATTTGACATGTTTAACACCAAAGAAACATCCCTCGTGGAGTTACAACATTGGTTTTAAAGCTCTTAATTACACCCATCAGGCCCAGGAACAAGGGTTTCCTATCTTTCAATCAACTGAAGGAGCCTTCCTGACTGCAGCAGTGTCTTCAAGAAAGATATCTGAGCTGAGTGTGGTCTGGATGTGGTCGCTGGGAGAGCAGCACTGTATTATTCATAGGAATATGGCGGGTATGCAAACTCCTATTGAGTTTCCAAATTGCATTCAGCTTTTCCAAGAAGTATTCCTGGCGTTCTTTTTATTCAGAGGAGAAAGTTACTCCCATAAAGCAGATCAAAGGGGAAAAGGGAGCTTACCACTCAGAGAAAAGATCTTTTCCTCCTTTGTGCCCTTTCAGAGTAGGGAAAAGTGACAGACAAGTTCCCTCATTTCCCACAGCAAGGTAGGCAAAGCGCAGTGACTGACAGACACTATATCAAAGGGACGAGCCACGAGGTTAGCATGAGGCACCGCTCCATGTCACAAGCACTGCTCAGTCTCCCTTCAACCCAGCAGCACTGGCTCACCAGGTATTATCTTGCAACAAATTACTTCCATGGGTTTAAATGGGAAGGACTAAGACGTTCCCTTTCAGGAAGAAGTAAAGGGCTTAAGTAAATAAAAGGGCCAAATTACCTGAATGCACCAAGAAGAAATATGAAAGGATGAATTTAAAAGAGTCTGCATGGCGTGCTGGTTTCTGTCATCAGGCAACACTGCTGCTGGCGGTAGAAGGTCAAAGCAGCACCTTTAGGCTCAGAGAGAATGTTGAAAAGAAGCCTGGGACAATGGGACTCTCTGTGGAGCCAAGTGAGTTTGGATGAATATCAAGATTAAAATCTCCATATTTGGGTGCTATTTTATTTCCTCTCCTAAGTTTGAAGACAAATGCTGTTATTCAAAACCATATTTTCTCCAGTTGTTTAGAATAAAACATGGAAATGGAGAAGAATAGGTGAATCAAAAAAAAGAATTTTTGACACCAGAACCAGGCAGGGTAATACATTTTCCCCCTATTTTGTCCCACAAGCATAGGCAACCGCAAAGACGATGGTCATCTCAGCTGTTCCCTGCAGGTACTCCAGCCAGGAGAGGTTACCAAGAAAATTTGCGAGATGAAGGTGGGAAAAGCAGCCCAGATTCATCAGAAAGTCTTTATGGGAATGAATCTTTATGCCTGATGCTGGGTCAGGCATAGTGGCCATGGCCAAGCCTGCAGCTTCCCAGGGGAACATATCACACTGTGAAACCAATCTTTGTAAAGAGTTCCCATATAAACAGCTGCCTCACCAGTAGGTAGGCACCGGGCACCAGGGAGCCAGAAAAGCAGGGTAAGAGATGAATAGCAACATATCACAGACAATCACATGTAAGTAGGGTTTTTTTCCCTGAGTTTTCTCTTCCTCAACCTGCAAAAGAAGAAATTCTGAGAGATCATGGATGAAGCATAAAAAATGGATAAAGGAAAGTGCTTAATTTGTTGGGGGACTTTTTAATGTTTAATCCTGTGCCCCAAAGAAACCACTGCCCAGGCAGCCAAATCCTATCTGGAGTAACTAATGAAGGCAGGAGTTATGGCACAGACCCCCATAGCAGCCCCATCTATCTAAGCTAGTGAATAAGCAAATGCTTTAGTCTTCTCCGCCCAGGAGGCTGCAATTCCCCTCATGAAGAGCTCTCCAACATTAATTGCAGAGACACAACCTGCCTTTTTATAAGACAAATTAATAATTTCCTTAATCCATCATCAGGAAATGGAAGGCTTTGATGCTTTAATTCCTTTCCTGTGACCATGGCAACAACAAAAAGGAGGGGGGTGTTAATTTTCTCATCCATGAGAATTTCGGCAAATAGCATGTTAGCATTCTTTGCCTGTGAGTCCTTGCTGGAGAGGAGTCCAGAGAATTACACAAAAGGCAGGTAACAAATCAGGTGTCTCAGACATAATGGTGTGATGATGGGAGGGAAGCTGGAGCTAGACTTTAGCAACCCCACTCTGGACAGAAAATGAAGAGGGGCCATAGCACTAAGATTATTCAACCCAGTCCCATCATCCTTCAGGGAGAAAAACCAGCTCACCACTGTGTTGTGCTGAGGGCACTGAAGCCCACTGATGCTCAGAGTGGGAAACCTGTTAAAATTAGTAGGGGTTGACCTACCTTTTCCAAAAATGAAACAGAACAAGAGGACATGGTTCTTAGTCTGCAGGATAGGTAATTATAGCACTAAAATTGGTTATTGCATAGAAGTGCAGTGTATGCACGCGTGTGTGTGCATGTATATAAAGATATATGTATATAAACATATGAGTATATATATATACATGCATGTATGTCTCACATGTCCATACTGCACAGTCTAGCATATGTTTGCGTATGCACTACTAATTGTGAAAGAAGTTTCTAGCACCCAGATGGCAAATCCTTTTTATGTCATACATGATTTGCATGTGCACGAGTAAACACTCTTTCCCCTCCAAAACACTTGGCCTCATCCATAGAGACTCTGAAGAGCAGAATCCAATCCATGCCACACCTGGTGCTGCCTAGGAGGATGTTAGCTCTCATTGGGCACAGCCGTGCCGGGGACACACTCACCAAAACGTATAACTGATTGCAGCACAGAGCTCACACCATCTAATTTACTGGTATAGTCAAAACCTTCACTTTCTTTCCTTACGAGCACAAGCCCACCCCTTGCACCCACAGCTTCACTTCTGCAAATCCCATTGGAGCAATCCAGGGCACGCTCCTGACAGCTGGAGTTCACCCCTGAGGTTTGCGTACAAAAATGCTCACAGAGCTGATACTAAATGCAGCTCCACTGCTGGATCTTCCGTTGGTTAGGAGGGGCTGGATTCCTAGAATGTGAATTAAGCTACATGGTCTGAGGGAGGCTGATTCACCCAGCTTTTACCTTGCTGGAACTAACAGAGCCAAAATGTTGCCTGAGTGAAGGTATCAAAGCAAGAGTCTAACATGCATAGTCCTCGAACTGAGTGCACTGTTTGGCTGAGAGGAGTCTGCGTTCAGCTACTGTGAGAAGCCTATGTCTCTTGAGGTCCTGGACTGACACACAGACAATGGGCTTCCTATTCTGCTTGGAGGAGATATTTCCCCTGCATTTGCGCTCGTTTTTACCTTGGATGTACAGTCTCTGCTTTTTGATACGCACTGCTGGCACACACTGGTCTTTCCAGCTGCTAAGGTACATCTGTATTCAAGACTGAGCACTCTCTGATCAGCTCTGTGAACATCAGGCTTAGCTAGTGACGAAGGTTGGGACACTTCCCTTTTCTGGAGAGCAAACCTTCTTTGCTCAGTTTTCATTGTCCATGGTGAGGCAGCTGGTAGGCACTGTGAAGCTAAATTTTACAAACTACATGAAGCACACCTCTTGAAATAAGAGCCTGTGCAATCAAAGGAGAAGAATATCTTTGAAAGGCACTAAGCTGGTTCAGCTGCTCCTCAGGGTTTCCTCACCAGTGGGACGCCTCCCCAAGGATCATGTCCTATACAACTCTATGGTTTCTCCAGACAATTTCTGTCTGTTGCATTTTTCTGGATCATTAAAACCCAAGGCAGCGCTTTGCCGATAGCACTGAGAAATAGCAAACAGTTGCTGCAATGCTGTGTTTCATAAGGTGGAGGAGAAATTTCCACAGAGAATTTTTCACCAGTCTTGAACTAATGTGAGTATTTTACATTCAAAGAGTAAGAAAAGTTGATTAAAAATGTTTTGCAACTCTCAGGAAATCAGAGATGCAGAAAGTCCCTAAAATCATCAAGTTCAGAGGTAGTACTCTCAAATAGCATGCAACCTGAAGAAGATTTTCTCTCAGAAATATGAACACCCATGTGCTATTAAGATACCTGAAAGTGGTTTAGTGATTCTGACATTGTGAGCTGAACTTCCCACAACAGAATTACAATTAAATTTAACTTTCCCTGTTTGCCTAATCTGCATTTCTTGAAGTACATGTGGACCCACTTAACCTCCAGGGAATATTTATTCACTGAAGGTGGCTAGTCACTAACTGATCCCACTTCAGCTTAATACCTTGCCTTTTGCACTATATTCCAACACAGCTGTAAAAGAGTATGCCAGTACCCTTCTACCAGTGTAAATCCTAAATCGAGAAGAATTTGAGCATCTATCCTGGCTATCATTTAGCTGAGATGTCTATTTCAAAATTCAGGGTGCCTACAGAAGATGGTCAAGCAGACCTTGGACACCCAAAATGCACTGGGAGAGTCAACCGGACTTAAGCATTATAAATGCCCTCTGAATACCTATAATACAGAGCATGGGTCTGTTTAACATTGGTTGTTTACAGTAAAGGTCGTGGCAGTGTCATGTTTTTGTGAGCTGCAGAGCATGAGGGTACCTACAGGAGCCAGAGCCCTTCTGAGCCAGTGATAATCTATTTGCTTGGCTGTGTGGGTAAAGCTGATGCACCTTGTAGTTTAGGGAAAATGAATGTTCTCAGGAGGATGGAGAGAGGCACAGATGTATATTTTGTTTACTGTTAGGGATATTAGTTTTAGCACATGCATGTGTGTGGGCTTAGAGGATTAAGCCTGATTGTGCATTGACGGTCAATACTATTTGCATTTTATCATGTGTAAATGATATTAACACAGAAGTTATGATGCAATGGGTAGCAAGTTTCATTATGCCTCATTAAAGCAGCTTTGCCTTGCAAGTGCAAATGTAGTGGAAGGCTGACCTAAATGTAGAAGAAGCTGAACGCTGATCCTTATCTTAATGAACAAATACAATTAGCCAAGTGTAAGAGTGTCAGGTATTGAAATGATCCTCTATAATACCTTCTTTCTTTTATTTCTCTGCGATGAGCATCTCCTGATGGTATCAGAGCAGCATCTCATCACAGCACCTGGCAAAAAACTACCTGAGGGTCCACGAAGCATCATATCTGGGCAGTCAGTCCAGGCCCAGGGTAACCAGCCAGTTGTCCTGCAGTTTGACTTCCTTGAATGTACACTTAGCCTCTCAGGACATCCTGGGGAAGGTTTCTATTTCATGCCTTTCAGCTTTCTTGACTTCTCAAGGAGTGAAGAAAGCCTCAATCTCCTCCACCAGAGCTGGTGTCTTTTGATTTGCAAGTCAAAGACTTCCATCTTGCATGGAGACTCTACTGGTGAGCTGGCCTCCTGTCCTCTGGAGTTTTCTGCCTAGAAAAAGAGGGGAGAAAAATAGATTTCCAGGGTAACCTGTTCCAGTGTTTCACCACCCTCACTGTAAAAAATATCTTCCTTCCATCTAGTCTGAATCCACCCTTTTCCAGTTTAAAGCCACTAGCTCTTGTCCTATCACAACAGACCCTACTAAAATGTTTGTCCCCACCTTTCTTAAAACCCTGTTGAAGTATCAAAAGACCACTCAGGTTTCCCTGAGGCTTTCTCTTCTCCAGGCAGGATAAAGCCAACTCTCTCAGTCTGTCTTCATAGGAGAGGTGCTCCAACTCTGTTTTCATCTTTGCGGCCTTTCTCTGGACCCACTTCAGGAGGTCCATGTCCTTCTTATGTTGAAGGCCCCAGGGCTGGACACAGTGCTCCAGTTGAGGTCTCACCAGAATGGAGTAGAAGGGGGAAGTCACCCTCCTCAACCTGCTGGCCACTCTTCTTTTAATGCAGCCCAGGACACAGTTGGCCTTCAGGGCTACGAGCACACACTACTGGGTCATGTCCAGCCTTTTATCCACCAGCACACTCAACTCCTTCTTGGCATGGCTGCTCTCAATCCCTTTATCCCCTAGACTGTACTGACACTGGGGGTTGCCCTGACCCATGTGCAGGACCTTGCACTTGGCCTTGTTGAACCTCATCAGGTTCCCCAGGGCCCATATCTCAAGTTTATCTAGGTCTCTCTGGATGGCATCCCTCCTTCAGGTGTGTCAACTGCACCACACAGCTTGGTGTTGTCTGCAAAGTTGCTCAGGGTGCATTTAACATTACTGTTAAATATCTCATTGATGAAGATATTTAACTGTACCCAATAGTAACCCAATATGGACCCCTCAGGGACACCACTTGTCACTGACCTTCATCAGGACATTGAGCCATTGACCCTCTGAATGTGACTGTATGCTAACCAAGTCCTCATCCACCAAACAGTCCACCCATCAAATCCAATTCAGAGAGAAGGATGTTGTGGGGGACAGTGTGAAAGGCTTTACAGCTTTAGAGATGACATCTGTAGCCCTTCCCTTGTCCACCGATGTGATCACTCCATCACAGAAGGCCAATAGGTTGGTTAGGCAGGACCTGCCCTCGGTGAAGCCACGCTGTCTGTCTCGAATCACCTGCCTGTCCTCCATGAGCCTTAGCATAGCTTCTAGGAGGATCTGTTCCATGATCTCCCCAGGCACAGAGGTGAGGATGACAGGTCAGTCCCAGGATGGTCCTTTCTACGCTTTTTAAAAATTGTTGCAATATTTCCCTCTTTCCAGTCACTGGGCACTTCACTGGACTGCCATGACTTTTCATATATCATGGAGAGAAGAGATATAGGGCTATATGGAGAGATATATGGATTTGTATAATTGCACCACTGAGTACAAGTTATAAGAGTTGAGGCTGCTCCAGACCTGACTCCATTGATTAATAGGCACCATGTGCAACACATTTATATTTTGGGACACAGGGACTTCTTCCCCCTCAGTTAGGGCAGGGGATATTTTGCTTCATCAGAGCAATGGAAATTTGAATCTTTGTGTGATTCTGCATCAAAGAGACACCTGGGACTGTCTGGGCTTTTCCAGGCAAAAGCTACATCAGAATTGATTGCCCAGACAATTTCAAATGAGTATTCACAGAGTGCAATGATTAAGGCTACTTGTGGACGTTTATTTCTAATCTAAAGTCTTCGAAAGTTTTCAAAGCAACAAAAAATGTCTTACCTGCTTATGCAATTATATAAGCACATCCTGCTTGATCTAGCCTCTATCCCCAGTATTTTTTTAAAGAGGCGAGTAATTTTATCTGGATATGAAAAGCTGATTTAACTAGAGAATTTAAGGTTAGATTTGGGAGAGGTTCGGGCACTGACATTCCTGACTTTTAAGTGATCTGGCCTCCAGGAGCTCATGAACCACACTCAGACTCCCTGCGTGATTGATGGCGGTAGTTGGGTGCTTCAAAACTTGAACGCAACCGAGCTGGCAGGATGCAGTGGGATCTTCTTGAAGAGAGCATACAGCTGCTTACATTCAAGCAACAGGAAAAGTGGAGGACAAGGGTGTATCTGTAATTCTCTCTTGCACTAAAAGCCCCTTGAGGCTGGAGTGAGGCAATCCTGTCTGCCTGGGATCCATTGTCTGGAATCTTCTCCTGGAGATTGGTACCTACGCCCTTTCTTTCAAAAGACTCCACACAGATCAGTCTTTTAAAAACAAAGCAGGAAGAAGAAAAGGTGGTGATAGCTTTTATTATATAATGCCTTGGTATTCAAAGCATATGCTGAGGAAGTGGGAGGCCCAGGTTCCTCTCCCGCCTCAGCCCGAGGGGCCCAAACCCACATCTCCCACATCCCATGAGAGCGCCCCAACAGCCAGGCTGGAGGCTACCTTGGGTGGAGGAGCCTTCTCCACCCCTGCTTTGAAACTGCCACACTCCAGCCAGGAATTCCAGACTCAGGAGGGTGGAGGGGGGTGTGGGGGATAGCAAGGAAAAAGCACGTGCCTAATGCCGAAACCTGACTGAGGCCCGTCACCAGGGAGTGGGGAGCCCCAGGCTGCCGCCTCGGTCCTCTGACAGCCTTTATTCCAGGAGATTTACACGCTGACTGTGGGTTTTGGCATCCAAATTCCGCCTCTCTCATTGGCATCGTGACTCTAGGAAAGGCTTTCAGCAAGGTGGCACTGCGATGGGGGGAGAGGGTCTCTACCCCAGGCATCCTTGCACCTGAGGGCACTTTCCTGGGAGGCAGCAGGCAGGGGCCTCCTTTGCCCCCCTCTCCCTTGCTCCGTGGGTGCTCATATGTGTGCAGTCTTTTGGAGCTGGAGCTGCCACAGTGCTGCATGGGGAGGCTCCAGGTGCAGCTACCAGGGCCCACCAAGCCCCTGAACAAGTAAAATTCCTGTTTACTTCACACCAGGGAGGCTTTGGCAGGCAAGAGGCACTAGACTGCCAGTTCTGGCAGCTCTGGGGACCCCAAGGAGCGTGGCTCTGGGCACCTGGGTGAGCTCCAAGGTAAAGAGGGAGGTGTTTCAAGGGTTTCCTGACAATTACAGGGTTAAGTGGCAGTAGAGTTGAGTTTTCCAGACAAGCTGTTTGAACACATGGATTTCAGCTTGGTTTATACCCTTTGGTTTTGATCTTACCTACAGCAGAGGAGGTTTCTTTCTTTCCAAGTGGCTGGGTGGCAGACAGGGAATTAATGTCCCCTCCCTGATGTTAGTCAATAAATCAGCTCCTTACTAAAATTCGGGATAAAGGGTCATCCAGAGAAATCAAAGGGGGAAATCAAGCGCTTTCCTCAACTTCAAGGCAATGGATTAGAGAAGAGGGACACACTCATCTTGAATCACTCAGATATGATATGAATTGGTGTTAAAACTCTAGAACGGCTGATACTTCTCCCAGTCTAAGATCAACTTTCCCAGTCAAAAAAAGAAAAAAGAAAGAAAAGAAAAAAGGAATTATGCAAACAATTTAACAGCAGGGGCCAGTCTTTTATTACAGTCCCCTCAGGATGGGCAAATGAAAGTCCTGAACAGCTACCAACAACAGTAGCCACAGTTACAGTAACAGGGCTGAAATACTTTGTGAGCTTGGCAGCTGTCATGCTCCAAGGAGAAGTAATGAAAAGGCACATTACACTTAGCAATATCTGATAGAAGTTTGCCTCAGTATCAGTTCCTGGGAAAGGTTAAGCTGATAATCTCTTCTTTAGGAAAAAAAAAAAAAAGGCAAAGAAAAAAAAAAGCTGGAAGGAAAAGCAGACTTTCTGGTAAATCTCTGACAACAGCATCAGCAGCTCCAACTGGTTTGTTGCCCATTCCTTTTGGCAGCCCAGTGAAGTCATCTCCCAAAGATCTACACCTCTCTGTTAAGTAATCGTTGCACTCACGTTCATTTGGCTGTAGGAAAGGCATCCCCATTAGCCAATTAACTAGCCCACTAGGAGGTCCTCCTAAGCACCATAGCTGTTACACCTTCCTTGCACAGCACCCATGAGCCTTGCAGGATCAAGCACGACTTGAAAAGAGCAGAAAATTGCATTTTTTTTCCTTCGAGGGAAACCTTGCTATTTCTTCCTTCATGCTCTAGGAAGCTCTTCCTAGGCATTTCTCCTTTTTGGAAGGCTCCTCCTCCTTCTCCAAAACAAGCCGAATTACTCAAATGGGGCAGAGGTGCAATCAGCCAGCACACTCACAAGGACAACTCCTGTGGGGAACAGGTTTCAGCCTTCCTGGCACAGGATAAACATCTGCTCTTGCTTACCAGCAGCACTTGGCCTTTCACTTTCTGCTTTCAGCAATGTGAACTGGTTCTGCACAGTGTCTGTAGTAACTTCTTACAAGCACAGAAACACTCAAAGAACCTACGCAGGTAACACCAGTGCAGGGAGACTCCTGTCAGCCCTGCTCCATCCCAGCAGACTGCAGACAACTTGCTGCTCTCTACATTCTTTCAGCATGTGAAGAGGCGCCTTCCTGTTCTCCCAAGGCTGTGACAGTCTCTATCGCTGCTAGAAATGGCAGCAGAGACTTTTCCATAAAACTATTTGAAAAATGCAGATTCCCTTCCCTTCTGTGTTGATGTGTATGCATGATGTGACATGCCATTCAAGTAAATCCAGTTTTATTGACAGGGATACTCACAGAAATGAACACATGCATGTACCAGATGAAACCAAAATTTTAAATTTACGGGTATGGACATTTATACCAACAGATACAGAGAAAACACTATGTAGTTTCTCTGATCTATTATGAATATGACTCAAAAAATCAACAAACATTGACCACATACATAAATGTGTGACCTACACAGAATGCTTAGAAGTAATTGCAAAAGGATTTGTTAAGTAATTCAAAAAAGAAAAAAAAAAAAAGACTGTCAGGAGACGACTTGGTTGTGGGAAGAGGCACTTAATTCACTGCATGAATGACTCACAGTGAATTACTTGCATAACTCCACTCAAGGAAATCACTACTCTGCAAAAGTGCATACATGTTAAATCAACCAAAACACAGAGTGGTCCATATTCTTGATACAATGCTGCATTCCTTCTGGTACAGAATGAGGAAAAATCCCCTCAGCTGAGCAGGGAACAGGGAGAAATCCTCTTTTTTGGTATCCTGGCAATGTTTTCAAAAGACAGTTCAACAGCACTCACTTGCCCTATTCATTCTTGGCATTTATGTTAAAAAGAAAATCCGGGCCTCTAATATTCAAGAAGCAGCTCTTGTTGACAATGAAACTTCAACTAATAAATCTGAGGCTGCATTTCCCACCCAACTCAATTTAATGCCATAAGGTAATTATACTCAGGATAAAATAACTCCTTCCTTCATTTGCTATCTGTGCTTGAACTGTGAGGTACAAAGCTTACTGGAATTAAACAAAGGAAACTATTTTTCGCTGTTCCACCTACTTTAATTTCCCATAGCAAGTCTCCAAAACTGCAAAGGGGGCAAAAAGATAAAAAAAAAAACAAACGCACCACAGCTCCTTTTTAAGTCTCATGTGCCTGACACAATCCACCAGCCATACTTCAGGCATCAAATTCAGCATTATTCTCTGGGTATAGTGAATGCAGAAACTTCAGGTAGTATTTCAGAGCCCTCATGTTAGGAGCAACTGCAGTAGGAACAGCTGGGCACAGACAGCATCCCATCCAGAGCAGAGGTCATCATGGTAGTGATGGTGCTCAGGGCAACAGCGTCCTTGGGGAGGCAGGAGAAGAGGGTTTGCTTTGGTGGAGCTGCCCAACATTTAAAGCACTGGCTGCAAACAGCAGACCAGTGCCATGAGAGCTGCAGCCTAGGCCACCACTGCCCCACTGGGGTGAGAGAGCAGGAGCAAATACAAGCACATGGATCCTGCTGCCCGATGCGAGAGCCCTGGAGTAGAAGACCCAGCTCCTCCTGGTGTTTCTACTGACAATTCTTGAATAAAATCCATAAATATTCCCTGGAACTGGGACTCAAAACTGGGATTTTCCTTTGTCCCAATGCAGAAAATTCCCCACGTCATTCACTCATGGCAAATATTCCCATCAAAAAGATTCTCAATATTATGTTTCAGTAATGCAGTAGATGGAAAGACCCATGTGGCTCAGCCTAAGGAAAGCCTACAAAACCCATATCCCACTTCTCAAAAGCATGCTCTAAAAAACCAGGGTATCCCATGCAGGAGAGAGGAGTTATGGTGCAGCTTTTAACTCAGATGTGTTTGAAAAAAATGGGTATGATCCCACTACCCTGGCTTAAGCCTCTCCAGCAACCTAAAAGTAGGATGTGCCCTGGCTCCTGAATGGCAGTGGGACTACCTCCAGTTTCTTCTCAAGGTTATTTCATCACGTGCTGGATCTGTGGCTAAGATCCACTGGGCACTTTGTATCTCAGAAGAGGTGTAGCTATTGATTTCAGGCAAATTTGGGAGTTAAGTGGTGCCAAGGTGCAGACAGTGGAAACACGATTTCATACATCAGAGTATGGTCCTGATTTTGTGTACATGAATATTGCTCCAAATCCATGAACCAGCTTTGAACACCAAGTTTATGAAATTCATGCTTGTTTTGTGGGCAAATGCCTAAAACACATCTTTTGCTTTGCTTATTATCAGCAGCTCTCTTTCAGGCAAGGAAACAAATCTGTCTCATCCACTTTTAAGGGATTTGCTGTATTAAACAGAAGCACATGAATTTGGCAAGTGCCTGCTCCGGGAGGATACTGCACACACCGCAAGTGACTTGTGCTGTGACAACCTAACCCAAATCCACTTAGAGGCAACTAAGACAGCTGCATGGTGGTTGTGAGGTAGGCTTCTGGTAGAAATCTGAGAAATTCTTAACACATATTCCATGTTATAAAAGGACAGATAACTCACATTGCAACAAGTCCTGGAACTTGCTGCACAGGAGGATTGCTGACATACGCACAACTCATCCATCCCACACCAAAAACCTGCACCAAAACAGCAGACTGAAGGACTTGAGACAGTTGGTAGACTCAGGGAGAAATTCTGCAGCATTTTCAGAAACAGACAGTTTTAGAGTGTCTTGATGAACTAAGCAACAAACTCATCAGACAGAAGTACAGGACTGAGAGATGACACCAGATTTTGCAGCTGTGCTGCTAACCCACCTCGCTGCTATGTTCTTTAACCTTCCACCTTTTGGCTGTCCAGTCCATTGAGCTTGCTTGAGGCAGAGACCACACCCTGTCTGCAGTGGTTCTTCCATCACAATTTTTAAAAAACTATTTGCAATACTTTTTAGCAATTGAAGCAGAAAGCTCGATAACGTGATCTGAGAGATTTCAGACTGGAGATGACTGGTAAAACCAAGCTGGATCTATTATTCTGTTTCATACCTCCAAGTGGAGGATTTTTAGCTCTTAGGGATAGTGATGCCACTGAGAGGTGTTTGGAGATTTCAGACATGACCCGACCTAGTTCTGCCCAGCATTTCTGTCCTCAAGCACATATTTGCAATGACAACAGACCTCTGCACGCTTCTGAGAAATGCCTTTTATTGTATGACAGCAGTTGCCATGTGAATGTCCACAAAAGAAATCATTCCATAGCGATAACAAAATCAAATTATTACACAAATGCAAGAACTGAACCAAACCAAAACAAAACCAGAGTTAAGATGAGGAAAATGCAGTGCGCTGTTGCACAATGTAAAACATACACAGAAAGCCACATTCTTCCACTGAAGGGTCAGATGCTCATCACTATCACGGCAAAGAAGTGATTTCAACTCTTTCTTCCCCTCTCCAAAAAAAAGAGGCAAACTTTAAAGTGAGATATTCTGAAGACAGTTGCTTTTGTCTTCTGACTCTTTCTGCAACCTTATTTCAAATGTTTTGGCAAGAAAAGAACTTGCAACCAGGATTACTGAGGTTGGTCAGAAGGTCTTCCCTCTTCCAAAGGGCAGTATGAATGGTATCACAGAAGATTATGTCCATCTGGCAAATGGATCAGTTCACCAAAGAGAATTTTGTCCTTAAAATAAGCAAATAAGCAAAACATGAAATAACCTATCCTGGCTAACTGTGTTAGCTTTGAAAATGCCACCATGTTTTGCTGGCTGCCAGTGGTCCTTTGAGAAGGGTGGAGCAAAGAGATACCAAAACAAAAGCCCAAAAAACAATTCTTTAGATAGAAGCAGAGGCTGTTCCTAGACTTTTACATCAAAGAAACAACAGTTCTGTAACTGATGATTTTCAGGGTCACTGTATAAAATTATATTTATCAGAAATAAGACTCTGGAATACTGTAAGGCACCTCATGGTGAAATAATATTTTAAAGGCTTGAATAACTCAGAAGACTGAGTTCTTTTTCCAAGATCCCCAGGAAGAAATGTGACTTACAGTAACCTGCTTTGCTATTTCCAAATAAAGCACAACATTTTTCAAAGTGGAAGCTTAGAACTATTTACATTTTTCTTTATAAGGAAACATAAAACACCTTGCCGGAAAGGTAATTTATTCATTTAACAAACCAAGACTTTCACTACAGGAAGGCCTTTTTCATCCCTATCTGAGTTTTGCCATTTAGGTACATTGCATCTTTTTACTCAACTGAAATTAAATGGGTCAGTCAATCTCAATCAACAGCTGAACAAAACATCTGTTGATAGCTGTATCAACAACAATACCAACAAAAGAATCAAAACAACAACTTCCTGAGTATTTTTGTTACTTTAAACCAGAAAAATGATATAATGCCAGTGACAGACATGAATGACTCACTATCAGTTGCTCTACTCAGCAAGGTATGGGTTTGAAGTGTGATTCTGTAAAAAATTTGTTTTGTCTTATATTGATATTTGATACCTTCAGCTAGCAGTGCCCTGCCAAAACATGTGAAAAAGCAGAATCAGCATTTTCAGAGATACCTAACATTTTTGTGCACATTCAAAAAGCCACAGTATCAAATTAATTCTAGCTTATAGACTGTCAGGGTCTCATACCAGTGAGTCTGCAGCAGTCAGTGTTTTGGAGCTCTGCTCTGAAATATAAGTTACCATAGATTCATTTCAGAGCTGAAATGAACTAAAACTGTAATTATACCCTTGGTTTACACAAGCATATCTCCTTGGTTCTGATAAAAAACATATAAACTCCAGGTATATATGGCCAGGAGAACGTACTGTTCTCTAATTTAAAAGTCTCTATATTATGCATCACACTTACTCTCTTGTATGAACTATTTAGAAATAAAAAGAATTCACTTTTGTAAAACACAGTTAGACTCTGAATATATCCACACTGCTCAAAAAAAGAAGATAAACAAATGAGCTCGACCTCCCAACTCCATGATCTGCCTTACCAGTCAGCTCACCCTCACTCTGTTTTGCACCACTCCAACCAGGTCTCTCCAAGGCAAAGCCTGAGAGGAGTCTGGACATGGATCCATGGATTCTTGCCAAAAAGGCAATTACAGACAAGACCATGTGAGGTTGAACTTTCTTCACACTACACAGTCCCCCAGCATTATCCCACGTGACTTCACACACTGAGGCACTTTACATTTTCACATACCTGTGTAATGCAAACACCACTCTACTGAGCTGCAGAACAGTCCTATCTTTATTTCAGAAAACTTTAATGGAAAATCACAACAAAACACACAAGATGATAACTGTGTGTTAGGATCAAAAGGGTACTGGATAAACCCAGAGAAGACCAAGGACCAGCATACAGAAGAGTGGATGTGGCTGGTGTGTTCTAAGAAGGATTAGCCATAAGCACTCCTTACATGAGCCCATCTGTGCCACGTGGCTTTGGGGATTGGTAGCTGCCCTTGACTGTCTAACATTTATCACCAGATGTAAAACAGGACTCATGCCGCACGTCACTGTGTGAAGTTCAGTTCCATTGATCTCAGTGGAATTTGTTACAGTTTAAGCTGCTACACACCACAGAAGAAGTGTTAGGACTTAACAAAAAAAGGCTAGGGACAAGAGCATCTCATTTAGTAACTTCCTCATAACAACATCTAATGATGTGAGAGGATGTTAACAGCGAAATTAGACACCTGATGTTTGTTCCAACATGTCCAAAGCGCCCCTGTCCCCCTTCTGCCTGGCTTGTGGCACTGCAGGTAGGATCCCCTCTCTCCTGGCATCTCAAAGCAGGACAGCAAACCACAGTGCAGGGAAGATGCTGCAACAGGGGAACGAGGATTCTGCCTCTCACCATGGGACCGGTTCCTGAGCAGGAAAAAGTCCTTGTAGATGAGCCATTTGCTGAGGCACAGGCTTTGGCCTCAATTTACTTCTCAATAAGGAGAGAGTGACTTTGCATTTGATTCAATTATTTTATGGTAGAACTGCTTGAAATGAGAAACATTTGTGCTCACCTTACTAATTTTAGACTGCTGGGCGAACATTCGGTAAATAACAATTGTTTGGCATCACAAAGGTAATAGCAAGCATCTTCAGTATTTTTTAAAAAGCACAATATTTACCATGTCCTGAAGAGATCTCTTGCCTTTGAGTCTCTCCTGTGCCCTTTTAACAGCAAGATGAATAGATGTATTTTCTACTGGACCTCAAAGAGTAGCTCACTAAACTTAAAAAAATCTGAAGCAGCACAGCACTTGCTTGATTTATATTTCAAACATGGGAATAGTGTCTGTGTTAAAGTGCTTTGCTGAATCAGGACATAACTTATGAATATTGAACCCCTCTCTCACTGCATTCCTCTCACCATCAGAAACAGCCATTCAAAACTACAGGTTGTACTTTCCTACCTATTCTGGCAGGATGGTAACTTCAAACAGCCTAAGTTCAACAGAACCCCTAATGCAAAACTTTAAACATACTAAGGTTACATATTTTTAACATATATTTAATGAATTTGTTGTGTACCCTGCAGTTACAGCTTTGGCTTGAAGGCACAAATATTAAGGCACAATAAATGCAAATAATGTATACATTTCAATGTGTTGTGTTGAAGATAACTTTGTACTACGTGGTATTTAGGTATAATGACATGTCATTCAAATGTTTCCTCAAGTTATTTTAATACCTTTTTTTCTCTGATAACCTGGATAAAAAGAGGAATGTATGTTAAATTATTTAAATATTTCTTCAGTGCAAATGTGGTAATTTTCTTCTAAAGTACAGAAGATTGAGATTGATTTTTCAGCATTTGGATTTTAGCAAAATAAAACTAATATTTACACTCATCTTGAACAGCATTATTTGAACTATTTATCAAAAAATAAGTATATATTTTTTTTTTGCTATCAAAAACAAAAAGTATTTTTGGCTTCTTCAAGTCTTTTTTCTATCAACCTGCATAGCTACTTATAGCAGGTAGACAAACAGTTGCTCTAGACAACTAAGTTGCACACTACCAAATTTGCTGTTTAGACACAGTTGTCATGACAAAAGTCATACTGAAAAAATTTTGGTTTTGCTTGCTCTCAAAATATTTCTGAAAGAAAAAAAGGACACATTCCAATTATTTTAATAAGCTCCAAATATGCACCCTAGACTTGTTAGGTGTCCTGCACCTGTTTAAATAAAAGAGATCTCTACCACATAACTTTCAAACAAAACCTGAATCTGCCTAATTTCCTTAGCAATACAAACATTATTAGTTGGATAGGAAAACATATTGCACTGAAATTAAAGAAACAGGGACAGTAAAAATTTTCTTCTCAGTATTAAATAGGAAGGATGTCCAGTGCAAAGAATCGCCCCCTCCCTTTCCTCTCCCGTTGACACTTGCGAACATTGCCGCTGAGTTTAGATGATCTCAGGTTTACATTCTGCAGAAAACAGTTAAGGCTATTAGGAATCACAGTGCAGTTTCCGTTACGCATAATCCTGAGGAAGGATCCAAGGAGGAGTCCGTGGCAAGTTGACCATTCTGAACAACTTCTGGGTAATTCTTACTGAAGTATACCTAGGAAAAATATTAGATTCTGTGAGCAATTATATCTCAAACACCTTATAGCTTCAAACAAAACTTGTGAAGATAAACAGAGTAGAGGTAAATCCATATCCTTAAGGAATCCCAAGGGAACTTTGGGTTAGTGGCCTTCAGTAACTGTATGTCACTGAAAAATTAGTAAAATTACTAGATGATCTTCTGTTTTAACAAAACTTGAGAAAAATCCCACACAACCTGTAGATCCCCTCAGATTTTGTTAATTCAGATAAATAGATATGTTTTATTGCTTTACATTAAACTGATAAGTAAAATCATTTTACTAGCTCAAAACATGGAGATAAATTAAAAACAGGATGACAAAGCAGCTGTGAAATCTTGCGTCTGCACAAGGGTTTCTCATTTTCACACATAAAATGAGCACAATGGATTTGGATGTTAAAATCAGGTTGTAATCCCTATATTTTACAAACTATGATTGACAACCATTGAAACTTCGAAGTGTATGTATGAAATATCCCAGCGTTTAATTTGTGCTGCAGAGTAGTTATAGGGCCTATAGAAATGTGATCTCTGGATAGCGAACCACAATAATGAAAGAAGAAGCAAAAGCTTTAACAATGACTCAACCAAGCAACTTCTCTAAAACGTAAGATGATACCAAATAATAAGACAGTTCTTTGCCAAGCCTTTGAGTTCCTGAATTCTACCAATTTCTAGCTCAACTACAAGAGATACCGGTTTCCTGATAAATGTATAATCAGAACATAAAGGAAATGAAATGCTGTCAAGTTTCACTGTTCCACAATCATCAGTTTTTAGCAGCTGTATCATATCTCTGTTCCTTGACAGATGCGCATAACAAAATGAAATAATGTCAAGACTTGTGTGCTCTTATCTAAAAATGTGTTTGGGTGAAAAAGGACTTCAAATGCAATTTTTTTTTTTTTCAAAAAAGAATGTGAAAAGTTTTGTTTGAGTCTTTAAAAACAGAAAATACATTATCTTTCTGAAGCTGACACGTGTCACGAGTTAGGCCTCATAGTCAGACTGCTTTGACTACAGCTTATGAAACATTTCTGCAATTTATATTTGAGAGTGTTGTCAACAAAGTTCAGTTTGTTTGATAATAATATACTTTTCATATACATGAATACAAGTATAAGACACCCAGGATAAAAAAGAAATAGTCATTCTACAAAATCATTCCTGTAAGTACTGCTGTCATCTTTTGTGCACACATGCTAACACAGAATGTATGCATCTTTACAAGTTTCAAAGAATATTAAAGTCTGATTTGAATCCACAGAAGAACTGGAAGTCCTGTTAAGAGGCATTCCTCAGTAACCAGTCACAATCGGATGCAACAGAGGGAAGTTAATGAGGCTGCTGCCTGCACACACACCACAGACAGCAGCCCCAGTTGTGTATTCCCATCCCATTCCTGGTTTAAAACATAAAACTCATACTTTTAGTGCAGCTTTTGAATGTGATTTCTTTTTTTAATGGAAAGCTAATAGAAAACCTTGGCACATTACTAGAGATGTAATGAAATGGCAGCTGCTTTTCAACTGTCTCATTGCAATTCTTCCCCTGAGCCCAATCCCTCAAGATATTAAATGCCCAAGTCTTTATACAAGTTTCTTCCACTGCCAACAGAGCTGCAACCTTTTTAAAAGTAATCACTAAGGTAAGATAACACCTAGTATTTTAATATTTACACATCTGTCATAGCTTTAAAATAAAATAAAAGGACCCTTATTTTCCCCTCAAAGTGCTCAAAATCTGACTGACAGAAACCCAAACCCATCCTGATGCCACTAAAGCCTGCGGAAAAGCCTCTCACAATGTTGCCTAGAGTGCAGAGAACACACCAACTTCTGTTTATCTAAATAATTGAGCGCTTTTATTTTTTTTTTCTCTTTTAACTGCTTGAAGACTATTTCTCACTTTCCTATAGGACTTTCTCCTAGTAGCTTCCTGTGAACTGAGCAAAGATAAAAAACATAGTCTCATGGTGTCAAGCACAACTGAACAGTCATCAGGCTTTACAGGCTAGTTAATATATACTCAGTGGTCTCCAGTTTGAGCTGTGCCTGTGTTGTTTTCTTTGACATTTGCACAAAAAACAGGGATACTGAGTGACCAAGACAGACGTAGAAATAGTAACGTAGAGTGATGCTGGATCAATCTGGAAGCCTCAGGGTGCAGCAACAGCTCAATCTTGCAGTGCTTAGCTAAGATGCCCGTAAGACTTTTTGTTTAAATTATGTTAGTCTTCCAGTTTCAGATGTGTAGTCCCTCTTCATTTGCATTTGAAGGATATATGCAGAATCCATACCGTTCCAGAAAATGCACTGAAACTCTCACCTTAATGAAAGAAGTTCTTGGTACAAGTTTGTTTTGTACTGGTCCAAACTGCAATAAATCAAATACTCATTGCCAAAGCATAGCCACATTCCAAACCATTTTGCTTAGCAACCGACTGTAACGCCTTTTGAAAAGTATGTATATATGTCATATTACCATTTCTTTTTATGTGCAGCATACTGTTTTCCAAAAACAGAAAAAAAGCTTTTCGTAGAAACAGTTCTTAGTAACCACAGTAGGAATGTAGGAGACCAACAGCAATGCATGCAACAGACTTACTAGTTAAAAAAGAAAAGCCATTGGAATCAGCTCTTCTGACTAAGCAATTTCTCTGAAAGTACACACGAAGCACAAGGGACAGCAACAACAAAATCCCTGAATTATCCAAGTCCTTCAAACAGAAGGAACTTTAACTCTGCTCCTGGGTAGCTGCTGACTGGAGATACAGTCTCTTGATTCCCATATTTTTGGGCTGAGTGCGGATAAGCACCATGTTTTGCATTCTTGGCAGATGCTAAAGCTTGTATCTGCCTTCTAGCCTGGGAGTTAGCAAACTTTTTCATCAAACCACATTTCAGCAGAGACTGGTTCCTGGATCTCTTCCCTTCCTGTACAAAATCACATAACATTGATGTGGTAACTGCAGATGACTGTATGGGCAAGTAACATCAGGCAATTATTTTTATACATTTTGAATTATCTTTGAATGCAATTGTGCAATTGGGGAGGGCTGCAGGGAAGGAAGGAGACAGCATGACATGGCTAAATTTCTACAGATGACAGCTGGACAGCCTTACCTCTTGCCTTTCCAAGGATCAAGCCTTAAGAAGCTGGCCTTCATTTTACAAACAATGCTGATGAATTTGAAGCTATCCTTTTAAACATCACTTATATAACCTCCAGACTGTCATACACATACTACAAAAAAATACAGCTAACCCATTCCTTTCTAGTAATAAAATATATAAAGCTACACTGCAGCAATGGAGAGGGACAGCAAGACGCATAACATAGCTTTGTTCAGGACAAAGCTGTTTCCTCAGTTCTGCAATTTGTGCCACACAAGAATTTATAGTGCATGCTCTCAGCTACAATGCTTCACTTGAAAAACTCTTTAAAAATTTGCAGAGTATGAATAGACACAGAAATCTCTTCTGTAATCTTCAAACAGTCCTGTAAAACAGCATCCAGACATGACCATGAAGCCTCCATGACAGCACAATCTTTCATTTTTTTCCAACTTGCTGGAAAATAGTCAGGTACCTGCCATTTTGTTTCGTGTCTTTATGTGTTGTTACCTGTCTACTGGTGTTTTGTTTCCTCAGGTAACAATCTGGACTTTGTGATCCCCTAGCTCTGCTCCACACATCCAGTGTCTTGAGGAAAGGAAAGCATAAAACCTAAAGACCTTTGATTCCTGTCTCTAAAAGGCTTTCTTAGGTCACTACATGTTTAATATCAGTGCCTTACTTGAATGCTGAAAGTACAGTTACATGAGCATGAAGCAAGATGCTGCCAAACTGAGCACTGCCAGTCTCAACTGAAGCAATCCTGAAACTTCACTGGCACCAAATTAAAATCTTGCTCTGGACATCCTGTGTGGTAAATTATCAAGAAAAAAGAAAGCAAGCCAATGCTAGTCAAAGAGCTCTTCAATCACAGGTCATTTCTTTTATCTTCTTATCTCTGCTTCAGCTTTCCATCTGAAAAGTGGAGATGATATAGCCTCACCTCAGAGGCATATTATGAAAATTAATCCATTGATGTCTCTTAAACACTTTGATTGCCAGAGGAATGCTCACAATTACATTAATAATTCTATACTCAGAGTAGGATTTGAATAGTAAGCAGTAAATCAGGCACAGAGCCTTGTAGGGAACGAGGAGGCAACAAAACATTCAACAGCTGTTTGTTAATTGAGCCCTGCTCAGCCTATGTGCAGAACAGAGCAAAGGTACAGGAACAAAGTAAGAGAATAGACAACAGTAGAAATGTGATTCACACCCCCAGAGATCATAATAAAATGCACAGGTACTGAAACCCAACTAAAATACAATAGGCCCTTAAAAAAATATACAAATTAACAGACAAATGTTTAACTCTGCAGCCCTAATGTGTTTTTTCACAGGAAGTTCTTTTAGGATCAATGCCCAGCACAGGTATGTCACATACTATTTACCCTTATTGTTTTGTGTATGTACAAAAGGAGGCAAGAAATCCAGACAATCTTTCAACTTGGGGTATATAAATACACTTATAATTTGGAAGTCTGTGTACATCCCACTGTAAATTATGGCTTTGCCTTGCAAAATTAACATATTCTTTAGTGGAAGGCTTACTATAACACTGAATATGCTAACTCGAGATAAACAAACTACACAGACAAACTTAATTATCTCTTCTTCCAAAATTACCCGTTTTGCTGTTTCAAACAGAGAAGCCGCTTCAGTCTTGCCCACTTGTTGCACCATTTTATAAAACAAGCCGTCTTGTTCTTGAAGCAAAACATAAGGTTCACCATATTCTTTCAGTCTTCCTGCATCTAAAACCTGTTAAATCAGCAGAAACCAATGTATTAACATAAGAAGATTAAAAACTAAATGTCAGAGACTAAAAACCAAATGTAGGCAACTACAAGCAAGGGGGAAATGCATGCAATTTAGTACTAAAACGAATTTTGTACCCTGAAAATGAAGTACATCCTCTTCAAACTAGTATAGCACTTTCTCAGTTTACAGACCTGTTGTACAATTTTAGAGTGCCCTTAAGCCATTCCACCTATAGGAATCCAATGTAAAGTTATGCAGAATATGGAAATACAATGTTTGTGCAGCCAACAAAACAGCTTTTAAGATTCATTGTGTAAGAAGGAAACAAAGAGGTCCAAAATGGGCTCTGAAGTAAACAGCTGTGGGTAAAAACCACGCAATAACCACCAAGATGGTTAAGGGAGAATAAGTAGGTCTTTTGAATTAGAGGAGGTGAAGATGTAATTAAAGAAAATGAGGGTGTTGCTGAAAAGATAAACAATTTCTTGCATCAGTTTTGCCAACTACGTGTTAGAAAGATACTTAACCCTGAACCTATTCTTTCTACATAAAAAAAGATGTGATGCTACCACAGGCATAGGTACCCATAAAGAGGGGAGGGGAGAAAGAAAAAAACAGAGAAATTAAGAAGGCATTAAGTCAGCAAGCTACAGAGAACATACATGGTCAAAAATATCAGAAAAAAAACCCCAGGAATAAGTTGATTGAACCTTTAAGAAAATATTCTCACACTAGTGACTCAATTTAAGACTGTACAGAAGCAAATACTGTGCTTACATTTTGAAAAGCCTTATGGGATTAATTCAGGGAACTTTTAGACTAGCATATATCTTTTGAGATAGGACAGCAATTTAGTTAAGACAGTCATTAAAACAGCCAGAAAAAGACACATAGATCACAGGTAGAATTTGTTCTCTACAGCATTAGCAATCACAAATCTGATACAATTCTTAATACACCATAAGGAAACTAAAGGAGATATGGTTTATATGGATTTCCAAAAGATATCTGGTGTAACTAAATAGCTGTGATACAAGGGGCGAATCTTTTCAAGAACCTGGACAGAAACTGAGATTAGAAAAACACAATACAGTTTTCTTTGTAGAAAGCTGAACAGGTAGGAACCACATGATTCTGGCATATATGGTAGCTATGACTGTGTTAGTCATCAGAAAAGGAGGTATCAGAGTAGTGACAAACCTGCAAATGACACAAAAATGTGCAGGTAAGTCTAGGCCAGAGATTCAGATACACCTAACTAACCTAAAAGAATGAGAAACACAATAGCAGGGAAGTGTCAATATTGACAAATGCAATGCACTCAAATACCTAACTGGCTTATAAATTAATGGTATTGACTCAAGAAAGAGACTTGGGTATTAGTCCACAAGTTCAGTACTTTAGGCCATGAGTAGGAGTAATGAAGTTAAAAAAAAAAAAAAAGAAGAGAGAAAGAATTTATGTAAGAAAACAAAGTAATTCAGAAAATATTTTTATTCTTATATAAATAAAAAACTGAATACACATGGCATGCTATTGACAAAGATATTGCCACAAAAAAGGACTTGAAGGACTCATAACTCAAGCCATAATTGTGGTGTACATACTTGTGAAGAAAAAAAAAATCTAAAAAAAAAAAAAATGGAGCTGTTCATTTCAGAAAAGAAATTAATAAAAGGTATTATGAGGACAACTTCCAAAATAACAAAAATAGTTTGCAAACTTCTGTTTGAAAGAAGAATCTCTAGTAAGTTTGGAGGTAAATCCTACGTCCTGTGAGGAAACTTTCAAACATGCCCTTTGCCTGTGCGGCTCCTTGAAACAAAGCACTTAGATGGCCAAGGGCACAGCAGATCTCCAAGCGGCCTGGACCCTGGTTAATGACAAAACCCACAGTGAAGGGGCACAGCTGAGCTGATGCCTTTGTCTGCACCACAGGGAAAATAAGGTGCAGAGATCACTGTTGACTTGTTTGACACCACAGACCCAACACCTGGGGAAAGGCACCCACCCCTTCCCTTCCGGTTCACTTAAGTACATGGCATTTGAATGGAAAATAACTCAGCCAACAACAGCAGCATAATTACATCTGATTTTATAAATTGTATGCACAGAAACCTACAAGAAGATATCTGCTATTTTCAAAAGCTCATAACTTAGAGCATCCAGCCTATACTACATTTTTCTTTCCAAGTGATTTCCAATACTGTTTGGCATTATAGCTGAAGAAAGTGCTCATGGAAAAATGTTGAAATGTAAGTAATATTGCAGAGCACAATATATAGTAATCTAATATACAACAGCTGGAGTATTTCACCTGCAAAGGTATACTTGCACAGATGTTTATTTTTCAACGTAATTAGTCCTATTCCATTTAATCTGAATATTTAATGACTAATTACAAACATAATTTTAATCACAATCTTTTTTATACCACAGTATGTCACAGTTAGGGACAGCTTCCTTAAAAATGCAATGAATTACCATACACAATTCAACATTTAGATCTATGCCACACCATAGAACATGTCTGGTGCCTTGAATAAGTAAAGATTTTTTCAGCATAGCACTATATTATACAACCACTCCTTAAGAAAGGAAACAAAAAGCACCTTCATTAAACATGTCTCTTACAAGTAAAGAACTGCAACAGAAAAGTAGAGGGTTTTAGAAAAATTATATTACTGCAGTATTGGAATTTTAACATTCATTTTGCATACATCTGAAACAACCACAAACACCACCTTTCACCTCCAGAGAACCTGGGAAAAAGGAAAAAGTTATTCTTCCTTAAAAAGTTTTAAACAGCCAAGTCCAGAAGAGGAATGGATAGAGCAAGCAGTTTCTATCTAGAAAAACCCCATTCACATTTTAATCAAATCATTAACCTTTTCATAGCCTTTCTTGGGGAACAAAAACAATCTTATGTTATGAAAACAGAACAACTGTAGGAAAACAAGCTGTGCTACTTTTAAAAAAAAATCTGAAATGAAAAATAAAGAAAAATAAAGAATGAAACTGAACAGACAATATCATTCCTACAAGTCAGGAACACTCTAGAAACCCTGTTCACCAAGAAAAAACACTTTCTACTAACTGCTGTCATCTACGAGACAATGGAGAAAATTTAAGCTGATTTACTTGGATAAGTTTATATATTTATACATTTATTAAAAAGTGCTTAGACAAAGAGATAGGTACTCTTCTTTGAAGAAATATGTGCTGATAAAATTTAAATAAATAAATAGGTACTTTGGCTAAGGCTTTGCATACTCTTACTCACTGACTCCAAGCCAAATTAAAATCATTAGAACTTCAAAAAGCCAGCTAATCATTCAGGAAAGGTGGAATCTGGTGTTTACCAGCCACATATTTTCTGATCAACTTGCAATGCTTATCACAGCACAATCCAACAGAATCGAACCCAGATGTGTTCCAAGGCAGTTGTACCAGTGGAACTTGATACAGAAAAGCCAGAGAAGCTTGTAGCTGGCGAAATCAGATCAGCAGGGAGATTAGAGAGGACACACACAGAAGCACTTGACTCTGAATCAGGCTGGGATTTCATCATAGACTTTAACACAGATATTGAGAGAGGGATTTTGCACAAATCAGTCAACTTTCAAGCTCCTTGGTCTGACTCTGTAAAATACACCAAATAAAGACTAATAATCATTCTGTGGGAGCTAACTGCCTCTGAAATACTTAGACAGCCCATAGTAAAATAAAAACAAAACACAAAAAAGCTATATAAACCTGAAGTGGTCATACATAAAACCAGGGCCAGATTCTCCTGCCTCTTGCACTGGCAGCTTCTTGCCTGCACTGTTCTTGCCTTTGAAGTACTACCTTTATGACTTCAACAGGATTTTCTCTAGTGAAAGAGTAATTCCAAGAGTACAAAATTTACAAAATTGGCTGCTGGCGATCACGCAAAAGAAAGCACACAGGAAAATTTTTATTCAATGGAATTTGCTCACCTCCCTGGGTAAGGTGAAACCACCAAATTACCCTTACCCAAGCAGCAATACAGAGACATCTTAAGTTCAAAGAGGGCTCAAAAGATATATTCTTCTTGAGTAAAATCCTTACATGCCACCTAGTTCTACTCCATCTAATGTTTCATTCTTGTTGAATAGTCTGGGGCAGTGACTTCTCATCACAGTTGTGATCTTTTCAGAAGGATAAGTAACATGTTGGGTAAAAAACAACACAGTTTTGAGCAGCAATTTGTTTGATATTTGAGGCACAGAATAACACAGAAAGAGTGAAATAAAAAATATGTCAGGGAAGGACAGACAAACAGACAAGAAGTATTTGATCTTGACTGACCTGAAACGGCAAACATGAAAAGAATATTAGCCATTTAAATGTGTTGTTTATGTTAACTCTAGTTTGCACAGAAGTAGTATTTGCCTATGCCACAAAAATGTTGCTGAACTAAATTTGGGTAAGATTTGACAACTACATTTTGCCTGAGCTGTAACCTAAAAGGGTATTTACCCCTACCTGGCCTAGGTCTCTCCCCAAATCCCCAAACTTTGCAGTATTTCCACTCCATAGCCTCATGGTTTAATGCATTAACCAAGACAAAAAGCAGGGGAAGGAAGACAAAAAGGAAAACATAAAATGGTGAAAAAGAAATCAGAGATCCATTTGACAAAGAGAGAAACGAAGCAACGAACGATGAGGATACTACATCAAGACAGTCCGGTCCAGCAGTGCCAGAACACCTTTCTCCCTGATGATTCCTGCAATTAATTTATATTGTTCTGTTGCACAGGATTTTGGAAAAGCAAGCACTCATTTTGTAAGTGAAGTTTAAAATTTTCTTTGCGGATTAATATATGTAAAAGAAGCGTCATTAGCCACAAAAAGAGAAAGAACACGGGCCTTTAAAAATGCTGTAACAAACACCATGTACTTGCAGCTACCCATCGATACAAAAAAGAAAGTTCTAAATCCTGCGTTTCCAAACTTTCAGCAACAAAAGCAGACAAACCAAGAGAACAATAGTTATAAAACATTCTGAGAAAAAAACAGTCCAAGGTTGGAAGTGTTCAGCAACAGAGGAGGGGGGCATGGGAATTTATTTCAATTATTATTGAGGAATGACTAGTACTCTTATTCACGTTCATATTCACCATAAAGCCAGAGGGGAAATGGGACATTTAAGAGTTGATCATAAATGTTTTTATTTCCTATTCAAAAGGAAAATAATTCAAGCAAATTATCTCCTTGGGAATACATCTGATTTAATTTAGACTTGGAGAAGACATCACCAAACAACAAAATTATTATTAAAGTTCAAAACTCTGCTAGGAGTACAACTTTGAACAATGTTTTCCTCAGAGAGCATACATCAAGATGATCTTCAATAAAGTCCTGGGAAGAGGAGAATATTCAGGAGATGCTTCTGGTTACATCATATTATAAGAAATACATTTACCCAAGACAATACATAGCTTTGTGGGAAAGAGTCAACAGCCTGTGCTCCAGTTGGCATTAAGTTCAGATGCAAGCATGTTCTGTCTCTTCTGTCTCATCATGGTTTGTCAAAACAGACCAGAAACAAGCACACACTTCTCTGAAGAATCATTTATAAATATCAACTCATCTAAACATATTGCGAACATGGAAGAACATCGAGAAGGCTGCAGATATAACTTAGAACCATTTAGAGCTTGTTTTTTTCTTTTCTTTTTAAAGTGTCCCCCCTCCCCTTTTTTTTTTTACTGTTGGTGGTGGAGGTTTTTTTGGCTTTCATTTGTTTTTTTGTTTTTAAATTTTTTTAAGTCTTCAGGTTTAACCAAAGTAGACCCCAAGCTACTTCAAGGTTCCTATACAAATTACTCTACCAGTAACTGAAGAAAAATTTGGTTTCAAATAATGTATATTTCATGTATCACGTGTACAAACAAAGCAGAGAACACTTGGGCACTGACCATCTTATAACTGGAATTATTATTATTATTTTCAAATTTGCAAAATATTTCACCTCACCAGAGCTTAACTATGCTGTAACATGCCAAACCTGCCACTGGCCACTAGGATTCAATATATACCCCCTACCCACCTTCCCCTGCTTCACAGAAAAGGCAACTTCAGACATTTTGTTCTGTAATCACAATAGTGGATTTTTTTTAAACTGAAATTACTCTTGGGCTGTAACTTAGGGGAGATTGAGCACTGCCTGCAAAACTGTTGTACATAGGTTTTCTTTAAATTTCTTGCAGAGATTTAAAAATCTATCTTCTTTTTCTCCAATGGATGGCATAACACTGTAAGCTGGTTGGAATGTTGTGGGGAAAAATATCAATTATGTGCGTAGCAATGAGACTTATTCTACTGCTAATCATTTGATATTAACTCCTTCTGTATCTTGTTGGAGAAAAGCAGCCTGTAAAAAACATGCACTGCAAATGTCTCTTGTATTGTACAGTTTCCTCACCTCAAAGCATCTACACCAGCGTAAGTTCAATCCTTGCCTTAGAGACTATGAAGGGACCTCGTGCCAGTGCTTACCAACAGCTGTACATGTTCTGACCAAACACTCCCTTGGTCAATCAGTAATGACTGTTTCCATCACTGTAAAGCCACATTTCTCAACTGGGATTGAAAAATGGCTCAAATGCATCCCTGAAGTGAAGATATACTTCAGTTTAAGAAATCCCACTCTTTAATAAGGCTTTTGAGGGCCTTAGAAAGTTAGATAAGCTACACGGATATTATACTTTTCAAGAGGTTAAGGAATATTGTTGCAGATGACTGAGCATGTCTCCTGGTTTTATCAGTTTCTGATGACAATGAACTTGTGGCTCAGCTGCCATGCACACAGTTTCACCTTATCAGAAACTCTGCTCAGAGCATCAGCCACCAGCATGACCTGTACTAATTTGCTTTTAAACAGTAATATAGTATTTCTGAGAGAGCACAAATAATTCTCTAAACATGTGTTAGTATTTCTACTATGGTCTAGATTCCATACCATTGCATTTAAAGAAACATCATCCAACCATCCTGTTCTTATACTGATGGTACCACATTCACACACAAATGCCTGACAGAATGAGAAATCAAGGTTCATCAAACACTGGCTTCACTTCCTGCAGAATTCAAATCCAGCTCTTTGTTTGAATGCTCCCAGCTGAAATACTGCCTCAGTAATTGGTTGTTTTATTTAGGCAAAAGAAGAATCTTGTTGGGCAGCCCTCTTGAAATGGGAACAGCTTTTAAGAACTCAAAGATGCCAGGGTTTTGGAGAGGTGTGGCTTAAAACTCACAAAGAGAATCAACAATTCTAGTATATTTTTGAGCTCACTGGGATTTTGATTCATTTTAGAAACAGCTGGGCCAGGTGTGATATTTACTACTGTCGTAGACACTTCTCAGCTGACAAGACTTGCTCTGATATACAACCATGACACAGCTCATTATTTTATGCAAAACATGGCCTATAAATTATTACAATATCTTTTCTTAATGGTAAAGATGCAGATATTACTCAGTTTTGAAAGCAATTTTTTCACTGTTGATGTTTGTGGAACTAAATTATTAAATTCCAAGAAAGAACATGGAAGGATCTGGTTTTCCCTTGTGGTTGGATAAATATCAACCTAGTTTCAAAAGATCTGGGAACAGTGAAAATTCCCTTTGTTCAGAATCAAAATAAAACTGACCATTTCTGAAAAATCATTTGCTAAATGCCCAGCTCTTCCAGAAACTCTGAAAGACCTGAGTTAAGAAAAGAAAGGAGAAACCTAATGGTTCCCAGGTCCTCTGCTCTCCATGCGGGTCCCCTTCTATGAGTACCCTTCATGTTCTTATCTTCACATTTCTTCACCCACTTTGGTCCCACAGGACAAGTGAGATTTTTCTTAGGCTGAATTAAAAAATAGTAAATTTAGTTCCAATATTCCCTACTCCATATTGTCAAGACAGACACTAAGTCAGAAAAGGAGTTTTATTAGTGTTTGTTCCTTTTGAATAATGACAGAAGGTGCACTAATATGAATGTAGAAATTTTACTGTGAATTACTGGATTCAGATCCACAAGGTACTTCAAGGTTTTTATGAAAAATCGGATGCACAGCTGCAAAAATTTGGCATTCATTCTAGCTCCTATAATGTATTAAGCTCCCTTTATGTTCTTTTAACAGAACAGACTTCAACAGCACAAGTATAATATCCAACAATATTTCACCACACTCCAGTTACTGGGCTAATAAAAGGTCAAAACCCCTTTTGGCTTTGTGTTACAGAACAAAAAAAAAAAACAACCAACAAACAAAACAACCCATTTTATACCCTTGCAGTTGTCTTACTTCAGAATTTTGAAGGACTGAACAGAAGTTCTAAATGTAGTCCTAATTATTTCTTATTTTCATAAAGTTTCCTGTTCTATCGTCCCAGGCTCCAAGAATATTTACGGTCTCATCAATTCAACCCTCTTGGACATCTTGAGCACTTGAGGGCCTCTGTCTGACAGTAGGTAGCTCTCCACGAGCGGAACAGTCCCATACGTACATACTTAAAATGAGAGAGTCAACACTAATGGCAGCACACGCAGTTTTCACAAAGAACTGTTCTACAACTAGGATTGCACGTTTCTGTATCTTGTGACTTATGTAATCCCCCTTAATCTGAACATCAAGATTTACTGTAAAACACATTCACTATCCCGCAGTGATATTTAAATAAGTGGAAAAAAAACCAAAACAAAACCAAAGGAAGAGTCAATAGAACACAGCATTCGTGACTTTAACTCAGTATTATTAATTTAAATGTACCACCACTACCTTCCTACATTCTCCACATCTCCACTGAAGTTGGGCCACTGTAGCGAAAGCTCACATGAAGGTATCAGCAGGACAGATGGACAAAACACGGTGCCTGATTTATGAGACCCAGATGTTCCACCACGGTAAACGCAACATCAGAAAAATGAGAACAACTGAACGAGGGAGGCTTACCATAAAGATGTGGGAAGTCATTTCCTATTGACCAAAAAACCAAATCAGGTCTGGCTGTGAAGTACACTTTATTGTTACCCTGAATATTAGTCATTTCAGGATGTAACCACAACAGGTTTTCCCATAAATAAATCAAATCTCTTCCCATGATTGTCTCATCAAAAACTTCCTATTTGAATGACAGTTTTTAATTACTAGATCAGGTTCTGCTTGCATAAAGAGTTTCCATTTCAAAGAAGTACTGCACTGATATGGAAACTCTCTATGGAGAAACATATTTGTCACTGGAAAATGCACAAGTTTTGACTACTATGTGGCTTTCCTCTAGAGATGCCACAGCATAGCATATACAGTAAACAACTGCATCAGGTTCTTGGCAGATGCATATACTTTATTTGCTACTGAACCACTACGTCCCTGGGTGAGGCTCAATTTCTGTATGCCTCTGTTTTCTCCTCTCTGTAAAAACAGTTTCTAAAAAGTATTTCTCAACCTGGAGAAGGAAGCAGAAAGGAGAGGGAGGAACTGGTGACAGGGATTTTATGAGATCCCACTGGAATTCTTGGGAGTGGTGCCTCTTGGCTGCCCCAGGCTGCAGATGCAATTTACGTAAAATGCCCTTGCCCTCTACGGAGGGTGAGGACAGGACAGGCAAGCAGCTGTTGCGGTGGTGGGAAAGCTACCTGGAATGAGGGGCCAATGAAGCAATAAGCCCAAGTTGAGCTTCTGCCGTGATCTGCCATCATGGAAGAGGTAACTGCAGCATTTATCCTATCCTCCCCTTCTGCCAAGGAGCAGAGTGCCTGCCTGTGCCAAAGGTACTGCTAGCACCTGATGGGAGGAGTTACAACCTGGTTTCTCAAAGTAATGAAGAAAAAGGAATGAGAAAGTGTCCTATTAGATGCTGGAGCAGCACAGAGGGAAGAAAAAGAAAGGAGCATGAAAACCGCTGGATTATAATTTTATGGTAGTATTATTTGATGGTCTGACTTAACAAGTCTTTCCAACTTTGGTTCCAAAGATTGTATGGATACTTCCCTATCTCACCCAGGTGTTTGAAGTTTAATTAATTAATGTTTATAAAGAGCATTACAATTTCCAGATGAAAGATCCTATGCAAGTGCAATGTAGTATTACTCATTGAGGTGATTGGGTTAGAGAGTATCACATTACACAATACAGCTCTTCCCTCAATGATTTTAAGCGTTTGAAGTTCTGATAAAATGTGTTTATCACTAAGACAGATATAATGGAAATACTCTTAAGGCGTGACCTGGATTATGAAAGCTAAGGTATGGTTTTGGGAATGGAACAAACGAGAATTAAAACAACTCCTGAGGCCAGATTTGTCTATAGTTGTATAAAATAGATTCTGTTCTTCCTTTTTTCCCTCTTCCAGTAGGCTTTTCTTCTCTTCTAAAATAGAACCAGTTATTACAGTGGGTGTGAGCAGACATGCAACAGTTCACGTTCAGTTCCTATTTCCATACTCATCCAACTTGACATTTTCTCATGACTTTTCACAAAAATATTTTCTGTTCTCAATTTTTTAATTTTTTTTTTATTTTAATGTTTTGATTAACCCTAAGGGCATAGAGGTTTTTTTGGAAAGTTCTACTTTAACCAGTAACTAAACTCAATTGAATCAAAACCTCGTTGACAACACCAGGCTGGAGAATGCAGTCAACACACTCAAGACAGGGTTGCCATTCAAAGTTATTAAGGTCTAGACACGCAAAAGGAATAAGTCAGCATGAACTTAGTGACACTCAGTAATGACAAATGTAAAGTCCTGAATCTGGAATGGATCAACTCCTTGCATCAGCAGTACCAGCTGGCTAGTAACTGCCTGGGCATCAGCTGTGCTGAAAAGCAGGTGGTGTCCTGGTGTTCAGTAAGCTGAACAGGAGTCAAGCACTGTGCCATGGCTATCAGCAAGAGTGCAGATCAAGGGAACTGCTTTATTCGGTGCTCATCAGACCAAATCTGGAATATGGTGACCCTCAGTACAAGAAAGAGGAAGGCAAATTCGAACAAGTTTGAAATAGGGTTACCAGGGTGTCCAGTGTACTGTAGCACTTGACCTGTGAGGAGAGGCTGATGGAGCAGGGCATGTTCACCCTGGGGAACTCTACTGCATGTCTTCAAGGGATTTAGCAGCAACCTTCCCATTTCTACAAAGAATTTACTGAGAAGACAGAAGCAGGCTTCTTAATGAGTGGGAAAACAAGAAACAATTGCCACAAACGAAAGGGAAGCTTTCACTGGATATATGGAAAAAACTATTTCATGGCAGATGGAGCAGGTTGCTCAAAGAGACTGTGGAAACTCCATTTTTCAAGGTTTTCAAGACCCAAATGGAAAAAGCCCTGAGCAATCTGATCTGAAATTAGTGCTGACTCTGCTCTGAGAAGGAGGTTCTTTTCAGTCTGATTCAGAGGGAAGGAGGGAAGCCCTACATTATGTATATTTGTTCAGGAATGGGCTTGGACTTACGTGATCGAATTAAGTGTTGAACAAGTCTGCTCAAAATTTTTTTCAAAATAACTTTACTCATTATTTGTCAAAAGACAATGGTTAATATTCCAACTGCCAGGTTCTATCTTTGTTCTTTCTCCTTCATTCTCTAAAACTGATCACGATAGCAAACAACAGAGATTTGGGATGGCTTATAAATGAAGGCATTATTGTATCTAGAGGTCTCAGTTAAAGGAGAAACAAAACCAGGATTTTTAATAATACCGGGTAATGGAATAACAATGCACTTAGTTTGCGCTTTTCTGACTCTTAAAAAAGAATCTGTATCAAGTTAAATTCGTGAATTACTAAAACACACTATTGACTAACCAAATTATACAACACACTGAAAGCTTTCTTTGGTTGAGTCTTCTTGATTTTTGTGATATTGAAGTAAATGATGAATTTTCCATGAATGCTGTTTTTATTGTGAATAACTCTCAATAACTAATAGTCTTCTAGAGGAATATTCTTTTTCCTGGCATTTTTAACATGTTATTTTTCAAAAATTCTGCTGTATCCCCATTAAAAGTAACATGCCTGAGTAAACCAAGTAATTAAAGTATAACAAAAGCACACCTGCCATAACTCTGATCTTTCTAAATATGTGACCATATTTCTGATTTGTTCATAAACAGAATCACTGAGTAAGGATGTCAAGAAAACAGGTTTGTTACGACATCACGTCAGTTTTCCCCTTTTTTCTATCCTGTGCTTCTCACCCTCCTCTTTCAAGAAATTACAGAAATCTGTAAGAAGATCAATATGCAGCAAAATAAAGAGATGAAAAATGTTTACTGTTAGCAGACTCAAAGACATATCTTCTTGCCAATCTGTTTCTTAATACTCTGAAGAGGCCAAAGGCATTAAAAAAGATAACTAGACAAATAGGAAACTAAAAATCTTAATAGTGGCTAAACTGAAACAACATAAGGGTAAGAATAATGTACAGACTCTGAAAATGCAGTAGAGAAGCTCTGTAGCTAGCAATTATCCTGAGAAGTTTGGAGAAAAGGGCAATTTCTAATCTTTGCTCCAACGATTTTTGGCAAAAAAATTGTAAATAAAACATCTAGTTTTCATTGCAACTTCATGATAATAAAGGTAAAACTAGGAAAACGTCTTCGTGGAAAGAGCATACTGTGTATAACATGTTAATGGAAGCTAATGAACCAAAACCCACAGAAATCCCTTTGGACAGCTAACAAACATATACAGCTATTAATTAGGTCACAGTTGTTTCCTCACAAATCTTTTGTTCACGTTAGTTGTAGAAAACACCAACATATCCATTAAACCTGTAGGGAGGCATTCACCAGTGAAGAAAATATTTATTTATTATATGTTAAATGCTTGCAATTATATGACTACTTATGGCAGCTCTGCTGGTTTCTCTCTTTGTAAGTAAACTATAATCACTCACCTCACAATCTATTCTACTCCTCAGAACACCACTCAGCTCAGCAGATGCCATTGTTTCATTTTGTGTACTTCAGACAACCATTGTAACTCTGAAGATTTTAAAATCTTTTGAGTATCCAGTAAAAAAAAACAAACAACAAACCTGGTAAGATTTACCATGCTTCACTTTCATAAAAGAAAAGTTGAAGAAGGTATTTTTTTAAGGTTACCACCAGGAGGTGAAAGGCAATTTCTGCTTGAAGCCCAGCTAAATCTGAGTTCCATTTATGAACATGGTTTGCCCACTATGTCAGTTACTTCACTAACTGGTTGTGAGGAAAGTACATGTAAAGGGCTCATGTTCTTATTGCAGAAAATTGTAAAACTGCAGGCTGCACATCATTGCAAGGACATAAACCAGCCTGATTTCCTGAGAGCCTAGGGAATACCACTGCCTTTATGAAAATAATCAGCAAGTATTTTCTAATTTCTATGTGTGTGCAACGCACTGTGGGGCAGACAAGATGGCAGATAGAGTATATCACTGCTCTGTTGGAACAAAGATGGCACAGGCTGCTGAATTGGTAGTGCTTCATCTTTTCTGTTTGAACCTTGTCTTTAGAAAGCTGGCCATGTTCATTACCTCACCAGTCTAGTTCCACTTCTCCCATCACTACCTTTGCCCCAGGGCAGCTGCTGCCTCCTTACCTCCATGTCTCCTGCCCCAGAACCTCCACCACTTCCTCCTCACATATCCCACAGCAACTATTGTCACTGCCTTCCTCAGTCCACCGAGACTGAATTAATAAACCTGGCCGAATCCAGCTGACTCTGTCCAGAACCTTTTGGGTGTGTCTTCACAGGCTCCTAGTACTGGCAGAGTTTATTTGCTCTGCTGCTGCACCTCACCTGCAATGGGTTCATTCCCTGTGGGTTGGAAAGCCAGAGAATGTAAGAACTCTTTTCAGGTCATTATGTCTAGAGTTTTATGACTTGCTAAGCTCAACAACGAGGATAACTAGGTTAACTGGGATAAGCCTAAAGTATGACTTAGACCCCTACCCACTTTCAGATCAAAATTAAGAGAGAGTCAATAACATTATTCTTCTTCAGGAAAGAAAAATTAAGCAGTTAACTGTCTTACCATAATCCTATCACTGTCAATAATGGTGTTCAAGCGGTGTGCAATGGTCAGCACTGTGCAGTGAGCAAAGGTTTCACGGATCGTCTTTTGAATGAACTCATCTGTTCTGAAACACAGCAAGAGCAATGCAGACAAAAATAAGATATTTGCATGGACAACTGAATGGCAGACAGGTTTTATGACTTTATCAAACATGACTGTATAGCAGGAAATATGTTTATAAAGTTATTACAGTGCCTCTTCCTCTTGTTCTATTAGATGGCTGGGAGGTTATCATAAACATACTACAAAATCTATCGTCTAAGAGTTGATGAGGAAAGAGTTTCTTCTTACAAGTAGAGCAATCGGCTTCATTTCAGGAGACTGATTTTCCAGACTTTGAGTACAGAAAGAGGAAAATTCCATAGATTCAGATAGTCCTTAAGATTTCTAAATCAAAAAATGTTATTCTCTTTGGAGCTTTAGTTTGTGCAAGCAGTGAAGAAAAGTTGGTGAAAGTAAATATCCTTCATTGCAAATCAAATGAAGAACAAACACAAAGCCTAGAACTGAGGTTCTTGATTTCAACTGCAGAAAAGGATTAATTAAAGGAGAGGGTTGGTAAACTAAATTAGGACTGGAATAGCTCAAGAACTTGAGTACAGAAAAAAAGAAAACTTGGCACACTCTGTAAATCAAAAGAGTTAACTGGAACATACAAACCCAGGAAAGGGATAAAAGATTTCAAGGTAAGAGTCTCAAGCCTACTATATGAATTAACCACTTAAGAAAAGGATACCAGAAGGATACATAAGATTCATAAAGAATACAAACTAAGCTAAAACACAGACACAAGTACAGGGCTGAAGTGACACCTGTCATAGATAAAGCTGACAAAGTGAAAAGGAAATAAAATTATACAGAAAGACACTTAATACACTAAGATGTTCTTAAGCTGTACAAATAAGCATTAAGGCAAAAGAACTGAAGCTTATTCAAGTAACTAACTGTACGAGAGAAGCACTGACACCACCTAACACATGACAGTCCTCTCTTTAGTCAGTGAAAGGGGAGAGGCATGGCTGGAAAGTGAGTTGGAGAACTTGAACTAGGCAGCCATCAGGTGATGAATGCCCTCTAGAGGCACCTGACAGCCCACACTGCATAGGTAGCCTTGGCTCCCAACCTGGGCACAAAGCCAGGCCATGAGAATACTCCCATATTGCCCATCAGATTTCAAAAAACACTAATGAGTAGTAACGATGGAGAAAAAGGTACCAAAGAAACCAAAATTCCAACCCAAGATTAAAGGATGGCACAAAGAACTCAAAATATACTGGGGTTAGTTGGACTAAGAAATCTTACTCCAAGCCTAGAAGTCAGGCACTTGAAGGCATGGGTCTTATTTCCAGGATTTCTATTAAAACATGAATTTGTTCTTCTACATATGACTGGAGAATAATAAAATGCTGCAGATACAGTTAAAACAGGACAAAGGAGGTATCTGGATAAACTAGTATACTTAGGCAGACCTGTTGGCTGCAACCAGTTGCTTGCAAAGCCTTAAGTTGTCATATTGTTAAAAGTTAATGGGAAAATAAAATAAAATACACAAAATATTCATGCAGCACATCTAAGTACCTTTTTTGTAGACAGAAGTAGTGCTCCACACTGAATCTGTCTTCACATGATAAATATTTGGTATCACTTCATGAATTACACAAAAATAATTGTTTTGATGTCACCATGTCAAGAGGCACTTGCAATAAAAAGTGGACAGACAACTGTGGAAGAACAGGATGACTGAGAGGAATGAAGTAACCACTAAGTTTCCATAGTAGAAAATAGGAGCTCATGCTCTGAAGGACTAAGTGTAACTTCAGTTACAAACTCAGTTGAAGCAATCAGCATGACAAAGGAATAGACAGATCCTTGCTGATGACAGGATGATTCATCAGAGAGGAGGAAGATATAAACAGTTTAGTAAGAATTCTCATGCATGCTGACTGCTATCTTCATCTGGGGACAGAAACATTTAAGTTCTGTCCCGAGCTTGTTCTGGGCCACAATCTGAGAAGGCTTGGTCCTTCTGCTCCTACTTCCTAAAAGAAGCTAAAGAAAAAGGCACGAAGCAGGTGTTCCTCAACTTCTTTTGAACCAAGGCCAGTATGCACTCAGGGAAAGAGACAGGAGAAGTCAGGACAGACCCAGGCTCTTTAGTTCTGTGTATTAACTCCTCAAGAAAAGGAAGTTGTGCATCATGTTCCACATCACAGCAATACCAGTGCTTTTACCCCAGTGTTAGTGCATGTATATTTTTTTTGCTATCTTCTCACCAATACCTCAATAACCTGACTACTCTTACCTTCAAAAGAAGAAAAAAACCCAGGGGCATACATGAAAACACTCACTATGGAAGAACCTTATAAAGATAGCAAGATGTGTTCTCTGCAACAGTTAAAATAGCAAAATAGAAACAAAAGGTTCAATACTCACTAGAATTGTGCAAAAGAGGCCTTTTTCTTGTAGTCTACCTCAAGGTGAAGTTTCCTGCAAAGCTACTACACAGCACAGAGAATCATAGCTTGCTCAGAACTTTGAAAACAACTTTTTAAAGGGCTCAGAATTATTTGTAACTCAGGTTATTCCTACTATTTTCTGAGAATCCCTCAGCCTTGAACATCCCTATCCTCTGCATTAATTTATTGTATCTCCTTGTATTACATCTATTCTTTACAGCACTACCTCTTCCTACATTTCCAATAAAAAACCATTTCTCATTCTTAGATAGATACTATCAAACTATTATCTTAAACAGATACTTCTTGAATATAAGCTTATTGCTAATAAGAAACTGCTGGCCATATTGTGGGTGTGGCATGTTCTAAAATGAGACTACAAAGTAATCAGAAACAGACTTAATAGCTCCATCTTCAAATATCACAATATGAAATCTCATGCAGATATGCCTACTGACTGGCACTTGGCTAGATCCTCTCTAAGGCTCATGGTAGATCTTGGAGCATAGTTTTTGGGACAGCAGGCAGAAGCTCCATTAGTAAGCTCCAACAGAACCTCAGCAAGAAGACGGGGAAGGCACAAAAATTTAAAAGACCAAAAAAAGCATCTGTATACAGAATTATGTAGTGACAGAGTGGAGACTATATCACATACCAACTAGAGCTAGAAAAGTACCAAAGGAAACGTCATTTCTGTCCCTTTTTCAGGGCATAAACGGACCTTTTGTGGTGCCTACCCACACTGAGCAAGTGGTCAGTCAACTGTCAAGTGATTTCATCACCCACCAAAGTGTATCAAACCCCATCATCTTTCAGGCACATTAAAAACCAAAGATGCAACTCGAATACCAAAACCAGGGCTGCCGGATGACAAAAGCTCAACCCTAATCTGTTTATATAAAAATGGGAACCACGATACTCCCTATTCCAAGGAACAGTACAATAAGGAAGCACAAAATGGTGGTATAGCTTCCCACAGGCACCACAGGTTGAGGATCTAGCACCAAGTCTCACAGCAATCGAAGATCTGGTGTAACCTGAATTAGCTGACTCTGTAAAAAGAAAACTATCTAAAGAGCAAGAATAAATATGATCTAAATGAGAAGCAACCAAGCTGCTGAAAGGAACACTGGATAAGTCATTATCTTTTGCCTAATATTCTCCTGTGGATTGTCCTGGAAGCATATCTCACACTACACAACTCCTGAGTGACTTCAGATAAATTCTCCAAAAGAGAAAGAGTTATAGATAGCAGTTAGATGTAATAAAAGGTTAAACCTTACAAGGTTATGTTGGCTAATGAACTGAACTATGTGCAATGGCTGTTTTTACCAGACTCAATGAACAACCAATGTAAAAACATGGCAGTGGTCTAGTCCTAAAGAGTTTTGTCCTCTGTAAGCAGCAAAAATACAAGTTTATGCATAATACTGCAGTCAGTGAGCAGAAAGCTCAGTAAGTTAGAGTATTTTAAAGAAGTCTCAGTTACTAAAGATTTTGTTTTAATGTATCACCAAAGCAACTACAGAAAGATTTTCAGCATTTTCACTCCAGATTTCATGCAAATTTCCAGAACAGTTCAACTGTTTTAAAATGACCCTATTCTTCAGGGTGAGAATGGACCAAGAAGGCAAAAACAAATTAAATGTCCGTCAATTGTCATAAAACATTCAAGTAGTCTGACTTAGGGCAACCTTTTTTATGGGAAGCTCCTCCTTCCCCTCACAAAAATGCTGACACCTCTGCAGCATGCAGAGCAGGTGGTAGCTATGAAGAGCAAAGGGTATATAAAAGGGTATATATGGGACCAGTAGCAGACAAGAATGGCCTAGCTGAGCAGGAGAAACACAGTGGGGAGTACCCTCAGCCCTGGGGGGTACAGTGCCCACCTCTCTCACTCTGCTGTCCCATCCACTGCCTCACATCACCTTCCTTCTCCTCCTCCCATCCCTAAACACTGCCTTCTCACACTTGCTTCCAAGTGGAGCTGCAGAAGGGACAGGGTGGCAGCAGTAGCTGAGGCAAAGAGATCAAGAGCCAGAAAAACAAACAAAAAAAGAAACAATATCTCCAGAGCCGGCAGCAGCTCCCCATGGTTTCCTGTCTCAGGTGCCTCATATGATGTCTGCTTGCCGCCACGCTAGAGAGAAGGCTGCCAGGTATGGGGGTTGTGCATCAGAAGAGGAGGAGGTTTTTCTTACATGCCAAAAATGCCTCCCTTAACTGCTCAGTTAAGCAACCCACATCAGCATTTCCTGATGATCGTCCTATCAGATTGCACAGCTAAAAAATACTTGGCTCTGATTATACCAACACATTAAGGAAAAGGTAATAATGACTGTAATGCAAACTGAATTCAAAGAAGAAGTTCCAAGTTATTATTTGTATTGTTATGCTTAGAGTTGATACAAACAAACATTTACCTTATTATAATATATATTGCAGCACACATTAATCAAGATCAATTAAATGTATAGTGCAAGTTGAGAACACACATGTGAGATGCCTAAATAGGGAGGATGAGTAAGACGGTATTAAATTTCCACAACTATGATTCATCAGAGTTAATCTATCAGAGCTCAGCCAAAAATAAACTAATAGTAAAAAAAGTAAAAAAGGAAAGGGGGAAAAAAAAAAAGAGAACCTCTGGGAAGGTTTTAGAAATACACTGTCAGCTGAACTGCAAAGCTACCCTAGTGGCACCACTTCTCCCCCAAGAAGATGTTATAAAAATGAGTCACGCCCAGATGACATACAAAATCCTTAATGCATCTGTTTCAGGGACTTGCTGTGTTATTGTCCTCTTTGGACTTTTGAGTTCTCCCTCAAGCCATAGTTTGTTGGAACTATATATTCAGCTCAGACTAATTGATGCAGTACGTTTGCAGTATTGTTTCCAAAATATTTCCATCAGTGTTTCAAATGTTTCAAAAATTAACAGTGGGGGTACTTAGCTATTGGAACAATTTAACAAGGGTTGTCATTGAATTTTTTTCCATTGAGGTTGGATGTTCTTCTAGAAGTACCCTCTAGTTCAAACAGGAATGAATTCAGGAAAATTCTGCTGGCCTGAGTTATACAAGACAAAATAATGAATGATAAATTAGTCCCTCCTATAGATTTAAATATCTCCAAATCTGTTTTGCAATTCCTGTGGTGTTCAGGACAGCTTACCTTCTACCCTTGCCCCCATTCTACCTCTAACTTAACACACCAACATCTGAGCCATCTGAAAGGATAGCATCTCATAACCAGAAGTATCCAGTTTTGCTTAGCCATTTTTCACCTTTCTAGTTTTAGAGGATTTGGGGAGAGAGATTAATTTATTATTTTTTATTTATTTACTTCCAACAGACATTTCTTCCAGAAATCATCAGAACTCAACTTGTTTCATGGCTATTCTGATGTTACAGAGACGCATTTCCAAGAACATTCTTGTCTTCTAATCTATGGCTGCAGGACAAATGAACTTCAAATATTAATTTCCCTCTTCTATGGAATGCACTGAAATTAGGGATATTTCCAGCACTTAGTTTTTAGCATCTGCTCCAAATAGCCAAAGCTCAATGTCCCCACGTTGAATAGACAAATATGATGGTATCACTGAAAACCTAAAAACAGCAATACAAACTATATGTAATACAAAGCATTTAAGTTCATCTCTACAGTACAGATGAACATATTAGAAGAGAATCCAGCTCATTTTAACATGACAGGTTTTGGTTTTACCTTGGGTCCACATTTGCTGTTGCTTCATCGATGATAAGAATACGATTTTTTTTTAGAACTGCTCTGGCAAGACACACCAGCTGTCTCTGACCAACACTAAAATTAGACCCAGATTCTGCCAGCTGCGTCTCCATTTTATTAGGTAGATCTTCCACAACCTCCTTCAGTTGCACCTGTTGACATGTCAACATATTGTAGGATGAGTAACTCCCTTTTAAATCACCTATTGTGTATCTGATGACACAACAGTAAGTATGCAAGGTTTGCCTTTTATATTCTGACACAAAATGAGTAAGCGCCAAGTTGGATTACACAGTGTGTCAGTTATTAGAATTCTAAAAACATTAAAGCACATTGTTAAGAATCTATTAATGTTCATTAAAACTAAGATATGAATCAAAATATAACCAAAGCATCATCCCAAAGGGTAATTTTTTCATAGAAGACTTACATAACAATATACACGTCTACACACAAATACACAAATACACACATATACAAATGCACATACAACAGTCTCCCTTTTTCCATCAACAGGAATACCCTTATCAAACCCAATGAAAACATCTAAAACGTAACACATATAAGCACTGTAATGTTACTGTTATTTGGATTTTAAATATCAGATGTACATAATTAGATTTATTAAGTTACCTCTTCCAAGGCATTCCACAGCTCTTCATCAGTGTATTCATTGAAAGGATCTAGGTTTTTCCTCATAGTTCCAGTGAATAAAACAGGCTCCTGAAACCCAGGAAAATGAACGTTACACTATAAATACAGGTTTTATAATGCAATAGGTAATTTAATGATAATCAGAGCTAACCTATATCAACAATAGCACAGAATATGCAACAAGCAGCTATCAGTTTTGAAATGCAAAAATGTATTTTACAATAGCATGCTTAAGGGGGATATGGGAGAAGTCAAACGCTCAACTACTTAGTATGAAGATAATTTACCAAACAGGACAGGTCTGTTTGTAAATGGCTGTACACAGTTATGTCAGTACTTAAATGGGCATTTACATGCCACTGTTCTGATGCCACAAGCTATATATATACTTTATATATACTTACATGAAATCATTGCTACCCTTCTGGTATTGTTAACGAAAACCGACAGCTAGCACTGTCAATGAGCTCACACTCCTAAATTACATTTGGGCAAGTTTTGAAAACCTGTTTTTGAAGTACATAAACCAGAGATGAATCAAAGAGCTCACAATGACTTTCTATTTCACTGTGTTCTGGTTTTATGGTTTTTTTTTGTTTGGTTGGTTTTTTGTTTGTTTTTTTGGGGTATTTTTTGTGTTCTTTCTTTTTTTAATTTCATGTCATAAAAGCCCTTCCATTTTACCATTTTCTTTCTTTTTTTAATTTCATGTCATAAAAGCCCTTCCATTTTACCATTAGGGCTATGAGGAACAGCTTTCACCATTTAAAACCTACACCCACTGAAGTTAATCTGTACTGCCACAGCATCAAAACAAACTTACTTAGAACCGGAGCACTGCTGGGCAAAGCTCTCACTCAAAATATACCAGGGAGTCAAATCAGTACCTTCTCCCACTCAGGTACCAATGGGGGTTTACCTGCGGTCGAAGTAAGTTTTGTTCTACTTCAGTTCCCGGTCAAATCAATAACAGATAATTAATCAAAGCATTACAAATTAATTTACACTGAAAAACGTAGTATTTAAGAAGTGGGAAGACAACTTTTGGTTCAGAACTCCTTTAGCAATACATCAGTACTCACTAATATGAGTTGCCAGACCTGAGTCATGCACTGACACGACTTTAGGGCTAAACTCATCTTAATACCACACATAAAGACAACAAGTCAAAAACTGTAACAGTGCTAATCAAAAATGGAGATTGTTCATCATGTCAGCCTTCTTTAAATTGGAGACATTTTAGGCAAAATGTTTTTTTTTTTTTTTCCTCCACTAGGAAATTAAGTCTAACTTACACCAGACAATTTCAGTTTACTCTGAGATTAACCTCTGTCATGATTTACTCCCCATCTAACCCTAGGGATGCCCACTCCAAAAGCTTGCAGCAAATCAGAACAGAATTCAGACCTTAACCCTTTTATTGTCTTTTCATTTCTAAATCATTTGAGTGTTATAAAACAATTAACAAAGACAGAAGATGCCACAAGCAATGTAAAAGAATATATACACTTCTTGATGTAACATGCCAGTTATTTGAAAGTATCTGCTCCAACAGCAATACATCACTAAAAACCTGTTGAATTAACAAAAGGAATTAAAAAAAATATTTCCAGGTTAAAAAAAGTTTTCTTCAAGAACACTTAGAAAATAATTTGTTTAATAATACATATTTTAATACACTATTTGGCGTGTTTTGAAGGTATTGTCACATTTATTTTCCTTTTCAATCCATTTTTATAGGTTGGCAAAATAAGAGCTGAATTTATAAAGTGTTCACAACTACTATAAAAGTCCTAACAACAGACATGCGCTGCAAGAGAAGATAAGGATATTTTTTTAATTATCACTTCTGACACAGATTATTATTTAAAACAGTCTGGTTTATGTGAAGAAAGTAATAAGACAAACCTGTAAATAATTGTTGTAAAAATGCTTGCAGTCAGAGAGGCAGACAACATTTGCATAGAAAAGATTTACAAACACAACCTTTACACAGCTCCATCCAAGCAAGCAATTAGAAGCCTAAGCACATTTTTATTTCTCCAGGTAGGTATTTAAACTTACACACAAGAAAACGTCAGTGTTGCCTCATCACTCTCTAGGAATGGTTCTGTTTAGCATGCTTTATGTTGCAATTCTAATAAGCATCTCTCCCTCTGGTTTCTTAGCTTCCCACATAATTATGAAGATATTTGCAGCAAAACAACTACCTGATGTTACACTGCTATTTTTATTATTGGCACTACTATTAACACTGTACAAGACAATGCCTATCACTCAGTTTACTATAGTAGAAACTTTATTCTAAACTCTTCTCCTCTTCTTACTACCACCACTTCATAGTTTTGCACATTTTTAGTAGAAACAAGTCTGCCCTTACGTTAAAACAAATGCCACTTGCTAGCCTTTGGACACTTAAAATCTTTGGGGACTATGATGAAAACCTCATACAAACTTGATAAGAATCACAGAATTCCACTGGATTAAAACTATATTTTAAAACT
>JAWWLV010000001.1:76197806-76236513 GCA_035041135.1 Platyrinchus mystaceus
GGGACTATGATGAAAACCTCATACAAACTTGATAAGAATCACAGAATTCCACTGGATTAAAACTATATTTTAAAACTATGCCAGTAGGCCTGTGTATGAAAAAAACCCTCATGTATAATTAAATGCAGTGAACTTTGAGCATCTGTATCACTCAACACGCAGAAACTGTATTTGACCTGCAGTTTTCCTGTCTCAGTACCCTGTTTTGTTCAAATTCAGCTGAATTCTTCAAAACATAAAAATCACCCACAATAGCTAAGGGCAAGGATTTCAAAAAGCTGTAGACCTTAAATGAACTGATGATCATCTGCTTTAAGAAGAAAGCAACATTGCACACACACACACACAAAAAAGAACTTAAATTCATGTAAACTATTCTTTACATACAAAAGATGACTAGTTCCAGTGAGCACTTCTACTGTGCAATAAATAAGCCTTCAGCATGCAGAAACAAAAGATACACTGCAACATCATGCAACAATGTAATTGCTGGGCAAGTATCTATATTTTAATTTATTTAATTTTAAAATAGCATATGTGTTTCTTTTCTTTAACCCCTATTCTTCGGAGGGGGGAGGAAAGGAAGGTAATCAAGAGAGGCTTAGAACCACTGTTCATCATAGCTTGTATTAGATTCTCAATTTAAAGAAAATAACACACTCTGAATGCCATCCTGAAAACAAGCTAGCACAGCACAAGACATAAAATTGGTGTAAGGACTCTTAAATACGGCTTCCATAATAAAACACGAAGATCTGAGAAATAATGCTAAACATGGCAAACAAATTCCTCTGGTTTCCAGCCTACTGTTCAGTCTACCTGATAGAACAGACCAAATGAATTATTTTCCAAAACCATGACTAAACATTTGCAGCATACACGTTTTTCTCTCTTCCTCCCTCTCCAGTGGAGAGCAAATGATCACAGAAGAGGCAGAGCTCTCATGAAACAGTAACCTGCACAGACTTTGCCTTCTGATGTTTTAAGGTTATACATAACTCATCTCTGATTCAATGACTGATTTGAAAGTAAGACCATAAAGAGAAGACCTGTGACCTTCTGGACTTCTTTGAAGATCCTTTCTTCTACACCAGCATGAGAGACAACATTTCCAACATGGTCTTAGTTGGTTTTTACTCCTGTACTGCAGCCTTTCCTGCATTCAGCTTCTAAAATTCACCAGGTTTTTGTTTATGGGTCATAATGACCCACTCTTTTGTCCATTCCCCTGGTCTTCTCCTGTCCAACTTTCTTCCAATAACGCAAAAGCTGATAACCCACTTCTAGGTGGCACATTTGCTCTTTCTAGATCTAGCATCAGTCTGTTTGTACAGGGTTGACTACAGAGGTGAAAGTGGTCCTTCGAAGTTCCTTACTAAGGAAGCTTCAGGCAATGCTTCAGGCAGGAATTGTTGTGAAAGGTTCAAGTAACTTTAGAGGACTGCTGAAGACTGGTATATACTTGTCAGATTTGTCTGCCTTTCCCAGACTATAGGAGGACAGCATACTGCAAACACCTACACACAGGTATTTCAGATGAACTGATAGAAACTAGAAAGAAAATGCTCTAGTCCCCAAAACTGATTCTATTTATCTTAAAATAATCATGACCTGACTCAAGTAAGAATAATGCCTCGCTACAGCTTCTATGTCTACTGCATACAGGGATGCAGGGGGAACATATCCCAGCAAAGCACTTTAAATACTACGGTATTATACTGAAAATGTTTATGGCAGACCAAGTCACTCTCTTACCTGAGGTATAATTGAAATTTTCTTCCGTAAGTCATGGAGTCCTAGCTCTGATGTTAAGTACTTATCAATCCAAATCCTTCCTTCAGGTTCTGCCAAGCGAAAGAGGGCTGCTATCAGAGAGCTTTTCCCAGCTCCAGTTCTTCCCACTATTCCAACCTACAGAGCAAGCCAAGCCTGTACAATTAAACTGTGAGCTTTTCAGGATAAATTAATATGTCAAGTAACATTTTAACAACATCAGAGGATTTATAGTAGAACAAGCATCAAATAAAACTTTTTCATAATTAACATTCTTTCAAGAGGAAAAACCCTCTCTCCCCTAAATCAGTTTGGATTCAGGTGACATGTGGATACACAACAATTTCTTGGATCATATTCAAAGGTGAAAGATTTTCCCTTAATGTGTGGTGTCTTGTTGTGTAAACAAGATAAAGTGGCTCAATGCATAGTAATGTGTTCAAGGCTGCTAATTTTTATACTAAACCTGATTTGCTAGGTGATGTTAGGCAAATCATTTCAGGCATGCATCTACTTCTCAACCCAAAAAAAGACTCCCATAAAGCACTCTGGGAACAATGCATTCCCAATTTAAATAGCTGAGACTGATTTTGGTTAGCATGGTTAAGGTGAAGTACTTTAAAGCAGCAGGATTATAAACCATATTCATACTTCTTACATCTTCAACAAGTATTGAAACTACAAGGCCGTGTGAGCAAGCTGAAATTCCTTTCCAAACAAAAGAAATAGTGATTAATAACATCACAGAGATACAGGCTTCCATTTGTTCCCAAAGAAAAACTGGAAGACATATGCAATCTGAAAAAAAAAAGCTTTCAGAAAAAAGAGACAATGCAAAATATGGGATTGATAACTTCAATGACAAGGGGCTAAGACCTGCAAATATTTCTTTTTTTTTTTTTAACATTGTCTTCAGTAAAGGATTCTTAGAAAAAACAATGTACAGTAATCAATTGTATCAGGGAAGATAATGGGTTTAGCCCCCTATACAGATCTGATCTGGCAGAATTTGTTACTTCCTGCATTCTGTTCTAATTGCTACATTTCCAGAAAGAATGCAACACACTGGAAAGAGTTCAGAGCAAAGCAACTCAAATTTAATAGGGGTTGGAGATACTGATTTGACGAAGAAGGATTTATGATAATTAAATATGTATAATATGGCCTGGCAAAGTGATTGGGGTGCAGAAAGGAGGAATAAACATGAAAACCTTCATGAGTATACATACAGACACCAGAGGGCAATTACCCACTGCCTGAGACTCAGATGTATGCAGCAATGACTGCTGAAATGAAATTAAGCACAGGAAACTGCGTCAAAGAGCAAGGAGAAACTTTTGAACAGACAGAGACACTAACTTCAGATAAAAAAGCAATGCTCAGATTTGATAAAAAATACACAACATACTAAAAAGGTATACTTTTGCTGCATTATCTAAAATGCATTTTCTACTTCTATCTTCCGAGTCAACAATTTCAGCCAGCTATTCGTTATTGTACTATTGTATATAAACTAATTAACACTTCTACAGTGCTTATTATTAAAGAAACAGACTGATTTAAGCAAATCTGTTACAATAAATGATAAAATGTCTAGTATTCTAAATTGTATCAGTGAAACAATAGAAAAATAGTTCTGAACATGTAAACTGCAGCTCAGAAAGAAAATGCTGAATGAAGAGCACAGACAATCAGAGTTGTGAAAACAAAAGTTCAATTGTTTCTCTGCAAATGTCAGTGATACAAAGTATTGTATTAAGGATATAAAGAAAAAAACCATAAAAAAATACACTGATACTTAAAATAAAAATGCAGCTGCTCTGCATATTGTCAAAATCCCACTTTCAGTTTGGCATCAAATGAAAGGACTATGCTCTTCAGCGTTTAGAAGAATCTATTTGTATCTTTGGTCCAACTGACTACAGGCTGCTGAAAATTGACATGAATTTGAAACAGCCCTCAGTATACACATTTTTTTTTTTTTAAACATTTTATTCTTCAGAGGCCCATGTTCACAGCCAGTGCAAACACAGCGACAGTCTGCAAATGCAAGTCCCACCCACTTAGCAGTAATCACATGGCCAGGATTTTGTTGCCTCATATAAACCATGTGCATGCACAGGAGTACACCTGCTATGCTGGGCTCATCATTACCCAAGTATCACCCATACTTCAAACTAGAGCTGTAAAAAAAAAAAAAGTGAGATTTACAGCATGTTAGCTACTCCACCGTAACTGCCCATGTCTTTATAATCCCTCAGGCAACCTCCCTTTTGTGCTATGCTGTGAGAGTATTTACCTGAACAGCTGCCATGCTGTAAATTTAGACCCTCACCCTCCTAACTTTTTCATGTAGCCCACAGAATTAGGATCTGTCAGGAAAAGGTACACTTAACAGTATATTAGCCAATAAGCACCCTTAAACAGAGACAGTGGTGTTTAAAACCCAATGTTACACATGCTGACCATCTCCAGCTGCAGCTATAGTAGCAAAAGAGGTTCATCACTGCCAGCTGATGGCACAGCTCTTTGTATCTCCCTGGTCTGTCTCTGTCAGACTACACTACATTAGCAAAGATGGTTAAAACAGAGGGTCCTTCCTAGCCTGCTTTGTCTGTAGGAAAATGCTAACGCTGAGACAAGCAGATCAAAAGAGGCTTCAATCCATGAGTGATCTGCTAGCAATCACCTCCTTTATTCCTGCTGTACCTACAGCTTCCCAAGCTGGGCACTGAAGTGCCAACAAGAAAAACTACAAGCACAGCAGAAGCTAAAATTAATTCATCCTGCCAGTAGCATTGCAGCCACCAGAATTCTCTATAAGCCAGGAGCCTGAACAGGCATAAGAGCACTCACTGACAGCCGCATGGGCAGAATTTCTAGCAGATCTGGAAACCCGGTTCTGAAGAGGATGCTTCTCCGTAATTAAAACCAATATAAGGACAGATGCTTGGGAGATTTATACAGTGGCAGTCTACTGAAGTATTGTGCAAAACATCACAGAAAACAACACAAAGTTCTTGACTATAGTTTCAAGCTGGGCAAATTCACTTCAGGATGACAAAAACACAGCATAACTGCTCAGCAAAAATAAATACCCCCAGTCATCCCTCCCTCTCCTGCCTCCACCAAGGATTGAGTCAAATATCTCTTGCTTCCATTTTTTATTTTATTTCTGTCTCTGACTAAGAAATGTAAAACTTCTTGTCTGCTATTACACTGGAATGACATATAACAGCTAAGGAGATGGCCCACGTGGCTCTTCTCAGAGACCATTTTTAACTCACTCCCACGTTATTTCAGGAGATCAACTCTGTCTAGCAAAGATGGGCTGAATTTTTGTAACATGCATGTTATCAACATGTCCACTTGAGGAAGGAACAGGGTTGGCTATGAATGGAAATGCATGTTACAAATGAGGCCAGGGAAATGACACTAGAGTTGAACCAGTCTCCTAGGGAAGACATCCTAATCAAAAAGTACACGTGCATTTGAAATGTAGCAAAGTAAAAATTAACACTGAAGGGCTCTAATTTAATGTTGTCTGTGGGGGAGACCTTCCCTGCAGCACTCTTTCAACTGAAATAGCATCAAAATTGGGGAAGAAGAGTCAAATTTGCAGAGGAGGAAGAGTTTTATTTCGATGTTTCTTTTGGCTACCAATCTAATTAATGGCAATAGTTAATTAGATTGGTAGCCAAAAGGAACTGAAATAAAATTCCAAATTCTAAAGTTATGCAACTGATTTGTATTTCTTCTATCTTCCGTTTGGGGCTCAGTGCAAGGGCAGGTACATTCCTTATTTTCAATTGGTTTTGCTCACCTTGTCTGTTCGTTCCAATTAGGTTCCCTTTATCGAATCCCGAATTTCTTAATGCAGCTCCATATGCTTTAGATTTGAACAAAAATTTTGGGCTCAGCTGGTATTTTCAATGTCTGTCACTTTCTGAAGAATCCCAGACTTTTTAAGAAAATTTTCAGATATGTTTAATCCTTTGTTTTAACAGACAGAAATACCATGTTCCTGGATTCACTTATGCTACACTTAAAAGAAATAAACAGGCTCTAACTTCTATTATTAAATATGACTAAAACTTATTTTTTAAAAGAACACTTACTGTTTTCCAAACATCCATGTATTTTATAATGTATTTCTAGCACATAGCTTCTAGTCAATTTATCATCTTTGCTTAATTTCTGTGAATATCTAAAGACATCCATATACATACCTTTTCTCTTGGTTTAATTAAAACAGACAAATGTCTTAAGACCAAAGGTCCATCTAGACTGTAAGTGAAGTTAACATTTTCAAATGCTATCATTCCTTGGTTAGGCCATTCCGGTGGAGGATGTTTGTTGGTCTCCCACGGAGCTTCTTTTTCAAGATCTGTGTATTCCATTACTCGTTCTACTGATATCATCTACAGGGAGGAAAGAAGACATATATACAAAACTTCATCCTATTGCATATATTGCAGATATTGCACGCATATAAATGTATTTTGACTATATAGATTCACTGCAAATTATTCCACCGTTTTTCTTTTAATCACAGGTAAGAGTATTGGGTGCCATTCTATGCTCTCTTCATTAAACTGAAAAAGTGGGCAGAATGCATCTCATGTCCTACTACAGGTCCAAATCTATCACGATACATAAAACCATACATAAGCATTCATTTCTAATCAGTGGGATTAGTTACAACCCTGAGAGAATTGGCCAAACACTTCTTGAGCTGACAGGCTTGGTGTCGTTACCACTTCCCTGGGGAGCCTGTTCCAGTGCCCAACCAGCCTCTAGTTGAAGAACTTTTTTCTGATATCCAACCTAAACCTCCCCTGGCACAGCTTCATGCCATTCTCTCAGGTCCTGTCACTGGTCACCAGAGACATCAGTGCCTGCCCCTCCTCTTTGCCTCACAAGGAAGTTGTAACTGCAATGAGGTCTCCCCTCAGTCTCCTCTCCTCCTGGCTGAACTGACCAAGTGACCTCAGCTTCCCCTCAAGGCCCTTCACCATCTTTGCAGGTTTCCTTTGGATGCTAACAGCTTACTATCTTTCTTATATTGTGGCTCTCAAAACTTCACACAGAACTCAAGGTAAGGGTGCACTAGCACAGAGTAGAGTGGGACAATCACTTCCCTTGACCGGCTCACAACAGAATAGAGAGGAAATGTTCTTGACTTCCCCAAGTGTAGTCACCCTTCAATAACGGGATTTTGGGTGGATGTCCACCTGTCAAAGAAGTTGCTAATCACAGCTGTGTAAAATGATCACCATTCCATATCAAAGCCAGCTTAGTGAACAGCAAGCCTTTATCCTCCAAAGTATTCCTGAATCACAGCCTCCAAGAGAGTAACTCGGTATCTAAGACAGTCTCACCAACACTTCCAAAGCTTCCCAACTGGTATGAAAAAGACTGAAAGCTTTCATCCCATTTCTCATCAAAGTCTGTCACTACTAGTTTATTCATGTGTGAAAAATGTGCTGAAGAAGCAATGTGCTAGCCAAAAAAACCCAACCAAGTTACATTATTATTATTAATTTTATTTGTTAATAAACATGGCTTTGTAACTTCCACAGAAGGAATACACATATTTCCTAGACTATGGACAGCAAATTGTAATTAAAAGTAACCTTCAGTTGTAAACACAACACAAAAAAATCTCAGGTTTATGCTCAGCATGTTCTTTTCACAGTCTATTTTTCTTATACATTAACTTTAGAAAGCAAATAGGCAAACTAGAAAATGCTAGCAAATATTGTGAATTGTTAGAAGGTGTTTTATGTTAAATATTTTGGAAAACACACAACCTTCTCAGCTGATTATAAACAAACACTGTCAAATATGTGTTAACCTAGAGCAAATTAAGAAGATACGAGCCTTTACAACAAAATAACAGGACTCTAAAAATGCCATGAGGAGTATAAATTTTAAAATGCAATCATAAATAATAATAAATTAAAAATATCAAATATGGAAAAAAAATTGTATCTTCCTTATAGAGAGGAATTAATTTATTGTAATTTTAGCAAGTTGTAATGCAATTGTCTACACTATAACTAGACAGTCTTCTTTCTGCTGTAAAGGGAGATTATAAAGCCTCCCTTACTACGAATGGAGAAGGACAGTCCCTGGATACAATTCCTCTCAAAAAATATTCAAAATCAGTCAGACAAATTATACCCTATTTCTTTATGGACTGCAGAGTAGTGCCTCAACTCCTCAACTTCCTGCTAAGGTATTATTACCCTAAGTTAAATAAGAAGAATCTCATTCTTAAGCATCATGTCACATGAATGAAAAGTAATCGGGAGGAGAAAAGGAATAAACAAACGTTACCAGGTTTTCAACTTCAGCACTTTGTCTAACACCCCACTGGAACGTTCCCATGAGGGTGATTGCATAGGATAGCGCCAAACCAACCTGCCCCGCATTCAGAGCTGCAGAAGAGAGGAAAAAGAGACTCAAATAGGTGCACTGGTAACTACACAAAATCCCAGTTAAGTTCACTTTCATGAGGTTCCTTACACGATGGAAGCATCCCAGACAGAATTTTATTTGGTTACGTAGTACTTGCTATCTGTACAAAGAGCAGCTCCAGGCAGAACAGCTACTTGCTGCATTTCTTCGGTACATTTTGGAAACTATTTGAGAAGATAATCCCAATTCTCCTTGGCCTGGTATTTTATCTGAGGTTCAGTCTCAAGACCAGACTTACACAGCTTGTTAGGGTCATCCCTATCTGGCTGAGCACTAGTTAACTCTTCACTTTTTTCTAAGGGAATTAGATAAGCCCCTAAACCTAAGCAAAAAATTAGCATAAAATTATTTCAAAATGAGTTACGAACATTCACATCAACTTTGTACTTTTGTAAGCGATCAGATAAAAATAACAGGGCAGAATATTTCTTCCCCTTTTTATAAAAGCATTTTCTGTGTTCAATGAGTCTACTCTCACAAAATATATGAATTCTGTCTGCCCTGATATTAAGCATGATTGTCCTCTGACTTACTTGAACTTTATCCTAACATAGACCTATTGACTTCAAGAGAGCTACTCCTTATCCAGAGGCAAGGAAAGATTCCGGACCATTGTTTTAACTTGTCTTTTTGCATTCTACTAACATCAAACCTAGATCAAAATTTGCAGTGTTGTGCAGTGCAGAGTTCAAATTTTAAAATACAAGTGCATATACAGAACTTATCCAAAGAAAAAAGAAAAGAAACAAAACCAGCAAATTAGCACTAATTTTCATGTCCAAGATAATTGTTTCTTCCTTCATGTTTTAGATTATTATCTCATTCTAGTACATCTAACCCAATTACATCCTGGATGATGCATGCTCTAATGACAGTTCATGAGTGACAGTGAGCATAAAATGTATTATTATGAGGCAATTTTCTTTCTGGAACTGGCCTATCCCACTGATCCAAGATAGGAGAAGAGCATCCCTAGGAACTTTAGCTTGCCTTTTGACCTACTGTGCCATGTGTAGAAAGGAAAAAAGTTGCTAAAAGGCAGCTCTGTGGGTGTTTCAGTATGAAAAGCAAAGCCCTGTAGGCCCAAAAAAGATAGACCAAGGTGGGGAAAATGGAAAAGATTTATTTGCTGTTATCGCTCTGAAAGCCAGAATCTCAAAAGTGAAAACTAGACATCTGCAAGTTTGTTTGCACATTTGGGGATGATGATAGATGCATGCCTCAGCCCGGAAGATGTCTGAACTGCCTCCAATATTAGCAGGAAAGCAGATACAACCCCAATGCCCTAGACTGAGGAAGAGATCATGATCTAGAAAGAAACATTTAATTACAGCCTTTAAACAATTAGAAACAGAAATCTGTGAAAAAGAATTAGCCATTACTATACATGGTAATTACTGGGTGAACTTTTTCTAACATCTGTACTTACTCTTGGCGAGAAGCAGGGAACCAAAAGCAACCACTATAACAAAAACGGCACAGATGGCATCCAGACGCACAGCAAACCACCTTGAGGTCGTCAAAAACAGAAACCAGGCCTCTAAAGTGTATTTTACAAAGACATAAGAACAGTGGATTGTTAGAAAACTAAGCTGTATAATTATGACTAAATTAATTCATGATAATATTACAAGTCGATAAAAAAAAAAAATTGCCATCTTCAAGTGCATGTCTGTATGGACTGATGATGATCAGGATACTGACCAATTTTCCTGAAATGGTCTAACTGTGTTTTCACACCAATAGCAACCACAATGGCAACCACAGCTAGTATAACATACAGTAATAGGAACAGAAAGAAAAACAGTCAAGGTGTCAGGTCATGGTCAAGTATGGTTCATTTATTTTAAAATGGAAGCTTCTTTCTGAACTCTAGTAGTCTTAGGGTGCATTTACTGTAGCTGGACTAGAGTCTACAGGCTTTTAGCTAGAACATATCACAACCCAACTGTCAGAGCCAAGTCTTTAAAGAGCAGCTGCAGCTGATTAAGCTCCTGTAAGAGCTACCCAGTGCAACCAGTTTAGCTACAGAGCTATTCAAATGACTAGATGCACATATTTACTTTTGGGGAAGCTCACAGGTGGACCTCTCCACTGGGCACTCACATCCAGGTGTTCACAATTTGGTGCTAAATTCCATCCCAGATAGATATGCTACAGCGCAAGATACAGGAGACAGAGGAAAAGACATTGCAATACAGAAGGCAGAATGTTTGCATTCAGGGCCAAAACCAGAAATCAAGTAGCCATAACAAAGTATGGCATTATTTATTGCTAAGCTGTAGTCAGATGAATTGTTCCAGCTGCTACTAAGTCACAGCAGAGGTTACCATTCCAACCCTTTCTGTATTGCTTGTCATTATTCCATGCTAAAGATCAATTCAGTTTCAGCTGTTTCAGTGTTCCTTAGCCTAGTGCTGGGAAAGATTCAAACTAAAAAAAAAATCTCCCTTTTATAAAATAAAGAGTAGGCAAGTCCCGTTAAGTTTGATCATCTTGGCTAGCCAGATTACAGAGTGATCAAATCAATTCAGCCAACAGAAACCTCCGTGTAACTTCTGGAGGGCAGCAGTAAGGATGACAAGAGGCATCCAGCTAAGATACAGAGCTGGTAACTTCTTAGTCCCATTTTCATCAACCCTAACTGCAATATGGATGACCACACATTTAGCAGCTGGTTGCATTAAACAAGACATTTAACATGGCCATACACCTGGGCACACAGAATGACAAAGGCAGGAGGGAGAGCTGCACCAAGTCACAAATTGAACTCACCATAATTTAGTTACCTCTCTGAAACACAGAAGCCAAGTGGCCTTGGAAACAATCCACAGCAGCTTCCTGGTGACATTAAAGGTCATTTTTGGCACAACAGCGTAGCTGTAAGACCAGGAAACGGGACGATGCTTGGGTTGTAGATTTTTCATCTCCAAGGTTTTGCTCCATTTACCCTGTTGTCTGGGAAGGCGCCCTAAACTGCCAGCTTGAGATGGGTCATTTTGCAACATCTCTATGTAAGTGGGGTCAACGTGCATAAAGGAAGGAATATGACAATCATGGGGACTAACAAAGACTCATCATGGTGTAACTTCTGATGACTCATGAGCCTGCTTATAGGGATGGACACTGGCAGGAAGGAAACCTGGGTTTGATCAAATCTCAGCATGCCCCTTAGATGTTTGTTGCCTAAAATTTATTTAATACTGAATTCATAGGTATGCATGAAAGTGCTTCGAAGCAAGTGTCCTGTGTCCTAGGCTCAGACCTAAATAGAGGAGGACACTACTCCAGCCACAAGTGCTAAACAAAAGCCTTGCTGGTTGGGAGAGCCTTCTGCAATTCAGTAAAGAATTTAAAACTCTTTAGGAGACTTAAAAACCCAGGACTCAACTTTGTGAGCGAGTATGAAAGGTATCCTCTTACATCAGCTACTGACTGCTAACATTTAGTATCATCCAGGGTGTGAAAGCAACTTCAGGAGATCTCTAGTTCAACCTCCTGCTTAAGCACAGCCAACTTTGAAGCCAGACCACGCTGCTCCATGCTTTATGCAGCTTGAGTCTTGAAAATTGACATGGATGAAACCTGCACAACATCTCTGGGCAACCTGTTCCTCTGCCTGACTATGCTCATGGTGAAAAAAGTTTTCCTGGGTTCAGGTTACACCTCTCGTTACAACTTATACCCATTTGTTGCTCTTACTACTATGTACCATGGTGAGGAGCCTATCTTTTTGTCAACATACTTGCAGGTGCTGGAAGGCAGCTATTAAATCCTCTGCAAGCTGCCGCTTTGGGGAGCTGAACAAGCCCAGTTTCCTCAGCCTCTCGCCACAGGGAGATCTCCTCCGTTAGTACACTATCCTAGTTGGCACCTCCACTGAGGGCTAACAAGTGCTGAGAGGGATGATTTCCCTCCTTCCCCTGGCTATGCTTCTGTTAATACAGCCCAGATGTTGCTGGCTTTCTTTGCTGCCCAGGCACACTGCTGGCTCATATTCCTTGTGAGGACCAAAAACCACACACACACACACACTAAGCAAGCTGGTGTACCCCAAATACTCTGGTGGGAAAGACACCGAGATGAAATGTGTAGAAACACAAAAGTATGATAATAAGTGTGATAATAAGCATTGAAGCTTGATCTCAAAAGCAGGTTCCTGATCTGCCCAGGAGGGGTGTTATTGACAGTTTTGACAGGGAGACACATAAAATTGACTGGAAAATAGTGTGCTTGTGTTCCTTAGATCCGACCTTAAAACATAAGAAAAATATTTCTTCTAAAAGTCATGGTCCTCTTTGTATAGTGAGGCTTGTATATGCGGTTTATTGACTAAAGATGTCTTTTTAATACAAAGCTCAGAACCAACTTTGTCCTCCCTATCAGCTACTGTTACATTGATTTGGTCAGATAACTGGCAACTCGAAAATATTAAGAAATGAGAAATTCAAAGCCAGAGGTGCCTCCCTAGAAGATACACCAGTCACAGGTAACTGGGCTCAACAAGGAGGTCAGTGTGCACAATTCTACAACCTGTGATAAACTACTTTATCACAGAAAAGATCAACTGTGGTCTTTCCTTTGAAGTCTATAATTTACAAAAAAGCCATAGAATATACTTGTATATGTTATGACAGAAGAAATTCACAATCTTACCTACCAAACACAAAATTGCACACTTGCACTCTGCTGCATCTTGAAAAACATTGTAATAGAGAACATTTACTTGACAGAAGGTAAAGAATCACAGTGCAAGCCTGAATTACATTACTTATGCTTGCAGAATACTAATATTTTACACCTTCTGGTCATGTTAATACCATATATTAGATTTAAGCCCTGAAAGCCGCTCAAAGTAAAAAAATAAGTGAGATCCATGAAACTCTTCCAAGATGATTTATATTAATCTCTGCCTACTCCTAGCACTACTTAATATTAAATGCTTCATAATATAGCTTGTTTCATCCCCCCCCCCCTCTTTTTAAAGACGGAATCCAGGAAAATGTGAAAAATTATTCTTTAAGTATTCTTAGCAGGCATACTTTCAAATGTTTATCTAATACATTGTTAAGACATATGTGTGGGTATCTCAAATTACATTACAGCCCAAAGTAAACTCTCTAAATCTAGACAGATAATAACGTTTTTGTTCTAATAGAGCAATTTTACCCTAAAGAGACAAATGCACAGCTCCTACTGATTTTAATGCACATTATACACATGTCGCTGAGGGCATAAGATATTTCCCTCCTACAGTGCAAAGTATTTGATTTTTCACGTCAATTCATCACAAACCTGAGTGGAGGTCTTGGTGTGCATCAAATAATTTTTGAAATCTTTCCTCTGCTTTCAAAGCCCGAATAGTCCACAGACCCTGGAGGGATGACGACAAGTGGGAGAACACTGGACTTCGAGCTACAAAGGGAAGGAAATAAGAGTACATTAACAATAGCTGAAGGACAACATTTAATTCTTTTTGTACCACACTAATCTTTAATCCTACTACTTTATATTTAACCATACAAGTTACTCTACTGCATCCTTTTAGAATAAATATGCAGTATCTTTAACTAATGTCCTCTTACTCAATTAGAATCAGTCAGACAGCCAGGCAGATTAATTTATACAGAAATGCCTTACATTTTTAACAATAGCTGTCACTGAAGAAACTCCTTAAGCTTTATTAATGACATCAGGCACCCATGTTTGTTATTCATAATGCTTAGTATTTCATATTGTAGTCAAGCTAAAGTCAGGCACAAGAGTCAGATAAGGTCAGAGACACCATTAGTATGTGCATGCAAGGTCCCAAAGACCAGCAGCTTAGCATGTTCTTAACCAGCTTTATTTACAGATAGGTAAACTGACGTACACAAGGTTTATCATTATGCAAAACAGGAGTTAAGCATGTAATTCACTAGTTGAGAACCAAGGCAATAAGGAAGTTATTTGCATAGCAAAAGAAAAAAAACTTTGATGGAGTGTCTATAAAATACTAGCATTTCACATAATAATAAGCAGGGTTCAAACTAACATTAAGTCCCACCAAACTACATACTTGTGGATTCTAGACGTTTAATATCTCTTGAAGTGTCTAAGAAATATCGTCGAAGAAAAATGAAAAGAATAAATAGTGGAATTAAGGGGATGAGTATCCAAGGAATCACTGCCACAGCCACAGCCACCACACCAAAAATCTGTAGGAGAGTCTGGAGCACAATAGAAACAAAATAAAAAACTCTTTGCCAGAAGAATTTAATTTAGAACAAGTATAAAACTATTTAACACACCATTCAAACACTTAAATATTTAAACATAACTACCAAATTCAAGAGTGGATGCATTGTATAACATATGAGAAACATCTACTTTTAAGCAACTTGGAAAATTTACAGTAATACCTAAATTGACTAACTGTGCAGTTTATGGTTTTCTTCTGCATTATTTTTTCTTTAAGAAATGTCTTCACAAAAGTGGTTGACTTACTGTCTTTCTTTGTAAACTATTTTGTGACTGCTGTAACAAAGTAATAGATGATTAATGTAACAGACAACTAATCTTAATTGAACCCAAGTTATCTGGTGAATCAAGGATATGATTTTTCACTCCTGGTAAAAAGAAACTGGTGAAAGACTGACTTTCAACTTCAGCTGAAAGACTTGACAGCTGGAAGAGAGACTTTCAACACAGGCCTGCAATGTTTTCCTAAAAACAACTTAGTCTCATTTAGAAAGAAAACCCAGTATCAGAGCAAGTGAACTGTCTTCTCAAAGGATTACACCAGCAAACACCACAAATAAAAAGAAAATGTTACACACTGCAAAAAGTGTCATTAAAGGCTAGTTTTACCAGGTTTACTAAAGAGTATGATGTGAATAGCTGGGGTAAACCTGACTTAACTCCTAGAAAACTAGATATAATGTAGAAAGAAGCTTTGTTGCTTATGACAGTGGATCCTGGCCCAATTTTCTGAATTCAATCCCGCATTTCCTGCAGACCCTTCCATATACTTCATCAGACTTTCAGTTTGAATACACAGTCAAAACCATCATCTGCACACAAATTTCTTTCAGAACATCAGCTGTGCATGTATGTATGGCAGGATCCTTGTATACTGTAACTAAGGTGTGCCCATTTCCTGCTTAAAAAGGGGGTAAAAAACCCATACAATAAACCCACCCTGTACAAAAAGAAGAAAACTGAAATCCTAGCTCAAGACTAAATTCCTGTATTACTCTCATTAACAAATTTATTATAAATATTTTCCAAGAAATTTTTCATTTTATGGCCTGTAGAGGAGCCACCTTCTTCATAATCACATACAATGCACATGTGGATTCCAGCTGAATTTTGTGGCTGCCTGATTTTTAGATCCCAAAAATGCACTGGTGACCACTGGCTGCCAAAAATGCATGTCTTGCAGCAAAAATGCTTCCATCCCTTTATCTGTGCATTGAGTTGGAAAAGTTAAGCAACACAGAAACACATCAGCTGAGATCAGACACCAGAGAGCCTCCTGGGTTTTCAAGCACTTTCAGTGGAAATGCCTATGAAACATTGCAGTTCCTGTTGCACTTCTGGTAGCCCACACACACATGCTCTGAAGTCAAAACTGAGCACAACCTTTCCCCCTAAATTTGGTTTTATCTCTTCAGGCTTCTCTGACTTTATCCTAATTTCACTTGACCAAACAGAAAACCCACACATCTTATACATTATGACTGCATGAGTCAGCACAATTTAAGTTCAGCTCCAGACAAGGTCTTAGCTTATGACAGAAGATTTATGAGTATAACAGCCTTGCAATCTCATAGATCCTGAAAGCACATTTTAGGGTCTCATAACTCTGTTAAGGAAAACAGCTATAAGATATGAGCTCTGAAGGAAGCTGAATTACCACTACACTGCTCATCTGTGGGTTAAGGTGTTGACAGCATTATGTTGTTTGACCTCCTAGATACATACAGTAGATCACAAACATTTTACCTAGATTTCATCAGGAGGAGGTAAGGTGGCAATGAGAGTACACGGTGTTTCACCTACATCAATTACGCACATGGCTATGTCAGCACAAAGCAAAACAAAGCACCCTGACTCCTCACCAGCATTGCCATCAGCCCTTCTCTACTTTCCACTTCTCTGGCATTCTTTAGAACCCTGTAAACATATTTCCTTTTTATCGTGGGGTGAGGAGAAAGGAAATAAAGATTACAGACCTCCTACAAATTTGCTCCTGTCTAGATTCCCATTTTCCTCTGTACTGCTCATTATCTCTGCGAAGCCTGTCAACCATCCACATGATGGCTAATTTCTAAAGGCTCCCTCACATCCATCCTTATCAGCAGAGGCTGAAGTTCATTCCTTCCTTCTGACAAACTCACTCCCAAATCTGCTTTATACACCTGCTGCCTTCCCCTTCTCCCTCCATCACTTCCTAGACTGTCACAAAAAAGCTGTTTCTGAAGTACATAGTCTCCTCATACCATCAGCCACAAATTCGAAATGAAATGTTGAGGAAAGCTGCTTCAAGGAAAACAATTCTGTGGAAAATACATGCTTCTTAATAAAAAAATAAAAAAGCTAAACTGAAGTTTTAGTGATGATAATCTACAATATGTTGCAAAGTGCTGGTGGGGGTGGGAGTGGGAGTAAAAACTATTAAGATCCAACTCGTGTAAACAAAGCCTTGCTATGGCAAAAATACAGGGAAGGAAAAGAAGGTTAGGATGACTAAAGTAAAAATCTGACACCGCCTTTGGAAGGAATTTTAGATGAGCCTGCACCACCTTATCATTATAAAAATTTATGATAGGGTGGATCAGTCATGTGTGTTGGGTTTTTTTTGAAAACCAAAATTGCATATAAATTAACTCTTAATGAAGTAGTCTGAAAGCCAGACACAACCATTTGTAGACTGTAATCATGTAGTTACTACATGAGGTAAGGTGAAGGTTCTAGCTCCTGAGTTTCACAAGAGACAGCCAATCTCTGCAGCTGGAGACTCCCTCAGCTTCTAGTAGATTCACTGCGTGCAAGCTGGAAGACCCAAGATCATCACCAGGCTGACAATAATAACGAGCAGTCTGACATTTCTTCTGGAGACAAGCAGTGAGATAAGGATTCAGTTTGAGCAGCAGGAAATGCTCAGGACTGAGTATCTAGACTTCGCCTAGCAGAATCAGCTTACAATTGAAAATTGCATCTAGAAGGCTAAGCAGGCAAGATTTTCCTACATTGAAGAAATATGGCCAACAAAACCAGTATCTTTTACTGTTAGGGCTTATTTTTTTCTTAATTTTAGCACTGAAGATGTAATGACTGTGCAGAAAATAACAGTGAAATTGAAAACAAACAAACAAACAAACAAAAAAAGGAAAAAAACAACCAAACCCAAAAACCAGGAGCTGATCAATTACATTTTACATTACATCTGCACAGTATTTGAAACAAGGACACCTTATACAAATGACAACAGGTGCACAGGCTACTGAGATTAAAAAGGTCTGGATGGTTCCAGGAAAAGATCATGGCTTCCAAATGGAGACATATTGTCCAATGTCCACCTTTAAAATTACTTCCATTTCCCTGGAGAATGATGAATCTCCCACATACAATCTGCACATAGTCTATCCCTAGAAAGCAGAACAGCACATGCTGTTTCTGTTGAGTCATGTTCTTGCAAGAGTCCTGAGAGATTTTCCTCATGCTTTGGTCAGTCATTCCATTTACTGTGGCTTATTTTTCCTTAAAAATCTCCTCTTTTACTGGAACAAGCATACCCTCCTACAACCCTCTGGGAAAATTAATGCTCTGATAGGACATTCACTTGCAAAACATGCTTTCCCTTTATGTCGTCTGATGACCTACATATTCATAAATCTTATAGGTGCTGAGAGTGATATCCTGGAATTTTTATCTCAAACAGGTCTTGATCTAAGAATAATAGGTATTTCTGTACCACAATCACAGAACAGAAAAGCATTTAATGCCAGATGAAGAAACCATAAGAAATAAAAACCACTAAAAATCTGAAAAAAACATGGCCATTACAAGCCAAAAGCTATATATCTATCACAAACTATAAGCCCTACCCTTTGTTACAGAAATTGTACCACTTATATAAGGTTAGAAATCTTATTACAAATTGTAAGCCATTCAAAGTAATTTAGTAAAGTTAACAAAAATGCAAAGCAAAATTTAAAGTTCATGATGTCTCATAAAAACGTCTGTCTTTCCGACTTGATGATCTCAGAGGTCCTTCTCAACCCGTCTGATCCTGTGATTCTATGATTCTATAGATCACTGCTCTTTGGTATTAGTTATACACTGAGATCAATATTTCATGTTTGACTTAAGTACTTCTATGAAAAAGGCACCAAACCTTCATGTAGAACCCCATTTTGAATCCCTGAGATCTGCTGGCACGTTGCTCCAGTGAGAACTTAAGAGTCCTTTATCTTCTCTTGAAAGTACCTATAAAACGCCTCTCTGCCTTCTAACAAGCTCAAAAGTGTCAGATCTTTGAGGTCTTCCATTTTCTTCCATAATACAAAATCAAGGGGTACCATGCAGTTGTGTGTGTCTGTCTGACTTCAATGCCAAGTCACCCACATGGGTTTGACAGCTATGGTACAGGACCTATTACCATAGGAACCACACTATTCTGGACTTGCAGCTGCTGACCTGGTAGGATCTCGAATGAATGAATGGAGCCCAGGGGATGGGATTTGAGACTTGGAAACCTGAGTATGGGAGTCTACCTGTGACCTACGTAGTGAAACTCCTGTCCTAGCTTACAAGTTTAAAAAGTGATGAATAGAGTAATAAAATTGTTTAGATTGGAAAAGACCTCTTAAGACCATTGAATCCAATCATTAACAGAGCACTGCCAAGCCCGCCACTAAATCAAGTCCTTAAGCACCACATCTGCACATCTGTTAAATACCTCCAGGGATGGTGACTTCATGTAACCTGTAAGTGTGTATGTAATGACAATATGGTTGAATATTCCTTTACAGTCCCCTGACTGTATTTACTAGATGCCCTCTGACTACAGAAAAGTAAACATTTAAAGCCCATCAAGCAGATATCTAAATTTTGATGGCTGAATCTGCAGTCAAATCCCACCCAAGAACTGCAGTGTTCCAAGACCGGTTTTACCAATATTTAAGCAGAAGTCAAATACAGCTACCCAAACCCTGTTCCCACTTGCTACTTCATGGACCTTAATATGCACTCCCAAGGATTACATTAGCCCGTGGAACTGTCACAAAGCCATATTAATTTAATAATGGCAATGGTGCATGTCCTGGATGACAAGTTTGAACCTTCACTGCATTAACTTAGGCCACTCTCAGTCAGACTATGCTGTCTGAAGTAAAACCAGGTCAAGAAACTACAAACCCCCACTCTGTTCATACTTGCTTGGCATCACCCTTACTCCTCCTCCCTTACCCCTGATTAAAATTCTTTTCTCATTGAGCCTGCTAAATAACTGCATGCACAATCAATCCCTAATCCAGTTCTGACACTTTCTTTATCCTTGAATGCTTTTTCCTTTAACACACTTTTTCAAACCAGACTGTTTGGACTGACTGTCCTGCAGCCCTGTTAAAGCACAACTACGGAGGCAGCTGGTTACACTGACACACCAGCAGATGAGCTTCCCTGGGGAGATGACATTGCAATGAGAAGATCAGAGCAACAAACACTTCACTCAGGCCAACTCCACCCAGAGGAGCATACTGAACCACATGGTAGATTTTCTGCAGTTTTTCTCCTTCATTACAAAAAAATCAGAGGAAACATACAAAGGGAAACCCTTTATCTTTGTACCATAATCCTAATACATAAACAACTCTACTTCATTTTACTCACTTAAGGCAGTCAAGATGAGGTGAGTCTTCAAATTACTTTCTAAAAGAAAAATTATGGGTTTTCTTTTGAAACTAGTTTAAAAAATACATATGGCTGTTTATACTATTGTTTGCATCAAACCATCAGGAACACATTTGTCTTCAGCAAAAATGCAATGAAGACTTAGGAGTACAGAAGAGAAAGTGAGGTACACACAATATTTAAAAGACATCTTCAGACACTGTCCTTTTCTGAAGCAACCAGGGACAGCAATCTTTGACAAGAATGACAGCAGTCAGTCAGTGTTAATTCAGTTTTAGGAAAATGTGCATCCACTTGAAAGCTTGGATTTAAAGACAAGACAACTAATTCACTGAAAATGGAAAAAAAGGTATAGTTGGAGAAGAAATGAAAGTTGTAATTGCAGATAAATTGAATGAAAGAAAAAAGAACTAAACACTGCCAGCTCTAAAACTGTCAGAAACAGCAACCTCTTGTTCTGCAAGATGCTCTCTATTTCGATGAATCCTGTTATCTGCAATTAGTATTAGAGGTTACCTAACTAAATCATTACGTCATTGCAAATGGGCTGAACACATCTGTCAGATGCACCACAGAGATGTATTCAAAATTTCCAATCACATCCTTAACGCTGGCACCTTCCATTTGTTCTCGTCTCTGTAAGACAGTCTTTCTGGATCACGGTTTACCAAGCAAACAAGCATGTACTCAGCTCCTCGGGGCAGATGTTTTCTGTGCCACCAACATGCTCATTCATTTGACTTGGCAAGCATTTTGTCATTAAGTGAGAAGCCTTAATATTTGTTTGAGGTCATGGTGAACTGTGTGCAATTGTTCTTTAACAAGTGACTTCATAATAAAAAGGGTGTTTTCTTTAATACATTGGCACTGCCACCATTCTGTTGTATTTAAACAGCATCCTATCATCAGTAATCTCTTACCCTACAACAAGGGATAGAAATAGGCTCTCTAGGCATGCTGGGCCAAGAGGCTTAACTGTCTAATGCAGAACTTGATCCCAATAGCAGTTTTCAAAAATCACAGTTCATATGTTGTCTGGGACTTCCAGAAACTGATGCTTTAGAAACAAATGCGTAATCAAGCTCTGGACTTGGTGATTCTGACAGACACTCAAAATACTCATCCTTTAAAGCTACATCTTACATTCCTACAATACAGAGAGGTTATTTTTCTTTAAATAATAAATTATCTTTACTCATGTAAGAAGTTAGTTGCCAGGGGCCTTCAGCCACGACAGTAAGTTACTTCCAGCTAATACAGGTTTTCCGTGAAAAAACAAGCTATTATCAGAGTCAAAGCCTCTACTTATGCATCTCTACATGCAGTTCCTACATGTACATCCCACTGTACATGGAAACCAATACAGTCAAAATGACAGTGCCAACACCCATTCTTGTAAATGGCTGTGGACAATGTATTTTTGTATTTATAAGCAGTAAAAACTTGAGCAGGACCTTTGATTTTCTCAAGTGCTCTTTTTTATTGCACCTTGTGCCCCCTTGGCCCTTCTGCACAGAAATGGTCCTAGTGACTTGGGCAACAAGGCACAACTTTGCAATGAGGATCTACATATAAGTGAGAGGTCTTCTTCCTCAAGTTGCAGGGAGTTAGTTATAACTTTACTGTGATCTCCCTGTACAAATAATATAATGAGTTAATATGTTTTACTGTTTAGCAGTGCACTTCTCCTGTAAATAGTCCCTGGCTATACTCTTACACCATTCTTTTCCCAAGGAAAAAAACGTATACACACAAAAGCTATTCACATAAACTACAGTGGTCTTTGTACCATGACAAATATATTCCTGTGGAACACCTCAGATGCCAAGCACAGTTTTATATGGTAGCTTGAGGAAACAGCATTAATCAGCGAGTGCAGAACATGCACACACACATGCTTTGCTTTCTTGACAGCTCTTGCCAGAACCTGCCTGAAACAATACAGAAAAATGTCTGGCATCACCCAACACTCCCAGAGTTACTCCTCAGGTAACAGAAAGCATCCCTTTTCCATCATATTAATTTAGGGCTGTTGTGACTCCAATATCCACCACCATTGACAAGTGTGGTCACTTTGTGGGTTGTTCCACTTCCTTCAGGACTCCCACAGCAATGCATTCTTTTATCTCCTGTATCAGACCTTGCTGTCAAATAACTGATACTTTTAAAGGAAAATAAAGAATGCCTTGACAATTTTTTCTCCCCTTCTACCTCTTAAAAGTCATTTCCACAATGCTTCCCCAGCTATATAAACCCAAGACAGTCCCACTGAGCACAGAGCCTTATGAAACCAAAACATTTGATTCAACAATGGGTATTTTTTTCCTTAGCACTGCTACAAATGGTCTATTTCCTGCTTCGTTATTTGCTCCCATGTTTACCACTTTACCAGCAGAGGCTGATTCACTGATATTTGTCATTGGTCTTATCTCACTTACAACCCTTCTAAAAGCAGATTTTATTTCAGTGATAACTATAGACAACATACACATAGGACAATATTAAAAAATCAGCAAATATCTCATTGTATCACCTGTAGTCAGGTTCTCATACTCTCCTATTGTCACTGCTGGAGAAAGACCACTGGCCTAGACAGACCACTGCTGTGACCCTGCATGGCATTATTTCATGTTCTTAAGGTCTAGCCCATTAATTTATTTGCTAAAATACCATCCACTGTTCCTGTGAGGAATTCATCTGAGCCAGTGATGATATCATCTTTTCACGGATGCTGTGCACACTTTTTTGCAATTCTTCTAAAATATTTTGCTTACCATAGATACTGCTGCCCCATATGTCACTGTTTTGCAAACTCTGTGTTTGAGCTCTACATGCTTTCCTGCCTTGGGTCTCTTTCCCTCATGGCCATAATGCCAGAGCACCCTCCCCAAGACAAACTCATTTTCAACTGCATGACCTTTTCTGCTCAGCCAAGTCTAATTGTTTCACCAGAAGTCAATTCTGGGTCTTTCAACAATTTTAAAAGCTTTGTGCTACATTTGAACTGTGGACTTTTCTGTTAAAGGGAGTATTAATTCTTCGGTATCACAGCTCTTCAGCCTTACAGCAAGTACAAGCTTTTAAGCATCTTACTTTTTGTTCCTGGTATCTAAGAATACACTATTCATGTATTTATTTTTAGGCGGAATGAAGTACTACTCATATTTCTGTAAACACCACAGCAGCCTCTCTGCCCCAGCTAAATGCAGACTATGAAAAATATCAAGGACTACAGCTTCAGCTATCCTAAGAAATAAAACTACCTTCTTTCTGGTCACATTCTGTCATAGCAGACATGCAAAAAATGCTTTTAACCTATCCCTGTTTTATTTTTCCTAGCTTCCCCAGAGCTTTGCCACCCTGATAGGAGTATAAAATACTACTTTCCCATTCAAAATAAACTCTTGACTCCTCATTTTTCAGTATTACATTATGTCCAGTAATTGCTCAGCTCCAGGAAACCTAACAGATGTCTGATGCTTTCAGACATGCTTTTCATATTTTAAGGTATCAGCACCAGCCTCTCACCACCACCACCAGGTTTCACCCAATTCAGCCACTCTCTGCATGTACAGGACCCAGCGAGCAAAAAGAAACTTCCTTGGCAGAGATAAAACATTATTTACTATGGTAAGCATGTGCTCATCCTTAATTTGTTACAAATATGCAGCAATTAGGAAGACTTTTCAGAAGTTTATTTATCACAAACCATCAACAAAGGCCCACTTACTAATGCAAGTAACTGATACCATGTCTGATACCAAAATCCTGACTTTCTATCAGTGAGAAAAATGAAAAAATATTTTTCTAAGTATTATGTTTTGTTTGACAGAAGGGTGGACAACTGTATTAGGTACCAAAGCCAGCAATTTTAGAAGGGAAGAATCACAACCCATTATTTTAACATACAAGTGACTTTCATAGTAAGAGAGCTCTGCTTATTTAAACATTAGACTGATTTCAAAACCCATTAAGAAAAACAGAAAGAAAAAGATTTAGGGATGTGATTGTGGAAGAAAATGCAATCACTCATCATTCTGTTCTTCTACAGTGCAGGAACAGATATTATTAAGCCCTTGAAAAAGCCTTTCTAAATACACAGATTTTTGTATTCCACAAGTGCAATCGAAATGAAACAGTTTTTAAAAATTATATATGTCCTGTAACATAGATGTAACACAAAGAGGTATAAGCTTCCCAAAGACATATGACATACAGTTACCAGAGCTGAACTCTCACTTTTTGTTGCATAAAACTGCCCACACAGCAGTCTCTACCTTTCGATGAACAAAATAGTCTGGAATTTTCAGATCAGCTGAAGAGTTCACCAAGTAGCCACAGTATTGGCTTCAGCAAAACAAAAGTTCTCGTGTTGTGCAGATGCACACATAACCCTGGCAGCCCATTTGTGTGAAATACAGTCTTATTTTGCTAAAGGTACTTCCCTGTCCCACAAGTTTGTTTGGGCATAAGTATGCATAATGATTTAACACATACACACACGACAGCTATATGGTTTAGTAATTCAAATTACCTCCAAGTTTGTCCTTCTTTCTTGAATCAAAAGTGAAATCTCCAGTCCTTTTGCCGAAAAGCGAAATCATAATTTGTTTGTAAGCAGACATTGTCCTATCTACAGTATATCAGTAGTTTAAGGCAATCTAGAAGATTTGTACTTATCACCATTTGGAACAGGATTGTTACACTCTGTGACTGACAGCAGAATTAAAATATTTCTAGCTACTATGAAGTGTTAGAAATGTTAATGATTTTCAGAAGTCTTAAAACTAATCATCAGTTTGAGCTATAGACGTGATACCTTGCAATAATGCTTAAAAAGTCAGGGAAATATGTATAAACAATAACAATAAAATATCCCACTTCGGCACTAAAAACAGCAGTAGTACATATAGAAAGACAGACCAAAAGGAAAATGAGAAAACTGCAGAACTTAAGTTTACATACATCAGAGTATTTCTCTGCCCTCTTTCACAGTAAGAAAAGCAAACAAGAAAATACCTTCCAAAAGATATGAAGAGCCCCAGATGAACAGAATCTCTTTCTAGAACTTTTACCTTAACCAAAAGGGGGGAAATTTCCAAACCACACCAAATAGGGGGCATATCCCTGAACTTACATACAATTATCCTGTTTTCTAGTAGCTGAAAGTGTATTGAAAGCAATAAAGAAAAGATAAAGAAAACAGAGAAGCCAATTTGGAGAAGAGATGATTTAAACCTGACTGTAATTTTTTTATTTACAGGTTCTAGTCCAACATACCAAAATACTGCAAGAACAACTACCATTAAGCCTCAATCTACTCAAAATGTTAGATAAATTAAGAGAAAGACTGCATCTCACAATGCTCATATGCTCTAGAAAAAGAGAAGACAGAATTCCACTAAATGAAAACTAGCTTTATTTTTCAGAGCTCTATATTCAAAACACCCATATGCCACATTTAAGTGAGAAAATGAAAGGAACAACCCAGTATAAAAGTATTATCTACATTTGCCAGATAAATGGAGAAGTGCAAAAACTAAAAGGAAAAAAAAGGAGTTAAGAAAAACAAGAAAAGTGGTAAAGGAGGCAAGACGACAAAAAGGCAATGAAATCACATTTTCAGTATTATTTTATCTTCTTTCCTACATCAAATAAGGGGTTACACATTCAAATTTTATTAACACTAAGTAAATACACCCCCCAAAGTATTAAAACAGTTAATTTACGTTCCTACATAAATTACTTTTGTTACTGTAGTGATCTCAGTTGCCTTGACACTAATGTAATGGCATGCATACCTGTTCTTATAAAAATTCTACACACAAATGTAAACAGAAAAAATAAATGGAGTGAGGGAAAGGTATATATAACTACTGTAGTAAGAACAACGCTTTAGCCTTCCCTAGAAAACCGAGCTCCATATATAAATGGGAATTCACCCATTAGTGGTGACTCCAGACCTTACACATTTTATCCTACACACATATCACCAATCTGAGTAAATATGCAGTCTCTATGATGCAAGACACTCACTCTTACATTCAAACGAATGAGATGACAGGTACAAAGTAAAAAACAGCAATAGCTTTGGCACAGATTATCTCCCACTGCTGGTCACCATCAACAAGACTAATTGGCTACTGAGATTTAACAATCAAGGCATTCAAGGACAGGGAAATGAAAGCTCAATAAAAAACTACATTATTTAGACAAGTGTCTGTGCTAAACTTACAGCTTCTTGCATGCTGGTCTTGGAAACAAATGCAACTCAAGCCTCCTCCTCCTCCACTACCTCCCACCCTTTTTTTTTGTTTGCTTGTTTTTAACACCACCGGTGTTTATTTAAAAGAAAATTAGAGCTCAAAAGTAACCAATGGAAAAAAAAAACCCATATCCCTATTATTTTTCTTTAGGTTTTAACTTGTCTTTCATTATGCACTAGCCAGATGCACCGTAGTATGCAGTACTTGGGAAGGTACAGTTAGAACATCAGTTCAACAGAGGAAAGGTTCTGTAAGGTTTTAGTACTCAAGTGTCAACAGGCAACTGTTGTGGGTTTCTTTAATTTATTTATTTTTCATTTAAACTTCAGCACAGCAAAACTACCATGATTCAGCAGAAGAGAAGCCAAAAGGTTTATCCAAGACACAGGTCTGCTCTATGCACCAGGCTAAAGAGAATAAGTTGACATTTAACAGAGATCCCATCACTGGTTATTTTCTCACAATGTATTTAGGATCATATTTTAAATACACATGCAAACATGCAGAAAGAATCACTCTTTAACAAATAAAATTATCTCTTGAAACTCATACATGCATACATCCAAAACTTGGCTAAACTGGAAAAAACAACAAACCCCCCAGGAATCCCACCTCTCACAGAAACCACAAAATAACAATGTCATTGTTAAACTAAAAGATCCTGGAATTCCTTCTACACACTTTCTCTGACATCTTCACACAATAAAATGCAGGGGTCAGTGGTACTGAAACAAGGAACGGCAGTTCCACTCTTGTGCACATACGAAAGCAAGTGACCCAAGCTATTATTCCAGTCTGAGGCACTTTTTGTTCCTAATATCCAGATGCAGCAGCTTTTTTTTCCTTTCCTTTCTTTTTTTTTTTTTAAGAAATGACTGTGGACACCTCCTTCACATTTTCCTATTCTTCAGTATTTTCACTTCATAAAGCTGCAGTCAATGTGTTTTGTGTGTAGTGAGAAGGGAATGGCACATTCAGTGGTGGTCTCAGCCACAGCCTACATTGGTGGCTCAAGTAGTCTCAGGATTAGGTCTTTGTGTGTGATGAAAGGATATGAAAAGTCAGTTATTTAAACTCAGTCAAGCTGTTGATTTTGGGGAGGAAAAGGTTTTGCAATTCAGTTTTCCTCAATAAATCACTGCCCTTTTTCAAGGGCAGCTGCAGATAGTTCACATGTTCACAGTGTTCTCCAAAAACAAAACAGATCATGATTTTTTTACCCCCCCTCAATCTAACATAGGGCAAGAAATCAAAATGAAGGGACCATCACATTAATTACTCGAATTCACTAGAAGCTAAAGCAGAAAATCAACTCCATTAACAAGTAATAATATCACTGACGAATTAAAAGGGCAAGAAACTACAGAGAAAACCATCTCTTTAAAATTTACCAGAATAATTTACAAAATCAAAAAAAGTCTGAAGTATATTTCACTGTTATGTATTCAATCAGTTTATAAATATAATTTTCAAGCCATAGTTTATCAGCTTGGGTACCCATCCTGCATCACCTGAGACCACAGTTTAAAGACGTTAAGACTGCATATCTATTTCAAGTCAAACTGAGATTCAGATACTAAAAAAGAAGCTTTTGATGAGCTCTTAAAAATATAGCATCCAAAATACTAGCCACTTAGGAATATCTGAGCTAATGTGCATAAAACACTATTAAATATACTGGAATTTTAACTCCTAATACCCCATCATTAAATTGTTTTATTCTATTCCTTGGCTGACCTTTTCCCCAATTAGTGCATTGTGTTTTATTAGTGCTGCATTGACCTAAACACTGCTGTGCATTTTAATTGTGATATTTTTTGCCCAGGGAAGTTGTGGATGTCCCATCCTTGTAAGTAAGGCAAGGCTGGACAAGGCTTTATGCAACTGGTCCAGCTGAAGGTGACTCTGCCCATGGCAGTGGGGTTAGAACTAGGTGGTCCCTTCCAACCCAAACCATTCTATGATTCTAAATTACAAGTCCCACACCTACCAGTGAAGTTCACCTCAACAGAACCTTCTGCTCCCACAGAGTTTAAGGCAGGAGGAGGAACAATAGTTGGTTATAACACTGAGAAAATCAGCTGATATTTTCAGAGGAGCCTAAGAAAATTAAGTACCAAAATCCCTGTGATCCTAAATAGCACCTGACTTCCTTAAGTCACTTTTGACTTAGTTATAAGATGATCAAGTTTGTACCAACTAAAGAAAGCATTTCTGTAATTATTTGCATTTGGTTAGCTCTCTGAGGTTCCTGTCAGGCCTGTCACTGATTCAACTAACAGATAAATAAATAAAGCATATATATCTAAGGGAAGTAGATGTTTAAACGTTCTTTCAAAGTTTTAAAGCATTGTAATGGCCTTTACACAAGTCATCCTTTACCTGAGGAGATTGTAACTTAGGTGGAAAACACCTGCCAGAATCCATAACTTGGGTTAAGAAAAAGAAAGCATGATGCAGAACTGAGACTAAGGAGGCTAACTAACAAAAAACATGCAAGCTCACAAAAAATCCCCACACCATCTTCACCAAACAAGTTCTTTCAGCTTTTTTACTATCATCTCAGTCAACCTACAAACATTAATTACTACTTGATTTTACAACATATTTAGTGCCATATTTGGTAGAAATGACAAGTGGTATAGCCAACACAGCATTGCTTTGTATTTTATTTATTAGGAGAGCAGGTATGGAACCTTATGGTCAGAATCCTTTCCAGAAGATAAGGTGCAGGCTTAGACTGCAGACTGTAAAGTTTATTTTCTACTTTAATGAGCTTTGAACTGGTCTGTAAATATAAAATTAAAGATATCTTGATAGTTGAACCTTTGGTTTCTTTTTACATCTACCCACAGAGTTCTGTTCAACACCCATGTAGTCAAACTTAGCCATAAATATGTTCTCATATGAAAGATTTATTTTTAATTTATAAACCTTGTGGATACAGCAGTAATTTCCACAAAGAGACAAGTCAACTGCACTAATATGCAACGTCTGACATGCTGTTAAAATTCGTAAGAAAAAAAAAATTGCTGTTTCCTTCGAGTGAAAACTGCCCCTCCTGCCTCCAGTCTCTAGGTGTGCTATATTTTGGTTCACTTCAAACCAAAGAAAGAAAAGATGGCAGGAAACTTTAAACACAGTGAGAGTTGCTGCTCTGGGAGGTATTGCAAAGCAACAGTTCTGTAAAATCTGACCAGGTTTTCAAAAGAATACACAAGGTCTATGATGTGCTTTTGTGCTTGCCACATACCTTTTATTTTTGCTTTAACAAATACAGGTACAGTGACTATCCAATATCTTGAAGAAAAGTGACTCTTTCCTCTCCTTGACTCAATGGAAGATATAAAAAATTCAAGTCTTTCAGTTCTAGGAATTAATTTTCATCCAGTATAGCTGTCTAGACTAATAATGCTCATTATGGCTGTAGTGCAGTGTATAAATCTTATTAGGTACTAAAATGAATATTATTGATTTTTAGCATTGCTTAAAAATCTGTACTCAGTGTAATTATGAAATTCTTGAAACTAGAAGATTGTATTATTTATTTATTGGTATTTAAATGGGCTTATAACTGTAGTTTTTGGGTGCCCAATCACATTGTGTTTATTTGTGCTGACATTATACACTCACTTGCCAATACAGTAAAAGGGTGGAATGCTTCACAATGATCCTAGCAATAACTCTGAAAAACGACCGCTTCTTCAATGCAAATCCGCTCAAGAAAAGCCTCTACACAAAAAGTAAGATGAACCAGTTACTGCATTGTTTATTAAGTTACACTTGATTCCTCCTGACAACCATTTAAACAATGAATGTTGGGAAATGTCTCTCAAAGAATCAACAATAATGGCTGGGATCAGAGCTTTTATATTCAGCTAATACTGTTTTTAGAAAGGAGAAAATATTTCTTCCTGAAGGGATTATAAGAAGCCTTATAAAAGACACCTGCAAACAAAACAAGTGACAAAAGATCTCTATCATAATTGATAACAGTTATCCTTTGTAAAAATCTATGCTTCGTCAGAAATAAATATACCTTTGCTATTGAATTTCAAAAGGCATTCACTAACCAACAAGCCTGCTGGTCAAGAATAGTAAGTTTTAGAAAACCTGCCAAGAAGGAAGTGATTTTTTCTTACGTATAGCAATGCATTATTAATCAACAGTAAGATCCCAAGTTTTCTCTTCTGATGACAAATAGAACAAGCAAGCTTGTATCTTTTCAATAGTGTACTGGAGTTGTAAAAGCTACTTTATGTTCTGGAAAAGGAAAACCTTTCACTTAAAAACAAACTTCAGAATTTGACAAATAATTCAATAGCTAATTTAAAAGAAATGCATATATTAATCAACATGAAGGAATATGTTCACAAAATGCAGTTTACATTAGGAGCTTGAAAGAAGAAAACAATCACATCTAGAGAAACAGCCTTCACTCTTTCATTCCAAACCAGTTACGTTCTGGAAAGCACACACTGCCTGAAGTATCTATACACTGGTAAAATAACTAGGTTTTCCAATCTGCTAGTAGGAGATTCGGTCCTTTGTATGTGACATGCATATACGTTAGATACTTTCTGAGCTTTCTTTTGAAGCAAATCAGTTTGTTCTGTCAAAAATAAGACAGTGCAGTTCTCAAGACAGTTTGCTTCAGGGTCTGCTCCCAAAAGGAAGTATGGACAAGATCACACCAATTTTGGCTCTCTCTGCTTTCGCAGACTTCTGTAACATTTTCCCAGGAAATTTTGCATCCTCAGACAACCCCACATGCCTTTAAACCACATGCCAGGGCATGCAAAACACCCACTCGGTTTCTTGCTATAAAAACACCGTGCAAGTGGTCTTGCAACACAACTCTCACATTATTGTAAGTGCATGGAACTAAGTAAAATGGTTAATTATTTTATCTCCAGATCACAGGACCCAGAAGACACTCTGGTCATTACTAGAATGTAGTATAAACATACACAGTGCAGTCTGCTGCAAAAGGGATGAACCTATGCACATACAAACCCCTCTAGTCCAGTGGGCAAGGACACTATGCAGAAGAGATGGGTGTGACTTTGTGGATGTAAACCCTATTCTAAGTTGTGGATTTAAACCCTATCCTAAGAGAAGAGGATAAGGACTGCAGGACAACTTGAGCTTCCAGTCAAAAAGAAAGGCACATATGTACAGTCTCGAGTAATAAAACAGAAAATTTACAATCTGTACAAACAGTAAAAAATCAGTAGTTTCTATAGAAAAATGTTTATATTGCACTTTCAGGAAGAATTTGGAAAGGTCTTAAATGCCTATAAATTAAAAATCCTAATATTCACTATAAGCAACTCCCTAACTCACAAAAAACCCCAAATGCTTTAATTGATAGGTTAAATACATCCCGTTCCCTTCTTCCCCAAAATGACATGTGGTAGTGTAATGCCTTGAAAATTTCAACAACTTTATTAAACTGTGAAAAAGACTTTATCTTAAGACGTGTTTTTACTGGAATAATTTTTTTTCCCTATTTTTAAGAGGTCAGCAAGGACAACATGATTAAACTGCTCAACTTGAAATGTCTTTGGTTTATTTTTTAAAGAAGTCAAAACAAGGTTTAGATGCTGAATAAGCTGTCTCTAAGAGATGAAGCAAAGTTAGCAATAGCACCTTAAGAAATATTTCTGACTTGAGAGCACGATAGATGTGATCCACTAAGTGGATCCAGATAACCCACTATATCTTTTTTTATCTAATCTCCACGATTCCATGTATTCTGTGATACATGTTATTTTCAAACAGTATGATCATTTTTTTGCAGATTTATCCTTCTTCAATTTTTTACAAGGAGGATTAATAGCAACTGCAACAGAAACATTACCTTGATTTCGTATATAATCCATTATAATTTCATCATCACAAAATCTCAACGCTTTGTCCATCGTTCTTTTCTGCAGCAACTTATTTCACTTGTTCCTATTAAGGCTATTATAGTCACCCTATTACTACTAATCTTTTCTTTGTAAATAGCCACACCTATTTTAATCCAAAATGGTGTGGTAAGCATTTGATTCTTTGTGGAAGTAGACATGTAATTAGGTTAATCTGTGCTATCTTTTCAAGTGAGCTGATTGTTTCTTTACTATGGACATATTTCTTATAACAGCAATAAGCTTGCCAGAATGCTTGGAGGCAAATCAGGAGCAATTTACCAAGCATGTAGCTACTATGAACTGAAATCTTGACATAATAGCAAGCTGTGTATAGCCACTCCTACCTGCCAGTTATTACTCATGTTAGCTTTTTACTGACATGTTAAATTTCAACCACACCTTTCTTTCACAAACAAGTACTTTCATTCAACTCAGCTACATCTGTGACGAATAGCTGATATTCAGCAAAGCATACAGGAATCTAAATTCAGAATGCAGTGCAAAAGTCTTTGACATTAGCAACTGAATTACCTGCACGAAGTCCAAAAACGTCAAGGGAAGCAAGTCATCCAGGTGGCCAATATCTTTGGAGAAACGATTTAAGATTCTTCCTACAGAAACAGGGTTGGAGAAGAAAAAAGAATAAGAAAAGTAAATGTAGTTCTTGAAAAGATCGAAATATCTTAAACGTACCATGTTTTACTATTTCAGAAACAGTTAAAACAAAACAGCTGGAATCTAAAGATAAAAAGACAATTTTTGAAATCACCATGAAGGGAATCTCTTAAAACCAGAGCAATGTATTTTGAAGAAGAATACCTTTTTACAAATGCCTTTTACCCAAATATAAAACCTTTACTTAAATAGCTAGAAAAAAATTAAAATGGGCTTTAAAGACAAGATGTCACCACAATTTAACAGGTGAAACACACATGCTTTTTATATGCTCAACATGTGTAGGTAAAGGTTACAGTTCAGACAACAAGGCAAGTTTCATCAAGTAACATTAGTCAGAATCTGCTCCTATCCTTGACTGAAACTCGCTAGTGCATGCATGTCTCAGACAGATCATAGCTGATCTAACTGATGTTTTTCAGCATTTCTTTCTCACCCCTCAACCATTATACGTGGATTCCAATTGCAGCTGTTTCTAAAATAAAATTTGAGATAGATTTGCATTCATGTAGCTTTACATTTATACTTATTCAAAACCTTCACAATACTGATCTTTATTAAAGCTAATAAAACGATTTTTAATCTGCTGTCAGTGAAGCATTTACATTTCTCTATTTTCCCAAGTTCTACTTGAGTGAAAAATATCAGACTTCTTTAATAATTAAAGTCACAACGCTGCCACCTCTAAGTGGATTAGTATCTTTCTCTATTAATCAATATCTCTACTCGCCAAGAAAGAAACTAAGACAAGGATGGGAATCTGGCCTTTTCTAAGGTGTGTAATGCCCATACATGTATTCACATTGCTTTTTTATCAGCATATATCTTGATTCAATTACTACTTCTAACTGGTACAAACACATTCACTGCACTGGCAACAAAAGACTTTTTTTTTTCTCCTTTTCAAAGGAGCTCATTAAACTGAAAGCAGTTAAGTTTAAAGTTTCCATGGAGTGCAGGGGAGACATAATTTAGAGATAAGAGATACTGAAGTCAATTCTGTAGCAACCATTGTGCTAGTTTTCTGCTCACAGCTCTCTTGGAATTACGAATTTTGATGCGAAGTATTAATTTCTTTTTTAAGGGAATTTCTGTTCTACATCAAACAATACACAAAAAATCCTCTCCTCAGGTCTGGGACATGACTCCAAAGAGAGATATTGGTGGCAAACAGCTTGTTCTGCAGTACTTTACTACTACCAAAGGCAGTTACTCAAGGCAGACAGCAGCAGAATTCATGCTATTTTTAGGCTTTGTGCATACAGAGGAAGGGTATGCAGCAGCACAAGACTCAGAAAAATCTCTTTCATCTGTTTCTACTGGGAATGGCATGTGGGGATGTTCCCATTCACTTATTTCGTATCGGGGTAGATATATCAGAAGGAAGTCCATGGCAGTTTTTACTTTTTAGTTTCTTTTTCCTGTGATTCCCTTACATGGAGACAGGCATGGAGACTGATCTGGCACATGCTGCATACATGCTGTAGCTAAGACTTCTTAATATCCCTAAACATCACATTCCAGGTTATTTTCAAATGAACCAAGACTTCACTGACAAAAAGAAAGTCATTCAAAAAGGTTAAATGCTTCCTTCTGACAGGGTTTTCCTTAGTGGGCTGTCCAGGAGGGGCAGATAAGGGAACCTAGATGGCATAATGGACTGGGCTCAGGGTATTAGAAATCTATTCACAGCTTTGTCACTTGTTTTCTGAGTGACTTCACTTTATTTTACAGAGCAAGGAGCACAGCAAGGAGAGGTGACAGTGCTGAGCCCCTCCATGAAAAGCTGTGAGTCCCACCAACGACAAGTTGTATGCAAGGGCAAAGGATTATTCCCATAGCAAGCAAACCCCACCTTAATTCAGCTTGGGAATCACCCTTTGCCTCTTAACCCCAAATAAGTTTTATTTGTAGTGGTTTCAGACTTATATAAGAAGCTATTGCGCAAAGGCCATCCCATGTGACACTGCCAGGAGGCAGCAAGGTCACTCAGGCTGGCTGCTTTCCATGGCCATAGCACAGGTCAGGCCAATGTGGCACCTCGAGGAATCAAGCAATGCCTTCACCATCTCTCTCCTCCTACAAGTGGAAAAGTGCATTCAAACTTGTTCCTGTAAAAGCACTGTGCTTACTCTCATTTTGTACAATATGGACAAGGCCTTAAGGGCTTGGTGTTGAAAGAGATTTACCTTGTTGGTCATTTCAGTTTCAGCAGTATCTCTGAGTGCAGCAGCCATTTCCCTCCCCTAAGAATTACAGTGAAGATTCACCTGTTCAGGTTGCTCACAGAGGAATTTGCAGATTTTGAGTATGGGGTTTGGTTCTGGATTTTTTCAGCAACTGATAGAACAGAATGTAAGAAGAGACCTACACTGATCGTCTAGTCCAACTGCCTGACCACTTCAGGGCTGACCAAAAGTGACAGCATGTTACTAAGGGCATTGTCCAAACACTGACAGGCTTGGGGCATCAACCACCCCTCTAGGAAGTCTGTTTCAGGGTTTGACCTCCGTCTTGATAAAGAAATGCTTCCTAGGGTCCAGTCTGAACCTCCCTTGGTGCAGCTCTGAACCATTCCTTATTCTGGATACCAGGGAGAAGAGATGAGCAGGAGGCTGTGACAACCTCCAACCACTTCTTGAGAAAGTTTCAGAGTCGCGATAGGGAGAGCTCTAGGCTGCAAGCATGATACAGATATGTCCTGGTGCTATCTAACCCCAAAAGCTGGCATAGATATAAATGAGAGCTGCAGAATACTTTCCTTCAGAGTGCACACTACAAGTGACTGTGGCATTGTTCTCCTCCACAGCAGTATCTCTTCCAGTGAAGTTCTTTAGAAACGTGGCCATGAAAGAAAACTTAGCCCACCTGAGCGGTCCTTGGTACTCCCTGGGTTTACCATCTCTTCCATGTATCCGATAACCACCAACAGATCCAGTTCCCCTTGGTAATCATCATGCTGCTAATTAATTGCCAAAACTATATTTTTTTGCAATCACCCTATGGAATTGTTAAGTATAACAGTGTTTCTACAGCCTCTGTTTTGACAGAGCTGTGAGCTGCCACTAGGAAAGTGGAAATTAATCTGATGTTATCAATAAAACATGAAAACATCTTTTAATCTGCCTAATCCTCTTCAAAATGTAAATACAGTAATTCTGCAAAATGACAATGACTAAAATTTGAGTGAGCAACAGAAATGGTATATGAAAAAGGCAACACCTTGAAAACTGTCCACCTGATACAATTAAAGCAATTTAAACGGCGGCAACAATAATCATCTGCTTCCCAAATAAACATTCAAGTGAATCTCTGGTAGCAGAACATAATTTTTTAAAAATTTTCTACTTACTGAAAAACTAATTTATGTAGTGTTTGCACACAGAAATTCTGGAACAAGACACCTGAGGTCATTAAGGCTAGGAAAACACTTTGCTTCTTGCTAACAGGTCCACATCTCCCTCCTGTAATGTTTATCCAATGACCATCAATGCTTTTCTACAGCTAAAAGCAAGCAACAAAGCCACAAGCCTTAGCTTATTTTTGTCATGGCTGGTTTTCAATTCTATTACCTCGGTGACTGTACAAGAGAAAACAGAAGTCTGGAGATATATTTCAGATCCTGTTCACATGGATATAACTGGACTGGCATTTTACTCAGCATGTCACACACAGAAGGAAGCCACGGTCATCCATTAAAGCAAGCAAGTTCCGTCACCGTACAGCAGAGACAGCAATGCACCTCCAAGCAAATGTGCTGTGCTTTGGAAATATCCACAAAATGCCCCACAGCCATTATGGTATTGCATCCAGAGCAGCTGTCACATTTATAAGGATGTCTACAAGTACATGAGGTCTATTTCGCAAGGTATGGAGAAACAACTGTTTCCACTTACTGGAAGCACAGTAAATCAGCAGCTTGCTTATGCATTATTAAGCATGCAAGAGAAAACATTCCAGACAAAAAAGTCAGGACTCAAAACGCTTGCAGTTATGACTACAGTTTCTACCAGCATTTGCAAACCTAATTTTTGAGGATGATTTTTCATACTACAGAATTTGTTGCACGTGCTATCCCAGAAGGGCAAAAGCTGCACAACTCACTTGCCCTCTCACCCTAAAAGTTATTTTTCTCTCCAAAACTCTAAACACCTCTCTCCTAAACTTACAGACTATCAGCATCTTCTTCCCACAATACTTCATATTTCCAAAAACCCCAAATTCCTTAAGTAAGCATCTCTGAAATATAGATATATGCCAGGAAACAATAATTCTTAGATCTAGTCCAGTGTTTCCAATTCACAAAAATTTTTAAGGTCACTTAATACCTACATCCTTTAATTATCCTAGCTTCAAAACCAAAAAGAAAATACTAAATTTATTTCATGAAACCACTAACAAAAAAAAGTCTACAAAATGAAGAACTAAGTATGCCAGTGTTACAACAGCATCCAAATTGGTGAATAGTATCTATTTTAATCACTCAGACTTCCACTTGGTGTGCAGTGTCAGTAGCAAGCTGAAAAAGGGGACGTGCTCTCTTCAGCAGTCCTATGTTTGTTTTTACATCAAATAACTTAATCAGAACACATACTGTTGTTAGATTTCTTCCGAGGTAATTAAATAACTATTCAATGCCAATTAATCACAGCTAAATAAGGGTCTGTCACCAAAGTGCTATGTACACATTTCAGACTATTTAATGGTCAAATACTTGGCAGTATCAAAGTTAAACAATGATTCATTAAACCTCCTCCCCTACACAATAGTTAGGCTAAACTTGAAGTGAAAGAATCAAACCTCTTTTGTTCTCCATGAAAAAGACATCAAACCTCAGTATGTGATATTCTTCTCTTTCTCACTCTGCAAACTGCTTTAATTGCACAAATCGGAATGTGTTCAGGTGCTACATACCCACTTTGCTTCTGCAGGTGCCTACTGATACTTGGGAATAGATGTTCAAACCTATCATCCAAATAATGAAAACACTTGACAATGTGCCACACCTACTTAAAATGTTTATACATACTTTATCATGAAAGAAATATAATCCAAACTAAATCAACACTAAAGGTGTAAACACCAGAAAAGGATTTTTTTTTTTTAAACAAGAAACAAGGATCCTCCATTGGAACAGTCAAATGCCACCCGTATCATTCAACATTGTGCAACCTAAATTCCAACGACCCTAAGAGCAGCAGTACATTATTTCTAAATGTTTTTGGCATTTCTAGTATACTTTGTTGGCCAGGGCATTCATTGAAATACTTCTGTGTAACACAATAGAGTAGGCAGATTGACCTTCTATACCTTGCAAAGAGTTTACAAAACCTTTATACCCACTTGCTTCAACACACATTGCAGAAATACTTTGCCACTACTTCTCTAGTACATTGATTTGCCTCTGGAAAAGAAAAAGGGTTTAAGAGAAGGACCTTCTACAGATAGAAAGATTTTGCCACTTGTGCGTGCATGTGCGTGCACGGGTGCACACTCTGGGATTTCTTTTCCCCTCGGAGATTAGGCTATTCCTCAATGTTGGGAATTTTAATTGCATCACACTTTTTAGTTCAATATGCAAATGGTATTAATAAATACTGCTTTGCATAGTAACCTGAAGTCCTCCATAGCAATTGGCCTAAATAACAATTTCCACGTACTGCATTTATCGGGGGGGGGGGGGGGAAATCGAAATAT
>JAWWLV010000001.1:76236613-76248142 GCA_035041135.1 Platyrinchus mystaceus
CCCCCCCCCCCCCCCCCCCCCCCCCCCCCCCCCCCCCCCCCCCCCCCCCCCCCCCCCCCCCCCCCCCCCCCCAAAAATCGAAATCTCTTTATCTGCTCTGCAACAGTGAAGTCGGAACACTTCCCCACTGCCCTGCCTGCATAAGGAAAAGGTAACAAATTAAACATTATTATCTCCCCCTCCTCACTGCAAACTGGAAGAAAGCTGTCTAAAGGCAACCTTTAGTGCCAAAATTGGATTAAAGAAGGTACTTAGTCATGTATGATATCCTGAGATTACCTCAGTTGCTTAGAGCATCATGCCAAGAACGCCAAGATCGTGGGTTCAATCCCTGCATGGGCCGTTCACTTAAGAGTTGGACTCAGTGATCCTCATGGGTCCCGTCCAACTTAGAATATTATGTGATTCTCCATGTAACTAAACAAAAGCAATCTCAACTGGGATTACACAAATGCTTGAAGGCAGTCACGCCACGGAGATGCTTTTCCAGGCTAGGACAGCTTAAATATAGATGAATCCATGTTAGACAGCCCAAAGCACACACTTCACAGTCACCAACTCTGCCCAGCAAGGAGAAGCTTCTCATGCATCCCACCTTCTGGACACCACACACAGTGGCACCGCCTGAGCAAGGGGGGCAGAGCACTGGCGTGAGGATGGCTGGTCACCAGAGCAAGGTGCCATCGCCATGCCTGGACCCTGCAAGACCACGGTGCAGCTCGTCCTAGCTTACCCTGAAGAGAGAAACCAGGCACTCCACAGGCCGAACTGCAGCTTGCAAAACCAAAATCATTTTAAATGAACGCATGGTAGTGAAATAATGCTCTCAAGTGTACGTGTGGTAATAAAAGCCTACTCAAAAGGTAGGAATGAAAGAAATAGCTGCGCAGAACTGGGCACCTTTAAACACCCATCAACTTAACTACATTGAACAGGCTTCCCATTCTTTCAGCAGTACAAACTGGCAGCTCCCCACATATCTTGCTGGTAAGCTAAGGCATTTAGCGACTGATAAGGTTTTACCCATGCTCAGTTCACACACATATGCTGAAAAAAAGAAAAAAAAAATGTACTGCAACTACAAGCAGCTTGCTGTTTCATCAAAGCAATGACAAAGTGGATTGTCCATATCAAATGTTGGCAGCAAGCAGACATTACATCAACCTTGTAAAATACAACTATGAAATCAACAAAATAATTAAAGATGGATTACCAACTTTGAAAGGAATTATAAGTTTGTGAAATATTTCTTCAGAAAGAAATCTGGAAATGCATCTCCTGCATAGTTGTCAATTACTGATCGACTCTGGCTTTTTTTCCACATTTCTACAAAGAAACGTCAAAAGGTCTGTTATCTTTTTTTAATATATGTTTAGCACCACATGTCCACACAAATTGCCATACACAGCATTGCTGTCTTCCCCACAGGCATCCTATAAATATAAATAAGAAATTCTACCCCTTTTTTTTTTTTAGCAGCCTGAAACTGATAGGAATATTATCACTTTCTTAGACATTTGCAAATAGGCACAGTGGTGCTGGGCCAAAATATGCTGAGATCATAATATCCATTTATCTAAACTGCCAGCATGTAATGAATTCAGGTGGAATGCTTTCTATCCAAATTAATTTACTACTTGAAAAGGACTTTTTACACAAATGCTGTCAAATAAGAAAACAGTTAGGAAACGAGAAGAAAACATGAACACTGTGTTTAATCTTATTTTTAAGTGTAGGATTTAAAGAAAGGAGGATAACTATGATAAAGATAAGAATGGAAAACAGGTTTCTTTGGAAATGAATTTCTATTTTTACTGCTGATGGAGACATCTACATTACCTAGTATGAATATGTTGATCCTAACTGTACAGTTGTTTCTTGAGCTTTCTAGTCCATACATACAGTATTTTAACGTCCTACTGATTAGAATTACCCAGCTGTGGAAAATCAAAATAGGCCAATGCTCCATACAATTTGACTTATCCCTTTGCTAATTTATGTGGTACAGTTGATTTGGGTTTTTTTCCTGGGTGTGCTCAGAAGAGCGCGTGTATTAACATCAGTAATCACCAGCCAAAGTCTCCTCACTTAAGATACAATGCAGAAATTATGTATAAAGTCTCCATTAAAAACAGAAGCACACAAAGGAAAAACCGCTTTAGGGGGACAGGGAGAGTATAACTTTCCTTCTTTCTGAAGTTGCTTTCATGACAAATCTCAAAATACCTTCTGCATTGTAACTAACTGCCTTTCATACTGTATTTCATTACCAATTAACCAAGTTGGTTACAATCCCCGCTGTAACAGAATTTGCCAAACAGAATTTAACCTTGGTGCTGTTATTATACTTGCTAACAAAATGATCTCTTTTAAGAAAAGCATGCTAGAGCTAATATATTCATTGCCAACTTTCAAATTATTGATCCCTGCAATGATACCCTTATCCCAATAATTAATATTCACAGATTTTTCTTTTGTAACTTACTGTGAAAGGAAGTTCTGAAATCACTCAAAAGTACAAACTTCTGGCAATATATAAAAGTTTTATCCTATAACCTGAGTACAAAGCTACATATCTGCTTCATAATATTAAACTTTTTATATATAATCCTGTGATGATGATTGCCTTAAAAAGGTTCTAACAATTCTAGAAGTTAAGCTCTGGATATCCTCTCTGCTTCTTTTTAAACTCATTCTTATTCACTGAAGCTATTTTAAGTTACCCTGAGTTTAAGGAATAAAATTTACATTTAAATATAATGAAACATAAAAAACCAAACAACCTAAACTGAAGCCACCAAATCTAACATACCGCCAAAATACAGCAGAACTTAATTTCTGCTGTATGCTACAATATAAGCAACATGACATTTTTAAGGGACACAGGCCAACTGAACCAAAAAAAAAAAAATTTCTACAGTGGAGGGGGGGTAGAGGAAGAGTTACAACTGGTCTCCTTCCCCTTCCTGAAGGGAAAAAAAATTTAAAAATCGTAGCCACTTGCAAGTCCTTATCAACTGACCTTTAAAAAGATGTCAATTCATTTACTACTGACAGACTTTTCTGTTAATTTACATCACTTTTTTTTTCTATTCCAGATATAAGTAAAGTTACCTACTTCAGCTTCTCACCACAATACAAAGCATCACTATAACAAAAACCTGAAACATTATCTAAAATATGTAGTCCTGTATTGAGTTTTTACTAGTAAGATTATGAATTTAATTCTTCACTAAAATATTCAGCCAGAAATTCAGCCACTTCTGAAAGAGCATTTGTGCAGTCTAGTTTTCCTTTCTGCTACAAATCCAACTTGGGTTGAAAATGTGTCCCAAGTACTGTTTTGCTGGAGGAGGGGCTTACAAGGAATTAAATTGAACACTACAAATCAGGATGAACTGAAATATCTGAAGAGTATTTTGTTACTGGAACTTTCTACATTTGAAGAGAAAAACAGCTTTTAGAGCTATTTTCATATTTGGGGGCTATATAGAAATATACATCAATGCAGGAATTAAAATAAACATTGAAATATGTGTCATCTTTCTGGTAAGCTTTTTCCAACAACAAAAAGGAGTCTTCCTTTTCTATTTATACCATCAAGACTAGATTCATAATAGGCTTCAAATACTGCATTTCAGAAAATATTGGGGGGGATCTCACATAACTCCTGCAATTCTGCTCACATCTGTAATTTTTCTTACCACCTCCTAAAGATAATTCCAATAATCAGAATCTTAATTTGCTTCTTTTCAATGTTTTTCTCTCCCACCCACTTCGGTACTGAAGTTAGAAGGGCTCAATCATCACTCCAGTCTAAAATGACAATGACCAAATAGGACATTACTGAATATAAAGCATGTGACTCCTGAAATCTGAGTTGAAACTGCCATCTGGCAATAAGGTTATCATTCCAAAACCAAATTATTATCCCGTATTTTAACAATCATACATATATACACAGATCCCCTTCTGCATACAGAAGAGAATGATTCTGATGTAGTCCATCCATCTTCTTCCTTTTTTGGAATCATGGAAGGGAATTCTTTAGAGACTGTTGCTGTGAAAGCCAAGCCAAGACTTCTGGCCTCTACCTAGCCCATCTATTCTGAGGATAAAGCCTCTGGACACACCACACAGCGAAGGAATTTCACATCTTCATCTGACTTTGTAAAGCCTCATCTTCTGCTTGGTATGTTCATTTGGCTTGATCATTCATTTTTCTTTAGCTTCACTTTCTTTTTCTTTCTCTCATCTTCTGGAAAATGTGAATTGTTTGAAAAGGAAAGTCTATCTCTAAACTTCATTCATTATTTACCCATGTAATGATTCCTGAAATACCTTTTCCTTTTTAACTATTCCTACTATAAAAAAGCCACTGCGACAAGGGTTTGGCTATCCAGACTTCACAATGGATGACACTGGATAATTTTCAATGGATTTTTTCCTGTCTCACATGAAATGTCATTACTACAGAACTCAAAAGAAATTCTGGTATTGTTATCAGAAAACTAGAACTGTGTCTGCTGTGCGAATAATCAAAGCATTTGCTTTGAAAATTTGCTGTGTGTTAAAGACACACCTCACACCCCCACCAAAATAAAAATTTTGCTTCAATGTAGGACATTTTAAACCACGTTAGAGGAAAGTCACATAAAATTTGGAACTGACTATATTCACAACCTAGGTACCATTCACAAAACCATAAAAGAAAAGGATATTGGGAAACCTGCCATCTTTTTTATAAAGGCACAGCCAAGCCCAGGGGTCTGGGCACTTATATGAGAGCCAAAGGCTGGACAGAGATGCAAGGGAATGTGTTATTTTCACCAATCATGGAGAATGCACTGAAGGTGGGTTGCTCACCTATTCAGTGAGTGTGTCAGTTGCTCTACCAGAGGCACTTACGCTGTAGGCCTCCTTCAGTCCCTGCTCTTGAAGCTGCTCACCCTTTGGATGAATCAGTAAATGTGTATGGCACAGGAAAAAGGGAAATGAGTGCGTGCCTGAAGGCTACAGCAATCAGCATGGGAGGGACTACAGCTGGAATCAAATCCTTCTTTTTTGAGGGGGGGTTAATTTAGGGAATGGATCCTTTCCAGTGGAGCAAGATGTAGGGTGTAAGGAGGGATGACTTCACCTCCTCTTCTGTTTTGTGATTGGCACAGAATTCCACTTGCAAATCTCGCCTGAGAAACAATCAAAAATCCTTTGTCTCAGAAAAGCTGAAGGCAACCACATCCCAAGTGTTTTATTCTAGCAAGGAGTGTTGTCCAAACAAATATAGAGATAGTCTGACAACACATTTCTTTGAGCCATCAGCTTCTGGGGGGAAAAAATATCACTATAAACACAAACTATAATTAACAACACTGAAAAAAAACTCCAAATATGACCCCTTCTCTATTCTATATTCTATTAATTACATTAAAAGAATCATATTTTAAAAAATGCTAAGCATTTTGAAAAGTTACACTGCACTGCCTATGACTCTACTGTACTCCTCTACTGGGCAACTATTAGAAGGTTTCATCTCAGAAACAAAAAATAAAAATACACTAGGAATAATCAGCTACAAATGAGGAGTAAGTAGCTGCTAATCATACTAAAACATTAGTAGTGCCTAAATCAAAACCAAAGAACCTTTAATGTTCATTTATAAATGTATCTTAAATTCATCCCTCTAGATTTTTTGACAGCTGAATGCTAGATGTTAAATTATTTTAAAAACATATACTTACATACGTCACTTAAAATTAAAGAAAAAATTAATCATACAATTTTCTAATTTTTCATGGTTTTTAAATAATAAGAAAGAAACTTAGAATGATAAATAAGTTAATGGCAACATTTCTTCACTTCTCTTTAAACAGAGAAAAATTCACACATCAAGGAGGAGTAAAATTACTTCATTGAACAGTCATTCAAGCAGAAGTGAATACAATTTACAAACTCTTTTGTCTTTGTTAAGTTCAAAGACAGACTTCACTGTGAAGCTCTGATTTACACTACGAACTCCTCAATAAATAAACAGGCTAAAATAGAAGAGTGCCATTCGCAACCAGGAACTCCCAAGAATGTTGCCATTTGTAATTTGCATGACAGAAACACCCAAAAGAGGATTAATACATATGAAGTGGGAGGCAGAGCCTCACTAGGATGCACACTGGACCATCACGCAGCCCTGCTTTGAAGAGTCTGTTGCGTCAGTTAAGAGAAACCAACACAATTGACTATAAAAGGAACAACAAGCAAAGAAAAGATGTAACATTAAGCTGGAACAGAAAGTTGCAGGACAAGATGTGTGCATTTTTTGCCCCCCCCCCCCCCTTTTTTTTTTAAGTACAAATACACAAAGGGGTCATGGAATTAGTGAGTTTCTCCCCCCATATGTTTAACTACTGTCAGTGTATATACTGTGGTTGCAATGATACTGATGTATCTTGAGGGATGATTTTAAATTAAGATGAAGAAGAGCCAGCTTGTGGATGAACTTTACTGCACAGAAAGCAGGAAGTTACAAAGGTGTGAGCATAAAAGATAAGCAAGCAAAATGATGAGGGAGGGAGTTAAAAACACTGGAATGTGCCAAAAGTTCCAGTTACCAGGTGCAGAAATAGTAAAAGCTTTGCATGGGAAGAGGGTTAATGCTCAAACCAAGACACACTTCTCTATACAGCTCCTGTTAGACCCCCTCACAGTACACTGGGGCCATAAAATCAAGAAAAAGTCTTCTCTCCATCTGGCCCTAGGGAGTAGCTGCAAGACAGAACTGCCAAGAGACTAGCTGGTAGTAGCAGTCACAAAGTTGCCGAACTTGGGATGTTTGGATACTGAGAGAGCTTTGTGTATATATTGACTTAAATTTCTGCCCTGTGCAGACTGGCTGCTTGCATGTGTCCTCTCACCCTTAGCTTCATTCACTGCATATCCACTCCCTGTTTCCTCTCCTCCCTCTTCCTTCAACGTTGCTTCTTCCATTCCCCTTCACCATGGAATGGCACAAGCTCCAGGTGCAAACAAATACACTTGAAAAAGAGCGGAGAACAACATCCAACACGTAACCAAGGCATGGAGCCCAACACAGCAAGGCATAGGCTAAGAAGTGTGGAAGAGTTGGGGACAAAGTATACCTCCAAGCAAAAAAAACCCAAAAAACACTAGAGGCAAAACTATGTCAAGAAACCAACCACTATAAATATTATAGAGTATTAATTAGTAACAACTTAGCATTGAAGTTACATAATTACAATATTTGGAGAACAAATGTTGGCTCTGACAGTTTTAAAAATGTAGCTTAACTTTAGAATGCGTATGAAAAGCATCCAATAAACTTTTCAGCACAGCTGAATGGTATTTACAATGCCTCTTAACTTTCTGAATGTCTATGTTGTCCTTCCCTAACTCTGAAGAAGTCCTTATATAGCAATTCACATTCCAAATATGAACATTCAATTCCTAAATTTCTTAATGGTCAACTATACAATGGTCATGCTTTCAGGAAGAGGATATGAACAAGTCCAAGTGTTTGGATCACAATAAAACCTTTTAGGGCCTTCTGCACAATTGAGGTTTTGGTTGTTTGTGTCTTTTGGTATTCTGAAGAAAGGTGACTGAAATGCCTCTTGTCAACAAGGTTTTGTAACCTTTCATAATCCAGTGTTTTTCTGGAAAACTGTCATATCACAGCTGGTATACAAAATGCTGCCCTTATGAAGCAGAAGTCTCTAATATAGCACATGGTCTACTCTACCTTCCAGAAAGTACCTTACTTCAACAGGGTACCACACTCATACCTGCAGATGTCTGTCCACAGTGGACCCCTCAGCACAATTAGAACCTGAATTAAGTCAAGACATTACAAACTACCTGAGCTAGAAACCCAAATAAATACTGAAAAACAATCTGAGGTATGTTGTAAAACTCTCTCTCAAGTGTTAGAACTTGCGTGGGTCATATTCTTTCCTTCTCAGTGCGTTCTGACACCCAAAGGACCATTATGTTCAGAAAAAAGATCCTAGAAGAACTGAAAGGTTCTGGCATCAGAGAATTTAAACTAGCTGTGAATCCCCTTGAGGAGGTATGACTCATCTTCAAGGTTTAAATTAGATTATCAACCAAGTGAAGCAGCACAGTAAATCTACAATAAAAGATAAATGCCTACAGGAAAATAATTTTTGCCCCTAGTGGCAGATGCTTGAACTTTAAAGGATCTGAGACTAAGCTCTTTGTCTAAGCCTTCCTGACAGAAAACAACTGAAATAATGTCTTCAGCTGGTCCAACTTTGCTCCATATGCCAGATAGAAACAGTATCTAAACCCTGTAAATGAAAGTATATTGTCACTTCTAAACCAATTGAGGATCAAACAATTTACAGAAACCAAGACTTATTTTGCTGACAATTAAGCTCTATCACCAAGACTTGAGATTCAATGAAATTTGACAATTGTGAAGAAAAAGGCTTTTGTCTGAGTAACTCTGAAGCATTTGGAAGAATCAACAGAAAATCAGAAGACTGAATTAGATCGAAGAGTCTTTAAGGATAAAATTCACTAATTAAAATAACTGCCTTCCTTGCTCTGTTTCCTCTCTGAGTTGCCTTGGTATTACAGCAAAAAGGCATACAGCAAGAGGAAAATTTGGTCTAAAGAGCAAGTGTTACACCCACCACACTTCCTCTTACACCAACAGCATACTCCGTCAATCCTGCTGGTCAAGCTCCATTATGAAGAACCACCATCCCCTTAAAAACGAGATGAAAGACAAGTACAAATCCCTGCTTTACATAAAATCTTCAGAGGTGTGAAAGGTCTTTAAAGTCTTTTTCTTCCATGCTGAAAGTCAAATAATTCAGATGCAACCTAACGTTTACAATGTGCTGCAGGTCACTAGATGCAATTGTATTTTTGCATCTCCTCCCCACAGAGTCAAAGAATGAATGCATTCTTCTGTTTTTCCAAGACCTGTAGAATCACAGAAACATAGAATGGAATGGGCTGGGAGGACCTTAAAGACCATCAAGTTCCAACCTCCCTGTCATGGGCAGAGACACCTTCCACTAAACCAGGTTGCTCAGTGCCCCAACCAATCTGGCCTTAAACACTTCCAGGGGTGAGGCATCCACAGCCTCTCTGGGCAACCTGTTCCAATGCGTCACCGCCCTCAAAGCTACTACCTAATCTAAACCTACTGTCTTTCAGTTGTACTAACTTGTTCTCCTTCTGCCCATTTAATTTAAGACTTCTATTCAAAATACCTCCAAGACTATTTAAAAACTAATAACAATCACTCAATAAGCATTTGACCATCTCGCATCTCATGAGAAGTACAAACAACAGAAGCAGAGTATGAAGGTATTAACACATTAAGCAGTGCTCACAGCACTCCATTTTAAGCTGATAACAGATCATTTCACAAACTTGGCATTTTGCATGTCACTAAATGTTCATGTCTCTATTAATAGTACATAACAATATTGCTTTATTGCATGGCTAAGATGGGACAACAATTAATTAAATCCTATTTTTCCACAGGAATGTTTTTATTTTCAAGCAAACAAACGCCTCTGGAAAGCGTCAGATTGGACATTTCCACTCTCGAACACTCAGCAGGTGCACAAAATCATCTGTATAAGCCCTCATAATCTTTGAGAAACACTTATTTCTGAACAATCACTTCTAGACACTGTCCTTAAGCCTTTGGTAGTAGCTGAGCAACACTGGTTATTAAATTGAGGTGCAGCAGAGTTTATTTTTTCTTATCTGAATTAAAAAAAAAGTGTTGGGATTGTTTTTCCATTTTTTCTCTTGGGGATTCTTGAGGGTTTAAACATATGCAGTGTTTAGAGAATGGCTTTGAATTCAATATTAAACCATACTTGTAGCTTAATTATGAAAAAAGATCATTGTCATTACATATTTGGAATATTAAAACTTGTCAGCTTTATAAAAACCTCAAGGCACTTTTTTCTCTCATATTTGGCTTTATTTTATAAGCACTCCTTAGATAAGATTTCTTAATATCAGACTAAGTCTAGCATAACTAGTTTTCTGTTGAAAATATTGAAGAAAAAAATGTTCTCTCTATATTGTTAGTTTAATAGAAAAATAAAAAGATGACACTTCTAAAGCTAAAGCCATCTGTATTTCACAATTCTGGGGCTTTCAATTTGCAGAAGTTTCTGCAGGTGTCTTTTGTCTTAAATGAGCACCAAATAATTTTTTCTCCAATGGTAAGGGGACATTAGTGAATTAAAGGTAACTACTACCAACTCTTCCTTAAACCATTTTACCATTTTTCAGTCAGGAAATACCAGAAATATTCTGGAAAGCTAACAGTAATTGTTTACTTTTGGCTGGTGATTTGGACAGGAGAGGGGAGAATTGTTCTTTTAAGAGGAGACTGGGAATCAAGGGAGAAAAGGAAAGAAGCATTATACTAACCTCCAGCAAACCATATGGGGGCATGTGTATATATATATATGTATTTTTAATATATATGTGTGTATATATATGTATTTTTAATATGTATGTGTGTGTATACATATAAAATATTAAAAATATGTTTCATTTTCATTTTCTCTTAAATATAGTGGTACTTTCAGAATCTTGAAGATTTTAAGATACCCATCCTTAAGCACACAGTCAGCTAGGTACCTTGAACCCCCACACTGTAGTGGATAGGAAAGACAGATCTCCAGCAAGATTTAGAGGAAAAATCTAACATTGCTGTTCTAAATAATGCCCTGGAAGAGCCTACCTCTCCATCACATAACTGGTAAACCTAGGCTAATGTTAAACTTTGTGAATAGCGTTCTTTGCCTGGCCGTTCCCCATTACACATGCTTGTCAAACTGGAATCCTAAATGTATAGAAAATAATAATGGATTTGAAGAAGTATTGTTATTTCGTGCCAAAAAATGGTGTATTTTGCTCACCGAACCCTTAACCTCTATTACTGATAGGATAATCTCACCATAACAAAGATGCCATTTGTACTTCATACTTAAAAACAAATTAACCATACAACAAATCTGATCTGAACAGGGACAGGAACTCCAGCACTTCACTTTGCCTTTAGTTTCCCCTTCTGTAAATTCAAAGAACTTTAGGCTACTATCCTATTAGGCAATGCACAGATTTACTCATGTTTACAGATCATATCAAAAATAGAAGGGGATATATCGCCCTATTTCCATGAGAGGGAAGAAAAAGCAAACAGCAGTGATAGACAGCAACAGTACTTCTGAAACTGTTCATTATCCTATGTAATGAGAAGATTGCTGTATATAAAACATTTAACATTCTAAACCAAATCTCTCTAATTGAAGACAGACACCACCTTTTCTCTAAAGATCAGCATGACAGATTCTAAACAAAAAATAAGTGCTCTGGAAGAAGAGATTAATGAGATACTGTAAAGTTTACAGCTTTAATTGTTCATATTGAAAAGGAATCATAGAATCATAGAATTAACTGGGTTGGAAGAGACCTCCAAGATCATCAAGTCCAACCCTTGATCCAACCCCA
>JAWWLV010000001.1:76248242-76283266 GCA_035041135.1 Platyrinchus mystaceus
TGCTCCAGCACCTCAATATCCTTCCTGAACTGAGGGGCCCAGAACTGAACACAATACTCAAGGTGTGGCCTCACCAGTGCTGAGTACAGGGGAAGGATCACTTCCCTGGTCCTGCTGGACACAGCGTTCTTGATGCAGGCCAGGATGCCATTGGCCTTCTTGGCCACCTGGGCACACTGCTGGCTCATGTTCAGCCTCCTTTCAATCAGCATCCCCAGATCCCTTTCCACCTGGCTGCTCTCCAGCCACTCTGTCCCCAGCCTGTAGCACTGCATAGAGTTGTGGCCAAAGTGCAAGACCCAGCACCTGGCCTTGTTGAACCTCATCCTGTTGGAATCAGCCCAACTCTCCAGCCTATCCAGGTCCCTCTGCAGAGCCCTCCTGCCTTCCAGCTGATCAACACTCCCTCCCAACTTGGTGTCGTCTGCAAATTTGCTAATGATGGACTCAATCCCCTCATCTAAATCATCAATAAAGATATTAAACAGAACTGGGCCCAGCACTGACCCCTGGGGAACTCCACTGGTGACCGGCTGCCAACTGGATGCAGCCCCGTTCACCACCACTCTCTGGGCCCGGCCATCCAGCCAGTTTTTAACCCAGCAGAGAGTGCCCCTGTCCAAGCCATGGGCTGCCAGCTTTTCCAGAAGTCTATTATGGGAGACAGTGTCGAAGGCTTTGCTGAAGTCCAGACAGACCACATGCACAGCCTTCCCCTTATCCACCAGGCGGGTCACCTGATCACAAAAGGAGAGAGACGGGGAAAAAAAAAAACTACTGAGCAAATGCCCCTGGCATCTAATCACTTACTGTCCTCTGGGCATGTCCTAGAAAGTATGGGGCAGGAACACTATTCCTGTATGAGAAATTTATTATGACATCTTAGGAACACATGTAGGATTTCTGCCTAAAATTTAGACTCGAGTGTATTTATTTTGGGTTGTGAACATTCAAACTCATGAACATGAAATTATGCAGAGAAATAAATACACACAGGAACAAAGGAATACGTATTTCCAATGAAGGGAAGTTTACCACAAAGCAGAGGGGATTTTCTTGCCTACACACGAATTAGCAATATTCTACATTGCATCATTTGCATATTAAACAGACAATAACTTCATTAAGAAAAAGAGGTTTACCACACACACACACAGAAATCTCATCACATCTGATAAAAATAATACTGAGGAAAAGACGAGTTAGACCATCTATCCTCCATCTATTATACCTTGTAATTGCTAGCAAGAACATCCATGTTCCAAATCTTCACCTTCTCCAATTTCCAAGCACCCTCAGATTATTCTGCACTCTGCCCCAACACTAACTCAGGCTAGTGAAGATCTATGATTGAAAAAGAGCAGGACATTCACAGAAGACAGCGTAAAGGGGGTGGGAGAGATGGAAAAGCAGCGTTCTCAGACAGAAGGCAGAGGATGAATTCAGGTACACAGTGGATGAAAACTGACAAGGACCATGCCAGTGGACAGAAAAACCAGGAATTTATGAGGAGGTTAAACTTCCTCTGCGTTTATAAATGTCATAAATGTTGCACAAGTAGCACATAATAAAAGCTCAAGTTAAAGAAATATTAGTGACCTCTACACTCTTTTTTAACTGGCAAATGAGGAAGGATGAGGGGATCCTACAACTAGAAGACAAACAGGTCAATAGTCATTTGTTAATCTTCTCTAACAGTGAAAAGTCCAATACAAAAGCAAAATCACCTCCTGAGCAAAAAAGGCCTTCTACTCTGAACCAAACAGCTGAGAATTAAGACTTTGACACCTTTCTGCCACATAGCAGACAGACAGCTTGTTTTGCATGCTAGCTCTGTGAATACAATTTCCTACTCAACAGTGAGTAACAGCTAAAGTAGCCCCAGCTTCTCCAGACTTTTCATAACTCCACACTCCAGAGCCTCCTTTTGGGATCGCAACAACTAACTATTCCACTCAAGCCAGAATCAAAAGCTATGGGCAACAAAGCATGCAAATAAGAATCACCTAGAAAAATGTTCAACAAGAGTCCGAATTTAAATGAACATTAAAACAAACCTCCATTAACCTGCAGTTTCAAGTTTCAAACTACCTACCTCAAGGCTGGTATTGTCACAAGCAATCATTTAATGTCCATTACATACTGCCACTCTAATTACAGGACTACTGTCCAGAAACGTATAAAACAAACAAACAAAATGTTCTTCATATGCTTGATGCTATTTTAAAACACTTTGAAAAGCTCTCATAAGACTGGTAGCTGTCAACATATACAGCTTGTCATAATGTTGCCTCCTCCAAATATAACATTATCTTCCATAAACTGACATAAAAAATCAAAACATGAAGTAGGTCCTGCATATGTATTCACCTGAATACATAACAAAAAGCCTCTGACAAAGTACTAATGATTTTGACAGAGAAAAAAAAATATCTAGGGAAGGCAGGGTAGAAGCAAGCAACTAATGCTGTATTGTACTTTTGTAAATAACTTAAGTAATGAACTCTTTTAAGTTTGTATTTTTTAAACTGAACAGCACACTGATGTTGAGTTCGATTCAATACCTCTGCTTCCACTGTTATTTCTATTCTTTGGGTTTTATTCTGGATTGCCAAAGCCGGCAGACTCACATACAACATCCATTCTTTTCCATACTAAAATTTTAATTTTGGATGGAGAAGCGCCTTTTGTTCCAAACACTGTACAAGATCACCACAGGCACAAACTAATCTTCACTTGTTGCATAATCTGCAAGATGCTGGCAATCTGAAAAAAAATACAACCAAACTCCAAGTAATTAATTCACCCAGATGCTGCAGTGCCGATTACCTAGGATCATCTGGGAGAAAGAATTCTGCACAGTATAAAGCAGAACAGTGCTGATGAAATGAGTTTGCACTGTGATAGTATTTGTTTTATTTTAATTTCTGGCTACTCAGCCGAAACAAAAAAACCCCACCAAATATCCCACCAAAACAGGCCGGTTTCTCTGCAAACACTACAGTCGTCTAATTGTGTCTGTGTGTCCATAAGGGACAGCCATGAAAAGCTGCCACAGCACAGCAAAAAGCCCAGGAGAGCCAAGAGCCTAATGTGCACAGCTTTCACCTGGGATGGGGGAGCGACATGTTCAAGGCCCGTATTATATCAGAGAGGGAGAAGATCTGGCCTGCCTTCCCCACATTCCACATACATGGTCTCACCACCTGGGTATTCATTATCCCTACCCTGCTCTTCTCAAAAATATATTTTTTTTTAAATGCTTATGCCTTGTTCCAAGGTGGAATGAAAGTGAGTTTTGGTTAAGTTTTTCCTCGTTTCTCAAAAACATGCAATTCCCATCCAGAACAAGCATCCATGAAGAGCAAGAAAGGAGATTCTATCCATGTGGCACATCCAATCCCCACTACCAACAGCAGTCATAGCAGCAATCTGCAATTTTAAAGCACGTTATGAATAGCAAATAAAAAGTATATATTTAAAATATTATCAAAACAAAAAAATACTCCATTTTGGATTATCTCTAAAAGCTTGTTTGTAGCTGCACCACCTCAGCTTAGGCCCTCTTTTTAAGCCCCTTGCAGTTTTCCATCAATATTATAGCACTCTCTCCCTTTGTTTTCAAGTGCCTCGCCTCAAACCAACATTTCCTTCCTCCTTGCCACAACCTGAACAAAACAGCCTGCCATCTATGAAAGACTAAAACAAAATTTTCATTTTGTTTTCCCACTACACTTGCAGGAAAGGGATGTCTCCGAACAGCTTCTGTGCAGTCTTCTAAAGCCAGTATTTTAATTAGGCTTCTCCGTCTTGGTCGACATTCCATGCCTCCTCCTTTTTGCTCAGCTGAGGAGGGTAAGAGCAGCTCTCTCTGTAGTTGCTTTAGCAAATGAAAACACTAGACTTCACAGTATCTGGGCAGGTCAGCATATGGTCAGAAATGAGTTTCGCAGCAGGCCATTTTCCCCACCAGGGAATCTTAATGTGAAGAAGATAGAAAATCTCTATGCCGGGACGTGAAATCTTGTGCCAGGAAAGCAGGAGACCGCACTTGGAAGTGGCTGTCAGTATAAGCTTCACGTTATTTCCCTATCAAATAATGTCCCATCCCCTCCTACAAACAGCTTTCTGTAAATCTTTTATCTCCCGTATTAAGCATAAATAGGGTGAGCACTGACTCGGTGAACTGAAAATGTAATGGGCTTGTCTCATCAGTTTACAGCCAAGTTTCATTCAATTATTGTTGCAGAAAAGAATAAGATAGAGTTGAATTATGCTAATAGATAATAAATGTAAACATAACTCCAGAGTGCTATTTACTAACTTTAAAGACTACTCCTATAGCAATCAACTTTATAAGGCTCCTGACAGAATCATAATGGTGATAAAACACATGGAAGCATAAGGCTATTTAAACTCCTAACAAAGCCATGATAATACTAACAGCAAATGAGCAACTCCCACAAAATATCATTTAATAATCACACCCTGATAAGATTCAAAGTACATATCACCATTGTTATATGAAAAAAACATTAAAGGGTTTTTTCTTTAACACATGTAGCAACCTAACAGGTTTTAATTACCACACCTACTTCAGTGACGAGCTGTTCCACTCAAACACCCAAACATAATATTTACAACACTGTGTGGTTGTTAAGGATCTTGATGATTGATGGAACCCATTGTGTTGCCATCTTAATAACAACAAATGCAAGTGATTACCAACACAGAAGAGAGAATCTGTGTTTTTATTTTACAACAAAAGGCTGTCCTACAGGGACTTCTTTTCAACATAAACTAACAAACCTGCGCATATGTGAACGTGCTTTAGCGCTTGGCAGAGAGAGTAAAAAACAAAGCCTCTGCTGCTTTAAGGACAATGTATTTTTTTGTATTAGCTTAAGAGGACATGAAAGCTGTCAAAAGAGCTGGTGTAGTTTTTCACAATCCTGCAGAATTCATCTTGACCACAAGGATATATCTGAAAACTGCATCAGAAAGATAGCACAGATCTTGTCTCCAAAAAAAAAAAAAAAAAAAAGAAAGCAATTGAGTCATTGAGTCAAATAGGAATACAATACATTTCCTGGCATTGCTACTGAATATTTTTATCAGTGACGAATGAGACTACAAACAAAATATCTTAACATGAAGCTTTGCCTTGTTAACTGCATGATATGTCAAAACACCACCTACTGTAAATCACACGGTTTAAGACCAGTATTTCTTGTTTAAACATGCTACTTGTTCAGCAGAATCACTTGTGTGAACAAGCATACATTAATGTAGGCTAACTAGAGCAGTTTCACTATCCAACTGATAAAGTATAATTTAACAACCTCATTATCAGCATTGTAATTTTCAGACTGCTGAAATATCATATTCGTTGCAAATATTATATGGTTGAAACACTTTAACAACATTGCCCATTTGACACTTCTGTCAGATAAAATGCAGATAGGCACTTGCGCATTGATGAACATGCTTTAATCCTATAAAGAAACTTTCTCTGTCAAATTATAGACATTTCAACACTTGATTTATGAACACCATAATTAAAATCCTTGTGCCTTAAAGAAAAACAAACTCTTCATTATAACAACAGCTTTCCTTTCATGGTTTTATCTTTTTTATATTTGGAGTTTGCTTTTATGTGCTGCTATTAACTATCCATTCAGTACGTCATTTCTGACAGCCAGAACCAAAAAAGAACATTTCTCTTTATAACCTGGTCAAATCTCAAAGTCTAGATAAGCACCCAAAGGGATCAGTGTTTATTTAAAGCTTCCACAAAGCACTGGGGGGGGGGGGAGCAGGAGGGGAAAATCTGTTAATTTAACAGGTGGAGGACAACCATCACACAATTCAGTGCTTCTCATTTCTAAGAAGGCCAAAAATGCTGTAAAATCTGCCAAAATATTTATTTTTCCTGTCAGAACCAAGAGTTTGGAGTGATACAACAACAACAAAAAAAGCTGTATTTTCATATGTATTTGTGTAGTGATTCTGGTTCAATTTAAATTTTAGACAGATCTCTGGAAGGGATTCCTATTTTATCTGAACAAATTAATGCATATCATTCATTATTTCTTACAGCACCCATCAGCAAAACAACAGTAGGTTTCAGCTTCCTAAACTCAATGCAATTCAAAATTATACACAATCTCCACTAAAACTACCATTACTGAAAGTGATGCAGTTACACATTAGCTTCCCTTCTCTAATCTCTGTCCCTAAATCCCAGAAAAGAACAATTCATTTACAAGGTAAGCAAGTAATCTTGGAATCAAATCCTGAAGCTTGTCAAAACTAGGATCTCCTAAACTATCAATAAGAAACTAATTTCAAAAGAGGGAAGTCCCAAATTGAGTCATTGCTGCTGAAGTCCTGGCCCCTTTTACCTAGCTTTGTAACAAATTTGTTTTGAAATTTTACAAACATCTTGAAAAAGAAATTAAAAGGAATAATGGCTGAAAAGGTTTCCCTGATTAATGGCTGAAGAAGGTCTCCCCAACAGGACTCATCCGACTCTACAGGGCTGTCTGACTTATGGCCACTAATTCCAAAAACCAAAGAAGTTCCTGAACTCAACATTACATGAAGCTGAAAAGCTTATTGTGTAAAAGATCAGAAGAAAATACTACACTTGCAAATAATAAAGACAACTGAATTGAACTACATTACTATTGCTCAGCAGAGAGTTTGAAAATTCACTCCTCCAAAATCATCTCTAAGAACATAACAGATGAATTTTGTTATCCTTCTAAGAAGCCGCTGTAATGCTCGACGGGGATAAAACAGATCATGCTGCCCTCTTGTGCTAGACATGTACAGAAATCAACCCCTTTATTCCTGCAAGTGACATGTGAAGAGGAATACAGAAAGCATTCACTATGAAATAGAAAACGTCCACATCTTCCTACCTTACAGATACTTTGACACATATGCCACTCCCTTACTGGGATATGGACAGAAGAGTAAACAAGTTGCAAGAGAGCCAGATTCTACACTCAAAAAAAACCCAAAACAAGTTGTGTCAGCAAATGCAAACGAGCCAGATGTGATAACGCTCAAAATACTAACACTTAAACTACCATCAAGCAAGTAAAACCCATCAAGCTTTTACTATAGCTTTAGATGTTTTTCACTGTAGCTGATGCTGTATAGACATCTGCTGATAAATCTGAATTTCAGTCAGAAATACCTGGTAATTTTTTCTGAATGCTGGGTAAGACAATACACTTCAGTCACTTAGGATTATCAACTCAATAGGGTTAGGGTTAAATGCTTAAGAAAGAAAGAAACTGACAGTCCTTTATTAGTAAGGTTCTTCTGATGTAAAACATGCAGCAGTGTTTAATTATTTTTAGACTCATGCCAAATTACAGAAATGTGAAATCTGTGTACACACAAATATTTTGGGGTGGGAAGGGAGAAAGGAGAGAGGTCCTCATATTTCTCTTCTCTCTCTGTCATGTAATCCAGGTTCCGAAAATACACTGAAATTCTTCTATCATCTGCGTAACTATTCCCTTTACAACCTTCCCCTCCCTGTATACTGCTAATGCAATCTGTAAAGAGAGATCTTGGGCTCATGCCTAAACTGCTTCTGAAAACATGATTTTTTTAGAAATAAATCATCTCATTTATTCACCAAGACTGATTGGATCTACACTGTTGGGAGCTGACAGACATGTCATGATTCACCACGTATTTCCATTTCCTTATGTCGACTCCCTGATGCTGCTCATTACTATGTTTCCCCAATAAGAACTACCAAGAGCTTGGAATGTCTATTTATTTAAGTTTCCTTCCTCGACTTTGGAACACAGATTACCATGTGTTCAAAATATTAGCCATGGCATTTTTTAATTGCTGATTATTTTTTGACAAATAAAACAGCAAAATCACTTCAGCAATTGCTTTTGCTAAGGTTTTTGAGACCTCACACAAATACTGAGAACATGCTGGATGCTTAAATGACAGGTCTGACATTGCAATATCAGTGTTGCTAATATGGGATATGATAACTAATAGTTTGGCTTGACTACTACAAACACAAACCTAGAAAAAGAAGCATTTAATAATTTCAGTGTCTTTTTAGTATGTCCTTCATAGTCAGGCATATTAAAAAAGATGGGAAAAAAATCACAAAAAATACATCCCACCTCAATGCAAAAAATAGCATGTGAAGTTATGAAAGATAAATACACAGTAAAACATCCATATAAATCAGATAATGAAATACAGATGTTACAAACAGGATTTCAGAATTGCTACATGCTGCAGTTCTGAACAAGAGCATTGTCTCACATGTCATCTTTTCCCTTTTATTTTTTACAAAAGATGTATACCTCAGAACAGCAGTACCTTTGCATGTGACCATGACCAAAAGGAAGATGAAGGAAAAGAAATATATGTATCCTGAAGTTAATCTTCTGTTATAAAATATCTGCTGATTTATAGAAACACACATCTGTGTGCAAACCAGCAATAGGCAGGTTTTATGACTGTCGGTTTTACAATGCACTGCTAATTTGAGCTTCACAGGATGTTATAAAGCAACCTGGTATTACTCAACATTATTGCTGGTGTTTACTCTGTAGTTCTTACTTTGTTATGATGAGCCAGGTTTATGGGCAATTTTACATGATGATTATTCCCTCAAAAATACAGTTACTGCATATGTGGCACATACATACACAAGAGAGAGAAGAGGAAAATTCCTGCCTATCTGACAACAGCCCACATCAGCACTATGATTTTTTCTGATGTATGGGCTCTCACTAGCTCTCCACTAACTTGTCACTTGAGCTTATGGCTTCCCTTCTAATCCTTTGTGGTGGCCTTGAATTTACATTGCCACAAACTCCCAGTGCGAGCAGGCCATGTAACACAGCCTTAAACTTCTGCAGTTGCAGGGTTTTTTTACGATTAAACTGTACTTATTTCATTCATCATAACATTGTCATGATCCTTTTCCCAACATGAGTATTATTTTCCTGAAAATATTACTAATTTCTCCGAAACAATAAAGACATCCCTATATATCCTTACAATCACTAAATGCCTCCTGGAGCTATGAGAACAAGTCAACATCCCTTTTTTTTCCAAGTGAGTGAAGATCATCAGATTTCTGTTTCTCATGTAAGAGAGAAACCAGTGGCTAGATCAATTAGTACCACTTGCAACTCTCTTTACTCTGCTCCAGCTTTTCTCTCATTTCTTCTGAAGAACATAAAGATCTGGATTACAGTTTTAAATTGCATACTTTATTTACTCTTTTGTGCATTCTGCAAGGACAGTAAGCTAGGCAGTTTCTCAAAACTATGCATTACCACGCATGCTTAAAATTATGTTTTAAAATGGCAAATAATTCATGGGGTTAAGCTTTCAAAGAAAAGCCCACAAAAGGTATCCCCAAAAAACACAGGCATACACATTCAATGTATTGAAGACACCCCATGTAACTGAATCAGAGCAGCAATGCAAATACAGGTACACCACCAAAGTTACACATAATTTATTGTTCTGTAGGCTGCATTTGGAGACAGTAAGGTGAACCATCAATAAGCAGTCTGAGTTTTAAATTTAAAAAGACTACACTGTTAAATTTAGAGTGTTTAAGTAAAAATTTAAATTTAAAGAGAAGAAAAAGAACCCCATAAATGCACAAAAACACTATCAAATTGTCATTGCCCAGAAATGGTATAGTTACTGTAATCAAGGGGATATATTAAATATTGAGGTATTTTTTACTATTAAACTTACCTATGGGATTTCTGTCAAAAAACAAGACAGGAGCTTTCAAAATGGATTGAAACATTTTGTTGTGCAAATTCTGACCAGAATTGACAAGAACTTGAAACACTAGAAGACTTCTGATTATGCCAAATAGTATTGTAGCCACTGTTAAACCTGAAATTTAAAAAAAAAAAAACCATAAACAGAGCAAACATAAAGATATGAATCTTTAAGAAGAAAAAAAAAACCCCAAACACAAAACTGAACTAAAACCAAACTCTCTTGTCTTCTGCATATAGCAAGAATGCAAACTTAAGCCTAGGAGGACTCAGACTGAATGCAGAACGTAGATATACTTGTCACTGGCTTCAGTTACTATCACAGAATCGGTTTAATCAATTTCTCTTTTTCAGTTTAAAAGAATTGGTACTTTAGAGAAATATAGGAAATGTCTGTTAACCCATGAAATAAATCTGTATTAAAACCCTCTGAATAACAGCTTTACTAAGAAATTCATTTCACAGTGCCGTGTATAATTGTGGCTTGCAGAGGTCACTGTGAAGATTCAACATTTGCCAGCAGGTATTAACCAAGTAATATACACATGGTATTTAGAGACAACCTTGAGTTACTCCCAGTCAGCCAAAACCACTCATGCCATTCTCCCTCTTGTAAACCACACCAATTCATTTAAATTGTGTGTATTTCTTTTAACATTTTATAAGATGCATGCTTTATGCCATGTGAAAAAGAGCCCTTCCAGGGAACTGGTCTGCAGACTGTTTGTCTCTCTTCCAGGCACAACTGCACTTACAAAACAGTGGTGCTACAGGGCAAGAAATGGAAGCAAAGAATGAGATTGCTGCTGCTTTGTTTGCTGTGCATGATCTCTAATGTGGCTGTCCAAATTCCCTGTCAATAAAGGTGAACAGTGAAGGTGTCAGTCTTACATCTGGCAGTGCTTCCAGGCTCCAGGTGATCTGCTTCAGAAAATAAGCATAGCTACCACAAGCACAGATGCTCAGGCCTTGAGGACACCCTGAAGTTAGACCCTATCAACAGAAAACATGTCCTATTCTAAGGACAGCTTAAAACTGGACACAATTCAAGAACAGCTATAGTAACAGTGGGAAAGACAGAGGTTTAAATTATGTGATGTGGTTAAGTTATTCCATCCCGCTTCCTTCTGTATCCTCACAGGGAGCAAGAAAAAGTATCACTATTTCATTTGCAGTTTATTGCTTACATTCTGTAAGGTGCTGTCTTTAACACATGGCTGTGATGGGAGCCTCTTTGCCTTGTCCCAACTGCTGTATTCTACTAAAAGAAGGTAAAAGACAACTTTTCCAAAAGTAACTGCATGTACCAAAAGAGGAAAACTGGGTCATGCAAAAAGGGAGCAGGAAAGGTACTAAACAGGAGGCTGTGGAACAGCCCATTCCTAACAGCAGTCTGTGGGAGCAACTGGAGCAGAAGGACCACATCCCTGGAACCCTACATTTCTGTACAACTTTATTCAGGCTTGGAAGCCACTGGAAGCTGTTGGTATTATCCAAACAAAACAAAACACCTTAAGAGACCTAACAGCTGTGGAGACATACTTTTGACAAATGAGACATACTTTTAAGTCCTTCACCTGGTCTGTCTTAAGCCAGAGGTTTTTGCATTCACTATTTATGAGCTTAGAACCTCTGTAGGAGAGAGACAGGGGCCCTTTGAACATCTGCTTTATAAAAAAGGTATGGAATTGGTACCTCAGTTCTGGCCAACAGGGTTTCTCATTAACAAAAATTTTACTCTTCCAAATCTTTGTCTCAGAATAAAAACAAGGACTAGGAAGGAACTACCGTGGTGATTTTTTTTCTTTATCCATATATTGGGGATCAGAAATAAAAATGTTAAATTATTTTATACTGTTTCAATTTTGTGTAAGTCAGTCAATGCTGTCTGTTCAACTATTGCAAGTATCTCACTAAGTCACCTGAACATTTCAAGATAAAGGTACCTTCTGTTGTTCTGCTATCTAGAACAAAATACACCTTAAAGGATAAAATTTTCTGTAGTGTGGTTTAGACTATATGGTCAGAGAAAGTCACATTTGCCACATTCAATCATACTGTGCAGTCCACTGGAACAGTTCACAAAATAAGACATTACACAGAGAAAATAAGAGCCAAGTTTATCTGGCTCCTAAATTGTTGCTTCTCAGGCCAAGCACAGTGTTTTCTGTCAAGCACTTAGATCATGTGGATTTCAGAAAACAAACCAAACAAAAAATCCTCCACATATTCTCTCACCCATGAAGATGTTTCTGAATACATTCAATGCATATCCTTCTGGCATTCCAACTGTTTGCTCACACCAATCATTTACAACTCCATCAAGAAATTACCATCCCGTACAAAAACATACATCACTAGGAGTGCTAAACAGCAGAGTCCAAGAGCAGGCACACAATTTTTCTGTACCAATTTTTACTCTGTCTCAGAGCAGCATTTCAAGATGTTTGGATGCCTGAATACAATGATCAACACTCTTTTCTAAATATTCAGAAGCATATATGGCTACCTATTGAAATACATTGAAATGTTTTTTAACAACCTGGTTTGCGTACCCATCTAAAATGCTTTTTAAAAACTGGTTATTTTGCTATGGCACTTCAGAAGGAATGCAGCCATGCCAAGTTTTAGAACAGCACAGAATGAAGATCCATTTCTAATGCCTCTTGCCCATCCATATAAGACTGAAGATTTACCTCAATTAGTACAGACAATAGCCACAACCTTATGGTGACTGACTTTCTGAATACTCAATTCTTAGTTTATTTTCTAAAATCTAGGCAAAGAAAATTAAGGGTCTGCGTAACCTATTTCTTCTGTTAGATTTTTAAATTTTATTTATTGCAATTAATTTTATCAGGAAGCAACGCTCAGGCTCCTAATCTGTTAAGACGTTGCTCAGCTGCTGCTAGAAATCACATTTTCCCACATTGCCACTGCTTCGCACCTCTCAAAACTCTTAATTACAATAAATCAGACAATAAATAGTTCTTAGACACACATACACATGCATGTGTAAATACCTGCATAAATTCCCAAATAAAAGTTAAGGTTTAGATGTTCGGTCTCATTGGTTCTATTATTTCCATTTGTTGTGAGATTCAACTTTTCTTGATTATTTGCCCTGTGAAAATGCATACAGAAGATAACCATCATCAAATAAGAATGTTTAGTTGTTTCTAGATTCAACTCTGTCAAATTCTTCAACAGATCTCATGTATCGATGCTGTCATCCATCACAACATGAGTAGATGCAATCATAGTCTAAAATTTAATTCCCCCCTCCCTCCAGAACAAGTAGAAAGCAGAGGAAGATCAAGTGTAATTTGAAGTTTCCTAGAACAGGTTCCCTTACCACAAAAACCAATACAACACAAATTTCTATTAAACAAACAGCACCTGACTGGCAGAAATGACTGGCCAGTTATTATTATCAACTTACCAGTAAGAAAGCCACCAGTCTTGGAGCACATAGGCCACCTTGAGCAAAAGAGACAAACACAAGAATCATCTTACAAAATGAAAAAAAAAATTAGAAAATTAAATTTCCTTGCTATTCTTTCAAGCTCTCTGGGAAAACATCACATATTCAGGAAAGTATGCCATCCAGTCTTTCAAGACCAGCAGCAATTTGCCAAGCACATTAGAAGGTTCTCTACAAAGAAAGAAGTTACCTTAAATTACCTTACATGATAGCAAACTAAGGGAAAGCAATATACTTTAGCAAACAAAATATAGTAGCTCTTCCTCATGTGTGTTAATTGCACATTAAAGAACTCATTTTTTCAGTTCCTAAATTTGCTACTAGAGATATTCCAAAATGCTTTTTGATTAACAAACTTTCTGATGTCACCAGTCCTGAAATTTGTGTTTACAGGAGATAATGACCAGAAATAGGGTTGAAGGAGGATGTGAGAGAAGAGGGAGGGAAAAACTCCTACTGCCACCTTCCTTCTCTGACAGGAGGTGACTATGAACTTGTAAAAGGGTTATTTATCTCAACATACACCCCTGTTCACGTGAATTTGAAGTTGTGGATGTTCTACTACAGAGATCTGATCTTGTTTTGCTATCTTTCCAGCAGACTCAAATCAAGGACAAGTGAAAATTAAGTAACATGTTAAAATACATAGGTTTTTTTTTTTACAACCCAGCCAAATCATTTCTATGAAATGAATTTGAGCTTTTCTCAGCAGGAAACAAAGAAAAAGGCAATAAGGTATCTTCACGCAGCTTCCTCAATTCACCACTTCTTTCAGTGAGCATCAAAATAGTTTTCCTTGTTTAAAAATTCTTTCACATACCTTCTCCAGTCTGCATTACACAAAGTATTTGCCTATCTTCTTCCTCACTTTTTTATTTTGCTAAACAGTGACTCTCTTTCTAGCTCTTCTCATAACCTGTACTTACCAGCAGACAAACTGCTCTTTGAACACTTTTGTCGGACTCTGTACTCCCATACCCAATAAACCTCTTTACCCTCCTCAAGTGGAAACATGATGACTGTTCAAGGTTTGTTGAACACTACTTTATAGACCTTACTATTTTCTTCTCTATCTCAAAAAATTAGACTGGCTTATAATTTCCGTGTGATGTTGGCATCAAAATCATTATTTTATTGAAGTATTAAAACTGTTGAAGTAAGGATCAGTGCAAGACTTCTCAATGCTGCACCAATATTCCATGTTGACACATAAGATTTGACTGAGTACACTACAGAATTATTGAAGAACACAACACTCCCAAGTATTTTAAATGAAATATCACAGTAAAAAGTATACATTATGTCAAAAAGAAAATTAAAGAAAAAAAGGGAGAGGGAAAAGCAAACCCAAAATACATTTAATATTATTTGTGGCTCCCAACAACTTACCTGTGCCAGAATATTGAATACTATGAGTATAAAAATCACAAAGTAGTTTGCTCCTGCAGTGAAATATTTTCTGTAAACTTTAAAGCTAATTTTTCCCTCATGGCGACTTTCCTCTGGCACTGCAGCCACTGTATTTTCACTCTGAAAAAAAAACCCCACAGAATAAAACCCATCAACATTGCAGTTACAGATTCAGGCTAAGCCACTTGAAAGTCATGGTTCAAAATTAGCAAACAATTAAACAAGGAGATAAAATGATTATGCACTAAAAACTTTAAAGATCGAACTACAGCTTTGAACAAAAAAAGGGAGTCTCAGTGTAGTAACACTGAAAAATCTATTCTGCAAAGCAACACTGTGAGGATTTTATTTGGCATTGCATCAACAAATATAAAAAAGCTTCATATATAGCCAGAAATACGTATTCTGATTGCTAAACCAGTTTTTTCTTATATACTACCTTAACTCACAACAGCTCCAGAAACTAAGGCCTTTACTTGGGGAAGATTCTGTTTTCAGAACGCAAGTATGTGCAACTCTTCCTTTACAGAAAAGTATTTAAAGCAAATACTCTTCTGCAAGTATGTACCAAGATCAATCAACATATGCTGGGACTTAAAAATTACCCATAAAGTTCTAATCATCTCCTTGTAAGTACCAACAAAGCATCTGTTAATAGGGAAAACAAGTAAAATGGCAAATGGGAAATCATACTAAGCAAACAATGGATGGGGAACAATGAGCAGTGGAATCAACAGACCTGACTCAGATGTGAAAAGAGAAATCCCATCTACCTGTCCATATGAGAAGCCTATCTCGGTCTTTTTTTTTATCTCCACCCACTCGCCCTTCCCACTTTCCTCCAACCACAACCAACAGTTCTAATGCTGCTAAAAATTCTGGCACACCTTTGCAAATTTAAGAAAATTTAAGAGTCGAGTTGCCACTGGGACATTAATATGAGATAAGTTTAATCCTTTTGAGCATAAAACCATTCCTCCAAAAAATATGAAGAAGTCTGTAGCTTCCTTTGTTTTGTTTTGTATTGTTTTAATCTCATTGCTTTTCATTACAGAGAAGAAATAGTATATATACCCATAGCATAAAGGTGACAATCATCACAGATACACAGAGATTACCTGTTCCATGGATGCAGTGCTAACCCAAACCTAGCAGGGTTACAGGGATCCTGCACTGTTCTATGTGAATGCAAACACACAAGCAGAAGGCCACCTCTGGTACAGAAATTTTAGGGCTGGTTTTGCACTGTGCAAACCCAAGATGTAACAAGTCACCTGGAAGTCATACTGGCACCATACAATGCATTCTGTTTTCAACAACAAAAGGGCTGGGGAGAGCAAGCCAGTGGTGACCCAGGGTTACCCCCACAGGGCCAGCTCAAGATCATGTGGGTATGTCTATGCATATGTTAATGCCAGCCATGCAAACGTAGACTTTGCATAAAGCTAAGGCTCCTGCATGCACTTCCCAGAAACTCAGGATTTCAAAGAAAGTGTTAATTTCAGTTCAACACTGCACCAACACATAGAACCCACAAATACAGTGGGCTGGCCCTTTAAAGCACCACTGTCAGGCTGAAGGAAGCCCAGTGTGGTGCCTTTGGACACCCATAGGGAATGCTTCCGGCATCCAGCAGAGCTGATGAACTGCACAAACTGACTTGCTGGGTTTGAACACAACAGCACAGAGCTGCAGGCTGCCAGCCAAGCACGGCTGGGAGGGTCCACTGCAGGCAAGCTCTCACCTGATAATGCAATTCAATAATCCCTGATATTACAATGCTGCAGGGAAAGCCCATATCAAAATTTAAGTTAAAAACCAGCCAGACAAGAATGGAGACATGTCTATCCTTTGAGCACTCACAGGTGGTTGTTCCACTGCTCCGTCTTTCTGTGAGTGCACAGATGAATCCTGGGACCAGACAGAGGACTCCGAGAAGGTTCGGTTCCGGGAAGACTTCAGGTTGGGGGTTCCTGGAACCGACGGAGGTTCTATCTCCTCATCTTTTTTCAAAAGGGAAGCAAAGTCGATGCCAGATCTCAGGAACTCTGCATACGTACCTTTCCCCACCATTTTACCCTACAATTAATATAAACTTTGATTATCTTCATTATACATTTTCTGTAAAGGACAATTTTTCCTATCTGCCCTTGCTGTCTCTGGGGTTCTGCAGTTGCTGAGCATACGTCCTCCTGCAGTAACTGATCTGAAACCTCTGTTGGTTTCTCATTTAGAAGCTCTTTATGCTCTAACCAGCTCCCTCGTGGCAGCTAATCGGGGCAAGGAGCACACAAACAGCATTACAAAATCTCCAGTTACAGCCAGGAGAGAATCACCTCCTTGGAGAAGCTGTGGGTGACAGCCAAGACATTCAGCTTTAGTTCTATCTATTGCACTACATACATAACCATCAGTCTTTTTATATTACTCTACTCTAGGGGTAAACACCTTCATTTCCTGGTCCTCGCAGAGTTCTACAAGGCTCAACAGAGATCATTTCCACACTTCTTACAGCTCTATGACAAACTCATTTCTGAAGAGCTGCTGTAACTTTTAAAGAGATCTGAATGGGAGGAAAAAGATGGTAGTGTCCTTTACTACACCTTTGTAATGCATCAAAAGTAATTTCATATATTTCACTACCAACCTTTAAAAAGAAAGTGAAAAAAACCCTGAACTGCAGTTCTTCCATTTCCCCTCTACCTCTGAACACCTGGTACAACAGAGTTTGGAAAGAACCATCACAATGAAGACCTGTTCATTCTTAAAGGCATCTGGGACCATTTCTCAGCCTTAATTTAAACATGAGTTTGTTGCAAAATTAACGTACTTTTTAATTCACACGTAAGTGTAAGAAACAAGAATAAAAGCAAAGCACTAACACAGTCTCAAAATTGTCTCACAGTATATTAAACTTGAAGCAAATGAAATTTAAAACTCTATTTCAAAATGAGACAAAATGTTTGAAGAAATAAGAGTTTTTAATTCACATAAAAATCATTACATCAGATTATTGTTATGCATGATAAAATTCCAAAACAGATTTTTCAGGGAAGCTATTCCAAGAAAAATCAACTTATTTCATTAACTTTAAAACTTAAGTATAATTTAATTATAACTTAATTTTACTATAAAACTTTAAAAACATATATACTCATTATTAGACAGAAAATATATTTACAAATTAAAAATAAAAATCTGACTAAAAATTCTTAGATTAAAAAGTATAAGTACAGACACTGAAATCACTTACATCTTTTAAAATTAGAATCTGATTTGCAGCACGGAGATATTGCAACTGGTGAGTGACCAAAACAGAGATCTTCTGATGTAAGGCCTGACAAATACATCTGCAAAAAGATGTAAAAATTAATAAAAAAAAAGTCCTAAAAGATTTTTATTATATCTGGAAAACATCTTCTGTTGAATGACTAAGTTTTTAAAATAAGATGGCCATGCATTACTAGATTTATAAAAGTTATACTTAACAAACATGTTTCTTATTTAACTTTTTAAGTTTTCAAGGTAGGGAGAGGAAATTTCATATTTCTGATCTGGAATAGCAGAGGAGGAAATAAGATGTTTCATTAAAATTGTCTTAGACATTCTCATAACCAATGTATATGTCATAACCTGAATTGCAAAGAGAGCATTTTAAAAAAAGCCTAAACTAAAGAGAAAGCAGAGCAAGATACTGTGGAAAATTATGGACAAATACCGACAATAAAAGTAACTTCTTTGAGAGGATTTTCAAAGCAGCTGTAACACTGAGCCACAGAGAGTTCTGGAGAAGTAAACAGTACTACTGATTTAAGCTACATCCAGGTATGAATTGAGGTAAAGAAGTGAGGTTCTTGAACCACCCATGACCTTTTCTCATGGATTCAGAGCTTACCTTCCTATCCACTACCTTACCAGCAGTTTGGGATTTGGAGAGAGAGGTGAAGAAGGGACTGGGCACATTAGAACCATCAGCAATTGTAGGTGAAACCCGTGAAGTTTTAGTAGAATACATACCTGGTGTCTTTTCAGTAGAGCCTTGAAAGGACACCAGTTTCACAAAACAAAAACAAAATACAATACAAAACCACAGAAGTAGTTTTATGAACCACAGAAGTAGTTTTATGAACCATACAGAAATGGTTTACAAGTGGAGAGATCTGTAAGAACAACAGGGAGAGCACAAATACAACTGAGATCCAACACTACCAATACTCATTGCCTTCATCCTCACAGTAACAAAGTAGGGAGACAAACCCTCTGAGGGGACAGCCCTTTCTCAACTACTCACTGTCTTAAGAAAACAAGAAAAACTGATATTGTCTGGGACTTAAGTGTTCAGCTACATATTAGCATCTTTGTTTGTATTATGAATGCCTTCTTGAAGATCATCTCCCAGTTTACAGAATCATGGACTGGGTTAGGTTGGAAGGGACCACAGTGGGCCATCCAGTCCAAAATTCCTGCCCAAGCAGGGCTGTCCTAGCGCACATGGCACAGGACTTCATTCAGACAGTTCTCGAGTATCTCCAGTGAGGGAGACTCCACTGAGTTGCTGCTCATGCTGTTGAGCAGTACTGGCACCAATGAACTGGATTTCTAGACAAAATCAAGCAGAAAGACACACTTTGGCAGCACCTCTCTTCAGTATTCAGCTGATGAGGCATGAAGCCTGAAGGGCCAGGCTGCAGCCTGCTCAGTGCAGAACTTTCTGAACTGCATGAAGACCTTGGCACCACACATTTTTCTCCACAGATCCACTCCTGTTGGCTCATTTTTGCTAACACACTAACTCCCATTCGCTAACTTGACACAGGAGTGTGGCTTTTAACACAAAAGAAAAACAAACAAAAGCGCACACACACACAAATTCTCTCTCCATCTTCTCCAAAACAAGCCCCAACCAAAACTACAGCAATTCAGTAGCAAAATTTCAATGCAGAAATGCAAATAAGCAGTAAAGGGAGTAAGGCAGAAAAAGAACATGACCTTAACAGCAGTGATACCACATTGCTTACTGCGTTTCATACATTCAATTAACTGCCCATGCAGCTTTTAACATCTATTTTGTCACTCCTATGAAGACTGTAGGAAGTAGACGGTTAATACTACTAATTAGCATAATTACATACAGAAAGTATATCATAGTTTTCCAAATAAACTGGGCAGTAAAATTAACTTAAAAGAAACACTCTTCCTGAGAAAGTTATATGCTTGATATGCAGCACTCAAGATGCAACTATAAAACCACAATATTCTTAGATGGCCAAGATAACAATTAATCAAGTCATTTGCAGCAGCATGACTACCAGAGCAGTTGCAATTATTTATACACCAAGTTCTTCATGGTAGCGTTACTCTGGCATGGTTACTGTCCAACCTCTGAGCAGTCACTGAAACAAACCACAAGGGAACAAGGGCACCAGCTGAAGACATCCAACAAAACATAATGTTCCACAAAACCTATAGAGAGAGAACTGGACAAACATCAGAGAGGCTACAGGAAAGGCCTAGCAGGAAAATTGCCAAAAGAGAACATATCAGGTATTCACCGAGAAGTTATCTATCTTTCCCTTACATAAGTCCCACAGCCCATTTACCACTCCAATCACTGATTTTTCTTTGTGCCAGATGTATGTCTAACAGCTTACTGGGACAACCTAGCCATTAGACAATCCAATGGCTCAAAACCTTGAAATCTTGGTCCTGAGCCACAGTGAGCCCACTGTGCTTCATGCTTGCATTTGAAGAGGGGTGGGGAAGAAGAGGAAAAAAAGTGGGTTATCACAGCATCAGAGCAAACCAATTAGAAATGTGAGAGCTGTAGGCACAGCATCCTGGGTGATCTTGATCTCAGAAGAGTAGGCAAAAAATAACCTCTCTAGAAATTTGTATTTCCATTGATACATCAGTTCACTCTTGCCACAATTCACTGGCATGAGCACAGGAACAAAAAATTGCAACAAAGAGTGTATACTTAGATCTATTAAACAACTCACTGCTCAGACAGTTCAATAGAAAATTTTGCCAATTAATATACTGTGTCATCATAAAGCACAGAAGTTGAAAAACCAGTAAAACACTAAGTAAATACTTAACATCTGTTTCAAAACATCAAACTACTTGAGTTCTATGTTCAAAACCAGTTTGTAATTTTTTTCAATATTCTCTCTCCTATTCGACAACATTCACTCTGTAGCTTAGCGTGAGCATTAACTTCATACAGTGCCTTGGCTACCACAGAAGACTGAAGCCAAAGTTCAACCCTGGAGTTAAAAGAGAGGCTCAGCAAAACCAAATGTCATAAAAGGGCTGGCACAAAAATCAGAGAGTTCACTGAACTCCTTATTAGTGAAAACTTGGTCTTGTCTTAGAACTATAAAAAACCACTCCAAAACAGTCCATAAATGTTTATTTTTCTAACTGATTCACCACTTGACAGTGATGGTGATTGTGGCTGATATGAGAATCCAGAGAAAGCCTGCCTTAGCAGGTGACATAACTGGTCCAAGGCTTCAGACATTTGCTGGAGCACACCCAGAACTGCTACCACCTTTTTACTTGCTGTTTAAAACCCTACAAAATTCATCTTTCTTGTGCTTCTCTATTACTCTCGAGAGGCATACTCTGTTACTTAGTCTGTGAGCATGTTTAATGCATAACAACAGGAAAAATTACTGCACAACTCCAGTCACCACTGCCAACTTTATTAAACACACAAATGCACACACACATGTGCACAATCAGAAAAGATTCAGACAGAGAAGACCCAAAGGCTCTTCAGCCTTTCTTCAGTACAAGAAAAAGGGAGATGAAGGGACTGTGACAGTTGCATCCTCTTCCCCAAATAAGAAGCAATCTAAACTTAAAAGTATTCCTGGCAGATGTTAAATGGGTGGCTCTGCATGTTTAAGCTCCACAAAAATTTCAACATCCTTGAAAATGTATTCCAGATGCAAGCTACCTTTGCCATGACAAAATTCTACTCTGAAGTCCAAGTTTGCATCCTTTGGTGCCATTCCAATCCACTATTTCCTGAAGGTCAGTAGATGAGTTTATTCATTAAGTCCTTCCCCTCCAGAAATGAAAGAAAAGCAAATTAAAAAAAAAAGAAATTAAAAAAAAAGCACCCTCCAAATACACTTTTTTTTTTAAGTGACAAATAGTTTTCTGAGTTTTTTTTTCTTCTATTCCTCCCTGCTCTGGACACCTGAATGTTCTTGACCACCTGCACTCATGTGTGAAGCTGGTCTGGATTTTTTGGAAGCACACAAAATTGAAACATTATTTCAGCTGAGACCTTACACCTACAAAACATAACAGGAGGATTATTTCATTTGTACTGACAGATACACCACTGGTCATAAATCCCAGGGCGCAGTTTCCTTAACAAGAGCATGATGTTGTTGAGTCATACTGGATCTGTGATCTATCACACTCTACACCACCTTTTCCATAAAACTACCACACTACTGATCCCTGCTCATTGTGTGTTCATGGACTCAACACTTCACACTTACCCCTGCTGCATCTGCTAGCATGCATCTATTAATTCATATCCTGTAACCAAGGCTTCTCAAATCCCTCCAGAACTGCATTTAGCATTGCCCAGTTTTCTACCCCTGAAAATACAGCACCAATGACCTTCATACATCATCAAGAATTCCAGAATCAGGATAGACCTCTCCAGAAATTACACTCTTCCAATTCAACAAAAACAAACAAACAAGCAAACAATATTCTAAGTTAACAAACCTAAGTAACAGTCTACTATCACCCATTTAGAAAAGCCAACTGCACTTTGACAGCAAACTGGTATACAGTTAAAAAAAATTAGCTTGAGCTTTGATAATGCAGAGCATGAAGTAGGAGGCACTGAGAAGGAGGCCTACAGCAACACAGTGCTCCTCTGCGCAAAGGCAGTCTTTGCGCTTTTGAATCCTGATTTATTCTCCCTTCGCTATCAGGTTTGCTTTCTTTGAGACAAGTTGTTCTTTAATCTTTTTTAAGTTTTTATCTCCAAGAACCAGCTTTCTTTCACCTCTGCAAAGTGTCTCTTTAATGATTCTACTTTCTTCCTTACCATTCTTTTTCCTACTCCTTTTTGGAAGTTCACATGCCAGTTTAACTTTACTCTAGTAATACTTATATTCATTTCAATGAAAATAACCACTGAAATGAAATTAAAGTACATGCAGAAAGTGCTTACAGGCATAAAGCCTTTGTTATACTCATTTACTTCCTACATTTGCTTTCCTCTCCCTTCCCTTTCTATTTCAGTGGCTTAGGGAGAACAATCCCCTAGTTGTTTTTGTACATTTCAAAATTTAGAAAAGTTAAAAATTAAAAAAGTGTGATATGTTTGCCAGAGACAAAAAACGCACACGCCTACTTCTACTATGCTGCCTCTATTTCTACTGCACTACTTCTATTTCTGTGCTTACCTTGATAATCATTTATCTCCATCTCATGACAAGTCCCAGCCTCCACTGAACTAATGCATAAGAATAACTGGTCCACAAAATCCATTGCCCTGTTCTGGGCACGAGGTAGCACTAGATGGCTGGAGAAAGCATATAAGCAAACACAGAGTGATGCCTCCTCTGGAACACACTTCCAGCTTACAAAGCACTGGGAATTTTTTGAGCCAGTGATTCTTGGTATTTAAGTAGCTCTTTGTGAACTTTTCCTACGAAAATTTGCACACCTCCCCCCTGAACCCATTTCTGGTTTAGAATTCATAATATTGGTTTGCAACTGCTCCCCACTATAGCACCCAACTATACTGGGGTTCTGCAAGTGTTGTGGTTTTGGGGTTTTTTCATACTGTTATTTAAAAATAAAAAAAAACCCACATTTTTGTGATATTATAAACTTAAAATTTTAAAGTTTTTTGAAAACATACAATGTACAGAGATCACACGCTTTTCACTTTCTGTGAAAAAACAAAAAGAAAACACCAAAATCCCAAAACCTTAACCAATATTACTACAACATATTCATATATTTTAAATGTATTCCCTACCGTAAACACTACAAAGCTCAAGGAATTTCAACTGTATCATCTAAACTGAAAGATATAACTAATACATTTGTAAGAGCAACACCTATCATACAAAAATAGACATTCAAGTTTGCCCAGAAATTTTCACTGGGACTGTAACAACTGCAATGGTATCAGAAACAATAATGAGCATGGACCAGGTATGAAATACGAACTGAGATGTCTTAAAGAGATCTCTGGTTTACAGAGATCCCACTTGAAATGAAGCAAAGTGAAATCCTTGAAATTAGACACTACCTGCCCAGTACACTTGTCTTCAGTGGACAAAGCACATAATATGTATATGCCCTTAAACACAGCACTGGCAAGTACATGCCAGGGCTATCATTGCTTGCTTCCCCTGACACACTGATTGTGCCTGTAATCCCTCCACAGAAATGAGACATGCTAGCTTTTATCTGCTAGTTTTACAGGACTGATGAGCTTCACTTGCTTTTAATTACCTACACCAACATAACAGCACTTCTTCCTCAAAGTTCAAATGTTACATGAGATTTACAAGCACACCCCACACAGAGAGAGAGATATGACACTGGTAGCATTCACGGACTCCCAAGGGTTCCAAAAATGAAATTACTTCAAACAGAGTAAGTAAATACTCAATCTGTATATCTAGTTTAAAAAAAAAATCCTTTTCCTCATTTTCCCTACTTCATTTTTCTCCTCCTCTCCAGCACTTCTGGGGCTTAGGTAAGAATGTGATGAGTAAATTAGGATCTCTTAATCCATGCACTTTGCATGATGGAATCTTCTGCTCTCCTTTGCTGTCAGTTCAATTCTTCCTCACCTTTTCCTGCAATTACGAAGGACACCTTTGCTACAAAATCATGCCTGCTCCCTTCCCCCTCTTGAAGAGGAATACTCAGTTACCTCAGACAGCAATGGGAGAGGCTTTATCTTTCAGGACATCTGGCCAACTTGCCAGGTGACTCTCTGGTCAGCCTCAACATATGGTCATCCCATGCCCCACTGCCCAGCTGCATGTCCACTGAGTTCCTACTGAAGGCCACTACCTAGTTCCAAAGTATTACATCTGAATAGATGCTTAAGTTCATTACCATGCTGTGATAAATGCAGTCATGTCTTCTGCAGCTTTTATCTAGTTCCAGAGAATCATCAGAACTTTAGATCTGATTTTAAAAGATTCCTAAACTGTGCTGTAACTCTGTCTACTCTCATAAGCACAGAGGAGGAACAGAAAGAAATCAGGCTGATCATCAACTGAGACTGACTCCTGTCACTGGAAAAGATACAAGGGAAGGAACAATACCTAGAAACGAGCATGTCTCAACAGACAATGAAATATAAATCTCACTCTTAAGAACATGGGTTTTGAGTCAATACCACTGATGGGACTTGATTTAATTTCTATATAAACGTGATCTGAAACCACATAATCTATAGAAATATGTTTATAAACAGGCAGAGTAGGAAATTTCTTGGGATCCAAGTGCAAATGAATGATTTTCTCCGAAATCACAGGCTATTCTAAACTCCATCATACAAGGAAATGTGCTACTGCATCTATAATACCTGTCCCTCATTTCAAAACTAGAGGTCTCATGATACTGCATTTCTTAAAAGTTATTAAAAGCTATTTTTATTTAAATATAAAAGCATATTTTCATATATACCTACAAAGATGTGAAAAACCATAAAACTATACTGGCACAGCCCTATTTGAAAAAAGGCCAACTGTTAACTATCAAAACAACTCACAGGAAAAAGGCTACAAATAACATGAAAATAGAAAAACATGAAAATAGAAAATCTTCAGTTTATATCTTTCTAGTCCCCAAGGAACTTGATCAGGAAAGAGGAATTAATTGAAAAGCTGGCTTTATCTGCTCCATCATCCACAGAACAACTTGACTGTATCATGAAGAAATTCATAAGAGCCACAATCCCTTATTAATAATATCATGGACTGTTTTCCCACTGGAGATGTGCTACCTGCATGCTTTCTCATTTGAAAAGTATTTATATATTTTCAACTGTTTACTAAAGAAGCCAAACAGAATGGGGAAAAGAAGAAAATGTAATAAACTAGCTATCCACAGACCGTAGCTCTAGGAATATACCTATCTTTGATGTAAATACAGACTAGACACTTGTAAAAAAATTAAACATTAATATAAAATTACAAGGACAAAAAGAGCGAGTGAACTGAACAATATCCACTTTAGATTCTCATTTAAAAAATCCTGCTTCTTCCTTCTTGTCCATTGTTTCCAGCCTCGTGGTTTGGACTCCTGGGGGGGTAGTCTGCATGAAGTGGTGTCTGAGACATTCCTCAGCACCATGTTCTAAGAAATCATTCTTGCCCAAGTGCTCTGTCTTCTCCACATTTCTAGCACTATTCAGGAAGCATTAAAGAACGTGCTCCGTGTTGTTTTTCAAAGCAAGCTGCTGAATGTAACACTCTCCTCCCCACAACCCCCAGCACCTTTTACAGCTTCCACGAAGGCCTCAGAAGACAACTTCTGTTTGTAAAAAAACCCTCCTTTAAAATCCTGCACAGGGAGGCATTGCTCAGTTTTCCTTCTCACTACTACTCCACCCAGTCCATTTTCTAAAAAATGCTACTTTTATGTGTTTTGCTCCAACTGATCTACAGTTGAGGAGAATAAAAGAAAGTACAGGAACAACCCCAGCTGGTTCTCTGAGTTTCAAATTCTCTGAGATAACCTCCGTATTCCTCTTCACCTCCACACATTTATCAGCAAAACACACACTGTGCTCACAGAGCAATGGCTTCTAGCTTCCAGTTTTGCAGTAGGATGTAGTGCTGCCAATGTCACAGCTCACATAAAATGTAGAATAAGTTAAGAGGCAGCCTGAACTCCTTCGCAAGGCACCACTGTACTTTCCCCTGTTATCCTCTTCATGAAAAGACCTTAAGACTTCAGGGAGAGACAGGTTAACAGCTCAGGTGGGTGCACTTTCAGAACTCAACCACTGATACAGTCAGACGCTGGAGTTGTGGAGAGATCTTGTGCAGCAACAGAAAACCAGCAGCTAAAGCCTAGAGAGCTTCAACAGGCATTAAAGGAACTGGATAGCGTATGTGAACTACAGAAGTAATGAACTCCATCTATCAGTCACGGCAGGTGAAAAATTAACATAAAGCCTATGCATCATAAATCTCTTACTCCATACTAGCTGATGGAAACAAGCATTTGAAGAAATCAATAAAATAAAAACAAAATGTTGATGGGGTTTCAAAGAGTCCAGATTAGAAACTGAAAACATCAACAGGATGTACGATTTTCAAATTTAGATACCAATAGCTTCCCCTTATGGGGACAAAAGAACACACATGCCCATGCTACTCAATGCAACTTCTATGCCCATTTCTGCAAGATAAGTTTTTATGATTGTCTAGGAGTGGACAGGAGGAAAAAACAGTAAAACCAAATTAATTCATGTATTTGGAGCATGGAATTCAAAGGATGCAAGTATGATTAAGAAAATGTTCTCATTGAAGGCCTTAACCAAAGCCCAGTGAATTCCATCAACAGAAGTTTTTTCTTCTATTTCTAATAAATTCTAGACTATGCCTTTTAATACAAAGAGTTGCAGGCTATGAAGAAGCAAGGACAGAACACTGGCTGGGACTAACTGAATTATTCTCATTCTTACTATATGCCATAGATTAGGGATTTTCCAACACAGAGATGGAGAGGAGGAAATTCATTGAGAAGGGAACTTGACATTAATGAACACTGTCCTATTTTTTTGGGAATAGAAGAAGGTCCAATATCCTTCTCTTACATGGTAAACTTATGCGTTCTCTTTTCCTCTATTTCTGCTCTCTGCAATCTACTCTGCAGACCATGTTCCCTGTTTCACCTATCCAAGAGAAATTTCAACCATTCAAGAACCAAAACAAAAAATCATTCAAGAATCTAAGACAGGTCTGTCCTTTCCTTTAGCCACTCGAATTAAGTGCTTATTACTAGCAAATAAAGTGTAGGAAACTAAGAAGTGATTTAAAATCCCACCCCATATAATTCTTCACTCAGTACTAATACTAATAAAACCCGTTATTCATAAACCCCAATACTCATGTATGAAATCTGACATTTTCCTTAAGAAAATGGCATATATTCCCTTAAGAATAATTCTAGATATAATATCTACAAAACAGATTTTTAGAGGGCTTTTAAAAATAAAGAACAAGCCAAAGACACATAGTGGGGGAAAATCTTTCAATTACATAAAATAGAGGAAAAACAAATGCAGGAAGTGAATGTATTAAGTTCTGTGAGGAAATCCATCTCCCCAGAAATGCTTTCTCAAGTTTTTCTATAAGGAGTTACAATATAATATTTGCATTGTAAATGAAAATAAAGCAGTAACATACTTTTCAAACAAATGTCTTCCGACTTCAGCATCTACTGCACTCAGTGGATCATCCAAAAGATAGATGTCTGCATCTTGATACACAGCTCTAAAAGGTGTAAAGAAATGTCAGTATCACAGTCTTACATTAGTTTACTTTAGTCACTGAAGTCTGGCAGTTTTTAGAAACAATAAAAAACCACTCACCTGGCCAGGTTTACACGGGCCTTCTGTCCCCCACTCAGAGTAGCTCCACGATCTCCTATTACTGTTAGGTCACCATTTGCTAATAACTCCAAGTCCTGTGAATATGAGAGAACAGATAACAATATTTTTTTTTAAATAATTTTAACTTCAAAGACCAACAAAGCTGCATCAACATAACATTTTCTTATTTAAAAAGTATTAACATCTCACCTTAAAATACAAGGTTTCATCCTAAATGATATATCTGCAGTTACCTTATGACTGTACTTTCAGCAAAAGGTAACTAAGAAACCAGAAAAAAATAGATGAGATCCTAAAGTTCACATTTTCTACAGAGGAAAGTGCACTACTATTCTTAGTCTTACAAGGAATATGTGGGGATTCAGAAAATCAAACAAAATACTAAGATGTCTAACAGTAAATTAATTATTTTTTACTAGAAAAAATGAGCTGTCACAAGAAATAAAAACTGAACTGTTATCAGTAAATTAGCTTGCCAATGTCTGTAAAAACTGCATTACTTTTATTCTCACTACAATGTATTCAACAGAAACAACAACGTTCATCACAGATACGGTTAATTTTGGGGTTGAGACTATGAATAAGACAAAAAAATTGTACAGTGTTCCATGTCAAAACATTGTATTTCCTATTGAGGAAATACAGAAGTTTTATATTAAGCTGTAACACATATTCTTAGAGTTTATTCACAGCTTTTATAAGATACATAAATTTGCAAGAAAAATATGAAAGCAAATCTCCCATCAAATATGAAGTGTGGATTTTTTTAATGCAGTTTGCTGTCTTTTAAAATCATTAAAACCTTAAGTTTTTACAACAGCATATGACTGATCTCAGCAGGAGATATTAAAACTATCTGCCATGTGTAAAAACCTTGCAAAAAATGTTCATTACAGTAACCATCTGCTTTTCACCTGTGTCGTGCTGACAGGAATATCGTAACATGCTGCATAAAACCTTTTTAGCTGCTAAGCAAAACGTCTGTTTCTTGACAAATCTGGCTTAATCCTCTTCTATATCTCACGTCACAAACTCCTCTGCGCACAGACCTTTCAAAAATATTTTTTCATAAAACTACTTGGGTTCAGCAAGTTCTCCAATGTATAGCCCTAGGGTTCTTTTGATAGCTGTTAGCAACACATAACACACGATACACAACATTTACTTTAAAGAAAGCCATACAGGAAATTTACAAAATGGAAATCACAAATAGTGTTAGCTTGATCATTTGTTTTCTGCCTCTTATTGCATTTGCACACACCCCTACCATAATACGCGTGAAAAGGGCTAAAATGCAATTATGAAATTAAATAACAGGGAAAAGCTTTTTCAAAAATGTGTCTGTGCTTCACATAAGCTACACCTCCCCCTAGTGGAAGTTTTAGGAATTACAAGAAGGTGCTTACACAGGGATGGCAAAACTAATTACACATATTTCTGTTAAGCAACAGGACTTACTTCACATGCTACAAATAATCATCAATTCTATATATATCATATTGCAGCATGTACCACAAGTCTAACAGAACATTACGATAAAAATAACGAACATGGAAATAAAACACCCAAAGAGAAAGCCTTACCTTTTTAAGAGCACAGACTTTTAAAACTTTTTCGTATTTTTCTTTTTCATATTCCTTGTCAAACAGTATATTACTTCTTACTGTGCCAGAAAACACCCAAGGCTGCTGAGAAACATAGGCAATTCTTCCTGTAACGTTTATCAAACCTTTGTCTTTAGGTAGCTCACCAAGCACGGCACTTAAGAGAGAAGACTAGAAAATATTGGAAAAAAAAAAAAAAAAGTTTGGTTGCATTAGAGACATTACAGAGATTGAGCAGTGTTTACTGGCACAATGGCATATTTCACTCTGTCACTCAAACTACAGCTAAGAGTAGAAAACCACTAGATGCAGTGTGGAAGCAACATACAAAGTACTGCCTAACTCCAAACAACATCCCAAAGGACATCAGCCTTTCTTGAATGCCAGTATCTTAATGTGAAGTGGTTTTTAAACACAGAAAGGAAGTGTATAGTTTTAAGTTTCTAGTTTTCACATTTAGAAGACTCAAAAAAGCGTTACAGAACAGGGTCAACATTAAGACTTACTTTTCCGGCTCCTACAGGTCCAATCACAGCCAATAATTCCCCTCGTCGGACAGTAAACGAAAGTTGTTGAAGTGCTGGTGTTTCCAAACTCTGTGGATTTGAGAAAAGCGAGGCCTCCTCAGTAATGAAATTTACACCATCAAAATAAATATTTAGAAACAGAAAACTATGTACATAAATCACTAGAAACTAGCAACCCATATGACCACCATATTTTCAGGCGTACAGTTTGCCTCTGTAGTAATTCATTAACACTTTTAAAAGCCCTTCACCCTTCACTACAAACAAGTAACACAGATAAAACAGCTTTCAAGGAATAAGGAATCCAAAGGCAGCAGCAGTGCTTCCTCAGAGCCCCAGTATCCTGGCTGCAGCTCAGCACAAGGCTGGGGTGGCAGCCTCGGACATAGGAGCTCTCTGCAGGCCACCACACCGGCATTCACGGCCACAGCATGACACACTCAGCAACTCCAAGCAGAAAGACAAATGGTGGGAAAAGGAAGGGCTGTAGCTCTCTCAGAGGCTCAGGAAAGCCAGGTTTGTGTTTCCTCTAGTAAAAGGCTCTATCCAAAGTGAAAACAGAAAAATGCCATTTGATTTTACAGAACCTCATCTTGTATACTGTGTATTCTCACAGACTTTCCATGGAAAATGTAATGGGATATTTGTATGAAAATATCCTACCCTAGGATTGTGTGTTTAATGTTCCTTTTTAGTATGCCTATCCTTTATGTTACACTACTGATAAGAGCTTATTTCCTAACATGTTTTGCATCTCTTCTATCAAGGTTGTAAAACCATCTACTTGTGAAAAGAAAGGATAATCATGTCTGTAACAGCTATGTTAAACTGCAATTTCTAAGGACCTGGTGCAGCTCCCTCTCATTAAAGCAAAACACCCTTGTAACATGATCTGTCTTTACACACACCTTAGCCTGCACTAAGCATGATTGACACTGAAAGGCAAACAGTAAAATATATCCATTTAAAAAACCCCAAACAAGTACTTCTATCAAAGGATCAAATGAAAACCCAGTCTTAAGCTCCAAAAACAGAAGAGCGAGGTGAAGAATACCTTAAAATCTCCAGCCACCTTTGAATTCAAGTGGAAGAAGAGGCCACCACCTAACCCTGCACAAAAGATGCCACAAGACCACGTACTAAGAGTGCAAAAAGAAGCCACCTGCAATTTATTTCAAATTATTTGGGAGAGACAGAAGTACAGTATCCATCCACATCTATGGCAGCTGGGAGAACTGGGCTAGCACAAATGTTCTCACTCGTGCCAGGAGAAATACTCAGCCAGGCAGCACCGCACCCAGAGCTCACAATTCCCACCTCACGGAAGCACCAGGGGGTTCACATGAAATCGGTAACACTGTGAGAACCTGAACTCGTGTGTGTTGTGCAAGTCTGCAAAACTCCACTGCCATTATAAACTTCCACAAGGTGGCATCAACGGGACTTTTTTCCTTTTCTCCACACAACCCCACTCCCCCAATCAGCATTTTACCACGAATTTGATTCCCCAGTCAAGAGTACACAGCCAAGGTGCTCAGCTAGTGCTAAAGTCAGGGGAACTCTACCAACTTATGGCACTCAAGGATTAATTTTTTTTAAATACAGAGTTTGTAGGAAATATCTCTTATTAAATGAACATCTATATGGAAAAAGTAAATAAGCTTTCAGACACACAGGCCTCTCTTCTGATCCCTTGAGGTCATGCTTCTGACTGCACAAAAATGCAAAGAGACTTCCTTCCAAGTTCAGATTTTTAAAAAACGTATCATAAGAGCCTAAAAACATTACAGAAAATTTTAACGAAGTTTTTAAACTATTACCAAATAAAATATATTAAAAATATATTAAAATATATTAAAGCAGTATTGTAAGATATCACAGAGCCTACACAAAAGCAGTAATGCAAACAGCACAGCCAGACACACCTAAGGGGAATGGTATTTCTGCAAAATAGCATTCTTTATAATTAAAGACAATTTGTCCTAAATTAATCACACGTATTTTTACACACTAAACTGAGGCACTTAAATTAGAGAACAGACTAGTATTACAGCTGAGTTCACCTGACAGCTTCTTACCACAAATGCCCCAGCTCCCCTGTGCCCTGTCAGCTTGCTGTGTCTTTAACTTTCCTTCTTCCACCACTTGTTTTTGCCTAACCTTGAAGACAGATTGTTCATGGGACTCAGCTATCAGAAAACAGATCTCATTAAAAGTGATTCATTTTCAATTGCTTTATCCCTCCGACCTGGTTCACCACAAGATCATACGTAACAACCAGTACAGGGGCGGGCAAAAGAGCACAAGAATGGTCCCTTCAGGGGTTGCAGTTTCTCAGATGAGTTTGGGCAGACTTTACATGTCCTGCAGCCAAGAGAATGAAATAATTCTGTCCATCTCAGGGATACAGAGATCTTATATTGCACAGAAGTACTACACTATTTAGGCTCCTCACATAAAGACTAAAATTATATAGGATAAATTTGACCTCTGTTCAAATGCTGGAAATTTAAATCTGAAGTTGCTCAGTTGAGCAGACAGACTGTTCTGTAAACTCAAGGCACATCCTACCCTGCGGTACTTAGGTAACACTTGCCTTAGTACAACAAGAGTGTGACCAGGAATTAATTGGGTTTGTTTATCTCTTGAGAAATTGTAATACACCATGTTAGGTTGTTTTCCTGAAAGTCTTGCCAATAACCCCTTTTTTACTTCAACTGATTTTGAATTTGTGGATTGGTTGTTGGTTTGGGGTTTTTTAGTAGCTCTTCTGGCACACAATCTTTAAAAATCCATCTGTACAGTGTTTGTACTTGTTTCTCAAGCATCTTGAGAAACCTAGTCAGGGTAGCAAGCTAAGCCGGTTACTTGACACTGGATAGCCTATTTTTATTATTCCTTTTACAACTCATCTATATTGGACCTTATCATCTCTTCAGTGAGCAGTTCTATAAACTTATTTTGTATCATTGTAAGAGTATCTAAGATCTGAACAGTTCTGGGAGAACTATTTTTCTCGAACCATGCACACTGCAATTAAAGATCATAATGAAAATTACATTAACAGTTTTGTGGATGGCTTGTTGGTTTGGGGTTTTTTTTAAATTGAAAGGAAACCAGTAATTCCAGTCATGCTGCCCTGCTTTACGCAATATAAACAGCTCATTAAAAAAAAAAAAAAAAAGAAAGGTGTTTTATGGGCACATTATGCAACCATTTCCTATAAATTGTTAACAGTGGTTAACAAGTTCCCAAAGTCAGTTTGGGAAGAGAACGAAGATTAAGAAATGGATTTAATTTTGCATTAGAATGTATTCACAATCAAGTCTTTCATATCAAGAAATTTTTAAAAATTTGGTCAATGTCTCAGAAACACTGATGTCACAGAGAACTTTGAGAAAGTAAATAATGTAGCAATTTTCTTTTGCAGCTGAGTAGTAGTAGGTAGATTCTCAGATATCTTTTCACACCTGATCATCTTTGGGACACAGCAGAGGTAGGGAAAGAGGGTGTGAAAAGGGAAATATGTGATGTCTTATTTGCATTACTTTTATACGCAAAACTCATTTTTAGAGCTTCCAGCATTTGTAATGGAGACTGAACCCTCCCATTTGCAAGGATGCTGGCAGGTTGTAATAGCTCCAACAATTCATAACAAATTGCTGCTTACCATAGCAATTGCAGTTTTGAAACAGACAACCTCCACCTTTCTTACACAAAAAAGATACATAATAAATTTATCGCCTGTGTATCATCTCTTTTTCTAGTAATTTTGGTGGGTTTGGTGCATTTTAAGCAGAGAAAAAATTGTAGCTGAACAGTCTAAAAATACAGAGTAACAAATACATGTAGACCAGTCTATAAAGCTCTCAAATCTATTATGAGAAGTATATTGTACCTGTTCTAGACTAATGGACTGATAAAGCATTCAGTTCACAGAAAAAAAACCCACATGATAAGGCCCATCTTACTTTGCTGTCTGTCCTTGATTCCAATTTTAGTATCTTGCCAAAATACAGTGCTGTTTAATAACAAGAGATATTTTCACATAGAAACACACAGTTTTTCATTTAGTATAATACTCGGGAACAGCTACTTTAAAGATGCCCTTGATAGTGTTTTCAATACTAATCTACAGAGTTAGCTTAATGTACTGAAAAGACAGTATACAAAGGATAGAATACAAAACACAGACACACTGCACTTTAGATTTCAAATGCCTGCGGCATCAATATACTTTACATTTACTAGAAGTAGGTTTACCTTGTCCCAATAGCAAGTCAAATCCTGAACATGAAGAATGATATTCTCATTATCACCATGCAGTTGTGGCTTGAAGTGTGAGACCTCATCAAGCATCAGAAAGTTCTGCAATAAAAGCACAGGATAATTTCCTAATAAGAGACCAAGAATGGGAAAGGAACACAACCACGTTTTTTTTTAGCAGCATACAGAACATTAATTATGGCATTGGAAAAAACAACCACAAACTGACAAAGGAATTACATTTCCAAAGCAGTGCAGAACTGTAACAGTGTACCTCTACCTATCTCGCTC
>JAWWLV010000001.1:76292904-76331978 GCA_035041135.1 Platyrinchus mystaceus
GGGAAGACCTTATATCAGCATTCCAGTACCTAAAGGGGGCCAACAGGAGAGCTGGAGAGGGATTTTTTAAAAGGGCATGTAGGGATAAGACAAAGGGGAATGGCTTTAACCTCAAGGAGGGTAGGTTTAGATTAGAATGAAGTTCTTCACTGTGGGGGCGGTGAGGCACTGGAACAGGCTGCCCAGTGAAGCTGTGGATATCCCAACCCTGGCAACGTTGAAGGCCAAGCTGGACGGGCCTTTGAGCAACCTGTCTAGTGGAAGGTGTCCCTGCCCATGGTAGCAAGGCTGGAACTAGATGATTTTTAAGGCCCCTTCTAACCCAAAACATTCTATGTTAAAGACACAACTAGAAGAAATGTTCATTAGAAACATTTAAGCATCACTTGTAAACAAAAATTCCTTAACTCCAACCCCACAATTTCTTCAGCCCATTGGAAAGATCTGTAATACCTCTTACCTGATCAAATTTGTTCACATCATTTGACAGAAGATTTACTATTTGACCGGTGGTAGTTTTTGCCATAGCTACATTACTAAGACGAAGTGCCTAAAAAAGTCAGAACAGTCTCAAATTGTCACAGCTTATAGAGCACTTACACCTATACACCAAAGACTCAATACACAAATACAATACCGGGGCAAAAGCTGACGGCACATCTCAGCTATTGCCTGAAAGTATTAAGGCACAGTAACAACTTTAGATAATGCGTGGGTTAGGTTACATATTCTGAACAAAGTCCTGAAGATAAGAGTATTAAAAAACTATGAGAAGTGCCATAACTACCTTCATATCTGAAGTGATGAAAAATGGGAAAATACCAACATAGCAAGTCACTAAAACTAAGCAAAAGAGTGTCTAGCTTTTTGTGTGCATTGTTTTCTCCCTCGGTATGAGTATCTTTACAAAACAGGAACAGAAAACTCCACCTGAAGGTCAAATTAAAATCAGAACAACGTTTGGCCAATTGCAAGAATTCTGTTATGAACAAGATCTGAGAGAAGGCAAAAAAAACCCCCAAGTCATTCATTTTACACTATCAATTCTTGCTAACACTGCAAACAGTGCTTTCTGTCTTTGTAAATCAGATTTAATATCCCCTTAAAAAATCATTATTTCCCTTGTTAATAACACTTGCAACAACATTTCTGAAATACATAAAATAAGTTTAGTACATGCTACAAAAAGCAACAAGATAAAATATTATAGGTTAATAAATAAGCTAAGCAGTAGAAAATAGTATGTATTTGTAAAATATCCCCCCCTAAAAATCAAGTCTGGAAATATAGAGTCTGAACATTACTGCAAAGATCCAAACTGAAATTGCTCAAAAATACTGATAACACACCCTGCTTCTTTCTACACCTGCTAGAAGGAAAAGACAGGTTTGTTGCACAAGTTAAAAAATATATAAAACATATTCCATGGTTTTTCTCTACAGGAATAGTTTCCTCCTCAAAAAGACTTTGCATTTTTAGGCAGTGCACATCTACTTCTCCCTCTCCAAACAGTTATTATTAAGATTCCTTTTTGATCAATAATCAAACCTGAAAAACACTAATTGTTTAAGAATTTTGAAACAGGTGGAAGAATATCAGCCATCAAAGCACTATTCAAAGCATCATTTCAAATGATGCTTACATCATTTGAATGCCTTACATTTCTTGCACCCCACTCTTGTGTTAGAACAGTATTGTTAATCACAGAGAGAATCCCAACCTAACTTCATTGAAACCAGCAGGCAGAAACTTTTAAAACTCCACTAAGAAATTCCTTTGATATTCCAAAAACAAATCTAGGATACTGGGTAGATTAAAGATGATTTAGTTATTTGAGAAAATGATTGCTTCATTCCCCATCTTAAGCCACATCTCTGATATACCTGAAATCCCCCAGGAAGCTGCCTGCATGTAATGAAGCCACAGCATAGCCATATTTCTATTTACTCAACACCACAGATGAAGGTTGATAAGCTCTGAGAAAATCTGTTAGATATCCACAGGCCATAACAATAGGTGTTCACATGACGCATGTTTGAAGAACTTGCCCACCAGCACATGTTTACAGCACCTCCTGCACAACCATATCTGCTGAGGTTCACCTGAGCCATCAGGAAAGACTGCACTGGTGTCTCGCTAGACTGGGCTCATGGCCTGGGTCTGTGTTGGACCTGCCACCCAAATCACCTTTCTGACTTCTTCCTAGCTGTTTCAGACATAGGCAGCAAAAACAGTTTCAGTATGATTGTCTGAGTCCAGTTCCTTTTGACAAAGATGGTCTCAGGAAGAACCATGCAAGCATCTGTGCCAAAAGGTGGGTGCTCATCTCTGAGCCATTTGTCTTTGCAGGGAAGAGACAGCCATTCCCATTGTCAGCAGCAATGCAATTTGAGCCTTTCCTTTACCTTCCTTCTTGTTTTTGATTCTTTTTTCTTTTTTTTCAAGTGAAATAAGCCTTACATTTTCCTGGCTGAATGAACCTGTCTAGACTGCAAAGTATACAGAAAGAAATGGAAACACTGAACACAAATCAGCAGTTTTACTTACACAACCAATTTCTACCAAACAGTCCTGTTTTGGTACCTTCCCCTTTCTACTACATCCAAAACACAGCCCATATGAGCTGAGGAAAATTAACTCTATCCCAGCCAAAGTCAGTACACTGACCTCAAAGAACTTCTGAAAGTTAAGTCTTAAAAAAAAAAGGCAACAAAAACCAGCTTCCCGTAAGTCGGCTTTGGTTTCAAAACTTAAGACTGTGAGTCATGGGACAGATTTCATTTTAATTTTTGTTACAAGCTCCCTACGTGCATCACTAATACTTCTTAACAGTCACAAAACATCTTAAGAGTTTGAATACAGGGCCTTTGCAAATTAGATTTTAACTTTCCAGGAAACAAAACAGGGTCTAAAACTTAAGAATTATGAGCATTTGAAATTCTCCATTAAGGATGCTCTCTTATCCAGCCTATTCATTCTTGCAAATCCAAGATTTTATTTACTACAGCAATTAACTAACTCTGCAAAAGTGCTGGTAAATTGGCATCCAAGTTATTTCAAAAGCCTGTAGGGGGATAAAGCAAAAGTATTACCTATCTATAAGCTGCAGATAACGAAGACAAATTATTAGAAAGATCTATCAATGTTCTGCTGTGACCTCAGGAGACCTTCACCCTCAGGAGCAAACATTAATGAGATGAGGGGAGATTAATTTTCCATTGAATCCCATCTCTAGAAATAAGGGTTTATATTACAAACATTTCTTTTCCAAACTTCTAAGCTAGTATCTACACAACGAACAACACCAATATATATATTTTCATGAATTTCAAATTGTGTTTTGATAACCAGTTTAGTAAATTAATACCTTAGAGAGATGTTTATGTACAAGAAATCAGTGTGCCATGTTAGAGCCAAGGTCCCAGAGGATCATTTCCAAAGTACCAGAAGGGGGAGGAGAATAAATGTGTGCATGAAAAGCAATCACCACTTACAATGCAGACATTTTCTCTCTCCTCACTCTATTGCTTTGCCCAAACACTTCACATGACCTATGCAAATAGTACAAGTGTTTGTCTTAAGTGGGTGGTACCTATGTTTAATGGTTAAAATAATGTGGATTTCTTTACATTCCAAAGAAACTGTACAGTCCTGATCCCTTCAATTAAGCTTTTTGCTGCAGTAAGAACTTGCAGGCCACTATTCTGGCAGCACCATAGGTGGAAACATAGGGCATTTTCCCTTTCAGCACTGTCAGCAGAGATTTTTGCTCTCTCATCAAGGAGAGCATTTCATACTGCATGTCACTCAACTCCTTCCTGCGGGTAATACTCATAATTTCTCTTGTTTCACTTTCCCTCTGACAGCAGCCTTCACTCCCACTTGTTGTTGAGAAAAACTATTTCTTGATCAGGACACACAGACAGCCAAGAAACCAATGCTCACTGAACGTGCATCCCTTCTCACACTTCATTGGTTTTAATGGAGGTCTGCAGTACTCCCACAGTAAAATCAGTAAATTATACAAAAAAATGGCTCTACCCTGCCTTTACGATTCAGCTTGATTCTTAACCATGTCTCCTCTACCTGCTTCTCTCTCTCTTTTCCCCTAAACAGGAGGGATACTAAAGGTGAAGATGCCGAGCATCCCTGCCAGCCTCGAGGGTGAAGCAGCAGTCCCACAGAACTGCTGCTGCTCCCCAAGCGAACCTGATGGATGCCTCAAGGGAGGGGGCAGCCTTTGATCTGGAAAGGAGGCAACTTACTAATTCTACTGCATTGATGGAATAAAATATAAATAAATCCGGTCATTAACCGCAATGGGGGTGGGAGGAAAACTGGACAGTGAGACAATTCTCAGGCAACTGAGAGTGCTGTAGCAGATGGTGACATCCAAGCCTAACATCCCCCTTGGGATCAAACTGCAAGGCTGTGTAACTGCCAGCATTCCCTGGGAGCTCTGCCCCACTCCTGCTGTATCCCTGATGACTCTTAGAGCTCCAGCACATATCCCTTCCACAAGCAATTGGGGGGCTCCTCTTCAACAGCACCAGCAGGCATTAAAAAAGCGCCTCCTCCCAGACTTTAGCGCTATTTAATTCAACACCTTCACTAGCAAGACTGAAGCTGTCCTTCAGACACCATGTTACCAAAGAGAGTGTAAGGCCTGACACATGTTAGCATGCATTACATTTCTACAAATGAGTAACTTCAATGGAACTGCAACCATCAACACAACAAACAACTGCATTTTTAAACTCCCCTGATGAAACAGCTGTCGAATACCAAATGTATGTCTAAACAGGTTTGCTTACCTTCCGATAAATCATATGACACATGGCTACCCTCAGCTTCATGCCAGCCCGCTGTACGTGATAGAAGTACAAGTGGTGCATTATAGCTAGAATAAGTGTGCACACAGACAGAGCAGCTGCGTAGCAATATGCAAAATTCAAAGCTACCTCATCTGAGGAATCATAGGTTTCAAAAAAATTAATAATTTTTCCCAAAAAAATTGGTTGAACTATTTTGATGGTTTCCTGAAAGAAAAAGAAGGGGGGAAAGTATTAATAATTTCATATCACACCATGCTACCCAAATTTTTGTAAGCAGGCAAACAAGTGCCAAATACTGCCACAAGTCATATCCCTTATTGTTTTGTCTTCATTGTGTTCTAAAATGTCACGCCAAATTTTATCAACACATAATCCAAAAGAAATATGTTCCACATTAAAATTTAGCTGTAACCTTAAAGAGAACCATCTCAATTACAAAAAAACCTTTGATGTTATAAAAATTGCATGACTGTCTATTACACTTCCATTTTTAAAGATGACAGTGTGTCTTCTACAGCCATTTACATAGAGCAAAGAACCCTCTTTCTATTGGGCACCTCCCTCAGATACATAAAATGCAGTTATGTCAGTGGCTTGCAATGTCTCAAAAATAATGCACTGAAATCAGCTGTTTCATATCCACAATCCTGCATTTATGACTCAATTTTTCAGTGTCTACAGGGGTATAGCTCTGTTTTACCTCTCCGAGAGAGTACATGAACATTACCAGGTTTTCTGAACAGTACAGCATGAAGTCACCAGTTCATATCACCCAATCTACGACGCCAAGTTTCACACTGCTGTTAGCCATGAAATATGTTCCATGGCATTTTACACCACTTACCTCAATCACTGTGAAAACTCCAAGAACTAAATAGGACTTCCAGTAACAAAGAATAATGGCTTTTGTTAAATGTGGTGTTTTTCCTCTCTTCTTTGCTTTTTGCACCTCTTTATCCCAGTACCTGGCAAACAAAGCACAAACATATTGGAGGACACAAGGGAAATCACCTTGAATAAAATATTTTCTGACAAAGCCAGATTGCCATGGTCAGCTTTATACAATCAAATCAAAAAAAAAGGAGTTAACAGTCATGTCTTCTCATTCACATAAATGCTTAGTACTTCGTATTATAGGCCTATTTGCTCTTGGTTAATCACAAGCAATTCACCACTGTTGAATATTATCGCATTGGATACATTTACTGATGAGGAGACCTTTCTTTTTTTCTTGTCCTCTCAGTGCAAAAGTCACTAACCTTACTTAAGAGCCTATTATCCTATGATCTTCTGATTATGGACTAAACCAAGGCAGTACAGAGTGTCTTAATCTTCCTATATGCTCTGCCCTTCCCCAGAAAGGCTGTGATCACAACCCTTTCTCATGTCTGTCCCTTTCTTTTTTCTACCACGATTCAATGAGGATCAGCAGATACGGAATTTTGTCACCTAACACTCCTCACACTTGCCTCTGAAGGCAAGGATTACATCAGCAGAGTGGCAAAGACCTCTGAATTACCACATCTGCCCACAACTAGGACACATGAAAATCAAAGACAGTAATAACAAGCATGATATTAACAAGAAAGTATCAGAATTTATGCAGATTTCTTAAAACACACTGCCCTCAGACAGGATGCTCCCCCTTCCAGAGGCTAATTATATTCTGCTAACCCTCTGACCTTGACAGTTTGAGGGCTGAAATGAGTCTAAGGCATGAAAGCCAATTATTTTGCAACAAAGCACACAAGTTCAAAGCATACAGATAAGAAATATTTTTTTATTTTTACCCTCTTTTTTTTGTTACAAGTATTACAGAGTTATTGTCTATATGCCTCAGAATCAGAAATGAAACTCTGTAGATTCTATGGGGTTTATTGGCTCAAGAGAAATTTATGAATTATATTCTCTGCTTCTTGGCCAAGTACACTAAATAATTAGAGAACACCTTTTTTTTTTTTTCTACGTGGTGTATTTCCTACCATTTGCTGACTCATGGGAAATATGTGCTTTTACTGCAAGAACCATTGGAAAGAGTGCATCTTCCCCTACAGCAAACTCCCAGAAGACACAAACAAAGCATTTGGCAAAGCTCTCCAGCTACAAAGACGTTAAAAACAGCAACTCCTACGAGCTTATCACCTACCCTCTTTCTTCAGTTAACTCATCCAGAACAGGACGATATAAGACCCAGTCAAAACCTTTCATTTCTGGATTCTTTTTACTTCTTGGAAGAGTATCTCAACCCCATCAAACTATCAGGAAAGTCGATTTGGTTTCAGTATAAAGGCAAGAAACAACAAGGCCACACTTTCCTAATACACAGGCCACCTTTTATTAGCAGACACCTCTTCCTCTAATTATATTTAACTAAACATTATCTGAAGACAAAAAACCTTCTCTGTTGCATAGTTCAACTTGCATGAACAGCTACTCTTTGAAGACATTTCATTTAAAATAAAAAGGCAGAACCTCCCGGGTCTGTAGCAACATGAACTAGTACACAGTTCAAGAAAAAGTATTTATAACAAAATAAAGACACCTCCTAGATGCATGCTTTTAGCTGTTCAAGGCATTTTATCCACTTTACCAGTGAGTGGCGTATTGTCAATATAAATATATTTATATGCACACATATATAAAGGGTACACAGTTGTCACTTAATTCAGTTTGCACTCAAACCCAAAACCAACAAAGAAAAAAAAAAACCTAAAACTTTTTACCCACTTTTATACAAAGCAATTTAAAAAGTTTCCACAGGTGTTTTAGTACGGGCAAGAACACTCACACTAACTTATTAGGAATTACTGCAGTAACAGTTGATGAAAACTCTTCTTTTCCAATACGTCTGCAAATTATCGAATTAATTATAAGCTACATAATGGAAATACTCTAATATACTTCCATTATGTGCAACTTGAAAAAACTGAAAAGCTTCTATGGCAAACTTTACTTCTTATTACTCTTAATTCTTCAGCATTTTAAATTTTACAACCACCTCTTTTAATTTTAGAATAGAAGTAAGACTCTCACCTTCACCAGAATAAATACAATGAAAGAGAACAATTGTCCCTTCCAACCCAAACTATTCCATGATTTTTCTCCTTACCACTGCAATTCCTCTCCAAGCTTCTTTGAGGAATCTTCTGGCAGCACTTTATACATATCATCTTCTTCAAGCTTCCGTTTATGGCCAGTAATAAATAAGGGATTCAACCACCTAGTTAAATACAAATTATTAATAAACTGATCAGCAGACCAAAAGAATAATTATTTTACATATTAATTTAATTAATTTACCCTTTTCCTTCCTCCTTCTGAATCACTCAATATCCACATTTATTTCATTGTACTTTTATTTAAGAATTAAGTCAATCCCTATTTTACAAATGGGAAAGCATTTCCCATTTACTGAAACTGTTTATGCCCCACAGCACCTTACCCCCAGGCATCCAGACAACCAGCACAACTCTTCTTGGCCTTGAGGCAACTGTTTTCTTACAGTGCTTCCTTATACTCAAAAAAAACCCCCAAACTTAATCTAAACTTTAAAATATTGGCATAAATAAAACTGTAATACATAATAAAAGACATTTTTTGTAATATTTACTTGAGGAGAAAACTAGATGCTGTTCAACTGCCATCTTGACAAGTATTAAAGGTTAGCAATTTAAAGACAACCACTCAAATGTAAAAATGGGTAAACAATGGATTATTACTAGATCTCAGCCGTATCTGCAAATATAAACAGAAGCACACTCACACAATGTGCAGATTCAAAAAAGGAAAATACTGTCTAGCAGTTCAACTTCCATAGTGAACAGATTTTTAAAAGCTCTGTATTTTATGAGAGCACTGTGAAGATAAATTATAATAGTGATACTGTAGGTTTGTTGAAAAACTCTGTTGTTAGAACAAATAATACTGTCAGAGAATAGCAAGATTAGCTTTTATGCATCTAGATCCTTCTTCGAACCTGAAACACAGGTCAAGGAGGTCCAAGCAGTTTCAGCTGTGCTTCACAGAGCACAGAGATGCATGGCAGAAAGCACCAAAGTGACCAAGGTCATGAGATGGAGCAAAATAAAATGACATATCTGAAACAGGCATGGCTTAGTGGGAACAGGGGAGTTAGGGAACTTGCAGTTTTCCACTTTTTTTGTCTCTCTATTGAATCCATGGTATTTGGTTTCCAGAAAAATGTGTATTTTGGCTCTCAGGCTTATTTCCTACAAGTACTTTCTCAACTGGTCAACACCATCAAAACCATGAAGTCAGGGACGGATCTGTTTTGGAAAAAATACTCTTGTGCTCAAGGCAAGCTGTTTGTCTGATCTCAATTGCCTGTGAAAGTTCTTAATTATTGCTTAGTTTCTGATACTTAATTATTCCCCAGCTTCACCAACACAGCTCTTACACAAGCACCTGGTGCACTAGGTGAAGAGTATTATTTTCTGGAAGGCCTACATGTGAGAATTCAAAACTGGGATGGTTTACAACGAGGGTATTTATTTATTCACAACCACAACGCTGGTTATGAACACTTACCAACTAGCTTTACATTTCTTGCTCAGGCATGTTCCAACTACATTTTGTATACACTGGTTTATAAGCAGCTTGTTGATTAGAGTGGGTGGAGGGCCAGACTGAACCTTAGAGAGGGGGCTTAGAGAGTTTCTTCAAAGATAGGACTGTTGCAAAAACCTTTTTCCCAGGCTCCATGGCAAAACTCCATGTAACAAAGGGGATTAATGGTGTTTTTCCTTCACTGCTTAGCATGTTAGCACAGTGTTTTTGTGACTCATTCAAAAATTAAGTCTCTATCTTCAGAGTAGCACTTTGATGCCTAATAGCCCTTTTTAAACTCTTGGAGTGAATACTGTTTATGTGAGCTGTTAACTCCTCAATGTATGTCAAAAGTACAATTAGAAGGTACTTGTCAGACAAGCCTATTGCTTGGGCTGTATGGTCAAATAGCATCAGCACCCAAATCACCGTCACAACTTCCCTACACCCCTGACAAAACGTCTCAAAGAAGAACTTCTGACTGGTTTGACACAAGGAATCTGCTCCATTGAAACATTTCTTCTTGGGCCTCCATTCTTGCAGCTGACCACAGGTTAAAAGCAGAACTGAGGCAAACAACCTCAAGGCCATTCAAATAATTTCTGCCTGCTGGATGAGAGAGACTCTCTTTGCTCCAGGACAGAGGGTTATGGGAAAGATCTGCAGACTTCAGCTGACTCATGAGCCGATACCAAGTGTTCCTGCTCTTGCAACATCAGCATTAGCCGATGGTGTACTCCATAAACAAGCCACAGGTCTCCCTTCAGACAGAGAGGCTAGAGTAAAAGTTATCTTTCCCAACTACTCTAGCATGAGAATCGGGATGAGACAACCCTTTCAGGAAAACATAGGGATAAATCCTTCTCCCATATATGAAAATGGTTATGAGGTTCCACTGGCTACTGCTGCCAAGGTGGTGAAAACAAAAATCATTCTGACATTTAACAAGGAACATAAATAGCATATTTATTACAGAATCACAGAATGGCTGGGGTTGTTTAAGAAGGGACATCTGGAGGTCAGCTGATCCAACCCCTGGGCCACCTAGAGCTGGTTATACAGGATAATATCCAGACAGCGTTTGAAGATCTCCACATAGAGAGACTTCATAACTTCTCTGTCAATCTGTTCCAATGCTCAATCACCCTCATAGAGAAAAAGTGTTCCCTGATGTTCAGAGGGAATCTCCTGTGTTTCAGTTTGTGCTCCTTGCCTCTTGACCTGTCACTGGGCACCACTGAGAAGAGTCTGGCTCTGTCTGCCTTGCACCCTCCCCTCAGGTATTTATATACATTGATGATCTCCCCGTTCTTTTCCTCTCCAGGCTGAACAGCTCCAGCTCTATCAACCTTTTCTCACAGGAGAGATGCTCCAAACCCTTCATCATTCTTGTGACCCTTTGCTGCACTCTTTCTAGTATGTCCACGTCTCTCTTTTACTGGGAACCACAGAACCAGACTCAGGACTCCAGCTGTGGGTTTATCAGTGCTGAACAGTGCCTACTGCTACATGCCATTATCGGCATGTAACACAATGCAGAGAGGAAAATAAAAGACACTTTAGAAATACACTTAAACATACACCTTTAGAAAACAAAACTATACTCTTAATGTTGCTCTGTAGAACACTGTTCTTCTACTTATACTTTTCGAAACACAATGAAAAACCACAGGCAGTCAAGAGGAAGAATAATAGAACAATGCTTCTGTTGAAGGCAACTGCTCTACCCTGTGAAAAGACACAAGCTGAAGGACTGAATGGTATCAAGTCTATAGGGTTGTTAAAACCATCTAGTTCACTCTTTGCCCTTAAACTCTCAAAACAACTTACTGATGATACGCCCACCTCCACTGAGTTCTTATGGTTTGCAGTAAATCCCTTCCGTCCCCCCTTCTCCACACCAATCACTGTACATACTGTGTGACTGAATTTGAAAATTAAGTAGCAAGTGGGAGATGACAGTGCAGGGTAAAAACTGCCAAAAAAAAAAAAAGCCTCAAAGTTTTCCGATTATTAGTTCCAGTGAGACCTAGTGCAACTACAAAACCTTTCACATTTTTCTGCTAGTTAAAACCATAATTTTGAAAACAGTAATATATTACACTACAACCTCTATCTTAACATTAAAGAAAGCAAGGAAAATCAATCCACTAATACACAGAAAACTGTGGTAATTAATTTTGTGACTCATTTATTATAATGGACAACATGACAAAGACTCAGCACAAGTCCACATTTCCATAGAGTTAGGGAAAAAGCGCATTTAAAAACCCCAAAATTTTAAAAAATCACTTATTGCTGAGCTTTCTGACTAGTCTCCCCAAAAATACTCATCTTTGAGAGCTATTGCTACGGAGGTCCTTAGGAGTACAAAAGCTGTTTAGCAGTATGTTGTGTCACTATAGAATATACTTGAAGATTTTTAGAAGAAAGTTAAAATTTTTTCTTTTCAAATTTCAAATGACACTTAGTCCTTCAACAGCTTTTATACCACCAATGAGGTTTTCCACAAACTCTCAGCAGAGAGGAGAGTTCGTGCTTCACCGTAACACTGATGCATCCAGAACTTTACGCTGGAAGGCCTACTTTCAGACAGAACACTTAGCACATGTCAATACTCAGTCACTGAAGTTTCCACCAGGATGCCACATGCAGATGATGGAATCCCGTGCACTTAAAACAGAGCTGAGACCAACCTACTTCACACAACCTGCTGTTACTCAAGTCACAAGCTGGTAACAAGCAAACCAACCAAGCCCTTCGCTTGCCTGAAGGCTTAGTTAAATTAGAGAGTGCTGTTAAGAGGACTGTTAGAGGAAGCTGGCAAATAAAGCAATGGCCCTACATAAGGAACATCCCTGAAACCTCAACCTAGCCATAAAGGAAGACTGCTCTTTTAGAGTGGTATGGCTTTTGTCCAAACAGAGATCAGCTAACACTGACCTCTTCCAGGGGTACAAAAAAAAGCTCACAGAAAAGTAGGATTTACGAAACCAGAAACTGTGCAACCTGCATTACTCTTTCATAAAAAAGGGTTAAATAATAAAATTAAAGATGACCTAGAGAAACGGAGGGAATGTACAGACAGTGATGCAAACTACTCCTCTTTCCCCAAGGATGGACATAAAATGGACTCACTATCAATCTATTTTACCTGAAGAAAGACAGGAGCAATGCAGTGGGGAAGAAAGACTCGCACCTCAGTCCCACATTTCTGTATTTCTTTCCAAAGAAGCAGTTCAACTTAAATAAAAATGGGACCCCTTAGTCGCTGTCTTCACTTTTCCCATGTAACCTACTATTTGCTAAGAATTTTGAATATTTGTTTCTTACACATTGCTGTATCTTATTACTCTTTCAAAACACATCATTCACATGATACCTTTCAAAGAGCTTAGCCCAATTTTTCCTAGCATGAGTTACACATAAAAATGTGAATATCTGTAAGACTCCTGAGTACCTTCTGTTCTGCTGGGAATGTCTCCGTTCTATCAAGGCGATTAGCTGATCAAAGACATCAGCCTGGAAAGATGCCCAGAATTAGTCCCTGTTACTGCCAGAATACTGATGTCACTACGAATAAAGATTAAAAAAATACATTAAAAAATCACTCTGTAACCTGGTGCAAACCAAAGAGATAGACAACTGCAAAATGGTAACTCACTACTCTGACCCTAAAAAGCTTTTCACCTCTGCAGCAGTATCTTGGGTATTGATAAAAAAAGAAAGTGATTCATTTCTGAAACAGCAAATACACGAAGATCACAATATAAACATTCACTTCCTGCATTTCCCTACGCCTGGGCCCTGACATTACACACCCTTTCAGATTACAACACAATCAACTAGCCACAATTCGAATTGTTTGCTTGGGAAAGTCCAATTTTTACTATCTGTAATTAGAGCAACTCCACCAAGATTTTGGAAAGCCTCTAAGATATGCAGAAAAAGCTAAGACCATGTTTTCTAACCCTCCTAAGAGAAGTGAGACCTCAAGGGGATGACTCAAGTCAGCCCCCTCTTCACAGAGACAGCATATAAGAGAAACAGGCCCAGCTATCCAAAAGGTAGAGTCATCAGGCATCAGACTAGACATGCTATTCTGTTTCATACATGAAATAAGATTTCCTAAACAAGAAAGCTTTTAAATTAGGTTTCCCATTGTCCCAGAATAACTTACTATCAGCCAAGGAAGAAATGCATTACAGATAGGTACACTGAACTAATAGCACTATCCAGCTTAACTGGTTCATTAACCCAGGGATGGGACCTGCTGTGCCTCTGGATTTCTATCATGTCCGGCTTGCAAACGCTCAAAAAAGTACCATTCTCACACCGCAGAGCAGACTTGCACAACTTTCTAGAAACCCAAGCAAGTTGTTCATGAACTGAGAAAGTCATCAACTGAAAAACATCAGCTAAGAAGCATCTGCAATTACATTACAAAGCTGACACAAATAAAAAATGTCCTAAGATGAATAGATGTGTCTGTCAGGGCCCTGGGTGCACCCACAAGCCTCAGTTGCCTTGATGAGCCCCACAACAGTCACACCACAGTCAGGCACTCACATATTATGGTACCTTCCTTTGTACAAGTGAAAAATTTGGCTATCAACAGTATTACAGTAGCCCCTGCCTTTTAGTGGACAAATCAGAAAAATCAGACTACACAACCTACTTTTCTAATTAGCAAAATCTTTTTCTTGGTCTTTATTTGTAATTATAGGCAGAAGTTTAATTTCTGGGTAATTTTACAGCACCCAATCAAAGCCACATCCAGTATACTCTCATCAACTAATTCCGTAAGGAGGTGGTTTATGAACTGCATTTTCCCCATTCCTCTTAAGCTTATTTGTGCATTACATTACAAGCATCATCTGTTTACACTCAATGTCCAATTATTTTTCAACAGTTGCACAGAAGAGTCTTTGTTTACTCAAATTCTTCCGTAACACTAGGATTTCATCTTCTCGAGCAGCTTGGAAGCACTACTTCAACTACTAAGCTGCAAAGTAACACATATTTCTTTCTCTTTAATAATCTACTTTGGAGATGGGGTTTTTTGGTAAAGTAAAAGGTATTTCCTCACAGGCCCTTTGGATTATAAATCCACTTTGCTTATCTTCCCTGGCTTACCTCAGGTGTCTACCTGCTTCCTTGTTCTGTTCACTACTCCCCTTCATGACCTGAAGTTCTACCCCAGCAGTGCAATTCCAACACCGCTATGTGCTTGCTCTCAGTCCAGAGGATCCCTGCTGGGATGTGATGTACAAGAAGGACACACGCTCTCCAGTGTTATTTTGCAAGAATTCATAAATACTCTAGGCAACAGTTTATAGTCATCATGTGATTTATTTTTTTTAAACCTCTATTACACATGCTCATCCATTCTCGTCAGTATCTCGCCTTGTCCCAGTTCCCCTTATGAAGGCAGTTGTCCACAAGCAATAAAGTAAACAGAGTAAGTTCTGGTATTTCTTCAGATGCTTTTCAACTAGTGTTTTGGTTGCAACTTCCCTCCCCAGCTTACTGTGGCTTAAACAGCAGATTTTCTCACTGCTTACAGAAGGACAAAAATAGGAATACAATGAAACTACTTCAAAGCCATATTAACTCAAAAACACCCTTCAAGCTTTCAGTTTCAATACCAAACTGTATTAACCTTTGATACTCAGCTCCATCTCTTCTTCCAAGCTGTTGCTTATCCACAGCACAGTGTAAGCAGCTAAGCTGCTGAACACCCACTTTCTGGTGCTGACAATAACTCATTTGGTATTTGACTGCATTTATTGCAGGCTGGTTTCATGCTGTTCCTCTACCCCACATCAGCCAGGTATGAAATTACCTTATTAATCTAACATAATTCCTGATATTACAGGTGACAAGAAGAAGAAAAAATTGGGCAAGAAGGGAGAGGGGGAAACATACTGCAACTAACATTTTCTGCAAGGCCTAGAAGCAGGGAATGGAGGAGTAGCATCACCTGTACTTGACTATCACTAAAATACTGGTTCCAAACCCAGCATCCAAATGCAAAGAAAAAGATCCAAAATACCAAAGATTTGATGCAAAGGTCTGAAGATTGTTCTTTATAATAATAAATTTTAATACAAGATATTTATTGAAGTAGGACCTAATGGTGGCAATTTCTGAATTAAGGTGCTTTCTGGCAAGCAATGGAAATAGGAAGAATTAAAATCCCCTGTGAGGTTCACATTGATATTACAAGCAGCTGGGTGCCAGGGATACAAAACAAAACAAATAAAATCAATGACTGGTCTTTCTAACCTTCTACTTCCAAAATCTAATGGGGTTATCTTCCTCCTCCTCTCTACATAAGGTCTTGTGAATTTTCCAGAAGCAGGGTGGAGAAATTGTTTTTGGAAAAAAAAAGAAAAAAACAACAGCATGACATCCTCCTAATTTTGAAGTTCTGTAGGAATTAGAAGAGGGACATTTTCTCTCACAAATGATAGAGCGGGCCTTACATAAGCATTCCAAAGGCAAACTGTCTTGTGTTTCGCTATACTCAGTTCATCTAATTGCGTATCTAAGCACAGATATTTACAGTAGATAGCAAATGCTAACATTCCAAAAGTTTATACACACTTGTCATAGTGGATATAATCTATCTAGCGCTCCTTAACAGCATATCTCAACTTTATTAGCTCGTAAACAATGATTTTCAAATAAAATTTTCTTTTGGGTAATACAGCTTTTTTGAAAATAAACAGAAGTTACAAATGAATGCAGTAGTTCAAGAGACCAAATGATTCAAATTTGACTACAGGACACTAAATATCTGACAAACAAACAAACATGGCATTATGTTTAAAAAAAAGTTGTGTGATCCTCAGTCTTCTTTCAATCAGGAGAAAAAATGAAGCAAGTGTGATTTCAGTCTTTGAGTACTAAAAATGTGTTTTCTGTTTATCTATACTGAAGACACTTACACATTTATTCTGAGTTTCTTACAGTACTAAATTGTCCTCCACCAGTAAGTCACTAAATGAACTTAATGTTAGCTACCTCAGAGATCTTTATAAAGATGACATCACCATCACCAATTTCAAGCACTGACAGTGGGAATTAACTATATACCAGGCAAAATTCCAGACAAGTCACAAAGCTTGATGCTGCCTGATATTTTCATGTGAAGTAAATGTAAAATCTTCACAGTCAAATCTATTCACTGATACAGTAAAGAAGACAGATCAGTTTTACTGGTGGCACTGCTGGAGTCAGCTGGAATAGCCAAGAAGAATGATCAATTCTTTAATAAGTTCTTTCAATGAAAAGCAAGAAACACTTTTGAGACAGCCAAGTTAGAGGACTAAAACGCAGTACTTAGGCTTACTGAGAAATCCAACAAATCAGTCAGTGACCCTTCCAATTGAAAGTCATGGGGGTGAAAGAGGAAAAAGCTATTTACACTGCTACAAGAGAGGTGTGTGACATGACTGCATCTGATCAGACAAGCAGCTACGTACTGTGCAGCCATTCCTGAAAATCTTGGGACTTACATGTCTATGCTTATCCCATTCAATTCACACTTAAACCCAAAGATTGTTGGTTTATTCTTCTCCCACTGCACTCCAAGTCAGAGCCATGAAAAAGACTTAGTGGTTTTGTCATTTTTCCCACAAGCACACACTTAGTAAGCCAAGAACAATCCTGTCAAACACCAACAGGTAATGATAAACAATCATTGGTTTATTCCTTGGAATCATAACTGTGTGGATGCCTTGGAGCAAGTTTTCAGTTCATGTTTTAATGCTGTTACTGTAATGGCAATTGCCCCATGTCAAGTGATGATGTAAAAAGGCATTCAGCCTAAGGATGCTGAATGTGTCCAGTGCTCCAAAGAAGCCAAGAACTTGTCATAGTCATGGTAAGTCTGTGACAGGTAAGTAATTACTATTATTATTAAAAATAAATTATAAATTTATATGAAATTTAGAAGGACTTTAACTTCTTTTACTTCTCTGAACAAAAGTGCAGGATACTCTTTCAAAGAGTGTTCCAGCTTGCCCTCCTTCTCATGTCATTAACATGATAAAAGTTACCCAGTGTTTTAAAAATTTAATCATAGCCTGTGTTTCGTAACTTTCCACTAACATGGATTTGATGCCTGAACAAGAGAATGCATAAATATCCAACTGCTATATAGGAAGATCATCTTTAATAACTCAAGGGAACAAATGCTATAAGCAAATAGAGATACACTTCCTAATTAATGAACATGCAAACTCAGAGTTGGTTTAATAGAAAATTAAAATATTCTTACTATGTAGAGTTATTAATTTAATAATCCCCACCATCCACAGCAGAAAAAAAATGTGAAAAGTGTTATTCTCAACTGCAGAAAGCATGGACTATAAGGCTTTTTAAACTCCTAACACTTTCTATAATGAGTAACTGTTTAAACATGAAAAACACCGGACTGAATTCTTTCTTCCTTGGACAAACCTAAAAGAGAAAGCAAATCCTCCTACTCGTCCTTCAGAATCCTCATTCTCACCAGCAAGTTGAGCCAGCAACAAAAAAAAAAAAAACAACAACCTAAGAACAGAGATGAAGTAAATCAGAAATACACCCAAGCACTCCGAACTATAGGTGAAATACCAGTCAGAGCTTTAAAAAGTTTGGTGAGCATAGAAACTTGTGACTGAAAGTCAGGGTTACAGTAACATCTGGAACATCCAGAACACCGATTTGGGCTTCAATAACCCTGTCTTAATATGGACAATTCAGCGAGAGACATAGAAGATGAGAATATCTTGCAACTGCCCTGATTTCATACTTCTGTCATAAATAGTTTTAATTCTAGTAACATCCAGACTAACATTACACAAGGTATGTATTATAAAAATAACAATATTAACACACAATCCAGATGCTCCTCTTTCCCATGAATGTTGTACTAAAGTGTTTAGTGTTCATCATGCTCATACTTGCCAAAGTCACAACCCAAAAGCAAGAAGACAAGCTTTGAACAATGGCAGAAGAATGCGTCTTCAGCCTACACACTCATTATCTGAGTTTTATAATTCAATGAAAACATGACTTCCTTTCTCCTGTGAGCTTGATCCTGTTTGCACCAGGCAATAATTTAAGCTTTTATTCTTTACCACTGGCAAAAAATCAGTGATTCCTTAGAATGGCAAAACTGCACTGTGGAGCAAAAGGTAAGCAAAATAAAAATACAAAGGACTCTTGCCCTTCTATCTGCAATACCCTACTTTTTACCCCCACTGACAACCAGCAGCCAGCACCTGGGATTTGGAGAGCAGAGCAGGCACAATTGAGCAACAACATCATGGTGGCTCCTGCTACTCACAGGATAGCTCTCCTCGAGCACTGTTTTTCCAGTTCTCCAGACAAAAACATCTCAGAACGTCCTGTGTGAAATGGCAGCTGAAATGAAGCAGTACTCATAAAGCTATCGGATGGCTACACTCTTTGTAGAAAGGAAGAACAATTCTTAAAGCTATCCTCAAAGCTAGCTTTATAGCTAAATGAAAGGGTGTTTTAACACTTCCTTAATTTTATGTAAAACAACATTAAATTGCAGAAAAGTGACAGCCCCTGCTTACTCAACCCACTGTAGATATAATTTCCGCTCAAAATTTTCATACTAATGCTTGCTGGCTAGTAAATAACAAGGATATACTGGTGGTAGTCACGATCACGTGCAGCGCAGGTAAGAGACTTTTAAAAGGGTATTTTCACAGCTGTGAATTACACTGCTATAAAACATGAAAACCAGTATATTAGGCAACTTCTAAAGCTTTGCATATCCCACTAAACCCTTTTTCAAAGCACAAGCCCTACAGCTGTACACTAGCACCTGACTGCAAAGCATGACATCCCAATCAATCTCCGGACTTTTAGCAGGCCTATCATCCCACAAGCATGGACTTTCATCTACTTTTCCCTTCGCACAGTAGGAACCTCCAAACATGTCTAGGGCAAGAGCAATCTTTCAGGTGCTGGCCTAAAACTTGGGAAATTTAAGGTACTTCATTATTGCTGTCGAATACTTCTCTGCAATACATGCAGAGCAATGCAAAAGTCCTAAAATAGAATGATACGAGCAGTCAGAAAACCAGCTACAAGCACTGCACACTTCCTTTTTCACAACTAGCTGGATTGGTTTTGGCTGAACTACCACTAACACCACAAGATCCCAGCAAGGGAAAGGAAAAAGACGAGAAGCAGCTCTGGAATGCTACGTGGTCAACTGAGATTCATCCCATTCTGACTGAATTTCCCAGCAAAGCTGCTTCCAACATGGGCACCCCTGCTGTAAAAGAAGAAATTAAAAGTCAAAATGTTGAACACAGGGAGCTTTGCACAAGCATACAAGCTGGGATTTTGGGGATTTTACTTACTTATTTTACTTCTTTCATTTTGCACATGGTACCTCTGAAGGCATATCCTTGACTAAAAAATATGTTTAGCTAAAATTTGTCAGGGCTTTTAAAATCCCCCACGTTCCACAAGGGGACTTCTGCACCTGCTCAGAGCTGCTTATAGGATCAGAGAGTTTTTTACTTGTCTTTCAGAGGCTTCCAAAAGAAGAGCCTCACCTGCCACGCTCTCTCTTCCTTCCCCCTCCTCCACCGTATCACACAACACAGCATGTGAGCTCTGGTTCAGGCTACAGAAGGTGAAGTAGGAAAAGCGCTACCTCTCTAAGTGCCCTCTTCCGAATGGGATCTGGTAAAACAAAGAAGTCTGAAGCTCTCCCGTTTCACAGTGCGCATCTTTTCCTATTATATTTCAAAGCAACTAAATTGTTGAGCTGCAATTCCTCACCACTTTAAGTACAGATACATACCCATGCTGAGGTCCCCACTAATAAGAAAACAAGCATTAACTTTGAACTGCTAGTCACTTGGTCCCGTGAAGTTTGTGGCAACACCGCCACAACCCCAGCCTTTGCTCCGTGACACTTCGGGCCCCTGCGAAGAGAAGGCAGCCGAAGCGTGGGTGGGAGCAGCCGGGCTGCTGCCCAGCCATCCTTTACACCGGGAAGCTCTCACGCAACTCTGCGGCTCAGAAACCACCTTACACACGGAGGGGAAAGCCCCTCGCCGCAAGCTAGCCCAGTACGCCTTGCTGGGATGAGCAATTCCTGCCCGCGACCCGTTATGCAAGCGGGGAAGCAGAACAATGGCTGGGAGCAGCCATGCACCCAGTCCCGGGCCGGGGCACCCGGACCAAGAGGCAGAGGAAGCTCCCCTTCTCCCCACATCTCCCGAGGGAAGCACACACGTGCTGGAAGGGGGCGATGGGACCGCGCTCGGCACCGCCCGCCCGGCTGAAAGCTGCCCTATCCGAGATGGGCAGGACCCCGCCTGCGGTCTGGGGACGGCGCAGCCACAGATTATCGCCCGGTTGTCGCCGGGTTCACCTCAGGAGACCTCGCCCCATCTGCGAGCGCGGGGCTGCCCCGGCCGGCGGGGCTGACCCCGCGGGGGCGGGCTGCAGGTCGCGCCCGAGCCGCGGCTGCACAGTCACCGCCGGCAGCGCCCGGCGGAGCGCGGGCAGCGCCGGCCGTCGCTTCCCTTCCCCGCTCCCTCCCTCCCGCCGCCGGCGCGCCCGGACCCTCCCGGGAGCCGTGCTCCAGAGCGAGCCGGGCGGCCCTTAGGCATGGCTCAGCAATCCCGAGCGGCCAGGCCAGGTGAGGCCAGAGGGACTCAGCCCCGGCGCGGCGCCCTCCCAGCCGGCAGGCACCACGGCGCCGCACCTCCGGCGCTGCCCTTCCCCCTGCCCTCCGCGGGCGCTCACCAGAAGAACAGCCGGGAGCAGAAGTTGGCATCCTGCAGCGGGTTGGGCTTCTCTTCGCGGGGCACCGCTTCCATGCCGCCCGCCACGCCGCCCCGACCCACCCGGCGTGCGGCGAGGGCGCAGGACCACGAGCGACTTCCCACCGCGGCAGCCGCCACCGCTCTGCCGCCGGCCGGCGCTGTTTCCGGGAGCGCCGGCACCCCCCGCCTCGGCCCTCCTCCCTCCTCCTCCTCCCGCCGCCGCAGGACGCCTCCTGCCGGCGCGGCTCCCCCGCGGAGCCTGAGGAGGCGCTGGGCAGCGCCGGGAGCCGCCCAGGGCGGGTCGAGCCTCCGGTCGCGGTACTCGGCTCTGCTCCCGCTGATTTCGCGTCTGTGCGCGTCCCTTGCTGATGCAAAGCATCTCTTCAGTGCAGGCAGCCCCAGTCGAGGCGCCCACGCGCCTTTTTTTGGACAAAAAAACACGTCGGCAGTCAGGGGCGAGTCCGGCTTAACGGGACCAAACACCAGCAGAAACGCTTGCTGTCACCGCGTCTTACCAGATGTTGCAAATTCTTCTATTGAAAAACAAAAACCAACACGCAACTCGTTGTTGTTTGGAGATCTTGACGGTACAAAGTAAAGTGGCTAATTGATTCCAGGAGATGGTGCATCACTGAAATCCTCAGTTCTCAGAAGTTCAGCAAATGATCACCACGCTTCTCTCCAGTCATGTCACCTGTGGCCTGCCACAGGGACTCTGATCAAAAGGAATAGAGGGAATTGCAAGGGACCTAAGAAAATAGGAATGAGGGACATGTATCTGAAGTAACCAAAGACCTGCTAATCTCCACGGCAGAATGGTTCCCTGCCATGCCATTATTTCTCTGCAGCCTCAGAAGCACAGGATGGCTGAGGTTGAAAGAGATCTCTGGAGGTCTGCTGGTCCACCTCCCACTGCTCATGGGTCATGTCCAGACAGCTTTTGAAGATCTCCAAGGATGGAGACTCCACAACCTCTCTGGGCAACCTGTGCCAGTGCTCAGTCACCTGTATAATGAAGAAGTGTTTCCTGATGTTCAGAGGGAACCTCCTGTTTTTCAGTTTGTGCCCATTGCTTCTGGTCCTGTCACTGGACATCACAGAGCAGAGCCTGGCTTTATCCTCTTTTCATCCACTATACACAACAATGAGATCCCCCTGAGCCTTTTCTTCTCCAGGCTGAATAGTTCCAGCTCCATCAGTCTTTCCTCATAGGAGATATAACTACAGTCCCTTCATCGCGCTTATGGCCTTTCACTGAAGTATCTCCAGTACACCCATTTCTCTCTTGCACTGGGGAGCCCAGAGCTCGACACAGGACTCCAGGGATGGCCTCACTTCTGAGGAGAGGAGAAGGATCACATCCCTTGACCTGCTGGTAACACTCATCCTCATGCATCCCAGCATACCTTTAGTCTTCTTTTCCACAAGGACACATTGCTGGCTTATGTTCAACTTGGTGTCCACCAGGACCCCCAGGTAGCCGCCTGCCAGCTGGATGGCCCCCAGTCTGTACTGTTTAAGGAAAGTCTGGATGTGGCACTTAGTGCCATGGTCTAGTTAACATGGTGGTGTCAGGTCATAGGTTGGACTTGATGACTTCAGAGGTCTTTTCCAACCTAATTGCTTCTGTGATTCCATGACTGTGATTATCAGTAAACTTGGTGAGGGTGCCCTCTGCCTCATTATCCAGATCATTTATGAAGATGTCAGACAGTTTTGAGGCTAATGTTGACACCTGATGTATAGCCCTAGTTACTGACTTCCAATTAGACTTCAAACAACTAATAATGCCCCTGATCTCCTAGACTCCTTACCAGTCCAACTGAGCCAGCTGCAAGACATACCATCCTTAAGTTCCGTGTATTTCATGCTCCCGGTAGCAACCAGCCTTATCCTGCTAAAATACATTGCGAGTGAAACAATTCACAGGGCTGGTATCTGACTTTCATGACAAGCATCAGAGTTGACACATTGTTGAGATAAAGGAGAGTTGGGGCTATATATTATTGAAGAAACAGCATCAGTTCATGCTTGCAAGAATGTCATCATAACCATAAGTCAGACAAATCAAGCTTAATCTTGCTCTCAGTGAACACCGATGGGGCTGGAAACAGCATGCTCTGCTTGTGCATAGATGGTGTGCCACAGAATTTTGTGAGCAATAACACCTGCAATAACAGCTGCCTGTAGATTCTTCCAGATTAAAACAAGGAAAAAAAAGTACGGAAATGATGAAGTGGTTTGAAAGGCAGGCTTTGACAAAGTAGTGCTTATGTATTCCAGAACCTGAATAATCAATTTAAATAATCTCCCAAAACATCTGAGGAAAAGCTCTTCCCATCCCCCAAATCTGACAGGTTTAGATTTCTGTGAAGCAAATTTGTCTGACTAGGTACTTATAAGAGAATTAAAAGATATGACAGCCCAATGCAAGTCCCAAAATGTAATTAAGTTTGGGTCAAGCAGTAGGAGAAAGGAAGATGTAAATCTTAAAACTGACTTCACCTTTGTGAAGTAGTTGAGCAATGAAAGATTATGCAAACATTTCTTAGTTTGGGCAAGGAAGTAGTAGACTAGTCATGAACAAGTAATTTATTTTCAGAGTACAGCTAAAAGTATTAAAGGAAAATATTACAATAACTTTTTTCAATAATATTGTAATGATGGGAAAAGAGAAAAGAACAATTCTTAAGAAGTATGTTTTTCCTTTGCCAGCATTACCAGTGATGAATGTTGACACTACTTAATTTTAAAATAAATACTAATGTTCACTTCTAAGTCCAAAACAAAAACACTCTACAAATTTTTAGAGAAGGAAAAACTAAAAGGGAAGGGGAAAATAAAATTCCACCAAAAAAAAAGAATATCCTGAAAGCCAAATTAACCTGTAACTCTATCTGCCAAGTGTGCAAGAAACAGTTAGGAGCTGATTCAGTAAGAAAAAAGGTGTGAAGCTATTGGCAAAAGAGTTGCTCAGGAAAGTGTGAAACTGCCCATGGAGAAGAAGGGAAAGGGAAAATAACACAGTCATGAAATTAATAACCTTTCTATTTTAGGAATCAAGAAAAATAACTGCCAGTTTATCCATTGAATATTTTGCTATGGCAACAGCATATTCACGTGGAAAGAGACAAACTAACCATTGTGACTTTATATAAATCTAAATTATCATAGTAATATTGATAATGGTCTAGCAAAGCCAACTACTCAAATAAGGTAATAGCCAAATTAAGGCAGTGGCATCTAACACAAGACGGCATGGTCTCAAGCTCTGCCAGGGGAGGTTTAGGTTAGATGTTAGGAAGAAATTCTTTACAGAGAGGGTCATCAGGCATTGGAATGGGCTGCCCAGGGAGGTGGTGGATTCACCGTCCCTGGAAGTATTTAAGAAGAGATTGGATGTGGCACTTAGTGCCATAGTCCCGTAACTATGGTGGTAGTGGATCAAGGGTTGGACTTGATGATCTCAGAGGTCCTTTCCAACCCATCTGATTCTATGATTCTATGATTCTATTCTATGATCTGAATTAAACCTGTTATGTATATACATTGTTGTAGGGAAATAAATTCAGATCACAGAGAATGTCAGAAACATGCAAACACACAAGATTCCAAATTTAGTCAGTGCACAAGAAAGACAATAGTCAGTAAATAAACATCTTAATGATGTGTGGCCTTATGCCTTCTTTGCTCTACTCTCTTCTCGTTCTGAATACAGTGAGACTGAAACATTTCTTCACATGCATTTTCTATGGCACTTATCGCTAGATTATGAAGAGTTCACAAACATCTGCTTTTCTCAAAATCCTTAGAAGATAATTGAGCAGTTTAAACTGATTTCCAGATGATGAATAAAAGCATGTGGACCTTAAGGCAAAATATAGGCACTGGTCCTGATTATGCAATAGGACCCTAAGGCTTAGTCTTGCGGAGAATGTAGTACTATAACCTTTCCCTTTCAGGTCAGCAGCCATTGATTTCAGGGCTGAACAGTTTCTCCATATCATACCCCAGGCCCTTGAGACACACACTTACAAAATCAAGAAGACATGGATGTGTGTGTCTGAAAATTCTTTATAAAAGGTTTGCTGAGCACTACATGGTATGTCTGAGGCAGTATTAGGGACAGAATCAAATACAAAGCTGTTTGAAAGACATTGGAGGGATTAGTCTTCCAAAGACAAGCTATGATAGCAGAATGTGAAGGCTTTGCAACTGTACATTGTTTGAGTGTAATGTTTTCGATTGAAACCAGGCAGAAAGGCAGACCATATGCCTGCCTGACAAACCAAACAGACAGTGTTGTATCCCACCACGCCGCTGGCAAGAAAGCAGGCTGTCCCGCTGGCTGAGAGCCCAGCTTGTCACTATCCAGTGGCCTGACTCATCATCTGGCTGACATATCCACTGGGGAATAGTTTCTCATCCTTCTGCATTACAGACATATTGGCCTGTTCTTGTTCAGCTGCAGAACAGAAATGTCAATGCTGCAGAACTGATCTGTAGTTTTGCTATTTCGATCTGCTCATCAGTACGTAATGGCAACAGTCTTTCTCAGATGCTTTTCCTATTTATCCTTGTTACCCCACTAGCCATCCCTATTTTCCCTGTATCTTTTTCTACATCCTGTAGTTTCTCATTTATACTAATTGATGTATGTATTCATTCTCCTTAAAGGATGGTGCCATTCAGGTTCTAAGTATAGACACCTTCTTACATTTTAAACGTGGTAGGGTATTCCACACAGCCACAATTTACCACTCCAGAAGGTTTCAGCTCTTCCTTTAACTGTGCTGTACCTGCCTGTCCCATGGTGATGTCTCTGATGCCTTATAGATGACTGTAGTTGCCTATATTTAAGCAACTGAATCTCACCCTTACAATCTTCTCTACCTAATCAGTCTGGGTTTTAAGCCAGAGTGCTCTCCATTTTTGACTATCACATTAAGTTTATTTTGGTCAATATGATTCTTCCTAAATAACTTTTATTCTCCATTCACATTTTTCTATTCAAGTGTCACAGACACACACACATACATGCACACACGATATTTTTGCTAACTTTAATAGTTTAGTTCTTTTGATGTTTGACCTTATTTGCTTTACACAAAAACTATATTAAAACCATTTATCCATAGAAAATAGTTTCTATTCATTATCTGCCAAGATAAATTCAAACCAGTTCCTTTCTATTTATAATAGAAAATTATTCATAAGTATTTGATTCATTAGAAAAATATCAGAAAAGGTTGTACTAAGGTTAAAACTGACACACCTACCACCTGTTTAGTTGCCCCTCACGATTTCATTTCTTGTACTTCATGCCCAGATCCTTAGAGATTGATATTTCTGTAGGATGATTTGGATGAGCTTGCAGCAGGCCTTCAGCAGCAGCTTCCTGTGCTATTAATTAAAACACTGACTTGTGTATTTACAGTATTGCTGTCTTGATCTACATAGCCCTCTCTTCTCCATGCCTTAGCAGCTTCAAGCTCATTTCACTGTTCTACTCTCACCAGCTAATAGACATTAAAATTCTTGCTTCTATTCATTACAGTTTCAAGCCTTCCATTTTTTAAACCACATTTCTAGTATTGATAATACTGTTTCAGAGGAGCAAAGCTTTTTGTTACATTCTCTCTCAACTGGTATGTTGCAATAAATCTTGCACTTTATTTGCCTGCTTCCTATTCTGATCTCTTGCTTTTCTGGCTTAGTACTAGTGCAATGCCCAGGATAATCTCCAAGCAACGGTGAATTACAGTAATAGAAAAATTAAATTGAACTAGTTTCAGGGCAAAGGTGAATCAGCAAACAGAAAACAAACTACTGCAAGTATTGTGCAGACTGTGACTGATGGCCTAGGGAAATGAAGACTTCCCATCCCTGACATTTGAAAAACAGATTGCTTCTGTGAGGAGCAGGGAGTTGGATTCGATGATCCTTATGGGTACCTTCCAACTTGAGATATTCTACGATTCATTGATTCTGTAATCTCTGTCATGATGTTTGCTCAACACAGGCAACCTAGTCTAGGGGTAGGAAGTGGATTAGCTGACCTCCTGACTTCTGCAATTTCTGTGAATGCCAGTGTCTGTGGACTCATTTGACTAGGCAAGATTGCCAGGGTGTTGCCATGACTTCTAGGAAACAGAGGGGAAAATTCTTTTTTAAAACTTCGTCTCAAAGCCTGGGGATGACTGGTTCGCTTCAGTTTGTGTAGGTCTGACCCCAGTGATACTGTGCTCTTGCTATATGTATGAGGATGTTATGCCTAAGAGTTTTTCTTGATTTTCTAAAGCAAAATTTAGGACATGCAGCATTGAAAAACATAGAATTCAAATGGCTTTGGTAAAAAGGCTGTTTTCAAAAGTTACTATGAAGACATGTAACTAGTTATTAAAACCTGTGCTTCTTTCAAAGCTTTTATTAAGTAGAGTATCTTTTGCATTTTCCACATTTATTTATGTGAATACCATTTCCACTGTATAATCTCTTTAATTTGGTGTCGACCTGAATGGGCAAAAGGGAGAGGAGAGAAGTCAGAAGTGGATGCATGGAAGCTCTCCCTTACCTAAGGAATAAAGAAGAATGGAAAAGGCAAATGGTGAGCATTCATAGATTTACAAGCCACAGAGCAAATCAGTCAGCAGGTCCACCATTATAGCCCAGACATTTTTGGTTATTCTTGAAGCCACTGTGCTTCACTGCTAAAATCAGGAAAATAGGTGTTGTACAGGTGGTCAAACAAAACTGTGTTTCATTCCAGAAGAATTCTTTTCTCTTTAGTAATAACAAAAGTAATCAATAAGCTCCAGAAGAAAAGGCACATAATTCACTTTCTGAAAGAAATATCACCTTCGAGGTCATCTGGATCCTGATTGTATTTCATTTGGTATTGCCAGACTGAAGTTTAAGAAAGTTATTTTTGGCAATAGCAAGGGAACAGAAGGCAACACAGACAAAGTCGTAAGTTAGTCCATAGATCTTTTTTCCTTTTGTAACATAAACCCACAGAAAACCTTACTTAAATTGAGTGGCATAGTATAGCTTTTGCCCTGCTGAGGGTTACCAACTATGATGGGATGTTGGACAAAATTAAAATAATTTCTCTTTTTATAATACAGTACTTCTGACCTCAAAATAGAAACTGCAGATGTTGACAGTAGAGATCTTCAGTCTATATGTTTTCTTCAAATAAGAATGAACGTAAAAAATATAACTGTTTTTCACCTTTTCTGAAATGCCTTTGCTACCATCAATGGACTAACCAAAAGAGTAATGTCATCCAGCATCCTGGATGAAGATGGAAAAAGGTTAGAATACTATTAGGTTAATAATATTTAGAGATCATAAAATCATGTGTTTTAATAGGAAATTAAACACGCTCACACTGCATACTGCAAACTTGATTTCTAACTTAACTTTGGAAAACAGAAGGCACAGAAAGGGACCAGGCATTCTAGCAAGATGCTAAGGTCAGGAAAGCAAAAAAAAAAAATTTAAAATCATAATTTACAATTGTTCTTCATTTTTCTGGTGACAAAGGAGGGGATAGTTTACTCAGTTTTCAATAATTTCCTGGAAAGCTAGTTACTCATGGAAAGGGGAAAAGGCAATCCTGTTCTAATGGAAATAAGGTAGAGCCATCTTCAAAATATATCACAGCTGATCTGGGTATGAGGCACTTACCAGCAAGTATAGACAGTCAACTCAGATCACAAACCCCATAAAATGACTGCACACATAGTTACTCTCAGCTGTGGTTAACACAGTCTGTCAACACTGTTATCACTTGGCCTTCCTTAGCTCTTGGCTGCTTCACCAGGGTCTAGCACATATAGGTCTATAGCCCAACTCTTTGTCTGTGTCACACAGAATTTCCACCTTTTCATGGGGCACCCACATTCTGAGAAGAAACAGAAGTTTCTCTGACACTTCTGGGCACAGCTGTCAGCAGACCATGAGTTACCTGCCAACACAGAGCTCCCAAAAGGCAATTTTTTTGTCCACATGTTCTTAGCCTCCGCACACACACTACTGGGCAAGGCTCTTCTTCCTTAATTCTTGCTATTCTTTCTTGGCAGCCTGACACCTGTCTAGGGTATTGCAAGCATGGGTAGACCACATATCAAGAATATAGGAAGCCTTTCTGAATCACATACATTTTGTGAGTAAGAATTTTGTAAAATCTGTAATGTTATTACTGTACTGTATTTGTGCTAAAATCTGTCTTTTTTACTTTAAAATGGTAAATTTAAGCCCAAATACTACAAAGTATTTTGTCTGGAGAAAAAGAGGCTCAGGGGTGACCTTATAGCTCTCTACAAGTACCTGACTGGAGGTTGTAGTGAGGTGGGGTCAGTCTCTTCTCCCAAGTAACAAGTGATAGGACAAGAGGAAATTACCTCAGATTGCACCAGGAGAGGTTCATATTGGATATTAGGAAAAAATTCGTCACCAAAAGAGTTATCAAGCACTGGAACAGGCTGCCCAGGGTAGTGATTTAGTCACCATCCCCAGAGGTATTTAAAAGACGTGTAGACATGGCACTTAGGGACATGGTTTAGTGGTGGCCTTGGCAGTGTTAGATCAGGGGTTGGACTCAGTGATCTTAAAGGTCCTTGCCAACCCAAACGATTCTATGCTTCTATGATTCAAATGCTTATAAATATTGACTCACAGGCTCCAAGTATATGTTTTCCTGTATGTAGATTCTTACAACACCTTAATCACTGTTGCATCTGGGTATCTTCTAGCAACAAGTTTAGTACCAGGTTTATTCTTGCTCTCAGTCTGTTTTGATTTAGTGCAGCTTCAGGCTACTATGCTGACAGCTGTGTTTAAGTTAGAGAAAAAAGGTTGATGTAATATGTATTGCTGTTAGAGCAGAAGGCAGTGAGGTCTTCCTTAGTGTTCCCATACTATGACTATTTGTTTCTCAGCCTCAGACAAACCAAGGTGGAAAATTTTGTCTCCCATAAAGGGAAGCTTGCTCTTCCAGAAGGGTGTTCTACTTCCTCTGTTATGGGAAGATGTTTACCTTGGTTGTTTAGGCATTTATTTAGATCTTCAAGAACAAGCAACGATGCACTTGGAGGGCAAGAACTGAGATCTTGCATTTAACAACAGTTTGTGGAAGACAAAGGAGAGAACAAACCACAAACGTGTTTATAGTATTACGTGTTACCTTGGGAATGTGCACTTTATATTCTGTACTTCATAGTATTTCCTGTGGGCTGAAGGCTTCATGTCTAAGTGCAAAGAATGGGTATAGTCCAGAGGGAACAGGCAGGTGTGTAAATGTAAAAAGGAAAGAATGTCATGGCTTCAGGTGCATAACACCAAAATAAGTCACAGTCTCCTAGTCTGTGGGAGATAAGAAAAAGAGCTACTTGCAATTGCACAAATGCACATGATAAGAAATTCAGGAGTACTCCCATGCCATGACTTGAACTGGCACAATGTAAACTTACACCTTCTGCTCTTCCTCTTAAGCTGTAGAGCGTTCCTGGGAATCCTCTGGATGCCATGTTTGCATTTGTTACATTTTAATCATATTCTTTGTTAGTGTGCACCCCCTTGCCAAACAAATCTTATTTCCATCATCATATCCTCTGCCTGCGTATTCATTCTGATAGCTTTTCAACCTTCATACCCTGTGTCAGAAAGACATAAAAAGGCTGCAGATGTTTTCAAAAGAGGAGTGGTGGTTCCAGGCACAGCACAGGAGGAGAAATAACCATGAAGTTAGAAATGTCAGTGTAAGAACAGCTGTGGCAGTAAGAATTACTAGGTGAACCACAGAGAATAAGAACAGACAAAGGGCTAGAGGCAAGTATTTATCTAAGGCTCAGGGAGAATGGATTCAAGCTGGTGCCAGAGAAAGAAGGAAGTAAAAGGAGGTAGTAGGATAGAAGACTGAGCATAATTTAAAATTTAAAAAAAAAAAAAAAAGAAGAAGAAGAAGAAAAAAAAGAGAGAGGTGAGGTTACCCATGAAAGGGAGACAGGGAGGAGGATGGTTGTGTCAGGTTCTAAGATGACCAGCAGATGGTGAAGTGTGGAATAGCTGCCTTGTCCAACAAGCCCAGTGTATGCATCAACTGCAACAACTGAAATTCAAGACCAAGCTGATAGAGAGGAAACTGCTTTACAAATGCCATCAGTTGTGACCAAGGGCAGGCAGGAATGAGTGGAATAAATTTGTGTGTATATAGACTCATATCTCTGTGCATGAGATAGCTTTAGGCTATATCAGAAGTCATAGCTGTAGTTCTGTTTCTGTAAATAAATGCATTTCATACCCTTCAAAATACACTTTACAGCAACAAACTCATACCATCATTTCTCCTGCCACAGAAAGTCTGGGCTGCCATGTGTGTCCCTTTCTTCTCCAGGTCATCTTCAAAAGAGGTGACCAGCCATCAGAGAGTTGCACAAAAGTACCACCCCTCTCTTTGGAATAACTAAAAGGAAATACAAAAGATTTTCACGTCCTAAGTGCAGGCAGCACCATGATCATCCTTTCCCAACAGGAATCAGTTTTCCACAATCCTGCCATGCTGCTAACAATGTCACCTGTGCTGATGGCTTTTCTCCCTGCCCTTCTCAACAGAGGAAAACAGAGAGTAAAAAACTTAAGTGAACTCTGTCATTTTCCTACCAGGTAACCTTTACAACACAGAGTTTAAGAGGATCGGATAAATCACTGTCTTCATACTTTAAAGCTGAGCTCCTTTGGAGATTGACCATCCTTTTCATTCTTTAATTGTCCAACACTGACATAGAGCTTCTACTTCAGGAACAGAATTCCCAGGAGCTACATTATCACAGAAAAAGAATAAGAGTAAGCTTGCCAGCTTTTGTTCTACACATTAAACAATGACCCTTTGAATGAGTCATTTAACCTACCAAATATTTTAAAGTATTTTCCTTTAGTAATTTTGGAAGAATGATATTTCCTTATAGGAAGGTCATTCTTTGAAGGAAGAAGGCCCACCCAGGGCTAGACAGCCATGGCATTAGTAATTTTTGCATTGGTACCTTTGTGAGTAGGTGAACTGGGTAAGTGCTCTCCAATTCCTCCTGCAGAGTTTCATATTCAGCAGGAGTGACTCAGTACACCTATCTGTTTTCTTGGCCATGTCTGCACGTAAATTAGAGTGACAGCACCCAAACAGGTAAATAGGAATAAATAGGACTTTTGGAAATCAAAACAAAACAAGCATCCTTCTGAACTCCATGTGGGCTCCAAAGCCTCAGGTAAGTCCAAATATGAGTTATATCCCCAAGCATCCCTACAGCCTTTCCTTATTCAAAGATATTTAAGCTGCTGGGAGTCCAGAGATATAAAGTGGTAGATGTTGTCACTTCTGTGTGAAATAGGTGACATTCTGTGAAATAGGTGACATTTCAGATAATGTACTTTTCTCTGAAGTTGTGGCGACATGACAAAAGAAACGTGGAAATACAGTTCTCATCTTTGCCAGGGAAAAAAATTACACATCAGTACAGTGGTGATATAATACAGCCTAATGCCATAAAAGCCAAGCTGATACAAACCTGCATGTTTCTGCTGGTGCTTCCTTACAGTAGCCAGTAGTTTAGAGTTTTACTTCTAGCTGAGAACTATTATAGTCATAAAGTAAAATGCTTAGGCTAGGCACATCCTTAGCTCCCTAACTGGACACGATGCTAAAAGCATCATTTGAAAAGTATGTTTGGGGTGGGCATACTTTGTAAGAATGACAGCAAGGGATCAATACAGAGGGCAGGAAAGTACATGTTCTTTAGCAGATTGCAGCTTAAAACACCTCACACCTAAATTTCGTGTCAGCTGAACAAGTAGAGAAGAAATCAGAGAGAGACCTATGCTACATTTCTACAGCTAGAGAGGTCTGTAGGAGCAGGATTCCTAACTCATGGCTTGACCAGTGAGCTATCACAGCTCCTAACACTTGTACAGTGAAATTTTAGCTGCCATGGCAACCATTTTTTTCTGGTTGACTGCACTGGATAAATATTCGATTAAACCCTTTTTATTTATGTCTCTAATATAAAAAGTTTCTTTAGTGAAACTGTTAATTTAAAGGTTTTGCTACCTAATCATGCAGCATCTAGCACAGTTCACCCCTGGCCTGGATGAATGCCAGCATAAATAAATAATAATAAATGTCAGGACATAGAGAGAGTCAAAGCAGTAAGGGAAGTGGTAAAAATGGTGCTCTTTTGGCAGTTAGACAGATGGATAAATATATATGAATGATACTTTTAAAATTATTATTTGAGGATAATTCCAGGTTGAAGAAAGTTTTTTATTCAGTCTGTGAATCTGAGCTCTTTATGTTTTTTATCTTAAAAGAAATTTAGACTGAACAAGTGATTTCAAATAGAAGAAACAAAGCATTTTGTTTAACATTAATATTTTTCTTGGCTTTTGCTGTTATTCTCAATTTGGATTTTGTTGGACATGATTCTGTGAATCTAAAACCAATTGCCTTGCCAGAATTACTTTTTTTCCTGTAAAAGACTCCTGAACATTTTGCATCATAAATCAAGAAATGATGATCTTAAGAACCTTCAGATTTTTTTTCTTTTTTTTACTTTTTCTATTTCATTTCTGCATGGCCCCTTTCTTGTCTTTCTTTTCATGCTGACTTGACAACAGAGATAGTGCTGGTCTACCTATCCCGTCTAAAAAATTAAGTTTAGAACTTGTTAGACACAAAATTTTTAATTTAAATTTTATTAGGCCTGAAAAAAACTCTCACTGCCTTTCGCTTCTCTGGGCCCACATTTAAATTTATTGTCTCTGTGTCCACATTTAAGTTTATCTTGAGTTGGCTTTTTATTGACATTCCCTTTCCATGACTACCAGGTATCGGTCACAGCTACATGTTCATGTGTTCTTCTTAAACTCACTCCAAACCAGTGTTTCTAAAATTTGTGGTACATGGTGCATATGAGGATTTTGAATTAAAATTGAATGGTGCATGTTCCTGCCCTGCCCTGCTGGTTCTGTGACACAGTGGTCCTGCCCCTCAGCTCCAGGGGCCACAAGCTCTTGCCAGGTTCACACCTCTTCTCACATAAAACGTTCTGCAAGATGCTGCCCCAAGTAGGACCACAAGCAAACTAGAGCAAACATGAGGAAACAGAAAGTAAAATGTTGAACAGGATGATGGCTTTTCAAACCAAGAATGTTATATTTTTTACTGGGTTAAGGCATGTCTGATTTAAAGGTTCTATGGGTTTGATCCTATAAAAGAGCATTTTTATCTTCTAGAATCTGCACATTCATAGGCTGAGGATGCAAGTATCTGAAGACAACTGAAGCAATATATAATATAACTCAGCCCTCCTGATGTCATTTATGTGTCATATTTATTGCTGGGATATGAAGCTTTAATATTTTACAAAGGTTACTCAGAATAGAATTTTTATAACGAATGTGGTAGTGACAAGATTGTTTTCATAGTTTTTAATACTTGCTTTTTTTACTCTGCATTCTCAAACTTTTCAACTTTTCTTTCCCTTAAGGGTTTCTCTTTTTAAAGTTTGGCACATTCATGAGTTTTTTCCTTTCTTTTGTCTCTTTGAAAGTGGTCAGAGGTCTGCTATTCATGTTCTTTCACATAAAAAGCATTATCAATAACATCTGCACAGGCAGATGTTATTAACTTTTTCATTTTTATTATAAACAAATCTTTATGATTATACAGTTGCATTTCTGTATTAGTCAGAGGATGCAATCAAGATCGCAAGCATGCACTGCTACTGCAACTACCCAACTACTACACAACCCTGCTATTGCACATATTCTTACACAGATAGACACAGCCAGTTCCCTAAATAGCTACACACAACTGTCCCAATCCAGTTGGTCTCCCCTCCTGCCCAGAAACAGATCTGACATATGAAATATCACAGGAGGAAACAAACAAACAAAAAAACCCACCAAAACCCTAAAATATTTCAATGTGATTTTTTTTTTTTAAATTGCAAAGAAATAAGAAGCAACTTATCCCTGCTGTGCCCTTTGTGTTACCTGTTCTTATGCAGAACTTTAATACCAACTGCCCGATTTTAATGGGTATCACAGCATTCATGGGGAAATGCTTTAAAAGAACATGCTTTCTCCCTAGCTGTGCTATCTTGAATTATAAATACACACTTCATGCACAAGTGCTTTAACCGCAGTAGGAAAGATGAGCAGCACTATTAACATCTCCAACAATGATTTCTAAAAATGAAACACTACTTAGTTAAGCAGTTTTCCCAGAGAGCACTGTGTATGATGCAGAGTTCTCACAGGGATGGGACCCAAAGGTGGAGCATCATACCTGTACCACACTCCCCCACAAAGTGCCTGTACCTCATACTCCCCTTGTGGACCTTATGCACCCACTGACCATGTCACATTGTTGCCTCGTGGTTTTTTTAGACCCTTTATCCTTTAGGGTCTAATAGCAAAACGGGAGGTAAAAATCAAGAACCAGCCCTCCAGGCTAACAGCTTTCCATATTGTCCCCCAAGTGTTTTCCTGAGGTATACCTGGCAGCCCTGCTTGGTTCTCTGACCTGAACCAATTCCCGCAGGCCCAGCCTGCCCAAATGCTGCTGTGGGTAAGACCCTTCTGCTTCCCCACTCTATCCCACAGTGAACCATGTGCTTCCATCCATCCCTGACTTTTGTCAGAATGCCTGGATGTCCCCCTCCTTTTGGTTGCTCCAGATTCAGAAGAGCTCATACTACATGAGAGTACAGGGCACATCTTTTTGGGGAACATCTCTTTTTGAGTAACATCTCTTTTTGGGCACATCTCTTAGCAAAGCCAAGAGAAGGAAGTACTTCAGGCAGTTATGACCATCTGAAACAAGACATGTTTACAACCCAGCAAAAGCCAGTTACCATTGCTCATATCCAGGATAAATAATTTTCATTCTGCTCACAAAGACCATGGGCAAATGTAGAACCTTACAACCAGCACTCAAAGAATGGCAATCCCATGCTGCCTGTGGGCTTCCTAAAGCAGTGTAACATGTGGACTGTAGCTCTCAGACCTCCATACAAAACTTAGAAATTTGGCATTGGACAGTTGGCCTTGACTGCCAGGGGTCTGAAAAGCTCCACAACATCAGATGAAACTTTCCTGACTATACCTTTCTCAGAAGACTCCTAAATTAAATGTGCATTTTGCCTATAGCTTTTAGCTCCAGCCAACTCAGTCCAGGCAGCTCAGCCAGCTAATACAATTAGAACAACACACAACTATTTAATGAAAAAGCCCTAAGGATAAAACAAGCTATCTAGGCTCTCTGTAGTGCTTCAAGGCCCGTTCCTGTTTTTCACCCTTGTTGCAGAAGGATCTCACAGTCTGCTGCAAGTGCAGTCCCCTGCCCCTGCCAAAACCAGGCTCTGGTATTCTTCCAGAAGAAACCCATGAAGATTTTTTTCTCAGATATGGGACAGCAGTTTTGTTTTCTGTCAGAGATAGTGCTGTTCCACCTCGCCAGCTCTGGCAGTCCGTGTGCATTTCTAAATGTCCTGGAAAGTATTTTTCCCTCCTCCAGAGCAAGCAGGCTAGACTGTGGGGGCGGCTGCATCTCTGCAGAGGAGAAGCAGTATGTCCGGCCAACACTGAAAGCCTTGTTTGCTAAGGCTATTCTCCTCGGGATGCCTTTGACAGGGCAACACCACTTCTGTACTAGTAAACTAAACACTGTCAGGGGCACAATTTTAGCCCATTTAGGTGACACAGAGTGCACTGAATGATGTTTCTTTCTTGTGCGTCCAGTCTAGCCAGAAACTAGGTAGTAGGAAGACAGATAGCGAGTGGGTCATCTTGTGCCAACTTGTCTCTCTGCAGTGTGTTATCTGGATTATTTGGAGCAGATGAGTGGAGAGCCATGCTTTGAGGCCTCTGAGATGCAGGCTGGTTAGGGGTGGATGGGAAGAGACAGAAAAGACACATGAAACATGAGTAACGTTTGACTTTTCTCACTCATGTTTCTGTTTAACAGCTTTGGACAATTCTGATGCCTACTGTGGTACCTATGCTGAGCCACTTGCTACTGGCTGAAGAAATAGGGGAAGAGGGACCATGTCTAGGCAAACACATACCTGGGAATGTAGTTTAGTTATTGCATTAAAAGTGACATCAGCCTAACAGCATCAGCTAATGCGTACCAACTACCTGGTGAGCAGCATGAGGTCATTGCTCAGCTCTTCTTCAGGAATGCAATAATTTTGTTTTCTATTTTGTCTGCTATTGTTTTTGACATTAATATGTTTATAATAAGCTTGACTCTTCCTTCTGCATTAGTTTGTACAGGACCTTGGCCTTGAAGACATTCCCAGAAGTGCTGTAATAGAACAGTGGTCCCTGGATTTGAGACTGGCAGGGATGTGTAAGTGCCTGGGCTCTACATTAATTTAGGTAATGTAATAAAAATATTTTCTTTACTAAGTCTGTGGGCAAGTCTGCAAACCTGAGCAGTGATGATCAATGATACTTGGACATTAAGGCAAGGCACTTGGTATAACAGCAAAACAATTTCAAAATAAAATCAATTTGGATTTTAGGATTAGCATCTTAATACCTATCCTTCTGAGTGACTACAGGACACTTTGTGAGATGCGATAAATATCTTAAGTACATTATGTTGCCCTCCACAGGCGCAATCTGTGGCACATTTGTAGCATGCCTGAATTGAGTCCATTAGAGATTTTTCAACAAAATCACGATAACAAAGTTTACAAGAAGAACAGGGCTTTTTAAAAGCATTGTTTTCTTTGCATTTTAAATAGAGAGTGATACTACTGCCTATCAGTTTAAAGCATTCCATCCTTTTGAAGCTGCATGGAAAGCATGAGACAGAGATTTTAAAGTAGGCATCATCTACTTTTTGAACACCAAACCTGAGTTTCCAAATACAGGTCAGGTCAAACACCTTAGAAGATGTGTTGGGTTTGCTCCATCTGAATCCTGAGGTAATCAAAAGATTTAAGACTGTCTCCTGAGGAAGGTAAAAGCTCTGCTGTCATTCAAACTATTCAAGAAAAAAGGGGACTGGTAGGCCTGCTGTTCCCTTTTTGCTGCAAAGAATGAAACTTCTGTTGCTTTGAAACATTTGGAAATTAGATTAAAAGATTTTGCAGATGATCGTCAGTCATTAGATATGCAGGAATTTTTAATTTGTAAAACTGGCCTAGTGACAATGACTCCCTCAAGACCTTGGTAAAAAGGAGCGGTACCAGCATCATGGTCACAGTGCAGGCACCTTTTGGAAGCTGGAGGATACAGAGGCAGCGAAGCATCACCACAAGAGAAAGAGCCCAAATCTGCATCCAGAAAGTGAAACCTGCACAGATTGCTTCTGCAGGGTATAGCAGGAGGTATTGATTTCCTCACTCATGTAGAAATTATAAGGATGTTGTGTTATTTTTGCTTTAACATCACCCTGAAGAATCTCAGAAAGTTTTGCACACTGCAGAAGGAGTGTCCCACGAAGTACTGATACCAATAAAGAGGGAAGAAGAAACCAGACAGAAGCTTTTCTGCTTTACTGATTTTGAGGGATAAAGATAATACAAGCATAGACTCTCTATATCAGCCTGTATTTAGATGGTTCCTTACACCAAAATTATTTCAGCTTTTTATCCTGTTACCCTGGATAATATAAAATATACAAGAACTGAAAGATGAGATGATGTTAGGTGTATCCCTATCCAACTAAGTTCTTTACTTGCTAGGCCCCAGGGTCAGGTCTGATGTCTTTTCTCAAGTTATAAATTTTGCATTAGCATCTATGTGGCTGCATAGGGCAGAGGCCAAAGTGTTTCTCCATCCCACT
>JAWWLV010000001.1:76332078-76343731 GCA_035041135.1 Platyrinchus mystaceus
TTTCTCAAGTTATAAATTTTGCATTAGCATCTATGTGGCTGCATAGGGCAGAGGCCAAAGTGTTTCTCCATCCCACTGGTCACATAGTCTGCAGGATTTACCTAGGAACTGGAGGTTTGGATTTACACAGGTCAAGGAATGGGTCTTCCACTTCTTTGCCAACAGCTTTAGTTAATATATTATTCTTCAGAGCTGATTGTTGCCTTTTTCCATACATTCCTCTTTACTAAGGAAGCCATGAACTTCCCAATAAGGAAGCCATGTATCCCAATATATGGTGTATGTACTAAGCACAGGACTAATCCAGGCCTCACTGGGGCCTTTCCTGTAGCTCTTAATAGAGTGCTTAAATCCAGGACACAGACAGCATTTTAGACCACCCTTTGGTATCTCTGTTAAGTCTCACAGATGCCTTAACTCTACAGCCTTCTGGTGCTACAAATCCCAATCATAGTGCTTACATCTCCTCAGTCAATGCGTAACGAACAACTGCAAGGGCACTCCTGACTGGGTGATGACTATCACAAAACCCACATCCGTTATTGGATCCAACCCTTCATTTTGGGTTCATACCAGCATAGCATTTATATGTACCTCCTTTCCATACAACTTCCACATTCCACATTTTCTTTCTTTGTCCTCTCTGACTTTGCACATCTCAAGACCTTTTGTTGTTTACTTTGAAGTTCACTGTGAGTTTTGAGTCGTTTTGATTTTTGGCATTCCTAATGTTGTCTCACTGCATTCTGAACGACAGAGGAGTAGTACATTTCCAATATATATCTGGAAAGTTTGTGAGCAAAAGGAGGAGTAAAGCAGCTCAGATAGCTAACATTTTGTGATTACAGCCATCTATGTCTGTCAAAGTTTTACATTACAGAATGGACATATAATAAAGGACTGGTCAAGAAACAGGAAGAGCTGGCACAACAGGATCAACAAAGAAGAGAGCAGAGAGCAAAAGAAGCTAATCAACTACAGACAGAAACCACAAAAGAATTTGTTGACAAAGCATTATGTCCTTTTTTGATTCTGCCACAGTGATTCCAAATTATCAGTGTTACTTGTGTTATTTATCTTTCAAATACAATTGCCAAGGTTTGTGTTCCTCTGCAAAATTGAGTTAGGTGGGTTTTACCAGTATAAAAATGTCCAAGCAGGACATCTTTTAAGTCACTTGGACCTAGATGGTTTCTTGTCTAGCCACATTTTCCTTCCTTATTTTTTTCAATCTTATCACATTAGTGATATGTCTATCACATTTATGATATGTCTATCACATTAGTGATATGAACTGCCTTAATAATTTCTTTTTTTAGAGCAGCATATATACCCTCAAATGAGTATTTCACTTTCTGTTTCATTGCTTGTATGTGAAATCACACCCATATCTTAGTTTCATCAGAGAAAAGTACTCATAATGCTATATCATCCTAAAGGAGCATTTTCAAATCCGTATCTTATCTTTAATTGTCCAGTTAAGGAACATGATGAAAAAAATGAAGTTAATCTGGTGAATATTTGTTCTCACACCAAACAATGATCTGAATCAGATGTTCAGAACCCTATCCATTCTTAGGCAAATATTCAAGAAGTGCTCATGTAAATAATGCACAAGTGAGCAGTTTGCCCTTTAAACAACTGACAGGAAATTCTTTAAAATATAATAAAGTATAGTTCATATATATAGATATTGAATACATGTATATCTATCAGTATATAGTCAAGTATTTTCTTAAACACACATATACCTAGCTTGTATAAAGTGAGGGTAAATTCTGAACTGGGTTACCATCTGTATCCATATATTACCAAAGCAGTTCTCCTAGTGATGAGTATATGAAGTTTCTCTTTCTCTTCAATAGCAATATCAGAGAATCAGATAATACTTTGAGTTTGAAGGGTCCTTTTAAAGGTTATCTGGTCCAAACCCCTTGCAATGAGCTGAGACATATTCAACTAGAGCAGGTTGCTCAAAGCCCCATTCAACTTGACCTTAAATATTTACAGGGATAGGAATATAAAAACTGTACTATTAATAATAGGATTATATTATAGTGTCTAATACTAATATAATTGTATTATTGTGTTGTGACTGCAGTGCTCAATATAAAGCAATAAATTTGGAATGAGCATAGGACTGATGTTTCCTTCTCTCTTCCTGTCACCCAGCACTTCATGACTAACAAGGTGAACGGCAAACCTCTTAAACCTCAACTGCTTCATACCACTATTATCTGATGCCCTTTTGCTATAGCAAACTGTGAAATTGTCTTTTCCTTCAACTTTACCAATTCCAGTGATTTCATTGCTCCTTGAAATTCCTCTCTAGGTGGTGCTTCAGCCTGTGCATGCTACTCTGTTTACTCAGTTTCTAGGTTGCATGCATCTGGCAGAGACAGCAGCACTTGGCACTCATCTGGAATGCACCCTTCCTTCTTTTAACACCATGTCAGACTTTACTGCCAGTTCTCAGTAACTCTTTTTCTGTTTGTGTAATTGGACCATCATATTGCCATACAGCATAGCCCTTGCTTGTCTGTGATGACAAGTAGTGATGCCTACAGGCATTTAATTTCTTCACCGCTTTACACAATGTTTTTACTTCTTTGACTTCTCCAGAAGTTTTGAGTTACTTACTCTGTCTCTGTAACTTCTTATTGCTTGTCCAACTTCTTGATTGTCGTTTAGGCATCCCATAACTTCCTGGCAGTGCTCAGAATCAATCTGTATGGTCCATCCACTCTGCAGAGGGATTTCTTTAGCATAACTAGTTATTTATCTCACAGTTTGCTGCCTCCATGCTCCCTTAGGTACCTCCTTTTGCGGAGCTCTCCTTTCTCTTAGCCAGATGACATCGGGACTGATTTGCACTTAGTTTTTTTTTGTTGGTGGTGGTGGTGGTTTTTTTAATTTTACCCTAATTTTCCCCACAACGAATTCAGTTTAGCTAAGTGTGTTTGTCTTCATGAGGGAAATGTATTGTCCACAGTCAGATGTGTATCAGCCTTGGGAACTCATTCAGTTTGTAGGTTACAAGAACAACATAGGCTGAAGTAGAATTCACAAACTGAAAACTACAGCTTACCTGTGAAAACATTCTTGCCCTGCTGCAAAGGTGTCAACTGTGTTTAAAAACTGGTATTGGACCAATTTAAAAAAAGATTAATAGTAAAAGAAATATTACATGTTACTGACACAGCATTCAATTAAACAGAGAGAGCAATATATCACATGATCAGCTAATCTATTTGTAGCATTTGGGGAAAATGGTTCAACAAAGGCCTGTAGCAAAATGTTTTCCCTTTTCCAGCCTTGTATTTAAACAGTTCTTAAACTCCTGGCTGTTTTCCAACTTTTGTCTGCTCAGTAACAGAGAAGAGAAGTTTTGAAATAATGGAAAATGCCTTTAACAGGTTAACTTTAAACTTTGCCTTGAACTTCTTAAATGACTGATTAACTTACTTCCTGACAGTTTATAGAAGAAATGAGGGTTGTAAACAGGACTGCTTACTTCTTTCTTATCACTTAAGTATCTGTTTAATTTATTCATCACTCACACACTAACTGCCTAGAAACAACACAGGGTGAAGTGCTTTTGACCATGAATTCCACAGAGTCACATACTAGAAAAGAATCAGGATAAAGGCCAAGAAACCACTAAGTCCCACTTAAACTATGGAAGTGTAGTCTATGGTTCAAGTGGTGTCCACAGGCACTTTCCAGTAACATAAGTGGCTTTCAGTGTCCCACCACCATGACATTCAAGACTGAGTGTGTACTGGATGGGACCTTGGTAGACGATCATCTAAGAATGAGAAGGCAAAGTAACTTAGGAATTTGTATTGCAGTTTATCTAGTAACAGAAATGTGAAAACGCTTCCTAGCATGATATCAATTTAAAAGAGCAAGGTCTTACTGAGGAGGCATCTCTGCCTTAGGCCAAGGTCACTAAAGAGCAGACAAATAGCCCAATCCTGCTGAACCTGGGTAGCTCCTCACAGGCTATGTTGATAAGGCACAATGCTGTGTATAGCAAAAAAGAAGAGTAGGGAGGGATGGGATAATGTTGGCATCCAGTCATCCTTGCTTTTCCAGTCCAAATGAGCAGCTTCTCAGTTATAGGGGGATTTTTGGTGGTTTGGTTTGGTTTTGGTGGGATTGTTTTGTTTTGATTTTGGTTTTTATATCAGTGAGAACGCTCAGGGAAAGTCCAGAACAAGGCCTGAATTTAGCATCATATGTAAAACATGTCTTTGAGCTACTCTGAGCACTCAGCCAACATCATTGTCACTGAGCTGGTTGAAAAAGTAAAAATGTACCTAATGACATGTCTTCTCAGTCTTTCTGTGATCTAACACAGTTTTGACAAAAAAACCCACCCAAAACCCACACCGTTTTGTATGGCAGATGTAGAACAAAAAAAAAAATCTTAGCTCTCAGAAATCTGCTTCAAAGCGGGACCCATTTCTGTATTCTCCTCTATATGCTTTCCAGTTTCATGAAAAGGTGTATGAAAAATTACATGAAGTTTGACCCTTAGCATAGCAAAAATATGTGACAGGATTATTTGAGAGCAATGCACAATTGCTTCCTGCCTATGTATTATCGTCCTCAACATTAAAACAACCTGCTATATTACAATGTTGCTCTGTAGCAAAACCACTTTTCATGTCTTTCAAGCTGGCTGTGTAAATAAAAAATTTTCTGTTCACTCTAGATGTGTGGGATGTAACATACTAATTACTCTGAAAAGAAATTCCTTCTTGTAGTGTAATTCTCTGGCCTATACATTCATCCTTTTGGGTTCTTCTTCTCAGTGCTGAGCCAAAGGCTGGTTAAAGTAGAAGTATCAGGTGGTGGTTCAACAGGATAGTCTCAGTGAAATTCCTCTTGCTGTTTATGTGGAATGTCAATAATGTTTTAGTATCCTTGACTAACTCTTCCTTGAGCTGTGAAAAGTCTACAGAAAAAACTCCAATGCCAAAGTTCAGTATGGCATTTATCACAGCTGTAACAGGGACAATCAATGCTAGAAAAACCCAAAGGTAAAAAAAAATGGACCAGTCTTACTGTCAAAAGTGATGGGGTACGCTCGATATTCAGGGTGATCTCATGTCACCAAATGGCATATAGTAGCACCAAAGAGAAAAGACATGTTCTTCTTCAGAGAGGAGGACAAAAGGACCAGAGAATGAGGACAGATTTAAGTACAGCTGGAAGCTGTCATCTTAAAAGAGTGAAAGCCACACATGTTGCAAAACTGTATGTAGGTCCCACATCAGTATTGGGTAGTATACTCAGGAACTGGAAGTAGAACAGCTGTTTCACTGTAGTGATGTCAGTGCCTACTACTTAAAACATTACATTTTTTTAAATCAGTTACATTCCTTGAGGATTCTTCATGGCATGAGGTTGCAGGACTTCAGTCAATGGTAGGACAGATGTTTCTGCGCTACGTACTTCATGCAGAGCGTAAGAAGCAGTAAATTTTCTACACTGATCAAAGAAAAAGTCTCAGTGAGGGCTACATGAGGTTCATTCTGCTGACTGCTGCAGCTGCATCAGCACTCAGGGACCACTTGCTCTTTCTGTTCTTGCTCTAGATTTGCTATTCTACAAATACACCCACAGACAGTACCTCCAACAGGCTACTGTTTTAGAGCTGCTTGCATGGTGGCTAGTTATGCCTGAATTAATTTCACAGCCTTTCAATGAGTTATTTTTCAAGTGTTGTGTGATCCTTCTAAAATGTTATGGTAATCCGTTAAATAGCTCTGTACAGTTTGGACTCTGAACCTATTTTGCTTGTTGCAATGGTTGTAAGTTTCCAATTAACCAAAAATTAAGCATTAACTGGAATTCCTTAATTGAAAAAATATATGAAAACAACTAATTTTTACAATTAGAAATTAGTAAGTAAGTACTAGTAATTTGCTCCAATAAAGTTGTACCATGACTCTCTTTCTAAACATTTGTAGTGCCTAGGGCCTTTCTTAAATCACTCAAGCATGACAATTTTTTTCAGCCACATTAACTTTCTGTAGCAAATGGTACTGAACTTGTTCAAGTATAATTTGCTTATGTTATGCCTTTTTGCTTACTCACATGACTACAGTACTTTTCTCTCCACACAGTGGCATTACTAAGTCCCTGAGTTGCAGAGAAACATGCTAGGAATACAGATTATAGCTTTCATATTTTGCTTCTGTGGGCTGGGAGCTGCTATTGCTGCTACTGCATCAAATGAGTGGAAAGTCACTAGTCGAGCATCATCTGTTATCACTGCAACCTGGGTCTTCCAGGGTCTTTGGATGAACTGTGCCGGCAATGCACTGGGTGCTTTTCACTGCAGACCTCACCTTACTATCTTCAAAGTAGAAGGTAAGTAAGCATAATTTAACTGGAACACGTGGAAAGCCATGTGTATTGCAAGGTGTGAGCCTGAGGAGAAAAAGATTATTTTGGCTTGTGCAAGAGATTATGTTTAAAGCATTGTGATGAATATAAGTAAAAGATCTTGTAGGCAGAAAACCAGAAACAACTTTTTAGGAATGATATGTATTCCAAGGAGGACAGTAAGCTCTACTCTGTGGTTGGTAATATGCGATAAGTATACTGGACATAGTTTCAGGAGTACACTATCAGTATCAAAACACTGTTAGCAGAGAAATGGACTAAACTGTCTTGCAGCTCTAATTTCCATGCAAAAATAAACATCCTGCTTGCTGGATGGCATGAGGGGGAAAGATAGCAAGGTTTGTGACAGATGTCGAAGTACTTTTTAGTATCTGAATAAATTAGATAGCAAATAACCGCAGCCATGAATACTATGCAAAAATTCATATGCTGGGAATTAAGTGTGCATGTATATACTTGCTGTATAACATGCTAGTAATTTAACTTCAAAGATAGAAGGTGTGCTGTTTCAGAATGTCCATTTTAATGGAAAGTGTTGGATTTGTAAGCCATCTATTAGAGTGTAAAAACAAATGGGGACTTCTTGCCTTATGTCAGAAACAGCTTTTTTCAGAGACAGGGACTGAGTAAAAGTGTACTATGCAATGTGTTTTGTGTTTTCTCTGTGTGTAAAGCACTAAATTGAGAGGTTTGTTTTCTATTTGCTCTTAAGTCTTAAGACAGTAGGCAAGATGTTGTTTTCAGTGAAACTGTATAAGCACTCACGAGGGCATGGGCAGACTCCTCTTTCCTGAATGTGGGCAGCACATGAGCAAGATGGAGTCAGATTAGAGTAGGGAAAAACGCATTAAGACACTGGTATTTTAGGGAGCCAGAAAAGAAATCCAGTCTAGACAGAACCAGTCTTCCAAAGCTTTTGTGAGACCAGAAACAAGCATAACTCTAAGGTATTAACAGCTAGTGGCTGAACGAGATATAAAATGTACTCTTGCGTGGTTGTTACCATGTTACAGAGATATAGTCATAGACTTGCATACATATGGAAACATAGAAACTTGGGGATGTTGCAGATCCTTACCTTTTTTTGCCTCTCATGCCCCTGACACATCAGACGACATGCTACGCTTACAGATGATTTTGAGATAAAACTCGGCCTCATTTTTGTAGACATTTTATGACACCCTGCTTCAAACCATCGCAAGTCACACAAGGGATGTGAATGGATAAGAAGAGCTTTACTTCTTTTAAAGAATGCTGTTTATCGAAAATTACTTGAAAGGCATAGAAACTCACACATACTTTTAAAAAGTGAATATTGTATCCTTGCAAATAACTATGAATTATTTCTTCCAAGATTTAAAAAGAAACAAACAAACAAACAAACAAACAGCTCTTCTTCTCAGGCATTGTTTAAAGCAATGTAAAGTAACTAGAAACTACCATTATTGCTAGTATTAGTAGTACAAAAGCTACTTCAAGAATAATCAGCTGTAATCTATTTGCCACTTTGTATTGTTGCTATTATTTTGATCACTTGTTGATTGAAACTTGAATAAACAAAATATGCATGTTATGTGTGCATCCTTTAAATATATACTTAAGCATCTGAGTAAGATTTTGCTTATTTGTTGCTGAGAGTAAAACAGACAAGAAATTCACAATAAATTGAAGTAGCATACTCTTGTTAAAGTAAGAGAGTAACAAGCTGCTGTAATGACATTTAGAAAGTCTAATTTTAACTTGCCAGTGCAGGCACCAGCAAAGGGTAATGTTACATGTAGCATAAACACTACTGGGAAAGAGCGAGGTATTTAGTTTGGAAAACCTGCTAAACATAAACTCCTGATAATCCAAGGAAAACAAGAGTTCCACAGTGAAAGAGCTTTGCACTCTCTGTCTGTCCTACATTGTAAAACAATAAAATGCTCAGATTAAAGAAGTAATGAACTCTCATCTCTGTCCTCAGAGCTTCAATGTACCATCATAATTGACATACTGACACCAGGAAGGGCTGGCAGTATAACTTTTTCTTCTGCACGTTCATATTTTTATGGGATCTATTTGCAATTTTTCCTATAGCCAAAGATAACTTACACAAGCTCCTCATTCCATTCCTATCTATCCTCAGGTTACCCTACAGAAAGTATTAGCAATAACAGTAACGTTAGTATTATATTATGATATATATATTATATTATATCATAAGTCACTTCTTCTCCAAAGCAGACTCATTCACTCATTAAAGGTTTGATTGCAATTTTGTGAGGATTTTGCAGGAGAGGCTTCTGCATAAGCTCTATGAAGTTTTAAGATTTTTCTTTCTTGTTTTTTCACATTAAGCAAACAAACAAGCGCCAGAGGTCTTTCTTTGAGCAGGATTAGGCACAGGCAGTGTGTAGGTCATAGGCAGTAAGTAGGTTTTTACCAGAACTGACTTTCTGCTAAAAGGCTAGTTGTGCTGATAGGAGAACAGCCAAGGCAATAAGAGCTCAGCTTCTGCAACCCAGCTCACAAACAGATCTCGAGGGGTTCGTGTTTCTGGAAGTCTGTGTTAGCACAGCCACACTGTGAGCAGTGTCCAGAGCTATCTGGGCTGTTGCCAAATGTACATGCACATTCACATGGTACAGCCACAGTGTGCTCTGCTGCAGTGACCGACACATTCCGATGAGAGATCATGGAGGGAGATCCTGAATAGTAACAGCGTTGTAGTTACAGTCATTTAAGATACTGTTTGTGGGAAGAAGCAATATCTTTTATTAAATCAACTGCTTTGGGAGAAGTATGTAACAACATCATTCATCAGATCTGACACAAATGCAATAAGCTGCAAGCTAAATATTATCTGGGAACATTGTCTCTTCAGTTAAGTTGGTTATGATTATCAGTGCATCAGATATAGTCATGGAAATTATATGATCAAAACGAAGGGACCATTACTCACAAACATAAACTCACAGAGTCAATAAATACCAGAAATGAAAACTAGCAGTGAGGCAATATTATTTAACAAAACCAGTAAACTTTGATTCACTATTCAGTCCTTATCAGTAAGAGAGGTCCACAAAGACCCTTCAGGGAATGAGGTTGGGAACTAAAGCTCTGGATTTGTGGACTCCAAAAAGATACTGATTTTTTATGCCAGAGTTTCCACCTACCCTGCCTCCTGCTGATGCCTCAGTGCTCCACAGGCAGTAGTTAACTGCTCTTCTCAGTCATCTATCTCAATGTGCATAATCCTGAATTCTTACAATCACAGAATTAACCAGATTTGACAAGAACTATCTTTTAGCTGTCTAGCACTGCTTAGACACTTTAGTTATTTTGATTTTGGTGATGCTACGTAGAGCTGTTTCATTCACATAAAATACAGAATTGTAACTAGCAAACTGAGTTGCATCCACATCCCTTTCCTAGGATACTTCCTCAGTCTGTCAGGGCAGCTACTAGGCTTCTTCAAACAGTTAGTCTGGCATTTGATATGCTTTGCCTGTGGCACTGTTCCATGAGTTCTCTGCGCATTCTGGTTTTCCATGCCATGAGTTCAGGGAGGTGTACCAGAAAGCAGAAGAAATGTGCTTCCTTGAACCTTTGCTTTTTCGAGCCTCAGATCTTCTGCTGACATCTTGTCAGTGACTCTTTTGATGGAGTCTTGGAGGTCAAGTAGTGCTACTCTGATGGTAGACAACACGGAAAGGGCAACGCTTGCTGTGTCATGTCAGCAAGCAGATTCAGAGCCTTTTCATGATGCTGATGCTGCAATGAACCTAAGCAGTAAAAGGAAGCTGAAACAAGACAACTGCTATTGCAGCACCTGCACCCAGAACATCGTTTGAGTTCATCAGGGTGGGGAGGGCAATTCCAGTCGTGCTTCAGAGTGGCACTAGCAACTTTCCCAGAGAACTCAACCTAGAGCAGGAAAGGACTGACATGGGAGTGTCCCTAACTAGACAGAAACTTACGGCCAGGGAAAACACACGATACGTTTTATTGCTACCAGTCGACGAGCCAGACAGATAAATGCACGGCAGCCAAGCCCAGGCTTCTCCTGAGCCTAAGCGGTGAGCACTTGGTGCCAGATCCCCCAGCGGCCGACACCACGGTTTTATACACATCCTAAGTCAGGTTGCAGGGGGTCAGGCTGCGTGAGGGGTGGGGACACACGTTGTGCTGCTGCTCCGTTGTTCTGCTCCACAGAATCCCATGCCCTGGCCGCCCCTGCCCGTTGCCCCCTGCCCGCCCACTCCCCTTCTCCCCGCTCCCCTTCTCCCCGCTCCCTGCCCTCCCTCTGTGCCGGCGGGCGGGCTCCTCTCTCCATGGTGCTGCATCAGCGGCCCCGGGGAAGCGCCGGCCGTGCCCAGGGGTGCTGCCGCCCCGCCCGGATGGGGACAAGCAGCTCCCTTCCCCATGTCCCTGGAACGGCGGCGTGCCTCGGTCCCGGCTTCCCCCGGGTGAGAAGCCACAGCAGAGCCAAGGCAAAGCAGAAGCCGTGTGCGCTTTTGGGAGGTCGCAAGAGGAGACGGCCGGGCCGTCAGAAAGGGCTGAGTGGCTGCGGCTGTCAGCAGGGAGGGAGAAATCCACCGGGGAGGCTTTCTTCTGGCTGATGGCCAGCCGCAGAGGACTCTGCCGGGGGATGCTCCAGTTAGTCACAGGGACGGAGTCATGGAGTCTCGTGGTTTAACGCCAGCTGGTAACCACACAGCTCCTCTACTCACTCCCAACCCCCTTCGGTGGGATAGCAAGAAGAATCAGGAAAAGGTAAAGCCCATAGGTTGAGATAAGAACAATTTAATAATTTAAATAAAATGTAATAGTAATAATAGCAGTAACAACAATGATAATAGCAAAGAGAGGAATAAACCCCAAGCAAAACAAGTGATGCACAGTACATTCGCTCACCACCCACTGACCAATGCCCAGCTCATCCCTGAGCAGCAATCAGTCCCTTCCAGTCAGCACCCCCCAGTTTATATATTGAACATGAAGTTCTGTTGTATGGAATATCCCTTTGAGTATTTTGGATCAGACATTCTTCCTCCTAGCTTCTTGTACACCTCCTGACTTGCAGAGCATGGGAAACGGAAAAGTCCTTGACTTAGGACAAGCACTACTTAGCCACAACTAAAACATCAGCGTGTTATCTGTAGCAGTGAGGGATTTAAGGTTAAAGTGAACATGTGGTTAAAATGGCTTTTTGCATTGTCTGTAAAAGTCCCTGCCTTTCTTCTTCCCA
>JAWWLV010000001.1:76343831-76381031 GCA_035041135.1 Platyrinchus mystaceus
CGAAAGGAATGTCCCGGGAAGATACCTGGGTCTCCTGGATTGGCTACTGTTAACCCTTTCCTATTGGCTGGTAACCCCACCTGGATGGTCTGTAATTGGTGAATCCGTGATCCCCTCAAACCCTATATATGTAATCCCCCAACAATAAAGAACTCTCTCTCTCTGTTCTCCCTTGCACGTCCCGTGTGCCGTCTGTGTCTCTGGCGGCCATGGGAGCACGTGGGGGGGGGAGGGGTGAGCAACTCTCCCTTCCATGTGGCTGGGATTGAATTCCGGTCGCCGGCCGGGACGGAACATCCTGCTGCATAGAATCCCCTTTCCCCATCCCTTCAGCCGTCAGAAATTGGCTCCCAAACATGGCTAGGAATCAGAAGCTGGTGCACCCCCAAACCATGGAGGGTAGACCACCAAAGTTATCAACATAATTCTCATACTGAATCCAAACCACAGCACTGTAGCAGCTACTAGGAAAAAAATTAACTCTATCCCAGACAAAATCAGGACATGGGGATCCAATATTAAGGTTAGAGGACAACTGCGTCAAAGAAATTTCCTGCAGCAAGCAAATCCTTCTAGGAAAAGTGCTAACTGAACGGAGGTATGATTGATTTGTGTCCATTAGGCTGAGCCACCCCTCCAGTAAGTACCTTCCAATGAGTACAGCATCCGTTTGGTGATTTAGAAAACCAAAGTCAACACAGCATTGGCAAAAGGAAATATACACTAGAATCATTAGCTCATATTTGGGAAAGGTAACCATAAAACACAGAGAGAATTCCTCCTAGATTTTCTCTTTTTTTATGGCTTAATTCCAGCATATTCTCCATTTCTCAGCAAGCAGAAGGGTCACCTTTTGGACTAACTGAAATGCAGATTTCAGCATAGGGTCTTTTGTATATGCATAGAAATAGGATGTCAAATCTTGGTAGTGAAAGTTTCTTCACTCTCACAGTTTGCCTCTCCATTGTAGCAAGGTTCTTTCCAAGGTCATGGCCTCCATTCTGACATCAAATGACTGAGTCTGCACTCTGCTCAAATAAGATAGCCTGATGTTTGGTTCCTAGAGGAGGTTGGTAATGCACTAGAGGTCATGAAAAGTCATGACTATATAGACCAAATGTTTTTGAAATCTGTTATACTGTATATCATTGCCCACTCTCTTCTCTCCCTCACCCCCAAAAATGAAGGAATAAAGTAAATTCAACAGTCAGCTTCAGCAGTAGTTAGTCAGAGAAATAACGTGTCTTATTATTAGACTGGTTTCAAGTAAGAGAAGGAATTGATTCATAAGCAGCAGAGCCATTCACAGAGGAAGAGAGACATGTTTGACTTAGCAGCCCCTTGCACAACCGATATGAGCTGAAGGAGGGGGCTAATTTCCATGTATCCAAGAGATTTTTCCCCCAGGGAGCTCCAGCAGCAGCTTTGCAGTAGATACAAAGCAAAATCCAGGGCTTCCATGCATTGGTCAGTTCCAGAGGAAGCATCCAGAGCCCTGGAACCCCCCAAGAGGAAGGACAGCTCTTGGATCTCAGCACTGACATACAGGTTAAAGATTTTGAAGTGGTTCTCAAGAATTCCTGCTGCCAAATTTTGTTTTCTCTTTGAACTCTTTGGTTCCAAGATTTTAATCCACATGCTCTGAAAATCCATGAATCTAAACCACAATGAATCACTATTTATTCCTGTTTACTATGAAGACTGTCTGCCTCTGGCCAATTACTTGAATCAGAATAGTCCAGAGCTGTGGGCAGACTGGAAAGAGATGTGCCTGCTGGGGGATCTGCAGCCAGAAAGATACACAAAGGGAGTCCAAGAACTGCAGGACCAGACTGCACGGGGCCAGATGGAAAACACTGACAGTGGAGGCTTTCACAGTTCTGGAGAAACTGATGGTAAAGGACAAACTCTGGCCCTGTTTTAAAATCTTCAGGGTTACAGGAAAACACAAGATCTTACAGACCAGTCCTCCTTTTTAGTACATTCATACCTGGCAATTTGACAGCATCTCTGCAATCCTCTTTTTGGCACATGTCTGGGTGACCAGCACAAGAAGGCTATGACCCTTCTGTCTTCTCACCACACAAGGACAGAGGTTACAGTGCTGAGATTTTTTTCACTTTTGTCTAGACTTGGACAATAGTAATGTGGTTTGTGCTTCCCTTCAGTCATCCTTACAGATTTACTCCACTCAGAGTTGCCTTCATTTGAAGAAAATCACTGAGGAAACCTGAAAGGTGGAAAGTGCTGCTATTTGCTAGTGTGGTTCCTATGCAGCTGGTGCAAGGACAGGAATGCAAAGCTTGTTATTGGGGCATGAATAACAAAGCTCTTTCATCTTCTAATACTCACTGCCAGGATAGATTGTTATCTCTGCTTTGCTTTTAGCTTTCTTTGATTGCTACTACATAGCAGCAGAGAGTGTACTGCAAAATGAATAGGACTCAGCAGTAACTGGTATGAAGCCAATGTCTTAAAATACCTCTGTTCAAACAGGTTTTGTACCCTGGTCTGCTTTGTGAGCACTGAGCTGGGTGCGGGGAGCTTTCCTCTGGCACACCTTGAGGAGCTGACAGCCAGCGTACCTCTTCTAATATTTTTAGCAGTCATGCTACAACCAGAGCTTCATTCAAAGATACAATCCATTTAATTTGCACAAGTCCCTGCAGAAGGAGGGGAAAGGAGACTTGGCACAACCCGCTGTGATAGGTGGATGGGTAAGAGAAGGAGACGGAAGTACTGAATTTGTAAATCATTAAAGCTGATGATTTTGAAATTCACACTGCTGAGATTTAAGATTTTAAATCTTTAGTTTTCCATCATGGAGTGATGCAAAAGGGAGGAGAGAGGCTCAGCAGCAAATACCTTGGGAGTGAGTTTAGGGGAATGTAGAGAAAAAATATATGTACATAAAAATCTCTCCTGTGGATACCACATGGAGTTGGCTAGGCAAGTATGAGTCACATGCCCACTGGTAGAGAAAACAAATCACTACACAGTCAACAGGGATATTAAATCCCTTAATGCACGTGTGTTATTCTATCTCTCAAAATACTTACACACAGTTTTGCTATGTAAAGCAAGATGCCAGATGAGCACAGCCTTTTCATTAAAGCTATGCCCATGGGATCCCTCTCCAAATCCCACAAGTCCTACAGTATCTGGTTGTCCTTATAAGCCTTCTCTGGAGTAGGTGCCATGGGACTCTTCGATGTTTTAGAGACTGGTCAATGTATTCTCTTTGGTGTTTCACTGACTCAAATTAAAAAAAATGCCTGGAACAGAGGTGTTACCAGGAGTAGCTCGTGACTTCAGATCCTGACTTTTTCAGGGTACTTATTATTTGACTCAGTCCCGGTGTCAGTACTGTGAAGGACCTCTGGCTTTCCCCAGCTGATATCTGCAATCCACTCAGTCTTCTCTCTACAGGTGACATTGAAGCCTGAGTCTCCTGTATGGCTTTCCTCTTCAGGGATTAATTTCCTAAAACAGGAGAGAGCACATCACCTCAAATGTGTGTGCCTTAAGCACTTTTCAGTTGCTGAATTGAAAACATTTATGTTTTCAATCAGGTGAAGCACATGATGAATTTCAGGTATATGCAAAGTCCCCTAAGAACATATCATTCATCACCCCCTTAAATACCTTGTGCTGGTCACTCAGACATGTGCCATTTACATTTCTCAAAATGGAACTGTAAGAGTTAAAAAAACAGAGGCATTGAAGACTTCTAAAGACCATGCCCAACAGTCTACTGATGTGTTCATTTAATAGTTATGTTTCTTTTCTACTGTTAACTTTTCTAAAAAAATATGTGTTAGTCTGGAGGTAATTAACCAGGCTCTAGTAAAATACCTCCTGAGGGTTAATCTGCTTAAAGACAGAGTTTTTAAACCCCACATCTGAACTAACATTTATGTTGTACTTTGGAACAGTTTTCCATAAATCAAGACTTCCATGTAGTAGATTTTAAAACTGTACACCATCAACTGAATATGTCATTAATCTTATTTTACTTCTAGCCCCCCAAAAGTTAATTACACAGACTTTACTGATATTAAAAGAATACAGTTTCATAACCTGACAGTCAAAATGAGAAGCAAAACTGTGTACTTGAAGATTCTCATGAATTTGCTTTCATAATAATACATACTTATTTTCTGCCAGGTCCACTTTACCAATTTTTATAGTTGCTGTTATTTTTTGTATCCAGCTAAGATATGAGGCTACTCTTCTGCATAGATACCAGTCAGACATAAAGATGTGTCTAGGGTTTATATTCAGGGCAATGCACACTGATTCATATTTCCAAAGGAAACAAGAGCTCAGAAGTTCTAAATTTCCGCTGCAGATGGAAATCCGCCAAAATCTTCTGTTATTTGGAGACTGCCTTTTCCTTCTTCACAAATGAATTTCTAAACAATAACACAGAATGTCACATAAAAGCCTTTCTATTGATATTTCATCCTGTAAGCCACAAAAGCAGAAACCAAACCCTAGCCAGTAAGAAACAGTGAAAGTGACTCACTAACCATATCTCAGTATGGTGTTTATTGGGTGACCAGGAGAACAGGACTCTCTGCAGGTATAAACAGCTTCTCCACTCCAAGTTTACCATGTGCCCAAGCTGCTGCCCCTGGCTGGTATCCCATCCCAGCAAACATCACACCACATACTGGGTGCTGAGTCAGTCACCTTTTGTTAATAACAGAAGTAGTTATCTCACAAATTGGGAAGAGAGGTACTTTAGGTAACTAACTATCATTAATGGCATCTGGCCTTTCCATAGCATATCTTTGATGGAAATGTTCCACCTTACAAAACAGACGATACAATTATATTCAACCAAAATTCATGAAATAGACAATTTTACTTTCATTTACATTGCCTTTCAACATCTTCATGCCACATGTAGTTTTGCTTTACTAAGTGGCTATTACAAAACCTCCAACATCATGTTTACTTAATACTTAATATTGTCCCTATTTACTTAATATTGTCCTTAGAAACTCAGTTCTTCACAGAAATTCAGCATTTTCAAGTGTCAATGACTCTTGTACCTCAAAGCTCAGGCTTCCTTTGAGCAGATCTATTTTGCTTGGCTTGGTGCAGGGCTGGCACCCAACAGGGATTTTGACCTTCATGAGTGCACCCTGTTCATATCAAAGCTCCCTGCAAAGTGACCTTTCAGTGCAGAAACCAAAGCTTCTTGAACTTCCCTGATGAGCTGTGTGTCATTTTGCTAGGCTACAAACTCTCCACACTGGATGTACCCAGGGGTGGGATTTGTTTTCCTTCCTGCCAGGGTTTTGTGTCAATTCCTGCTAAGTCAGAAAGATTCCCTGCCACCCCACACAGCTGGTGGCAGCCAGGGCTTCTTGCCCCACAGTCCCAGAAGCTGAGAAGCACCACAGGCTGGCACTGCTCACTGAGCTCTGCTAGGAAGGTCACTGCCTCCAGCACTGTGAACATGGCATGGTGATCCTACACATCTCCTGCCAACCCCATGGCCTTCATCTTTTTTTGTTTTTCTTTATCAGCCCTTTTCTGCCAAGGGCATCTCCAGCTGAGACCACCACAGGACTCTGCTTGTGTTTCTAGCTGACACCGCAGTCTGACAGCACAGATGCAGAGGGACCATCAGGTTACAGCTGCCTCTGTGTAGGTGTTTGAGATGGGTACAACCTTTCAGGAGGCACAGGGAGCTGACCTGTGGTAGAAGGTGGGATAATCAAAAAGCAAAGAAATAATCAACAGTTGGAAATGTGTGTCCCTGGGGGAACAGGAGGCCCCATATGGTAAAGCCACGTTCCTCTAAAGCAGATGAGATGCAGCATGGTGGGAGATGGTGAGGTTCAGTGCAGGGTTTCAGCAGGAAATACAGAGGTTGTGCTTCTTCAGCAGGAACAAAAAAACTTGTGCTTCTTCAGCTCTGTGTGTCTTGGCCATTTTCCAGCCTGTGGTCCAGGGCTCATTCTCAGAAGATCTCTGTTGGGTCTCCGTGGCTATGACACCCTGTACTGCCATAGCCATACTTTGGCCTGGGCTTCACTGGGGCTGCAGACATCCCCATCCCACGGCTCAGATTATTTCCTTCTGAGCCGTAAAGCTCCCCTGCCCTGGCTGATGATGGTGGTCCCTCTCAAGGGGCTGTGTTTGGCAGACTAAGTAGAGAAGAAGGAGGACAGATGAGCAGCTGAAGCCAGCATCCCTTCCTACAGGCAGCAGTTTCTGTCTGTGGGCAAACTCCTGCCCAGACATGTGTCTTAGGAGTGCAGTGAGGGGGATGGCTGCATGGGTTGGTGAGTTCTTCCCCTCTCTCCCCTGGGCATGCATGGAACAGAATACTCTGTGTGTTAACAGGAACAAGCACAAACATTTCCAGCCAAGGTACTTAACACAAGTCTTTTTGCCAAGTGGCTTCACTACCTTCTTTGGTTAAGGTTAAGAGAAATGTTGTTGCTCAAAGGAGAAAACAAGTGGAGGTGTTTTCCCCCCTCACCCTTCCTGTCTGCAAATCCAGGCATCTCTGGTCTGCAGTTCCTTATAAACAAATGAAGGAGCTTTTGTGGAGCCTGTTGATAAGAGGTACTCCACACCACCCCACATCCCACCAATTTTTATTATTATTTTTATGTATGCAGTAATATGCAAATGCTTAAGTGCCTTCTAAGGTCACACACTAGTTGTGCTGCAGGGTGGTGATTGCTCTGGTTACTGCAGAGACCTAAGGGCAAGCCCAGGGCAGAGGTAGGACATGACAGGTTGTCAGGGCCAGCTGATAAGATTTTCACTTGATCAGCAAGATCTAAGTGTGTGAGACTCAGATATAACCCAGTGAAAGGAGAGTCAGGGAGATAGGAATGATTTTCTCCTGCACTCCTCTTTTCTGGGAACAGTTTGCAAGGAGATAAAAGACCTGCAGAAAGGAAAGAGAGTCTGGTGTACAACAGCTGGGTCAAGGGGCAGGAAGAGAGCTGAAAAAATACAGGAGACTGCAGCTATTCAAAATACATCAGATCATTAGGAAAGCAGAAAATGAGCTTGAGAGGTGCAAGGCTCTGCCTTGACCTGATGGTGACAATTTGGCCACACTTTATGTACAAGGGCTTGGACAATGGCAGTGAGGTCCTCGCAGATGAGCCTTAGGATTAAAGGGTGGGCTCAGTTCAGCGCAGGCTGCATCTCACCTAAAAAATCCATTGCGCAGGCTTGAAAGGTAAAAAGTCCTTTCCCAGATCTTCGTTCGCGAAGACTGGCCACGTATCGTATTATGTACAAGGGAGACTGGACCCAAATTCTCCCCAGTCTCACCAAAGGCTAACAGCTCAACTGGGAGAAATTAGATAATTTCCAAAATCTTCTAGCATTTTAATCAAAAGAATGACTGGGAGCTCTTATCTAAGGACTCTGAGTGCTTTCGGCCACCTATTCTTTACAACTTTACCACCTTGGATAATCTCAAATAAAAATCTGTGTCTAGCAACAGAGCTTCATGTTGTGCCTGCTTGCTCACACAGCCTCACAGCAGATAGTTATAGTTCTTAATACTGAAGGGAAAGCACTGCTGAACACGGGACAGGAACTAGGAAGCAAAGAAATGTATTTTAGGTAGGCAAGGTGCCCGAGTAGTTCTTTAAAAGAAGAAGGAATGATGAGGAAAAATCTGTTCCCAAAGAAGACTTATTTCTCTTATGCATGAGTCATAAAAAGTGACTTTTGGAGCCAGAGATTTTTTCACTGGCACTGTTCACTTTTCTCAGTAAGTAAAAGAAATAACATTACTTCAGGGTCTGAAGTTCACTGGGTTACATCTGCTTTCACTCAATTCTACCAACAGCAATCTTTTCTAAATGGATTTGTTTCTTTTTATTTTCCTTTTCTCTCAATATCTTTGCAGCCTTACTGTCTCCTTCATGCCACTAGGAGAGACAGGGTCATAAATTAGGTCAATGCTATGTCTGACCTGGTAGTTGCTCTGGTAATGTTTTTATAAGCTATCCTCTCCTTTGCCTCAAAATATCTACCTTCTCCTTTTGGAATAACTTACTGGAAACTCAACAGAAAAAACAATTCCCTCAAGCTTCTGGTCAGCCACAGGGGCTGTGTAGATGGACCAGCAGGGATGAATCCAGTATCCAGGATCCTCTCAGTTGGAATTAGACAGTGCATGACATCTAGGTTGTACTACGTTGCAGAATAAAAAAAATAAAAAACAAAAACAAAAAACCCCACCAAAACAAACAAAACCAGAAACAATATGTTTGTAAAAAATCATTTTTCTGTAAGATGTAAGGCAGCTTCTGCTTGGCCCAAGCAAAGCCTCTGCTGCAGTAGTGTGTCCAGTTCGGGTACTACACTTGAAGCGAGATGCAGAACACTTGGAAAGAGCACACAGATAAAAGCAACTAGAATCCCTCAAATTTATGAAACATGACCTATGAGGAAAGACTGGAGGAGTTAAGATTGTTTAGTCTAAAGAAGAGTAGACTAACTGCAGGTACAAAAATAGCCTTCAAGTACGTAATAAGTGGCTGCAAACAGGAAGAGCATGATCAGTTCCCTGTGTCCATGGGCAATACCACAGGAAATGGAGAGCCTGGAGGACCACAAAGACTACTAGCAGCTTTAGCATTCTACCCTAAAAGTAACTGCCCTTTTTTGTCTGTTTATGGGCAGCTTACCTCTAACCCTTAGCTTACTTTTGTTACTCTGTGATTGTTTTACTCTGTGGTTACCTGAATCAGCTCAGCCTTATACCCCGTGGCCAGCTGTAGCTGCCAGAAGTGAAAAGAGCCCTCTGATGTCCTCACCTCTTCTCTCTCCAGGACTTCCCCTTGCAGCCTGTCTAGGTGGAAAGCCATAATTCAGAAAATATAATTTATGAAGTATGTAGCCTTTGGTCTACAAAGGTCTTTTAGTGGACTTTTGGTCTGAAAAGGTCAGCTGGTATTAAATCCTCTTGTGCTTTTTAATACATATTTCCTACTTCTTGTCTGAATGTGGAGTGGGTGCTTTGCTCTGTGACTGCTGAGCGCTGAGCTCTGTGCAACACATTTGATGCTCAGGATTTGGCCTAGATATTGCTGAGAGATCTACAGCCCTAAGCAAAGGCAGCATACTCACATTCATCCTATTTCACTTCTCTGTGCTATTTTTACTGTCAAACAATATTCTCCTAACATATCTGAATCAGCCCAAAATGGAAGGGGTTAGGAAGTGGGTGGGGGGCAGACAATATAGGCCAAAATCCTTGAAGTATTCAACCTTTCTTCTCTCACATATAAACATTTGGATGGTGTGGGTCCTGTAGTTCTCCTTTCTTCTTACCCAGGAAATGCTCTCCTGCCTCATCAGGTACCTGAAGATGAATACAGACGAGGGGCTAAAAAGCAGAGGTTTAGGATTTATCCCAGTCCACTTTGGACACCAGTGGTGTAAAATGCTGTGTGTAAGCAAATCACCCTGCTATCACCTTATAGTCAACAGGAACAGGGAATTCTGTCCCCTCCTAGGACAGGTTCCATCTTATCCCTGGGAAATACCTATATCAGGTCAGAGGAGCAGTCTAGACATGCCAATTGACAGTAAAGCAGATAGATAATTCATGAAGGTATGGATATACTGGGCAGGATTCAACTGAATCCTACTCTGACTCAGCAGATACCTGTGGGTAGATCCTACCCTACCTCAGATCAGTTGGATGTAATTTATATCTAGAACTTTCAGTCCAAACAAGAGTTTGTGCTATTTGCACATGAAAAGCAATTTCCTTCTCTCCCTCTGCAACTAATTTTCCCGTATTTCACACCTCTTCTCTCTCCCACTGTGTGCCCGAAGGCAGCAACACTTTCACCAAAAGCTGTTGCAGGGGACAAAACACTGCAGCCTTTAAAATGTCACTTCAGATCGAGGAACTCCTCTCCATCCCACATCATTCAGTCTTCACTGATTAGACCTTTATCTGACCAGGACTCACACTGTCCCTGACGGGCAAAGCCTTGTCCCCATCTCTTTCCACACAGCCTAGGTGCCCCAATGAAATTCATATTCTTCTTTAGCCTTAGAGTGGTGATGGGCATGAAAACAAATCTCTGATAGGCATTTGCTGAGAGCTGGGATCTCACACAACAGGTAACACCAATTATTTCAAAACCAGCCTGCTATGTATTCCTTTGATCAAGCTCTTACATTAAACAGACTCTGTGTGCACACGTGTCCACACAAAGTCAAGCTGTTTCTCATTTTCCTTGTGAAAGATGCTTCATTTCTTGAAAGACGCTCCACTAATCCCAGACTGGTGGATAATTACAGTGGGCAAAAAGGCTAATCAAGGGGAAGGGCTGTTTAAGCTCAGTTCTTTAAGGCTTTGTCATTACCAGGCAGCTTTTAGGAATCAATGGACATTTTCACGAAGTGTTCACTGAGACTATATAAACCCTTTCCAAAGGAGCCCTTTGTTGAGATGTTGGCAATATATCTCTGTCTGGAGTCAAATAAATTAGTCATCAGATAAATCAGTCATGCCAGCTACGAGAGTGATACCAAAATAAACACAGTGTTTTAGTCAAATCCATGAAACAAAAGGAACAACAAATCTTATTTAAAATTCCCCCATGTAATTGATGCATAATTAAACTTCTAAACATGAATGCAAGTATGCTGATCCAGAGTATGTGAGTATGAAGATTGTATCTTTGAAAGTAAACGGGGATCTCCGGATGCAATTAAAAGTAATTTTTGAGTTGCTGTTTCCAAGTTCCTACTGGCAAAATCCAAGAATTTCAAAGCCTGAGTAATTCCTAAATTACTGATATTTTGATGCCAGGGAAACTCCACAGATTTTGGTGGAGTTACATCAGATTCAGACTGCATCAAGCCAGCAGAACTTACTCCTTTTAAAAATGGATTGTTAAATATTTTAAAAAGAAAATGTCAGAAAAAGTTTATAGAAACCACATTTTACAGCTAAAACAACCAAATTTGGGGGATGTGTAACGTATGGGAACATCAGTTGGGATAAGGCAACATGAGTGCCTTATCCCTAATGTGTTGCCCTAAGTAATCTACCTTACTAGGTCTAAAATACACAATCAGTCTGAACTCTTTTAAATTTTTCTTGTCCTAAAATATAGACAAAATAATAAGTGACATCCTTACAATTAGTCTAGTTATCCTTATGTTTAGCTCATATATTAATCATTATTGTCATATAAAATATTTTTTAAAACCTACTTCTTTTACCAGTGTCCTTACACCACTCCTTGGCATGCCCGGTAATCTGGCAAAGGACCCGAGTTCTGGAAGGGAAGAAGCAGGGCATGTGAAAAACAAGCAGTGCAACCAGGCAACAGCTTGTAGGAGGGAAGAAGCACTGCTTTTAATTGGATTGAGGAAGTTAAAAATGTTGTGAGGAAGCTTTTCTTATCTAGTTAGTGTTTGTTTCCTAATAGCTGCTATCTCAGCCCAAAATATTACACTTTGGGTGCTTACTCTCAGATAAGTAAGCAGATTAACTGGCCTTGTGCATAGAGGGTGCAGTTCTCATGGGCTTTGGTTGCCTGAGCCTCTAAAATCAAGTCTGGAAGGGCTCAGGGGCAGTAGATACACTTAGTTTTGCGGCTTTGACATGAGTCTCCCACTGTCCTTCCATCCCATGCTTCCCTGAGCCAGTGCTGGCACTTGCCTCCTGCATAGCTGTGGCCACCTCTGTTTGATTCCAATCCTGCACAGGCAAAGTGCAGCTGATGATCATGTCCTTCAGGAAGGAGACCTGCAGAGAAGGTGATGGCTAGAGAAGGCATGACTTGTACCGAAATACTGAAGCAATTAATCCATTTCAGCTCAGGTTGATGATGGGATTCCTAACAGAAGCAGTACAGAGAAGTCTCTCAGAGGTAGGATTTCCACTCCTTTTTTAGGAAAAGCTAAAAACACTCTTCACTCACCAAATCCCTCAGTAGAACATATCCTAAAATTAACACCCTTTGTCACATTTATTCATTAATGTTGTATCCAACAAGCGTAAATGAGAAAGGACAGGCCATTACTCCTATGCAAACTCACCAAATTCCACTGAAAAGAGAGGAGGAAACAAGCTTCAGAGGTATAGTCTTTGGTGGAATATCCTCAAAGCAGAGAAATTTCATATTTCTTCATGCAAATATAGGAGCCTTGTTGAGATTTGTCAATGTGGCAATTAGTAGTTCTAAAGTCTGACTTACTTCTCTTTTATTTGTATACTATTGAATTCTACATCTATGTTCTAATTCCAGCAATAATGTTGTGTTCTTTCTCTTGAAGGATAAAATTGTATTTGCATTGGAAAGTCTGTGCCACTTTCATTAGCACCATAAACCACACAAATTTTAGAACTAACGAAGACTATAAGGAAAATATAGCTCCATAGGGTGCTTAGGACACTTGTGAATCTGATTCTACTTCCTGAGATATTTTCACTGCTTTGCTGATGGTCAGATATATTCATGTATTTGGGAAAATACATCTCTCTCATGCAATGCTCCACAAAGGAACCAAATACAGGCATTGTGCTCTGTTTGCACTTATCAGGAACCAGTGAAACCTGAACTAAAGCTTATTACCTGTTATTGGCTTCTAGGAGTACGTTTTGTAATTGGCACTGTGCAAACACCGAACACAAAGCACCTGTGTCCTAGAATATTTATAATCTAGGGAACAAACTTCAAAGGAAGTGGGTAAGTTTATGCCATAAAGGAGGAGGAAGAAGGAGGTGGAAGATCAAGCATTTTTGATCGTGCTGCTTCACAAAAGGAAAAAGAAAAAAATCTTTTGGATTGATGGGGTTTGTAGCATCTTTGAAAGGCTGTTCCTCCAGGGCACTGGGAGTTACTCACAGATTCACAGAATATGCCAAGCTGGAAGGGACTCACAAGAATCCAGCTCCTGGCCCTGCACAGGATCATCCCCAAGAGTCACACCATGTGCCTGAGAGTATTGTCCAAACACTTCGTGAACTCTGTAACTCTGTCAGGCTTGGTGCTGTGACCAGTTCCCTGGGGATCCTGTTCCAGTGCCCAACCACCCTCTGGGGGAAGAACCTTTTTCTAATATCCAACCTAAACCTCCCCTGACACAACTTCAGGCCATTCCCGTGGGTCCTATCACTGGTCACCTCAGAGAAGAGATCAGTGCCTGCCCCTCCTCCCCTCACAAGGAAGTTGTAACTGCAACGAGGTTTCTCTCAGTCTTCTCCAAGCTGAACAGATCAAGAGACCTGAGCCACTCCTCATACAGCTTCCTCTCAAGGCCCTTCACCATCTTCATTGCCCTCCTTTGGACACTCTCTAACAGCTTAATGTCTTTTTTTGGGCACTGCAGTGCCCAAAACTGCAGACAATATTCAAGGTGAGGCCGCACCAGTGCAGAGCAGAGCGGGACAATCCCCTCCCTTGACCAGCTGGTGATGCTTTGCCTGATGCCCCCCAGGACACGGTTGGCCCTCCTGGCTGCCAGGGCACTGCTGACTCATATTCAGCTTGCCTTTGACCACAACCCCCAGATCCCTTTCCGAGGCACTGCTTTCCAGCATCTCATTCCCCAGTCTGTATGTACATCTAGGGTTGCCCCATCCCAGGTGCAGAATCTGTCACTTTCCCTTGTTGAAGTTCATATGGTTGGTGATTGCCCAATTCTCTAATTTGTCAAGGTCTCTCTGCAGGGTCTCCCTGCCTTCAAGGGAGTCAACAGCTCCTCCCAGTTTTGTGTCATCTGCAGACTTGCTTAGTATCCCTTCCACCAGTCACTGCTGTGTTTCTTGGTTTGGAATAATTTCTGTCAGAAATGAGATGGTACACAGTGCCCTGGCTCTCCTCTTGAAATGTTTTATAGCTTATAGTTCTTTGGCATCTTGAAGAAAAAGATGAAAAATGTCCAGTCAGACTGCATCCAGGAATGAGACAGAAGCCAGAACCCTTTCTCACAGCCTGACCACAGGACAGGAAACCATATTTGCCATGGCAGCAACTGAAGGCTCAGTAGACCCACCTGTTCTCCAGTGCCTGCAGGACTTGTGGATGTATTGTAGTGAGTCCAGAGGAGGGCTACTAAGTTGATCAGAGGGCTGGAGCACCTCTCATATGAAGGCAGGTTGAGAGAGTTGTGGTTGTTCAGACTGGGGAAGAAAAGGCTCCAGGGGACCTTACAGCAGCCTTCCAGTACCTAAAGGGGGCCCATGGGAAAGCTGAAGAGGGACTTTTACAAGGGAATGGTGGGATAGGAAAAAGTGCAATGGCTTCAAGCTGAAATGTTGATGTAATTCTCTAGATAAACATCTCTAGAAATTTGATTTGGGGATCCACAAATTACTGTCCACAGAGAAAAACAAATTTTTCTCACCTAAAGACAAAAAGGAAAGGGAAGTGTCACTTTACCCAGGCACAGGTGTTTCTTCTTTCTCCTGTTCCTCTCTCTGTTTATGCTGGCATGATCAACTGGACTTTACTTGGAAAGAGAAGAGGTTTTACAGTGGATAATCCTTTTTGTCCTTGAAATGCCTGAGAATGTGAACCTTGTTGTTTATCTGTGGGGGTTTTTTCTATGGATTTAATTCCTATTTCTAGAGATTCAAAAGTTCATGGGTAAAATCCTAAAATCGTTTTGTTAGGATGTTCAGTTCAATTACGACTAATTTAAGTAAGAGTATACAAACCTGCTAAGGTTTCCACAACATGTAAAATCTTATCAAATGTTCTTTACGTGTTTCATTTGAATTTCTCTCTTGCATAACCCTTGGATGTTAACGTATGTGATTGAACTTTAAACTTACACCCAGCACTTTTAATCTGCTTATAGCTTACCGCAGCAATATCAGTGAAAAGGTATACACAAAACCTGATGCAATTAACCTGGGCTTATGTAAGTCTGGGAGCTGCATCTTCTGCCGTAAGCCTGGGAACTCTAGAAGAGCTTTTTTTTTTTAGCTGGGAGCACCCTGACCCATGTCATCTCGGGCAGCATCTGCTCTCAGAGAAGGCAGACAGGGACTGCCAAGGAGCTAAGTGCAAGTCTAAAAATAATCTTACAAATAATGTGATGGAATTCGGAATACTTTAGTTTACATGCACATGGTTTCAATAGCTCATGCTGTAGTTCTGCCAGCAATAACAGGGTTCCTATTTGCTAGCTGTGCTAACAAAGGACCGAAAAGCAGCAGGTTCGGCACAGATCCTTGCAGATCCCTTCTGAGGACATCATGGCTGGGAAACTACTGATCATTCAGTGAGTGTTTGGTGTCCTGCCTTAGGGTGATTTCAGCAAACCTCATATTGTTTTTATTGAGAGTGAAAACTCAAGTTATACAACATTTAAGTGCACCTTCCTACTCACAGGGCCTTCTACTCTATCAGGAAAGTAATTAGATTGATCTGACATGGCTAATCTGTACTAGCTGGTACACGTCTCTTCATTGTTTCACAGGTACTTACAAATAGTTCAATTCACTACCTGTTAAAAAAAAAAATCCAATCATTGATGCTTGGTGTATGAATTTCTAATTCCATGGTGTTTCTGCTGCATTTTGTTTTGGGTTTTTTTGTTGGTGGGTTTTTTTTTAAAGTTTGGCTCTGTTTGTCCTTTTCTATGCTTCTGCCATTTAAAAATCCTCCATGTGCTTGGGGAGGCTCCATCTGTGGCACAAAAGAGAACAGGGCAGACTGGTGATCAGGATTGCTCAGAGCACACTCCAGACCAGGTATGTCCTGGGGAGAGACAGTTGGTGGGGCCCAAACTGAGCCATAAAGTTTTACAACTGGCAACCAAGGTCCAATGCCAGAGCTCATTGCTTGGACCTTCTTTACAGAGAAGTATGCATGTACTGAAAATTGCATTAACTTCTTTAAGGCTGCTTCAAACTCATTATCTCATTCCAGGCTATATATAGCACATCTGCCTTCTCCTCATAAAATGACAGCTCTAGTCTGCCACAAGGGCAGCACACAGGCAAGCTGCCTTGGCAGGTTGCCCTCTGTGTAATTCGTGCCCCATCAACATGCCCTAAGACATAAAGAGCAGGTAGCAAGGGCAGAGAACTTTACCCATAGAGATTTTGCTGCCAATTCTGATATTTAAAGCTCTTTAAAATAATTCTTTGTCTTTAAAACACTTTTTAGTGTAAAAAGAATGCTTCAAGCAGGTAGAATTACAAGGTCACACATATCACAGCCCTTCAAATATGTAGTATTTAGAAGTTACCCTTTAAGATTTTGACTCTATGTCTGTATGTAGGTATTTTTCAGACAACATTTTTGCCTGATCCCTCACAAGAGGACAGACAGAAGTCAGGAAGCTTCGGGTCACATATTTACTCCAAATCATATCTTATAATGTCAGACAGGAAGTTCTCTCTTTCCAAACATGATGAGCACCACTTGCATAGTGCCCTGGATGCTCCCATTGTTCTTAATCATCCCCAAATCCTACTCTCAAGGAAGTTCTTGAAGGCTAAAGGAAGACTCCCCAGATAACAAAGCAGCAAGGTCTCCTGACATGAGCAGATAAGAACATACCTGATCTCCTTCATTCCCTAAGAGCTTTCAGACTGCAATAATGTGAGGGGTGTTCAAATCTCACCCAATACTACACAGGGATGTAGAGAATAAGCCAAGTGTCTCAGCTGTGGGTTTTGTTTAACAACATCAGGCAGCCTGTTCTTGCAAAAAGCTTGCCTCTTGATCTCTCCATGGATTGTTTGGATCTGCTTCCCTCTAAAGGCCATTCAGTGAATTATTGTATTATCCTGAATGTCAATCAAGACTTAACATGAAATCAATTCTCGGATGTATTCCTTATCTGGAGAGATGTTTGAGCTCTGTGAAGGAGAGGAATAAATACCTTAAGGGTTGCTTCTTCTTGTAAGACCGATTAAAAGAAATAATGCTTAAATGAATGCAGAGATTTATATCAGTAAGCAGAGGTTTTCATGATAAAATTTATCTAAAACTGAGTTTCAAGCATACATGCTTTTGTAGTACCTTATTGCACAGAAAAGTGAACCACAAAGGCTTACTGATCTGTTCCAGGCAGAAATTGGGATCTGGCTGTCCTTGCTCCCAACCACATGCGCAGAGCAGTAAGTGATTCTCTTCAGACACGCTGAGGCACTCAACCTCTCAGGCACAGCTGCAGTATTGCTGCAGTTCTGTGTGATCCCAGGTAAGGAACTTTCTGGTGTAGTAGAGCTTGGGCAGACTGTGTCTTATCTCAAAGGGTGAATTGCTCCTTCAGCTGAGAGGCTCAGATATGCCATGAAATTGAGACCTTTAATTGAGATGTTGGACTTCCACTGAACTCAGTGGATAATGAGAATCCCAAGCTGGAGTGGCATGCTAAGAAATTGGTCATTTTGCCTGCTTGGCTCGGGGGAAAAAGAAAAAGGAGGCATTTAAAGTGTACCTGTTTGTTATTTGGGCAGACCATGAGAAATAGGATAATCTCTAAGTATACTTGTAATCTAAGTAATAATGATTGTCGAACAGCATTTATGCACAGCTTCAGCACTGTAGAGGCATCTCTGGAGGGGAAGGGATCAAATTTTAGGTAAATGGAGTACATCTCTCCAGTTCTCTCTGCAGAGGGAGCACAGGCAGCTACACTCCTGAATTAAATTGGATGAATGAGGGCCTGAAAGGAAGGTTCATCTAACTTAGAGAGATGGGAACAATTGAGGTGTTTAAACATAGGCCATCTTAAAAGTACTTAAAATATCTGAAACTTTTCACAGGCCTGGAAAATATGACAGAGAAGACACAGGTCACTTACTGTGATTTACATTTAAATCTCCTGAAAGACTGAAATTTAATAATACCCGGAGGCTTGGAAGGTCAAGTAGACTCCATTCAACAATTCCAGATAATACAAGTCGAGTTTACAACGTGCCATCAAGGGGATCAAGCATATATATAGGGCAAAATGAGCAGGTGTAACAAATCAATACCATGTCAGTTCATTTTTCTATAATGACAGGGGAAAAGTGGCAGAACATCTACGACATACACAGTTCTCTCATCTGCAAGAGTGAAGGTATGCCCCCTGCCCAGGAAGCAAAGCACTACTGTCACTGTGAATGAAACTTGCCTTTTAAGTGTGGATAAGGGACAGCTTTATGGGACCTTGTAAGAGGAAGGCAGATGGCCACTTCATGCTGTTACCAGCATGTTTGTTCCTGTGTTCCTCTCTCTCATCAAAATGGATGAGAGAATAAATGAATGAATGAATCCCCATATTCAAAAATCTGTAAATTGTCATTTTTACAATTGTGGCGCATTTAAGACACATGAATCCTCAAGAAAATACAGTTCCTTTAAACAGTTCCTTGAAACAGTTCCTTGAAATATAAAGTGCCCTATCATAGGGGACATATAATTTTCCCTCTAACATCTGAAACTTTTCAACACAACACAGAGATAGCTGAGACATCTGAAAGAGAAAAATTAAACAGTAACTAGGCAGGATAGAGTCAAATGAGTCAGTACAGAGGGAAGAAGTGATCCGTATTTTTGACTTTAGCCTGTGAAAAGGAAAAACAAAAGTGATGACAGAAGAGTAAAATGTAGCAAAGGAGTTCAGGAAGTGAAGCAGGTGAAAAGCCACTCTCTCCCATACAGAAGTGTCATGAAGTGCAAATAAATACATGTGAAAAGCCATCACATAATTTAGCTGAAGAGCATCATAATGGTTTAACCAACAAATGCTCAGGCCTACTCTCACTGCAAATTTGCAATAGACCTTACCTGAAGAAAGCAATAGACCTTACCTAGGACAAAACCATTCACATTGGAGCTTCCCTACTGCCTCACTGAATGCCAAGAACGGAAGCAAACAGACATTTCCATACAGATCGCTTCGGACAGAATACATTTGTCTCGAAAAATTCACATCAACTCCTCTCAGTCCACACAAAAAAATGCAGCAGTCTGGTAACAAGAACAGTTTCAGAGCTACTCCCAGTGGGCACCTTAAAGGTATGTGCTAATCAGCTCCCAGTTCTGCAAGTGCTGAGTGGTAAAGTCCTTGCTCAGCTCCCTCCCTCACCACTTGCTAAGTATCAGAATACCCGAGTACCACAGACTGGACCAGCAGCATCCACCAGGTCCGTCCTCCCTTGGGTAGTAAATGATTCAATGAACAAGATCTGCCTGAATAGATATCTGAAGAGACAGCCGTAATGCAGCTGAGGGCAGTAAGAGGACATGCCAAGGCAAACACATTCCAGATGACTTGCAACACAGTGTGAAATTTCACCCTATCATAAATAACACAGTAAATGTGAATGTTGTATTTCCCAAGGTACTGGTCAGACACCTTTTCCCTAAAGAGCAGACATGGAGGAAATGTATCATCTCTGCTCCTTAGCCCTGAAAGGCAGATCAGAGGGATTCCTGCTGCAAGGACGACCATGTTATCCAGTGATCCCACCTGCTGCCTGCCTGGATAAAGAAAGATGCTTCAAAAGCCATGCACTCTAGCTGCCAAGGGCACATAGAGTGCATAAATACTTGGGAAGACAATGAACATGTATGCCTTCCCCTTTCCTGATGTGACCTTTTCACTGTGTTCTAGCTGTCTACAGTACCGTAACTCGATTTCACCATAATTTGAGGCCATACCCCACCACACGTGTGAAAAGCCAACCCACTTGTTATGCTGAAAGAGATCTTTTTAGTTGTGTCTTATCAGTCAACAGCCAGGTTTAACCAACCACAGGTGAAGCAGGCATCATCTAAGATGAGAGAAATCCCTCTCAGTTGTGACCAGTGGGGCTGTCCACAGAGAGGAGATGATGCAGACAGGTGCCAGATTGTGGCTACTGTTCATCACTGGTCCAGAAAGTTGTTTTTCCAGAGATGCACAGTCACTCATTTCAACAGCACTACCTCTTAAGCTGAGTGGTGCTAGGAGGTGGGGCTCACCTCACTAACTTTAGCAGTCTAAAGAGGATGTCTAAGGTAATCATCCTAAACTCCTTCTGCAATAAGTGAAAAGAGGCAGACATCCCCAGAGGCAGTGAGTATGAGGTCTGTGGGCTGGACTCTGGAAGTGTCCTTCCAACAGACTCGGAGCTCAGAGCCAGAGACTTAGGCGAAATCCTAAACTTCAAACAGAGAAGTTAAAACAGACAGATCCCATCCAAAATCAGTAGGTGGCTCAGGATTATGACTCATAGGTGAGACCCGTGTTTGTATGACAAATTCCTCATGGAGTCCTCTGTATCCATAGCCCTGTTCCTGGAGAGTAAGTCTTCCTTATAAAATGACCATATATCTCATTTTTCTTTGGCTTCCTACCTTCATGCCAAAACACTCCTAAGTGCTGAGAGGTTCTTCCTCAGGCTTGCTATTACCTTTCACACCTGTGTTTTGCCTGCCCACAAGCAGGCAGCATATTCTGACATTTCCTTGTTCTTCTGGGTCCACAGGAGACAGGTTTCTTTCTTTTAGGTTTGTTTGAGACAGGTTTGTTTCTCTCTTCCGGTTTCTCACTTTTTCTTACCTTCCACTCTCGTTGCAGCCTGTGAATCCCCATGCTTCCGTGTTGCTTGCACAGAGTGTAAAGTGTCAACAGACCTATTCCTCTGTCACTGTGCAGAGTTTGGGAACTCACAGGAAATGCAGTTCCCAGAGAACAGACTTTTCCCATCCTTTCAAAACTTAGGTGCTCTGTTGCTGCAAGGTCCTGGTAGCAAAATATATTCAGTTCCAAGATCAGCTGGGGTGCAGGAAGCCACCCTGCCATTCAGGTTGGCAGGAGATGGGAGCCACCACCAATTTGCACAGGCATGGCTGGAAATGGGGTGCAGTAAAGGCACCCTGGGCATAGAGTGTGGCCAGATCTGCAAGGTCTCCATTTCAGGAGATCAAATGATGCTTCTGGAGGCAGTGGGGGCCACTGGGGCTCCGCTAACCCTGGCTGACTCAGCCTGTCACACAGGGAATGCTGGTGTTTGCTGCAATGCCCAGGACTGAGTAGAAGCTGCACGGTAGGACCCCTGATGCAAAATATGGGCATATCTACAGACATTTTTGTGCCGTTGTGGGTAAGAGCAGATTCAGACCCAGCCTGCTTTTTAAGGAATGGCAAAAGGATTGAGTGCAAAATGTTTTTATATATTCCAGTGTTAGTCCTTTCCCCCAGAAGAAGTGGTGTGTCCACAGATGTGCTGTCCTATTGATCCTCCCTTTTCAAGGATAGTTAGCAAAGCTAACACCTAACAACTCAGCAAAGAAAGGCTAAGAGTCAATACCATGTCTGACTTAATCCTGCCTTATCCAAGCTGGAGAAGAGAATGGGCCTGAAGCACAGCTTATTTCACAAAACAGATCTTATTTTTTATTCCTGGTAAAGCATCTTTTCTTTCTGAAGCTCAAAATGTATGGAAGGAACTGATTATTCTGGTGATCCTTTTCACATCATTGGGTCTTGAAAAACAACCTCAGACACTAAGAGTGCCAGAGATGCTATGACAAGGGTTGATACCCATTACTGGTCCGTTAGAAGTGCAAAGAGTAGTTTGTAATCTTTGCAATTTTAACACAGTATATCCATCTGATGATGTAACTGTTTATTTGCTATTCACTTGCTGATACCTAGCCAGCATCCAGCAAGGTTCTGAGTGATCACATATCTCCAGAACGTGACCATGTAGTATCAGTGGATAGCAGATACCCTGCAAACACTTCTGCTGAGAGTATACAGACTCTATATAGCAGTCTCTGGTAACTGCCTTCTCCATTTCAGTTTATCCTGCTTAAATTAGAAGTTTGGGTGAGGTGTCAATCAGCTGAATTGGATGAAAACAGTCAGAGACAGGAACGTGCAGATCTCACCTGGAAAGCTGTCGATACTCTTTTCATGCCCCTTGTCACACATTTCAAGTTTCAGACAATGAACCTTTCACATAAGTGGGCAAACTGGCAGCTCTATCATTTTTGATAGCTGAAATTACCATTCTTCCAAGGTCAAACTCCCTAGGTCCAACCGTTTCTTTTGCTTGCATTATCCGTCTGCCACATTTGCTTGTTCAGGGAGATAAGGAGTGTGATTTAGCCCTGAAAAGTCCTTTTTCTTCTTACAAGTGAAATAATAATTGCTGTTTGCTTTCCTGTGACTGGACATAGGATCTGATTATGAACTCAGAGCTGCATAAATCTTAACAGTGTAGACACTAATTGATCAAGGTCAATGTCAATATAAAACTGCCATAATTAAGCTTATATTCAGACTTTCCAGGTTGTTTTCTGCTCTGGATTTTCCAGGTGAATAGGTACCAGTAGAAACTTGGAAAAAAAATATTTGTTTTCCATGAGCTTCAGTGTATTCACTTAGAAATATTTCACAAGAGGCCACAGTCTGGTTATTAACTTCGGCAGCAGATAATTTAAAAAATCAGGAGCCATGTGTACTGGTACTTGTAAGTGATCAGAAATGAAGGATTAGTCAGCCTATAAAAACTCTGCTTTACGACAGTGAGGAGAGGACTTCACTGTACAGACTTTTTTTCATATTTTATATGTACCAAACACTTTTTCCAGAAGAGGGTGCAAAATTTATCTCCAGGAATAAAAAAGCACTATGTTTCTGCTGGCCTGTATTTGTGAATGCCAGAACCTTTTCAGACTGTTTCTATCTCCGTTTGAAAATATGGGATTCAACAGTAAACACAGTAAAAAATCCTGTCCCATGATACTTATAATATAGATGATTACAAAGAATCTGTCCATTTTGCTTCCCTTTACAGTCAGTAAAGTGAAACAGGAACATAGTTCTTCCCATCTCACCCTATATTTGTCAGCTGAGTATCTCTCCAGATTCCTTTGACTATGGTGCCTGGAGCTCCGATGACTAACCCAGATGTTGACACTTGCACTTTGGACATCCAAATTAGACAGAATCCCACCTCCTGCATTTGCCAAGAAATGCTCTACAGTGTGGGACATGGCTACCCATACTGTGCTTATTGCCAGACACCACTTGTCACATTACTCATATTTTCCGGAAATTTAAATCAACTTATGGGAAGTTTTGATTATTTTGAGGCTGCTATCAATGTTGCAGTAGAGAGCAGGATAAAGAGTCCCTTGCAGAGGTGTTAAAGAAGTCATGGCTGGCAAGGGAAGGGAGAGGAAGAGAGGTGTCACTGTGGTTAGACCACATTGTTACTTATGCCAGCTGTCGCACAGATTGATAGCTCTGTTTATTCAAGTGTCATCAATCCCCGTTACCATTTCACATGGCCTTAGTGCTCTTTAAACTTCATAGACTGGTGGATCTTAAGGAGGGGTTTGAAAGCTTGAAGTAAACCCTTCCTGCTAAGCTTTCCTCATAACTGCTCACATGAAATCAAACAAGCATGGATCATTATTCAAAATAATGACTCATTTCAGAGATGTACATGCTGTGGAGATTGTATCACCTCCACTGGATACGATACAATCTTCAAACACAGTCCTTCTGTGATTTATGTACTCACAAAGAGTTGCTTTCAGCTCGAAGATGTAACCCTGCCCCTTAAGCATATATGCAGCAGTCATCACACAAAACCACTTCTGTTAAGGCATATCAGGTGCAAAGCCAGGGTCGCATTTCTAGCCATGGTTCAGCCAAATGGGGACGTTACACAGTGTGTCCTCCCGTTGTCTCAGCCTACAAAGGTGGGGAAAATTTTGCACTTCTCTGGGGTCTCCAATCTGAAAATTGCTTCCCAGGCAAAAAGGCATTTTAGCCTCATCCTTGCTACCAGCAGGTAGGGATAGCTAATAATTATGTAGTAGTATTGTCTTAATTGAAGTAGCAACAAAAATTAGTCTAAAAAATTCATAAACATGCTAATACATAAGGCAAAGTCAACCCTTACCATCAGCATTTAAAGATCCTTCCTGATATGGGCATCAGAAAATGGTTTGGGAGCTGGAGAAACAGCATTCACAGCTGCTTCACACCTTCATTAAAATACTCCAATATTAACAAAGTAAATCCCTGACTGACTTGCCTCTTCCGTGTTGATCCTTCACTGCTTCCAGAATAATAATAAAAGCCACCAGGACTGGGCTCGTAATGAAGAAAGAGCCACTGGCAGTTAGTTTTGGATGTGAACTATTTAGGGAGCTGGTCATGAGCAGGCATCATTTAAATAAGACTGTAAGTGCAGAAATAATTGTGCAAGCCAGGTGTCTGGCTGTTCTGAAGGGAGACACTAGACAGAGCAGGTCTACAGCACATTTACATGAGCTGGAAACTTCATCCTTTTAATAGAAGTGGCAAGCTCTAGCAATGAGTACAAATTGCTCCAAAATTACATGCACAAGAGAGTAATTATACAGGGCCACCATCTGTGGGTACTCCCAAAATTGCAAATATATTGGGACAGTAGAGCTAAGTTACTGAAGGTGATGGAATGCTAAAGTGAAAAACACTGTGTTGCAACAGTAGAAGATGCCCACAGAAATGCTAAACACTGTCCTTATCGCCCACCTGAGTATCAGGAAGGGTTTGAGATGGCTTATCTAGCCAGGCATGACTGCTGCCATAAAAGAAAAAAAGTGAAATCAGCATCAAATGCTGGAAATCATCAGGGAAAGAACCTCAGAAACACCTCACTGTTCGAGGCTACTGCAGCCCTATAAAAAACAAATGGACATGACTCAAGTATCTTACTTCCCCATTGCAAAAATCTCAGCTGTTGCACAAACAAACCAAGCCAGAATGTCATACTTTGTCGTAAATGGCTGTTTCAGTGGAGCTGATGAAAGATAGTGACTTGCGATTCACAACCAGCTCATTTGGGAAATCTATAATGGATTACGCACTACAGCTAGTTCTAAACACAAACAGTGTAGAAGGAAAAGGAAAAAAAGTAAAGTAAAATCCTAACGAAGTTATTGTCCTGGTGGGCATCTTTAGGCCAGCAAAGCAAAGCTATGAAAGAAGTACCTCTCTGTTTTGCAAGTAAATCTAGATAATTCCTGATAAGGCTAATGAATTGCTGTAATGATTACACGCCCATCTCACTTCTAGTAATGAAATATCTTAGGGATATACAGGTGGTGGGCAGCAGTATGTAGGAATATCTAATGCAGAAGAAATTCTGTGGATAAAGAGAAGCCCTGTGATGAGGCAATATCTGTAGTCTCCTGTCGTAGATTTCCATAAGGACAGGAAAAAGAACATTTTTATCTACTAAGGGGAGGGTGTGTGTGTGTGTGTGCTGGGTTACTTAAGTCTCCACTACTTATACTAAACCTTTATTTCATTCTCGCTATTTTATGTATTGGCTTCATCAGTTTAGAGTGGTAACACTTACTTATTGAGAAGTGTACATGTTTAATAATAAGAAAACATGAAACTGTGGTTGGAGGGGTTGCTGCCTAATAATTTTTCTCCTATATCAAGTTTTGATTAGAGCTTGATTTCTTCTGATACATAATATAAGGTAGGGATATATAAAAGTATTTGTAACACATTTGTTATATATACATTTATAAATATATATATGAGTGTACTTGTTTGCTTTGTTCTAAGACATGAGAGATTTTCACTGTGAAAGATCAGTGGTTGGTATTTCAGTCTGTTTGAAAACCTGCAGAGCAAATTCTGCTCTCAGGTATGTGTATCAGTCCACAATTCCCTCGTGAGGGGAAGAGGAGGGGCAGGAACTGATCTCTCCTCTGTGGAGACCCGTGACAGGACCCACGGGAATGGCATGAAGTTGTGTCAGGGGAGGTTTAGGTTGGATATTAGGAAAAGGTTCTTCACACAGAGGGTGGTTGGGCACTGGAACAGGCTCCCCAGGGAAGTGGTCACAGCACCAAGCCTGCCAGAGTTCAAGAAGCATTTGGATGATGCTCTCAGGCACATGGTGTGACTCTGGGGGATTGTCCTGTGCAGAGCCAGGAGTTGGACTCGATGACCCTTGTGGGTCCCTTCCTACTCAGAATATTCTGTGATTCTGTGATCCTAATCTAATGGCTTTATTTTATTTACTTGTGCATATTAATATATTCAATGATGCCTGTGCCACATAAAGTACTTGGGATAATTTCTTAGCATGTGGCATGAATCTTTCACCTAAGCACAGCTGTGGGCTTTGATGTGCTCAAGGGAGGACTTCTCCCACCAAGTTTAAAGTTCAGCAGTTCAAAGGCACTTCTCATTAGATATTAACCAAAATGCTTTACAAATGAGAAGGGAACGACCTACTCTGTGCCTGAAGAATTTGGCAGGGGCCATTCTCACAAGCCAACAGACCACCACCATGCTGAGAAATGTCTCACAGAAGAGAGGTTGGGTTCAGGGGCAGCACAAACAGGAGAGTGACCTCTTACAGTTCTGTTTTGGAAAACACAGCCCCTTGGCTTCTCCGGGCGTTGTTTGGAGAGCAAATCTGCAACACAAGCTGTTATGGGCGTTATTTACAGCTCTCTGTATTGCTCCAGCCACATGGTACATATCTAGCTGAATATCCATATTGATGCCCACCCTTGGGGCATCATATCAGTCCCAGGGAGTTCAAGCAAATCTTTAACTTTCCTGTCTTTTCTGGTGTGGTATAGAAACCCCTAAGCTGACAGATGGAGGCAGCAGGTTAATCACTGAAATGCATCTGGGCAAAGAGTCTGTCAGCTGCCAGGCATGCATCCAAGGATGCTGCTGCTCCCTGCCAAAAGCCAAGAAACACAACTGCACCTGTGAGGTTCACAGGGCAACTGGGCTGTTTCTGCTTGCATGAGACACTTGCTGTGGGAGTCACTGCTGGAGATATGAGAGGGGCAGAGGGATGAGGGCTCAAGACTTGAGGATGCCTGTCTGCTGAACCACTCATGCTGTGACTTACTGGGATAAGAGCAGGCAGCCAATGTGTAGAGTTAGGTGGGGAACCTAGAAGAGCCCAGGATGATATTGGGTTGGTGGAGTGGGCGAGCAGAGGCTGCTCATTTAGCGCTACAGGTACGAGGTTTGCTAGAAAAATAAGAAAACTAACTTTTGGTGAACACAAAAGGAGGATTACACTTTTGCTTCGGTTTAACTGTGGTTTTTCATTTCTATACTTTAAACTCAGTCCTCAAAACCCATCATGTCTTTCATTTCTCTGGTCGCTCTGTGTAGAGCTGGAGAGTAACACCTGCCTGAGGCTGGAAACCTTCGGTCAGCGTCCATCCAGAAACAGTGGCTTTAAACAGAAAGAGGTTGCAGACAGGAAAGAGGGACTTGTGCCTTGGGTCATGCTTAAGCAAACCTCAGCCTGTGGAGGTGTCTGGCACTGGGGTTATGCTGCCAGAGCTGGAGAACAGTTGTGGCAGACGTGGGTAAAACTTCCTACAAGGTACAGGCAGCCAAAGGGCTTGGAGCAACCTCCAGGGCATACACCTGCTCGACGAGGATCCCAGATTGAACTTAGATCCTGTTTGGGATGGGAGAAAAATTGAAACTTGTTGAGGCATGTGATCCCAAAATCAATATTTTCACAGCTCAGGGCATGTGACGTGTCCCTGGAAGGTGCCTGGTGAGGACAATGGCTGGCACAGGACCACAGATCCACATGGCTCTAGTGCGCTCCACCACTGACCAGCCCATGCACAGGCATCAGTAAGCTAATGCCTTTGCCTAGAGCCAATGGTTCTAGGTTTCCTTTACAGGCAGGAAAATTCATCCCATAAATCTACACACTTTCGAGAGATGCCCTGTATTTAATGGGACTGGATGGGGTAGGGTGGGATTTATGAATGGCAATTGAATTTCCTACTTTATTATGTTTTGTATTTCATACTAAAGCACAGAACTTCACATCAACAGTATATCCAGCGATAACACAAACACTTCCTCCAGCTAAATTTTAACATTTTTGTCAGGTTTTTTACTGGATGCAGCAACCCTGTCGCTTTTGCATGCCACGTCCTAACCCTCTCTTACCAAATCAGGTTTTTCTCGTATGTATGTAGAAAAATTAACACTTCCCAGAATACCACATGAATAAAATGCCCTGGGCCATCTTTCCAAATAAACCCTTAATCCTCGGATATCACTGAAAGTATTTTTTGTCAATAGTGCACCATCCTGTAGAAAAACAAAGAGCAGCCACTAAAAAAACCCAAACACACTGGCGTCTCCAGTCTCACTGTTTGGCATCTGCTGGCATTTTTATTTTGCTGGTATCTACCAAGCAATTTACAATCAAAATCCATCACTTTGTCACTTGGAGACTTGTATTTGCAGTTGGAAGGTTTTCCGATTCCTGTTTGCATAAAATAACTACACCAGAAACTGGGAAAGAAAAGGAAACTAATTTTTCCCAGAGCTAGCATTGAGTAAAGAGATTGCTGCATTATCCCATTTTCTCCCACTATACAGTTTTTTTGGGGAAAAAAATCCAAATCAGTGCAGTGCAATATTTAAATCCACATAAAGCCTTACCACCAAAATCAGAAATACTGACCATGAGCATGAGGCACCATCCAGTGCTGCAAATGTTCCTTACAAACCAGACTTCGGTCAAAATTGTTTTTCTCCTTTTCTAAAAGTTGAAATGCATTTCTGATTTGAAAAAAGAGACTTTACATAGTTTTAACGCTCAGTTCTCAAAAGTGATTCTGTGCTTCTTCACAGAACTTGCAGCTCAATTGAATTAAAAAGCTAAAATGAACATCTACATGAGCCCCTGAAATAAATAGTCAGCTGAGAAAAGACACTTGAACAATGAGGAAAACAGAAAAAACCACAGTGCATACCTGGATCTCTATTATCAGCGGAAAAGGCTTTATTTCTTTGCAAGGGCAATGGCAAGGTAGAGCTACTGCAATGCAATGAAAGAAAAATACTTTCCGTATGGGACCATGAAAGCATTAACATAACAGGCAAAGCACATTATGTCCTGCCCTTGGCAAATGTGGGGTTGGCTACTCTGGACTGTGACCCAGCAAAAATAAGCAGTCCAAATGAATTTTCTCCTAGGTAATATACTGCTTCATTTACTACACACAGTAGACACTGGTGGACTGTTTTCTCAAGATTCAGTGTGGAGGCACAACATTGCACTGAAGGAAAAGAAAAACCCTGTGCTGCACACAAACTGCACACAAAAATGATCTGAAGTGCTTCTTGGTACACTAAAAAACTTCCAAGTACATTTGATCTATTTGATTTTTGACTAGGCAGTGCTCTCGGTGGATGGGAGAACAAGGAGAACTCGATCGTGTCTCTCAGCACAAAATATGCTGGCATTGACATCTATGTTTTTAAGGTGTTCTTTTTCTCCTCAGGTCTCATTACTGCCATTTTCATTTGTGATTCCTTAAGCTCAGCAAATTTAAATTTTATTTTATCCAACAGCCTCTACACCTGGAGGCAACCCCCCTTTTTGCTGGAGGGTTTTATCCACTTCTGTCAAACCAGTCTGGCTATCACTTCTCTTTCAAATACACACACCACTTCAGAGACCAAATCAAACCAGTAGGATCAAAAGACGCAGTATTGATGACGGATCAAATGCACATTAACCGCAACCTGTTTATTGATTTTTGAATATGTCACATGTTATTTCCTTATTCCCTTTGTTTCTCAATTGCTTGAGCATGTTGATCTAAGTCAGCTTTTAACTCCGTTTGTCACCATGACCTTTTTTGATCCCAGTCCATTTGCTCTCAAATTAAGTCACACTACAGAAGCTGCTTTGCTCCAGGTTGTGGTTTTCATGCTCTCAGTTAAATTAAATCTTTCTATGCCACAAGCTGTGACAACTGGTGCCTGATAAACAGTGGGGCCTGGGACAGTAAACCGCAACACCCTCTTCATGGCACAGCCCTTCCCTGAGTGAATAAGAAGCTGCCGTGGGAACTGGGCAGAGGAACCGGAGCAGAGCATATGGAAGAGCTTCCTTGCAGATAGAGATACTGGTGGCAAGGTATAAGCAGATGCTCACCTTCACCTGTCTTCCCTTCCTCCAAATTGGAAACTGGGACAAATTTGTGTTGAGGGCTAGGCTGCACCTAAGCAGGGCTAGGTAGAAAGAGCATGGTAAATTATCATCCTTCATTCATGCTCTTCTGCGCCTTATTTTTGCTTCCTCCAGGACCTTTGCCAGTAATCTCACATCTCCTCAACTGCTGTCTCTGGTTGCTGCCACCCCCTATTAGCTGAAGCACACACGTAGCAGCTTTGCTCCTGCATCCACTTGGGAAATGAGTCCCTCTTTTCCAGAAGCTTATCTCCTCATCTCTGCTCTGCTGTCTTGGGAAGGGTATTACAGTGGCAGAGCTAAAGGTCTCTGTGTCATGTTCCCTGCTTTGGGTTTTCTTTATCATATCCAGAGGCACCCTAAAAAAATAAAAATAGGATGGCCATGGAAAAATTTCCCATGTGTAATTAGCTGGAAAAGCAGTTAAATGTACTGCTGTTATGAACTGAAATGCACATATCTGTGAAAAGAAGATTTCAGCACGTGGGCTAAATAACAGGGTAGAAGGGACCACATGGAATCATGTTCTGAGCATAACATATAATCTGTAACCATTAGTGCACCGGGGTGCCACTTAGAGCTATAATAAGCCAAATGCATCCAAGTGCTACTCTACTTGCTCCCGTGAGGCAACAAAATCACAGGGTAATAGAATAAATCGCGTTAGGAGGGACCTCCAGAGGTCATCTAGTCCAAAACACATCTAATCAGATGGGCTTGTTCAGGGCCGTATCCAGTTGAGCACCTCCAAGGAGGGAGATCCCACAGCCTCTCTGGGCAGCCTGCTCCAGTGCTTGACCATCCTTCCAGTAAAGAATTCTTTTCTAAGATCTAGTGGGAATTTCCCACCTTCCAACTTGTGCCCCTTGCCCTTGCTGTTTTCCCCCCAGAAGGTTGGCTCCCACTTCTGTGAGTCCTCCAGCTGGGAGCTATTCTGGTGCCCGTAAAAGGCAACAGACTCCTCATGCCCAGAACTACCAGGTGCTCAGGAAACAGCAGAGACCAGCTGTGGCACACAAGGACAAAGGACACACTCAGTGGGAAAGTGTTCCCACTTCAGGAACACCAAGATCTGAACACTTTCCTGCCACTCAGATGCTGGTCAGGACTCAACTTCTTTCTCTTTATGGTTCATTGGCAAGGATTGCTTCTGAACAGTAGCTGCTTTAGAAAGACATTTGCTTATCTGCCTCCCACCACAATTAAATCCTTTTAAATTCCTTTAGGTACAGTATACTTTTATTATGCAAACACTTTCTAAATTGCACTACATATGGCCACAAGTTCTAAAAATCTGTCCAGAGGTTTCCTTCCTTTCCACTGTGACCTGCCTGTGTTTAGCAAAACTTAATTTGATGTGGAGGCCACTTCTGAAGGATGAGAGCTGCACCTGTGCTGTTGGCCAGGTGGAATGCACCTCCAGTAAAGCAGGAGATGCACTTCTTCACATTTCCTGCTTAGTTTGTTAAACAGGTTATATCTATTTTTAAAAGCATTGTATTACAAACTTTCAGGGAACAACACAGGCTTTTCTTAAGGTGAGCTGAAAAAAAAAGAAAGAAACAATGCATTAATCTCAGTGTCAAGAAACAAAGTCTGTAATGTCTGAGGGTGCTGAACAGAGAGGGGAAAGTTTATTGGCTCGTGGAATGCAATTTTTCACTCCTTTAAAATGTTCTAGATTGTCAGTTCCTATTAATTTTTTACTTTTTGTTATGTAATATATGAACCGCATAGCTTAAAATCATTCTTGTCCTGGCAGTTTACAAAAGACATGCAGTAATTTAATTTAATTCCACTTCTCACTGCTTAAGAAAAACAAAAGTGGCAACCCCAGCAAGGACTGGTGATTATTAACTGATGTTCCCACTCTGATGGATTTTTTTTTTTTAGGTGATAGAGAAACATTCCTTTGTTTACTCTCCTTGGGGGAAGAGGATCTAGTTGCTCGATTTTTAGGCAACACTTTTTTCTGCACAATGCAGAACACTGTGCAAGTTCTTCATTTACAGTTGTGTTAATCTCCTCTAATGTACACACCAATATGAGGTGTATTCCCCAGATCTGTGGCTGACAGCACACCTGACCTTGCCCAGGTGATGACACTCTTACAAGCCTGTCTATGTTCCCCACACGTCTGCCTTACCTTTTCAATATTCAGATTCTCAGGAAACCCTAGCAAACAAGGAAGTTGTCCTTCAGCCCTAAAAAAATAAAGTTGGGTTTTTTTCCCTTTGCACAAGTGCTTTAGGCACCCTGGAAATCATAACATGGCAGAGCTGGGAAAGAGTCTCAAGTTGCCCAACCTATGCACAGTAAAATTACAAGAAGAATTACTCTGGGACAAAGGCATGACGACCCTAGCCTGCTTATCCTGGCTGCAGAACAAATGCTGTTGTCATCTGGTGTTTAACTTATGAGGCAATAACAATTGCTTTGTGATTTTGATCCTGCAAAACCTAAAATAATATCCTGTATTTCAGATTGCTAGCAAAACCCTTTCTGAAAGGCTCTTCTGTACATGACAATACAATAAATTTCTGTACATTATAAACAGTCAACTATTTATTAATATTCCGTTCTGATTTGTAAAATGGGTGTAGGTAAAAAACCTGGCGAGTCTAGGGAGGTCCCTACTGACTGGAAGTTCCTGGTGTTGCTCCAGTCTACAAGAAGGCTGTGAGGGAAGACCCAGGGAACTACAGACCTGTTAGTCTAACTTAAGTTCCTGGAAAAGTTACAGAGAAGATCACACGGTACTGTTGAAAGGCATTTAAAGAACAATGCAATCCTCAGGCACAGTCAACATGGGCTCACAAAAGGAAGGTCCTGTTTAACTCATTTCATATCCTTCTATGATAAGGCCACACACCTAGTGGATGAAGGGAAGGTGGTGGATGTAGTTTTTCTGTATTTTAGTCAGTTTTTCATACTGTCCATCACAGCACCCTTCTTTACAACTCTTCCAGCTGTGGGTTGATGGTGTGCTGGGTGAAGAACTGACTGAGGGGCAGAGCTCAAAGGCTTGTAGTGAGTGAGGCTACTTCTGGCTGGTGATCAGTCACCAGCAGTGCTCCTGGGGGCTCAGTCCTGGGGGCCAGACCTGTTCAATGTATTTATCAACTATCTGGATGCAGGACTTGAACACACCATCAGCAAATTTGCTGATGATACCAAAATGGGAGTTGCTGTTGACACGCTTGAGGGACACTCTTGCACAGTAATCTGGATAAATTGAAGCACTGAACTATGACTAATGGGATGAAATTTAATAAGTCCATATGTTGGATTCTGCACCTGGGACAGGGTAATGCTGGGAGCAAGTACAAATCAAGAGAGCAGTGGCTGCAGAGCAGCCCTGCAGAAAGGGATCTGGGAGTGCTGGTTGGCAGCAGCATCAATGTGAGTAAATTGTGTGTCCTGCCAGCCAGGAGGGCAAATCCCATCCTGGGGTGCATCAAACACAGCGTCAGCAGCAAGTCAAAAGAGGTGATTATCCCACTGTTTTAGCATTGGTGTGGCCTCACCCAGAGTGCTGTGAGCAGCACTGGCTCCACAATTTCAGAAGATGTTGAGGTCCTTGAATTTGTCCAGAGGAAGGCAACAGCTGGTGAAAGGGCAGGAAGGAGTGTCTTATGAGGAGTGGCTGAGGACTCTGGGCTTGTCCAGTTTGGAGGAAAGGAGGGTGAGGGGCACCCTCATTGCTCTTTGCAGCTTCTTTTGGAGGGGAAGTGTAGAGGAATATGCTGATCTCTTCTCCCTGGGATTCAGCAATAGGATGCGTGGGAATGTTTCAAAGCTGCACCAGATAAGGTTTAGACTGGACATTAAGAAACACTTCTTTACTGAGAGAGTGGTCAAACCCTGGAACAAGCTTCCAAGAGAGGTGATTGATGTCCCAAGCCTGTCAGTGTTTAAGACGCATTTGGATATACCCTTAAAAATGTGCTTTAATTTTTGGTCAGCTCTGAACCACTCAGGCAGTTGGACTGGATGATCAACATAGGTCCCTTCCAACTAAAATAGTCTATTCTAAACACTTACTAATATTTCCTCCCAAAATGCCATTTTTATGTCCAAGAGTCAATGAAACATATCACAAAAAATGAACCACAAGGGTTGTTTTTCTTACAAAAAGACATGAGCACCTTTCTCACCCAGTCTGAGAATAAAGCCCACACTCAGTCAGTATGACCCAGCACAAACCTGTGCTATTGCAATGAGCTGATCAACTTATGTACAGAAAAGAACAGAAATCAGTCTCACAGTGGTCTGAGGAACTTAAAAAAGAAATCCCAAGTCATACCTTGTCCCAACACACAGGAACAATAAAAAACCAAAACAAACAGAAACTCAACAAAACAAACAAACAAATTAACACACACACACACACACACACACACACACAAACAAACAAAAAACAAAATACCAAAGCCCAAAGCAAAGTCCAAGTCTTTCATTCTACTACATTAGATATAATTAGCTAAGAAAGCCAAGTAAGCAAATCCAAAGCCAGAGCTATGATGGCAGGAGACAGAGGTTGAAGGGAGATACAGGCATGTCTTCATGTTAAGTTGCTACCACAACAACAGGGAGAAAAGGAACCATTGTTTCCTGGAAAACTGGAAAACGTATGAGTTAGGCTCACAAGGGACTTGCAACTGTATAAGAGAAAGAAGCTGAACACATGATAAGGGGATAAACACAGACTCCTAGATGAATATTTTGCAATGTCTAACCCCTGCAGATCCCAGCCAGCATTAAGAAAATGCCACCAGGGCAGGGAAGAGTATCTCTTGCAACTTCCCCTACTTTTCAAGCTAGGGCAAATGCTCAGCCCTGTACTATGTCATTTTGGGTTTACATCACCACAAATAAGATCAGAAGCTTTGATTTTATCTTGATTTTATCTTGCTTTGATTTTAGATGAGAAAGATAGTAGTAACTGGACTAGTAACGTAAAACACCCTCAAAAGCAACAGTGTCAGAAGTAAAAAGGAGGAGCCTTTCCCTGAAGCAAGTCTGATTCTCATGTACACTGAGGCCACTTTACAACATCCTGGATAAAACAGGGTTTACAAGGGAATGATCATATAAATCAGCCCTGCTTGAAAGGTCCTTGCTGACAGGCAGAGACTGAGTCTGAGGCGGAATTAATTTCATCTGTCCTAAGCCACCTGCAGGGGCTCCCCTTGAAGTCCCTGGCAGCACACAGGTGGCCATCAGAGACACATGGATCCATACCGCACATCACAGCTGAAGTCCAGCTCTGTTGAAAGCAGCATGGTCTGGGACAACAGAACTGGTTGTTGGGCATCTCAGCCAGAGTCTACAGCAGCTTCAGCAGGGCTACCCACCTTTAGCAGGGTTACTCACCAGCCTGCCGCTTTCATAGCCCCTCTGGGAAGAGACACCTATGCTTGTCAGGAAGCTCCTCTTCCTCCCTGGGGCTCAGACTCAGGCCTAGAAGTATCCTGGCTGTGTTCCTATCCTTCAACACTGACTTCAGCCTTCTGGTTGTGGTGTGGCAGCACACCAAAAACTTGTGATGGGCCCTGACCAAAATTTGCCCAGACACTACTCCCTGTATTCACCAACCAAAGCAGTGTTATCAATAAAAGAACAGGTGAGCTCCCCATGTCAAGAAAGCATGACGACCCAGGCTTGGACTCAAGACTCCTACTGCAGACTCAATTAGATCCCAGCTGATAGCTTGGATTGGCCTAGTTTACCACTGCCAACAAAATTCCAGTCTGCAAGATCTCAAAGTGCCATGATAGAGGAAAATATTAAAAAAAATCTTTTTCTTTTTCTTTTTGCTGCCATGCCCTACAATAAGTAGATCATAACGTCACAGAGATGTGACTTGGATCTACAGTCATGTCCCTGTACACTGAACTCAGAAGCACATCCCTGTGTCCCAAAGTGAGCTCTGGCTATTTCTGACACCACAAAAAAGGGTCGCTCACCCACCTCATGACCCTTTCTCTTTCTTTTCCCTCCTGAGGAGAGAAGGCATCTTGGCACAGAGGTTGAACAGAGCTGTAGCATATTCCATGCCCAGTGCTGCTGTGCAAACAAGCCTACTGCCTGCTTTCCCCTCTCCCTCTTCTCTGCCAATGCCTCGGTGCGTCACCTGCAAGTCAGAGGGTACCAAGGTGGCAGAGAGCGGGCAGAGCCACTACGTCAGTAAATGCGTCTGTGGACCCCCTTTTATCCTGCTGGGGCATTGGCAGATCAACAAACACCCTGTCCCCACTGAGCTCTGACACACACCCAAGGGTACACCTAACTCTGGGTTTTTTTTCTTTTTTCATTTTTTTTTTTTATTATATGTCTGTAAGTGATTACATCCGGGTTTGTGTCCGCACGGCAGAACCAAAGAGCATTCATCAGAAGAATAATGATGCAAATGTGGCTTCTTATCCTCCAATGATTGCTCATCTGGCAAAAACGTTTAGAAAATGTAACAATAGTTTTGAAATAAATAGGAGGAAAGTAAAGACCGGCAGTGTACTTTCCACATCAATAGCAAATATACTACTGATGTGGAAAGTAAACAGCTTCGAACAGGAGGTGAAACCGCTCTGGATAACTCTACACCTGTGAGATGTAGGCTCAAATGCCTGTGCATTAAAACTGAGGCAGAAAATCCCAAGTTCATCACCTCAAATTACAAAAACAGGTATTAAACGCTGTAGCCAGGTAATAATATGGGGCCAGCTGAAATTCGGAGGATTAAAATACCTTACTATGCGTTTCAAAAGCTTACCTCCTTGTACGGAGCACTCTATACGGTCAGCACACGTGTATTGTACAAGCATTCCTCAAAACCATTCCCCAGGCAGGGCTGTTTTTTGGGGGAGCAGGGGGGCGTCTGCATGCGGAAAGAGATGCAAACCTGCAGCTACTGAGGAGACGCTGAGGCCGCACCTGTCCCATTGCTGCTGCCCCGTCCCGTCCCCTACACGCGCACCTGCAGGGGACGGGGAAACTAAACCCAAATTACAGGTTGCGTTGCTGTTTGTTTTCGGGTCTGGTTTATATCGCCACCTCGGGGAGCGCCCCGCGCCCCGCCGGGGTCCGCCCGAGGGGCAGCGCTGCGGGCGCGGCCGGAGGGACCCCGGGGCGCCGCCGGGGCCCGGTCGGGGCGGGGGCGGCCCCGGGGGCACCGGGAGCTCCCTGTGCTGATTGGGCTACGCGGCCCGGGGCGGCCGCGG
>JAWWLV010000001.1:76381131-76398194 GCA_035041135.1 Platyrinchus mystaceus
CCCCGCTGGGTGCGCTCCGCTCCGCCCGCCGCCGCCGGGACTCCGCCGCTGCTGCTGCCGCCGCCGCCGCCGCGGCCCCGCGCCGCCCGCCCGCCCTTGCCCGCCGCCTCTGCCGGGCCCATGGCGAGCACGTCGGCGGAGATCATCGCGTTCCTGCTGACCATCTCGGGCTGGGTGCTCGTCTCCTCCACGCTGCCCACCGACTACTGGAAGGTGTCCACCATCGACGGCACGGTCATCACCACCGCCACCTTTTGGGCCAACCTCTGGAAGACCTGCGTGACCGACTCCACCGGCGTCTCCAACTGCAAGGACTTCCCATCCATGCTGGCGCTGGACGGTCAGGCTCCCGCTGCCCCCCACCCCGACACCTCCCCACCTTCCCCTGTGCTGCTCTGCGGGAGTTTGGGGGGCCCCGGGGCTCCTCCCGGGCCGGCCGCGGAGCCGGCGGGGCGGGCGGACAGCGCGGGGTCGGAGCGCGCCGAGCAGGGCCTGGGGCGGCGGGACCCCGGCGGAGGCGGCTCCCACCCGGGCCCGTGGGCAAGTGTCCTCGTGTCCCCTGGCAGGTGGCAGCGTGCTGCTTGAGCACACCTGTGGAAGTGGGTTTTTCCCCCCAAAACCCCGTGATTGAAAGTACGTTTGGTGCCTAAGTGGTGGCTTTGGCCTCTTTTGCTGTCACTACCTGCTTTTTCCCCCCCTCCTTCCATCAGAAGAGTGTGCGTGTGGATTTGACACAAGAAGAATGCAGGCAAATTTTTCTTGCCGATTTATTTTCTGACTGTCATGACATTCCTCTTTTTTATGGTTTTGCCAGCCGTGCAACGGTCAGTGGAGAAGAACAAGCCTTGGCGTCATTTTGTTTTAATTAATGTTCCTTTGCTGGTTTTGCTAAGCGGTTATTAACTTGGATGTAATTGCTTCATTGATAAATGACAGTGTAAAAGCTCGGGGCAGTCAGGGATGCAAAGGTATGCAGAAGGGGTGCATAGCTTGCCTCAGTTTTAAGGCAGTGTTATTTTGAAGCAAATCTGAGAGTTTTGCTATAGGGCTTGGAACCAAAGACTGAGTTGGTGCTGCGTTTCTTCACTCGTTAAGGGGGAACATTTTTGCCCTTGAAAGAAGCTGTACTAGGAAGTTGGAATTGTGGAAAATCTTTGCAAGTAAACTTTTAGTTGATAAATCCACACTGATTATGGCTGGTAGAAAGAGGAGATGTGTGGATGGCATTGGTTTATAGCTTCAGGAGTGACTATAAAGAGAGGGAGGAAAGGTTTCTAGAATTATTCCAAGTTTCTGCAGTTATAAATGAATACAATATAGAGTGTCCAAGTGGCTTTGATACTCACAAAAGATCAGACCTACTGTTCATGGTCTGGTCAGACACTCCCTTTGCACTGGAATCTGAGTGTGGATTTTGGTGTGAAAGTTTTGCTTAAAAGGAAAAGAAGGTCTATTAATCTAATCACTAACCGATTGTTGTTAACATATTATTGGAACGGAGTTTAATATGATCATGAAGTTAATACCAGTATCAGAAAACCTTTAACCTCTGTATGTAGAAAGGCCTAAAACAGGTCAAGATACTGGTAAAAGGTAACACAGGCAATCCTTAAACATCACTGTTGCAGGATGCTTCCCGTGGATGGAGAAGTACTATTCCCCAGACCTTCTTTACAGCCAGCCCCAGGTGGCAGCGGGATTTGCCAGTTCCTCTGAAGGGGTGGGATTGCTGGCTGGCCTCCATTGACATCAGTCACTCTATGGCCAAGTGTAGCAGCTGAGAAGGTGGTTTCCAGGCTTGAGCAAGGAGCTATGTTCTGTGTGCAGAGTGATCGCTGGTGTGTAACCTTTTGGATCCACCAAATCTATTGTTCAGCTGTTCTTTTAGGTCTGGGTTAATCTGTTTGTAGAGTAAGAAAAGCATAGTTACAAAGAATGCAGAATTGGGAACATTCAAAATTTCAAAAAGAAGAAGAGACTTGATAGCCAAGTTCTTACCCCCCTTCTTTTGAATGCTTGTGCATTGAAACCTTGTGTGTTGGGTAGCATGTTCCACTTGGCCAAGGAATGAGTTTCCAAGGCATCTTCTGCATTGAGAGAGAGTCATCAGTTCATTTTGGACAGAAGTGAATTCCAAGTGCACATTGGAAGGGCCTTATCCCATCCTCCTGGCCAGATTGTTTATCAGTAGTGGAAAGTTCTTGGCTTTCAGTTTTTCTCAATAGCACCTCTAAATGCCGTGGAGCCAGATCCTGGTACCCAGGCACAATGCAAGTGGAAGACAGGCTGGATAGAGAGGAACATACCCCCCTAGCACAGACCAGGCAAGCTGGGTCACGTCAAGAGGGGCAGCCACACGCAGGCAAAGGTGCTTTCTGCAGGTAGCCTGGCCCAAACTCCCCTCCTTGTGCTGCAGTCTCTGCTGGGAACCCTTTAGGGCCTGACCGTGGGTGTGTAGGTCCCCTCTTCACCCTAACCCTTCCCCTGTGCAGGAACGTACTTCAGGCTTGCAGTGCGTCACTCGTGGCTTGAAGAATTTGTGTGTCAGCGTAAAGCCTAATCTGCCTCAGCCCTTAAGTAGCCTCTCCCTTCTTCCCTCCTCTTCTCTTTGCACAAACTTACATGTCTAAGCTGGATCCCATTCCCTGTGATTGGTAATGTGGGAACTTCCTGACTCCATCCTCAGGTGGGGGACTCAGAAGACACAAAAAAGGGCAGATCTGGTTTCCTGTATTCAGTGAATTGTTTGTGAGCAGAAACAATAACCCTATAAAGATAAATGTATCAACAAAGTGTTGGTTTCCTCAAAATGGCAGGGCATGACTGGAAATTACTAGAAATATTTTTGTTGTCCCAGGAAAACATGGCTCTTCTCCACTCCTTCCTCACACAAATGGAAAGGATTTGCCTCACAGAGCAGTTCCTCTTCTACAGAAATGGGGTTTTTTTGTCAAATCAGAAACCTCTGAGTGTTGCTGGACTTCTTGTCTGGAGAGACTGCTCAGATCTGCTAGGGGATCAGAGGTAAAACGAGGAGGGAAAAAAATTGGGGTATCACCATGCTTTGAGCAACCTGGTCTAGTGGGAGGTGGGCCTGCCTTTGGCAGGGGGGGTAAGAACTAGATCTTTAAGGTCCCTTCCAACCCGAGCCATTCTATGATTCTATTATTCTGTGCCAGTTGCGGGAGTTCTGTGGAATGCAGCAGAAGTCCTTTCTTCTTCAGAAGCAATGTCATAGTTTGGGTCAGGAGTGCTCAGGAGATGGCTCCCCTTTATCCTTGCTTTGGTTTGAATCATGGAGTGGGCTTTGACTGTGCTCCCCAGATTGCTGTAGGATGGCACAGCAGCGGTGCTGCCCTGGTGGCTTTCAGGCCCTCACTCCACACAAAACGGCTTCCAGAGAAAATTGTATGTGATTCCCTTCCACCTTTATGCAATTTGGCCAGCCTTCATTAAGTATTCAGGCCCACATTCTGTATGCAAGCAAAAATATTGCTCCTCTCTGTGGGACTTACAGTCATTTTGGGTTCACTTTTTTGTGCCACTGGTCATAGGTGGAAACTTACTGATGAAACCACCTCCCCAAAAGAGGACATATCATGTTTCCGTGTTTCCAACAGTGGATCTGATGACCTTTTGCAAAACAGAGCTGAACAAAAATTTACTTATGAGCTAAAAGAGGGTATTAGAGCTTAGAATGACAGACAAATGCAGTGGGTGTGTGCTTTTGGAAGGAATCTGTGCTGTATCTGTAAGGCAACCTCTTACCCTTCACGTGATGCAGACTGCAAAATGCCACCAGAGGCATTTGTTGTGAAAGTGGCAGTCCCCACAACTTTGCATATTTTTTTTCCATAGTGTCATATGATATGAATATGTGAATGCCTCCTAACTCTTTGTAAGCCTGAGAGGCAAGTATGAGAGCAATGAGGCAAGAAACATGAAGCTCTAACAAGATTAATTTGAATGCAAGACAAAACACATTTGTTTAAGACAAAAAAACCCCAACAAAAACACTAACCACCAACAAAAAAACAACGAAAAAAAAACTAACAAAAACCACCTTGAAATAGGTTTCTGTTGGAATGCTGCTAAACATGACTTTATGAGTAATGCATGTTTGTCTGCTTGTCTGTTTAAAATGCATGGCTTTTTGTCGCTTGAAGCTTCATTTGGGTGGTTAGTATGTACATGACAAGTTTCCTACAGAAGCTGGTGCAAATACAGACAATAAACATTTGGAAAAGGGACAGGTTTGGTCTTGAGTGGAGGAGTGTGAAGAAATAGGCAGCTCCCTTTTACACTCTTCTGCATTACCATAGAATCACAGAATGGTTTGGGTTGAAAAGGACCTTAAAGGCCATCTAATTCCAACCCCCCTGCCATGGGCAGGGACACCTCCTACTAGAAGAGGTTGCTCAAAGCCGCATCCAATCTTTAACACCTCCAGGGATGGGCTATCCACAGTTTCTCTGGGCAACCTGATCCAGTGCCTCACCACCCTCACAGTAAATAATTTCTTCCTGATATCTAGTCTAAACCTGCCCTCTTTCAGTCTAAACCCGTTTCTCCTTGTCCTATCGCTACATGCTCTTGTAAAAAGTCCCTCTCCAGGTTTTCTGTAGGCCCCCTTTTGGTACTGGAATGCTGCTGTAAGATCTCCCTGGATCCTTCTCTTCTCCAGGCTGAACAAGCTTTATAAGTCTTAGTGAGCAATATAATCTTCTTGCTTTCTTGGAAGCAAAAAAGAGGTTTAGTTCCCCTTAGAGCCAAATGCTATACATAGTTTGAACCTAGGGTCTAAGGAGGCTGGATTTGGTGAAAAAGTTGATTTCAGCCTTTCATGCTTCCTGATGCTCCGGTCAGCCAAGTGGGACTAACAGAGCCTTCTGCTCTTCCACATTACTAGTGTAAATTGTGATTTTTTTTTTCATATATTTTGTTTTAAAAATGTGTGCCAGTTGGCTGATTGCTGTGGTGAAATGAAACAAGCCCTGCTGTGGCTGGCCTGCCCAGTTGGGTGAACTATTTAGTGAGGAAGGTTATTCATTCAGCAGAACTGAGCAGTCCTTCAGCTCATGCTGTTTATAATTAAAAATTATTTCTGAGTGAGTGAGTTAATTATTTCTTGCTGTCTCACTACCCTCTACCTATTCTAAAACTGTGTATTGACCTTCAGGAAAAACTGAATTTCAGCCCTGTGGTTACTAGCAAATGCTGGATATTTTGGTTGGGGTGAATATTTACTGGTTTTCTTAGGAGGTTCAGACATAAATAAAAGTTTAGAGGACCTCCGGGTAAATATGTTCATGGTTCAGCACTTTAATGTGTCAATTAGCTACTAACAGTGTCAATAAATTGGACCTGTCAAAAATAATAGCTTCCTTCCCAGTCTTCATCTTGTGCTTTACCTGTCTGCTACAAGTACATTAAACACCACCTATAGTAGTAAAAGCCAATTTTTCCATGCCGATAGCAAAAATTAACAAAGCAAGGCTGCTTTCTTCAAGCTTGGGTCTTGCACAAATGACTGGCTCTTTCTTTCTTACATTCTGACATGTGAGTTGTGTGGCAAATGGAGGAAGTCCTTGTGTGTGCCACCAGATGTAGATAAATGCCAGTAGATGGACAGCACAGCTCCCAAGTTTGGTAGGCCTGGTAAAACGGGTTGTTATGTGCAACAAATTGCTTTGCTGCACAACTCTGTGAATCAGTGCGAGGTTTTAAACATTGTTCAAGCACGGAGTGGTCATCCTGGAGCTGATACGCCTCCAACAGTGGCTAAAGGGGGCAGCAGTAGGGATAGCAGAAGGCAGCCAAGTGTCTATGGTAGCCATCTGCATCTCAAGGACCTGCCAGCCAGACACAGGTTTCTCTGTAATGAATGTATCCAGTCTCTTTTTGAACCTCTGTAAACCTTTGGCATCCACATACCCTGTAGAAAGGAGTTCCACAGCTTCCTTATACAAAAAAGCACACTTCTGGTTTTGAATCTGCTGCCTTCTGTTTTCACTAGATGTCCTTTAGTTCCTGTTTTAATATATTATTTTCTTACATATTAGAGACTTTTATGCAGGGCTTAGAGTTAGGGTGGTTTTTTTTTTTGTTTATTTGTTATTATGTAAAATTTGGTGTAATAGCCAGTGACAATGTGGTTTAGCTCTCAACATTTCCACCCACTGGAGATCAAAGCAAAAGGAATGAATACCCTAATCGTGGGAGTTCATATTCATTTAAAATGAGATGTAACAACAGGTTATGAAGAAAAACATCTTGTGATGGTTATTCAGCTGTGTAAGATTGCAGCGTTCCACCCTGTAAGCAGTGATATGAAATTATCACAGTCTTTCAATTACAAGATATTCATGGAAGGGAGAAGAGGCCAAGCAACCCATTGTCCTGCTGAAGGGCCCTCCCTTGGGAGGTCCCGCTTGGAGCAGCCTCAGGCAGCAAGGCAGAATTGTTTGTGGCTGTAGCCAGCTACAAGCCATTTGTCCAGGTTTAAATATGGCAGTGATTTGCTTTATCCCGAAGGACTACTGGTGTCCATAGAGCTGAGCATCTTTGACTTCCTTGGAGAATGAAGGCCTTCTTGGTGGATCCAAATCAAATTGGTGGCATGTCCAGGCAGGCCCAGGACCCTAGCCAGGGTCCCTGCTGCCAACCCACTGACAGGTGTATTGTGTCTGCGACACACATGCACAACAAGACTGACATGTGAGACTGGCTTTGTGTGCATAGAGTGGCCCTGCAACCTGTGACAGCCTCTGAGCAGGCCACGTGGAGTTGCTCTTCAGAGCCTCGTGGGTACAACCTCTTGCAGATACTGTACACAGTGCCATGGGATTATTTTTTGGAGCCTTGAGTGCCATAGGATGTTCCTTAGGAGTTGGGCTGAGGTGATCATGCCCTGTGAAGGGCATCATTCAGAAGAATACACTCAGTGGGAAGGTGACATTACTCCAGCCAAGGTCTGATTCCATTTGTGATGGTGAATGCCTAACGCTGCACAGAGGGAGAGGAACTATAGTGAAACCCATCATGGTCCCGGCTCTCACATAAGCCTTTCTCTTTCTCCCAACAGGTTACATCCAAGCCTGCAGAGGACTGATGATCTCCGCTGTCTGCCTGGGTTTCTTCGGTGCTGTTTTTGGACTGGTTGGGATGAAGTGTACGAAAATTGGAGGCTCTGATCAGACTAAAGCAAAAATAGCTTGTTTAGCTGGACTGATTTTCATACTCTCTGGTAAATATGCTTTATTTCTCTCAGTTTGCATATCTGAAGTCATACCAGAGCTGTTTCTTTTCTGCAGAAACCTCCGCACAGTTCTCCGTGACTTTGTTGACTTCAGGGTCAGGCCCAGAGCTCTTCTGCTGGCTCCACTGAATAGTTTGTCTTATGCTTTTCAGGGTTGTGCTCTATGACTAGTTGTTCCCTGTATGCAAACAGGATTACGTCTGAGTTCTTTGATCCTTCTTTTGTTGCACAAAAGTAAGTACTTTCCTATACCCGTAAATCTTTCAAACAAGTAGACCTTAAGTTTCCTACTGTGCACCAGAGCCTGTTTAGATGTAGAGAAAGTGATTCTCTGGGGCAGAAGAGGAGAGTGGACTGCAGTTTTATTGAATCATATTTCCTAACTGGAGTAACCATGTGCTGGAATTGAATGAACAAACACTTTCCTGTACAGTGATTGCTCTGTAATATGTGTGCCCAGGCTTACTGTGGCCTGGCAGGGTTCTGCCCTGCTTCCGTAGAGCAGGTGGGGTTAACTGGGAGTGAAGCCTGCCTTTATGCCAGAGGTGCAGCAAAATGGTTGCACAAGACAGTGGTGCTCCTTAGGTTCATCATGTGATAGAGAAGGAAAAAAAAATATTTCCTTGAGCTTTTGATAGAAGGTGCTTTCCATGAAGGTGTCAAGCACTGTACAATCTTGACTTCTCTTGAGGAGAGGTTTCTGCGGGCTCTCTGGACTCTTAGCAGGCATATTTTCAAGTCCAGATGACTGAAATCTGGCTCATAAACCGTATCAGAACCCACAGTCTTATAAGCACCAATGCTTTAACTATACTAGTAATTAAATTTAAGGGAGGGAGTGTTCATAGAACTGCAGGATCCATACCAGAAATAATGAGCATCCCTAAAGACTGCCTTTAAAGCTGAGCAAGCTCTCAGGACCTACAAAAGTAGCAATTCACAAACCCTTGTGCTTGTATTTTGGACTGACATCTTAACTACCAAGTCAGAAAGCATTGGCTGTAAATTACAGCATCATAGACTTTCCTGTTTTGACTTCATACATGATGTAAACTTTTCTTTAAAGGCAAGGATTTCCCTGAGACCCAAGTAAGGGCTCAGTAAGGAACCCTGAGCCTTTATGTTTCTCTTCGACAGAAAAAAAATAGTCTGAATAAATAACACTAAGTGGGTCCATGTTTGCAGTAGGGTCGACACTGCTTCTCCTATCCTGAAAACAGGTTCGTATTAGTTTTCTCCACAATGCCACTCTAGTTTCTGCTTATTTGCTACAGTGAAGACAGGATTGAAAGGCCTCCAAAAGAAAGCATGTAAGTTTCTGTAAAGAAAATGGCACCTGGCTATATAGACAAAAGTTAATTATTCATCAGGCTTACTGTTCCTAGTGAACAATACCATGGCTGTTGCCAGAAGTGCCTTTCCTAGACTGTATTCCTATGCTTCTCTGCTGCAAAAGAGCCAGCAGACCTCATGGCAGAGTTCTACTGTGAAGGAATGAGGAATCCAGTTTAAGTATTAAAGTAAAGGTAGTAAAACATTCTCTGCAGAAATTACCTTTTTCCTGAACAACAGCATATCTCAGTTGTGGGCACACATAATGACAACTGCAAAGATAAAGGCAGAAAGGAAAGCCAGAAGTTGTAATTTGAGTTCCTTGTGGTGCATGTAGCTCATGCAGCAACTTTGTGTCAGATGAAGCTAATGGTGGCATTCAGCTCCTTTCTCTCTCAACCAATGTAAAATATGTCGCAGTAATGCATTTTGTTGCTGTCTGTGAACTCCTACTTTGATAAGCATTGCAGAAGCATTTGATGTTCCCTGCTAGTATATTGTGAAAATTTGGCATTGGCTCTTCATAGAGAGAGAGTTTCAGCCTTTTGCCTTTTACTGCACGTTTTTCTCCTGAAGTTATTCTGACAGTGTCAAAGGCAGGCTTGAGATACTGTAGTGGAAAACAAATGATATTTAGCATCATGTCAGCTGTCAGAATTTCCCTCCAGCCTTTTGCATTTGGAAAAGGCACCCTGACTATGTACGAGTGCAGGAGGAACCAAAGACCTGCCCTAAGGCTGATTCCTGAGAGATTTTGAGTTTGAATTACGTACCTAATTGAGGTAGGACAGGCACCACAGGGACACTCCAAACCTCACCTTACTTAGAAAGAAACCTTCGGCTGGACTTTATGTCCTGATATGATAGTTTTCATTGCCAGTTTAAAATGGCTCCAAAGGAATTGCTTGATCCTTCATAATGACAAGCCCGGAGTCTTGGGGATCCTACGGGATGCCTTTGGGCTTGCAGCCAAGATGTATTTAATTTTTCTTCAAACACCTCTAATTGGGAAAAATCTATGCTTTTGTTTTGCTGTCTTGCTGGTGTTGCTCCCACAGATTCTCTTAGAAAACTAATTTGTCACTTTACTACTTTTAGTTAACCCCCCCCATAACTCTTATAGCCTTTATCCTTTTTGTTCTTTGCCAAATTATGTGACTTACTTCCCATTCTCTTCTATAGAGAATTGTTTTGCTTCAGATTTCTTGTCTCTGAATGGATTGTGCATAGTTCACATAGTCCCCCTTGTGATAGATTTGAATAATTTTCCAAGAATCGTAAGAATTAGACATTCATAGTGTGTATTTCTCTTGGGTAATTGTACTGATTCGGTAGCTAGGTATGCCATTTACGTATACCAACTTCCTGGCAGCTAATGAAGCTTCCACTGGTTTGCTTTGAAGTTTACTTTGTGTTCTTAATGTGTGTAACAACTAGAATATTTTTCTTCTGTACTGGTATTGTACTTTAGTTCTTTCACTGAATTCTAACTCCCTGGATTACTGAAAAAACCCCTTCTTTTAGCGTGCCTGGTCAATGTAGTTGAAGATGGCTTTCAGTTCTCTGCAGGTGAATTCTTGTGGTCCTCAGCAGTCACCATCTCTAAACCTCTTCATCAGTTTCACGCCCTCCCCCCTGAGCTGCCAGTGATCTCTGATCAGATTGATTTCACTGTTGCATGGTATGTGATTCATGGATATGCAGCCACAGACTTCAGAGAGTGACTACTTTGGTTCTTGCAGCCTAAAATTTTATGAATAGAGGAGTGTGTTTCCTGCAAAAATTTTAATAATAAAGAGGGAAGGGGAAAACAGCAAGTGCAGAAATTTATTCTAAAAACACCTATCTCCTTTTTTTCTTTCTCTGGCAGTACCAGTGTTTGTAAGGTTTTTTTCATATGGTAAGGTTTTTTTAAATGCTGGATTTTGATGGGACGTTAGGGTTGGCTTCTTAAGTGCTGCAAATACCATAGAATTATAGAATGCCAGGTTGGAAGAGACCTCAAGGAGAATCTGGTCCAGTCTTTCTCAGAAACAGCGTGGTCTAGACAAGATGGCCCAGCACCCTGCACAGACAAATCTTAAAAAAGACTGATGTTGGGGAATCCACCACTTCCCTGGAGAGATTATTCCAATGGCTAATTCTTCTCACTGTGAAAAATTGTCCTCTGGTCCAATCAAAATCTCCAGGGGTTATTTGTACCCACTTATCCCACATCTTTTCTGTGTGGCTACTTGTAAAAAGGGAATCTCCATCTTTTTTGTAGCCACCGTTCAAATACTGGAACATGGTGATAAGGTCGTCCTTAAGTGTTCCTTTCTCAAGGTTGCACAAACCCTGTTCTCTCAGCCTTTCCCCATGTGAGAAGCTTCCCAGTCCACTGATCATCTTTGTGGCCCCTCTCTGGACCCTCTCCATCCTGTCCACATCTTTTCTTGCATAGCAGGGACCAAAGCTGAGCACAGTATTCCAGGTGTGACCTGACGAGCACTGAGTACAGTGGGATAATGCCTTCTTGATCTCTGGTGATGATGCCCTTGTTGATACAGCCCAGCATCCCGTTGGCTTTCTTTGCTGCAGCAGCAGCACACTGTCCTCTCATATTGAGCTTGCTGTCCACCAGGGCCTTCAGGTTCCTTTCCACAGAGCTGCTTCCCAGAGGTGCAGATCCCAGCCTGTGCTGCGTTACTCAATTATGTCTTCTCAGGTGCAAGACCTTACTCGTGTCCTTGTTGAACTTCATAAAGTTCTTGTTCGCTCACTCTTCCAGCCTATCCAGGTCTTCCTACAAGGTGGCTCTCCCTTCTGAAGTGCCCACTTCCCTGCTCAGTTTGGTATCTCTGACAAACTCAGTCAGGGTACATTTGATCCCATCATCCAGATCACGTATGAAGATGTTGAACAGCGCTGGGCCCAATACTGATCCCTGGGGGTCACACTTGTGGCATTGTCAGTTTGAACGGGAACTAAAAGACAGATTGGATAATATCCAGGGAGCCATTCAGAGGTTTTACATGCAATTGAAAATTTGAAGTTTTCCTCATAAGTACTGGTATAAATCAGAAAGATTGTTTTATCTGTTTAAAGATGTGGACGAAAGACCAATTAGGTCAGCTCTGCAACTCATTAACCTAGTGGTGTGGCAGTCACCCAAGAAGGGGCCATATACACAACCTGTTTATATATGGTATAGTAACAAACGTTGCTTGAAAAGTACAAAAAATCCCAAGAACAAAGGCCAAACCCCATGTCTTCTTTACCAACTAGTAGGCAATAGTCAGGTAACCCTTTTCTACCCAAATAAATCCAGTATAGTCTTGGTTACTTTTCTGTACAACTGAAGAGCTTCAGGAGGGGAAATGGCAATTTGTCTCCTTAACTTCCTCGTATCAGCCTCTGGCCAACCATTTAATGCTGTTAGATAAAAATGTGGAAACGAACTCGTGTTTCCCACTTCCTAGGCAAATGGTCTTGGCAAGTAAGTTCCTGCTGCAACAGCCTTCCTGGACCTTGGTCCAGCTGTGTTCTCCAGCACCACTGTGGTCTGCACCAGCTTCTGTGGGGAGCCTAATCCTAATCCACATACCTTAGGTGTGGTCTGGCAGTACTAGCAGGGACGGAGGGATCCCCAGGATGGGGCTTACCTCAAATCCAAGTTAGTCCCTTTGATCTGCCGTTACAGCTTGATAAAAGAGGTGCCTTGAATGTGTTTTAGAACTGTACTTTGTATGTATTTCTTGCACGTTGACTATGGTGGGATCCTAGGTGATAAGCTCTGATGTAGATCTCTGCTTCTAATAAGAGAATGCCCAGTCCTTGAACAGACAGAAATCTCCTTGAGTCAGGTGAAAAACATAGCACGTGGTTGAAAATGTGAGCATAGATAGAACTAAATCTTCACAAGTTTGGCAGATTTGAAGTCAAACGGGACTGGGCGCAGAGTTTTCCAGGGTGAAAAGTCAGCTGAGCTATGGTTTCCAACAGCTTAATTTGGGGGTTGGGTGCCTAAGCCCCACACTGGTATTAAGCGAAGTTTCAGACCCTGGTTTCTGAGGCAGAGTTGGCTTATTTCACCCTGAGCTGGGTGTCTCCAGAGAGGGACCCCACACAAAGTAATCCCTGGGCCTTTATCCCCTCACAGCCTGTGCACCTGATCTTCACTCACTCTTCATGTGCCCTGCATACACCTCATGGTCCAATGGTGATTTATGGTCTGAAGTCTTCTAACACCTCATTGGATTCTTTCTCCATGTCCATGTGGGCAGCCCATTAATTGTTCTTCCAGCTTGGGCCAGCCTTGGGGCCCTCCAGGGTCCTAAGCCTTATCTGAAGATAACCAGGCTTTCTCTGTCTACTCCCCTGCTTGGCCTTTCCTGCTAACAAACAGAGTTCATCTATATTAAGTTTTGAGCAGGGCACGCTTATGCTAAGCTGTAAGCAAATTACAATTAAACTTAAACCTACACAGTTAATTTCTAATATTTTATAAAATAAACTTAATTTAATCCCCACCATTGGGTGTGGAGAACATTTGGGGGAATGTGATACTTTTTTTAGCAAAGGATGATAAATAAAACTCTACTTTGATGATGTAAACAGAAAATGAAAAAGGGGCCTAAAAGTTAAAGCACTAGTGGGGCCATGAAGAGTCAGATGCAAGCCCTCATGAAGTGTTCTACCTCTGAGCTCCGGGGTCTGCGTTGCTTTTTGCCACTAAGCCCCTGAATGAGAAATTACTCAAACCTGGGCGTCCAGGGCATCTAGCACAGATATCCTAAGTGTAGCTTTTTGTCCTTGTGTGACTTTGTTGTTGTTGTTGTTGTTGTTGTTAAAAAAGTGTGTGCTTTACCTCTGGTTAGATCTCGAGAAAACATGGAAAAGTGATTTTTTTTGTTTCTCACAGGCAATTTTTGAGTGTTTCTGCCTTGCCATCTTTGTAAAGATACAAGTTTTGTAGGACAACTGACAGGTATTTTCAGTTAAATATTTCAGTAATGTAAAATTAGGGTCTGTGCACTAGTTCAGAACTAGCTGAAAAGTGCAATTACACAGTCTTTTAGATGTACAGGTAAGCTGTCAAGCAAAGGCTTTTATTTGGCTGCCTCACCACAGCTCAGTAAGTAAAAAAATTTAGTAACAAAGGCCTGAACAGCACAAGCACCTGGCCAATAACCACGGCTCAGTGGGGGACAGGGGCTTGTGTTTTCAGTGCAAAATCCCAGGAATCAGGAGGAGATACAGGTCCCCTCAAGGGGCAACTGGAACAGAGAAGAAGCAAGAGACACACAGTTTGTTCTAATAGTCAGGAATAGGAGACTCTGAAGATTGTTGGGCCTGCAGGCTAATGCAGGTCATCCTAAGAGTGTTTTAAAGAGTGGTACCTCAGGCAGAGAGGTGGGGAATGGAGCAGACGAGTGGCAGCCATGAGGTGCTGCTCATCTTGAAGCTTCAGAGCTGAGGGGGAAGAAAAGAATCGTATCCCCATGTCCTTTTTTTTTGTTTATTTACTACTGTTGTTTTAGAAACGTGGACTCCTAAAGCACCACCATCTCCTCTAGGAGTCAAACTAAGCAGTTTCTGGCTGCAAACAGGTTGTGGCTGGCCTGGGCAGCAGAGGGGACCGTTGCTGGTGACCCGGAGCGCTGCCCATGGGTTTGGGGGGAAGCAGTGACAGAATCCAGCCACGGTGACGAGAGAAGCAGAAAGTTTCTGGAAGACGCACCCATGTATGAATGTGTTCATGTTATTATATGCTCACATCTGGATATGTATATGCATATATTGCACATATGTGGATGTATTGCATATGCATATTGTATAAATGTACAAACCACTTGTGTTTTAAGCAGGAGGGATAGGGAGGGAGGGAGACAGAGAGATCCTGAAAGCCAGAGGGGAAAGTTAAGGAGAGTTGTAGACAGAAGTTCTAGTCTCTGGCTCAGCAGAAGCCATAGTTCAGTTTGGGACCCAACAGGAACAGAATGGTCCAAGGGGACAGGAGCTGCTGTAAAAAAGGGCAGAGAATGATGAAACCCCAGAGCAAAGCAATCCAGGAGGAGATGCAGAAAGGCCGGGCACCCCAGCTGGCTGTGCAGGGAGATAAGCATTGCTCAAGTGTACTGCATGGACAGAGTTTGCCTCCCGAGTCAGAGGGAAATAATGAAAAGAACATGGGGGAATGGCAGAGCTGCTGATTTTGTGATGAATAATATATGTGTCAATGGAAAGTTATTGAAGAAAAATATATTTAGTTATCCTCAAAAAAATCTGTTAAATCCATGCTCTCTTTTGTTAAACACATTTATTGACTTCCTGTAGGTATGAATTAGGAGCAGCTTTGTTCATTGGATGGGCTGGAGCTTCACTCTGCATAATTGGTGGCAGTATATTCTGCTTCTCAATAGCTGAAAACAGTAATTCTCCAAGGTAAAGCACAAGTTGTACATACTGAAAGAAATCAATACCAGTGCATTTGTACCCCCTGTATGTATGTGGTTTGATTACTGTTCCAAAACATTTTGTAGTGAGATTCAGAAAGAGATTGTGTGGATAAAAGAAAATAAGGGGATTTAAGGATAATGTAATTAAGAAAAGTTATTGACTCAGAGCAAATGCTCATGTTATATATGCTGCATAAATTTACTACAGCTGGAAAACAGTGCATTCCAGCTGATGTAGGAAAAATGGTTAGGTCACTTTACAGATGTGGATAGACAAGTTTCTTTAATCCCAAATAATCAGATCAAAAGTGAAAGAGGTGAAGGACAGCAGTGGTGGCAGTGGGACCTTCAGCAGCAGGAGTGATAATGAAGAGGCACAGCTGGAGGGAGGAACTGTTCACCTAGGATCTGCCACAGCCCAAGTATTTCATGATTCTGCCCTAATTTACGTAGCTGCAAGCAAGCGATATGTGTTTATATAAAAGTGAACTGCAATGTCAAACTAGAATGGAACCACACAGAGAAAGAATGTGCTCCCCCCCCTAAAATTTGTAGGTAGTTTCCTCTATATTTCTTCTAGCTTTATTACTATAATGCCTGAATGCAAAGACCTTACCTGCCCGTGGGATGATCTGTAAATAGTTGTTTTTTTCTTTTCAGGAGAGGATACGCATATAATGGAGCCACATCTGTGATGTCTTCTCGTACAAAGGTCCACAACAGTGTCCCAGACAAAACCCCACCAAAGCACTTTGACAAGAACGCTTATGTTTAGTTGCACTGTTGGAAGACTCAAAGCGTTTTAAAAATGATTTTGTACGTTTCATTCAGAGTGATTCCCCCCCATCCCCAACCCCAGTGTACTTACCACTAAGACAATGACTTTTAAAAATATTAACTTGCAGCTTTTTACATACTGATGTAAATTTTGTTATGTAATATTTTAAGATTGATGTTGGTATTATAAAGTTTATACCTGGAAATCATGAGCTGATGGTTGCATTCTTGAAAAAAAATAAATGAGATATTTACTAATTCAGTTTGTCATGTCAGTTGCCTATGGGAATGGCATCACACACATCATATTGAGATATTGCAATAATTTCTGACTTGGGTTCAGTGCTGGACAAAACAGCCCCAATCTGTACTGGTTAATAGGCGGAATATTTCACCACTTAGTGATGACGGAATTGCAGAGCGCATCGTAGCTGCAGCACCACACAACAGTGGGAATGGGCAGGCTCATCTCCGTATTCACAGGGTGGAAGAGGGTGCAACTTGGTCAATTCGGTGCCACAGGCTTAAGAAGAGACGAGTTGCAAGTAAGTGTGGGATTTGGGTAAGCAGGAGCAGGTGCTGATAGTGGTCAGGGCCAGTTGTTACAAAACCCACTGCTGGTCTACGCAGAACTCGTGCACAGGCAGCAGCCCACACGTGTGACCACCAACCCTCGGTGTGCGTGGGAGGGAGAGCAAAGGTTGGGCGAGGCTGCAGCCCACGGGGAGTGCTGGGGGGGGCACAGCAAGGCTCAGAGACAGCTCCTTTGTTCTGCATTTGCTTTGTACCACTGGACTCCTGCCCTGCTTCAGCACTCAGCCCTGCTCGTGACAAGACACTTCCAGGGCGTTGTTTTCCTTCCCGCCCGGTGGACGCCTTTGGCTCCAGAATGGCTCGAAGCCACTGGGTTACAAAAGGGAAGGAAAAACCCCAGGCGATGCCAGCTGGTCTGCTCTGCCAATGGCATGCCCGACAGCATGGCCAAATAAAAGCAGACAATACTAAACAGCACAATTTTAGATAATCCCAACTGAGTTACAACTCAAAAATTCAGCTAGTAATTTTTTTGTCTGTCCACAGAAATGTGATGACTTTTGAAGGAATGTTTGCACAAGTCAATAAATGAAAAGAGAGATTAACCACAAAATGCCCTCTAGACTCAATCCCTAAAGTCAGACACAAACTCAGGTTTGTCATGGGGTTTGAACAGAGGGACCTTTGGAGTTTCAATAAAAATTGGTTATTTTGGGACAACA
>JAWWLV010000001.1:76422550-76446925 GCA_035041135.1 Platyrinchus mystaceus
CCAGATATAGTTAATCATAAAGAATAAGAGAATATCAATAAATAAATAAATAACAATACCTTATTTGTAGAGGATAGGGAAAACAAATCCTTGATTGACATTATAGTATTAAACAGTATTAAATGTTTAAAACCAGCTATTTTTGGCATTGAGAGGAATGAAAATCTTACTTACGGATTTCAAATCCTACTCAACATGAACAAAAATAAAAAGAACACAAGTAGTCTGTCAAAAGCAATACATTAAGTTACAATGTTACCTGTTCATCCAGAAGTTTAACCACTTTGTGATGATCCTGGGAACTCTGAGGTTTCTCCTCTGTAAAATCATGGCTGTCTTTCAGTGTTCCTAAATTGGATTTTTGTTGCATATTGGACTTTTGTAATTCTAACAGTTGCTAAAAGGAGGGCGGAAGAATACAAAACTTACTTTAAACACAGCTATGCAGAGATGGCATCAGATACTTTTCCCATTTCTCATGAGTTCAGCATTTACCAAATTTCATGTAATTATTAATATCTACATCTCAGATAAATCTGACTCGTAAAGCTACAAAATATAAGCTGCTCTGGTAATGCTGTGTGTATTTGTTTTCTGACTCACCCATACTTTTATGATCTCTTTCCAGTGAGCATTTCCTAAGCATATATTGAAAACACATGAACCCTACTGTATCCTACTATAATGCAGAAGTTAGTCTCCTCTATGCCAGTTATAAGAACATTAACACAAAGATGCTTAACAATCATAACAGCATCTACTAATCCATAAACAGGCATTCAAAAGTTGAGGAGTAAGGAAAAACTGCCTTAGTTGCTGAAGGCATCACTCATTTGTCAAAACTAAGCTATTAAAAAAAAAAAAGAACTGAAATTATGTCAATAAAGCATCAGTATACAAAGATATAACTATGGCTATCATTCAACCATTATTTTAGAGTTTTGTACAAGAACTTTACAATGACCACATCACATTTCAAATCTGTGAGGTTCACTGCCATCTACTGTAAGGGATTCATGCCTTAAAATGTCAGAAAATTTAAATCGCTTACATTTTCTAAGGTTGAATTTTTTGAATATAACTCCTTCAGCTCCTTCATAAACATCTCTTTCATTTTTTCTATTTCATGAGCCAATCTCTCTCTTTCCTCCTCTTTCCATTTATGAAATGATTGTAGAATTTCTTCTTCTTTTGATTTTTGCTGTTCACATTCCTGAAATTTAAAAAAAAAAATTATTTGTCATTTTTTCTCACATGCAACATGAATTCAAACACCCAACCTACGTGTGGAAAGTAGTCACTTTTGATGGGCAATATTGTGACACCAAAAACCACAAAAACCCACCAGTTCCTGAAGAATTCTAGGGTTGCAAACTATGAATTTTGCTAGCAAAACAAGTATGCTTCAGGGAAGTTTTGGTAATTTGTTATTTTCCACTGAATAAAACACAAACGACCTTACTTGGCTGTATCAAAGATCCACCTAGTTCAGCATCCTGTTTCTCACAGAGGCCTTAAGTGCAGAGGTAAGAAAGGGTAATATTGGGGCAAGCAAACGTGCTCCTTCTCCTTCAGTCTCTGAGCTGCCAGCGGTTTTCAGCTCAGAGGACTTATTCAGCCTGATACAGTTTTGTAAACTTCAGTAACTTAGTAACCTGCCACACATTTCTCCTCATAAACTTTTGCAGTCCTCCCTTGTGGCTGTATCAGCTTTTGGCAACTGCAACATCTTTTGCCAATGAGCTCCACAAGCTGCATGAAGAGCCAAGTACTTTTCATATTGTTTGAATCTGGCTCCTGCTAGGTTCATTTGATTAAGTCCTGAACTGGAAAACAGAGTGAATGATGGACTGTTATTCACTCTTTGTAACTCATGACATACAGGTATCAGTATCTCACCCTCCATCTTCATCAAGCTGTTGTCTCTTTTTCAGACTGACAACTCTCAGCATGCTCAGTCATTCTACTTACTGAATGATCTTCTTTGTAGCCCATCTCCATAACTTTTATAGTTCTATCCTATCCTTTTTTGAGATGAAGGGACTAGACTCACACACTGGGTTCAGGCTGTGGCTTGCACAGTGACTTTCTAGAATAATTGGTAATATTTGATTTTCTTTGCTGGCTGCTACTAACTGCTGAGCTAACATTTCCCTAGGACTGTGTATCACAACCTTAATATTTTGCCCTTCAGTAAGAGCACTCAGCTGAGAACCCATAATTTTGTAGATGAAGTTAGAATTATTTTTTCCCATGCACACTGACCCCACTTCAACATTCCATTACCTAGTGATGCTTTTTTATATAGTTCTCGACTTGTTTAAAGTCCTGCATTTCACTGCCCAGGATATACATAGTTTTTAGGAAACACCTATATCTCTCCATCACAGCATTCACCCTGAATTTGTTCTCCAGCTATAACATGCAATTGTTGAACGGGATCTTCTGTATCCTTTCACCTCAAAGGAGTAGAAGGAACCAAGAATAAGAAGGATGACAATTTTTATACAAATTCTCCTCCAGTACTAGTTGTCCTAAAAAAACCCACATGAGCAAGATTTTCTGCTCTTTCAATCCAAAGACAGTAACATGACACCTGAATTGACAGTGGATGTCAGTCATGGCAGCCAAACTGTAACCAGTCACACGTCACATTTCTATCTTCCCTAGAAAAACAGAGAAGTTTTGAAAGCTTCTTGTTGTGTAACACTGCAGACTGTAGCTTCAGGACATTTCAGGTAGTCCTCTTGCAGTTAGAAGTCTCAGCTAAGACAACTGACTTCAAAAGAGGCCCCTGAGGCACCAAAAAAATCTACAATGCACTGTTATGAATACTCCAAGTTCCCTCTCATAAACAAAACAATGCGTCAAGGTCAGTAGAAATATGTTATGGATGTCCTTCTCAAAAGTTAGGCACAGAATGAATGAATAGAATACCTTGCCCATGTCCATATAGGGCCAAGGCCCATTATTCTAACAGTACTTAAGCTCCTAAGTGAAATTCTACCAGCTTTTGATTTGGTCCTTCAGTACTTTTGAAAATGGAAAAAAAAAACACAAAAGAAAAAGGAAGATGAACAGTCCCAAGAAAGGGGGAACAGGAGGACTGAAGAAAGAAGAGTCTGAAGCTATGTTCAGGGAAAGAAACACTCCATGTTTTACAGAAGTGTAAAAGATCAGGGGTTTCCTAAGAAAACAAGTAAGAAAATAATCATCAGTCACAGAATACCAGGTCCAAAGCTTCAAAGGGACCTCAAGGATAATCTGGTCTAGTCTTTTTCGGCAACAATACAGTCTAAACAAGATGGCTCAGCACACTGTCCAGCTGAAACTTGAAAGTGTTCAATGTTGGGTAATCCAGCACTTCTCTGGGGAGATTATTCCAATGACTGATTGTTCTCACTGGGAAAAAATTGTACTTGGGTCCAATCAGAATTGCCACTGGAGTAACTTGTACCCATTACCACTCATTTTTCCATGGGACTCCTTGAAATGGGAGTCTCCATCTCCCTTGTAGCTGTTGTTCAAATACTGGCATGTTGTGATACCATCTCCCTTAAACCTTCCTTTCTAAAGGCTAAACACATCCAGTTCTTTCAGCCTCTCTCCACATGACAGGCTTTCCAGTCTCCTGATCACCTCTGTGGCCATTCCCTGCATCTTTCCAGTCTGTCCACATCTTTTTTTGTATAGTGGGGACCAAAACTGAACACAGGTTTCATAATGTAATGATAGCCCCATTTTGTTTATTCCCTTTTAATTCAAAATCATAGAATTATAGAATGGCTTGGGTTGAAAGGGACCTTAAAGATCATTTAGTTCCAACCCCCACTGGGCAGGGACACCTTTGACAAGACTAGGTTGCTCAAAATCCAATCCAACCTGCCCTTGGAACATTTCCAGGGATGGCGGATCTACAGCTTTTCTGGGCAGTCTGTTCCAGTGTCTCATCACCCTCATAGTAAAGAATTTCTTCCTAATATCTAATCTAAACCTACTACCAGTTTAAAGACATTTCCCCTTGTCCTATCACTACATACCCTGATGAAAAGTCCCTCTCCAGCTTTCCTGTAGACAGGCCCCCTTTAGGTACTGGAAGGCTGCTTTAAGGTCTCCTTCTATTCTCCAGGATGAACAACCCCAACTCTCTCAGCCTGCCTTCATATGAGAGGTGCTCCAGTCCTCTGACTGTTGCTTTCAAAATCTAACAAATGGTTTCATGCTTGAAGGTCCTCAAACTCCATTAGAAAAGCCATTCAGAAGTTTTGAGGTTCTCACAGGTTATGTTAATAACCACAAAACACTGTTTTTGAACACGATAGAGGGCAAACTGAAATGCAAAGATCAGCATTTAACTCAATCATGAGATGTATCTTGTCTCTTATGATATGAATTTTCTTCTCAAACTGAAGCCCAAAGCCCTTTTCTCAAAAAATGTCACTGCTATTTCTAAAGCAAATTATCTGATTGTGTTTACTTAAACAGAAATGAAAACTTGCGATGATCTGAAATTATCAAGCTTTAAAAGAACTTTTAAGTTACCTGTTTATTTTTTTCTCTTTAGGAGCCAGTAAGCATACCCACAAGACTCAGTACCACCCAAAATAAAGTGTTGTATGTGACAACAAGCAGATAATTACTGCTTTCAAATCATTCTGTTTTATTCACAATAGCAAGACTACTATAGCTAAGCAATAGCTAAGACTACTTTCAGCTTTGGCTTTCTGGTCAGCCAAATCCTAAGGATTTAAAGACCAACATGCAAGTTCTAGATTGCCTTGTTTTTTCCAAGTCTCTCTCTTCCTTGAGCTGCTTTATATCTCTGTTGGACAGTAAAGTTCTTCACAGCAAAGAATAAATTCTACTCAGTTTATAAAGTCACATGTAAAATCACAGTAATTTCTAAGAAACACTTAATAATCACAAAATATCATCATGTCAAAACCAGCTTATGTTTCACCAGAGTAAGGCAATTTTATCTGCTTCAATTTTATCTGCTTCAATAATAGGCCACACAAGTTATGAACTGGCAAGTGCTAATGAAAGTGCTGTTTAAAGTATTAATTTAAAAAAAAACATAAGTAAGGAGAAAGTCAATGGTCAAAATTGTGGGAGGCAAGGGGGGGCAATGGTTCAATGCCCAAACATCATCACTGCTTGACAGGCGAGATACATTTTTGTTCCAGTCCAGTTACAAAATGAGTGAACGTAGTCCAAAGTACTAATTCTTTTGAGACATTCACATACATTAGTATACATTACCTTAGACAACCTGACAATATCAGCCTGTTGTTCAGATTCTAACTGGGACTTGGTGAGCTTCAGCTGCTCCTTCAGTTTTTCAATCTCATCCTGCAATTTTTCGGTGTTTGCTTTCCTCTTCTGTTCTGTTTGAAAGAAACACGGATTTAAAAAAGCTTTGTTGCCATTTCTGGAACTGTGATACTTACTGCAAATATATTTCTAGTGTTTCAGTAATATCTTCATTAAGTGTAACTTTAGTGGACCATTTTCCCTTCCACTAGCATCATTGTCCAAAGATGCTTTTAAATACTTATGTTCTCTGAACTGCTAACTTATCCTCAAATACTTGTACTACTGACATGTGAAATAGTTTATGAACTATTTACATGAAAAAGTATTCTATAATCTAATTTCAAAGGAATCTAAGCAACACAGGCTCAATAAAAAGGACATACGAAGGACAAAGTGAACCTCAGTTATTCAACTCTGCAGGGTTTAATTTATTCTAAATAACTTTTGTAAGGAGCCCACTTGGAATACAACTAATTATTTATGTGAAAGGAGCTGGAGGAGTATCACTGTAACAAAAAAAAGTTAAAATATGCAAAAATAACAACAATCTTCAATCTTGAAACATCTTATCAATTTACCAAGGATTTACTAGCCCATCATCTGAGAAGCTGAGCTCAATGCAGAATATTATTTCAGAAATAACTGCATTGGATATTTCCCTCAGAGAGCCATTTCAAGGCTAATCCTTTTATATGACAATTACTTCAACTGTTTATGCAGCATTTTCCACTGTTGTTTCTTTTAAGTGTAAGGTGCACAAGAGCTTCTCTCTTCTTCCAATATATTCACACTTCCTCAGGTGCTTTCTCAGACCCCTCTCACTGTTGCTGCTGTTTTATTTGCCTGACAAGCTACAGTTCAGACCTCTCTAGGTTCTTAACATTTTTTCTCCTCCCAAATGCTTCCTGATTTCTAATCACTGCCACCACTGTTAGTCCTTACAATAAATCACAAGCATGCAGCCTAAAGGAAGGAGAGAATTTAGAGGTGAATGAAAGAAACTTTGAGAACATTGTTTTCAAATTAAATTATTTTCCAGAGACCGAAACATGTTGCCCAGTACAATTTGCCTGTCAGTGTTGCTTTCACTCATAGAAACTGTGAGCTGCCACCTAAAAATGAAAACTGAAAATTATTCTTCCAAGTTACAAAAAATCATGGTCTGCACATCCTCATTATATTTATATTTTTCTGAACTACTTCTCTTATTTTTTTTGGCAACATTAAAGTACCTACCAATCTCAGACTCTCCTGGATGACGCCTTTGAATGTGACTTTGTAAAAAGGAATAGGTCATAAAAGCCTTTTCACAAAACTGACACTAGAAAAATAAGAGATAAAAATGTATTAGTAACAGTAATATATAGTGGTTAGGGTTTCTAACAGGTTATTACATTTTGTCCATATGTCAAAAGAAGGTAACTTTAATAAATTTCATATCGTAAGAATAAGGACTAAAATTCTCACGGTGCCCAATTTCTGTGAAGTTATTAGTATATTAGTGCTATCTAAAGTCTTATAGTGATGGCCATGAGCAAGAATATCATTGTGCTAGGCACTGTACAAACTCTGAACAAACAGACTCTGGCCAAGCAAGTTCAAATTCAGATATAAACCCTAGACAAAGATTCATATATGTAGGTAGAGAACTATGAAGAAAAAGTAAGACAATACTATTCAGCAAAATACACAGACGCCAGCCAACTAGCAGCTCAGGTGTTCTTAAGATTCCTGTAATACAACAAAGTAGATCACCACCCAGCTGGAATAAACCCAATAAAGACGGATTTGAGTATACATAAATGATTTGTAGGATGGCAATACTCAAAGGACCATAGATATGTAAAAAACTCAGACATTTAAATGAAGGGAAGGTAACAGTACACAATTTTGTAAGAAAAGGTATGTAGCTACATAAATGTGCTACCTGGCATCCTTCTGAAGCACAAAGCTGTTTCAATTACTCTTTCTATAATTTACTTACCAGTTTTGAATTTAAATTTTATGTCAAATTTAGATCCTACACTTTTTAAAATATCTTTTTTGTTCACCTTCAAAATGCTTTCCACTAATGTTCAGAATATTAAAAATAGATGGGTAGTATAAGGACAGAGGATGCATCTACAAACTTTGTAACATACTTGTTAAGATATGAATGAGGGCCCCTTATCACTTTAGGTAAGGTTGTTCATTACCCCTTTCTCATACCTTTTTTCAAATAAATATATTTTAACAAACCACAGATACTCAGGTGAGTCCTTTTCCTTATCAGTGTGATATGACTGCAGAGACTAATTTAACAGATTCAAGATCTTGTCACCATTATCAATGCTGGAAGAAGGATCCAGGGAACTGTAAGCCTGTTACTCAGTGCCTGGCAAGGTTATGGCACAGATCATCCTGCATACGACCACACAACACAAATGACCAAGGGATCAGGCCCAACCCACATGGGTTTAGGAAGGGCAGGCCCTGCCTGACCAACCTGATCTCCTTTTACGACCAGGATGGCATCCAGTCACTAGTGGTGTTCCCCAGGGCTCAGTACTGGGGCCAGTCCTGTTTATTATCTTTACTATTGATTTGGATGAGGGCATTGAGTGCACCCTCAGTAAATTCACAGACACCACCAAGTTGGGCGAGAATGTTGATCTGATGGATCCTGCAGAGGCATCTGGATAGGATGGATCAGTGGGCTGAGGCCAACTGCATGAGGTTCAACAAGACCAAGTGCTGGGTCCTGCACTTGGGTCACAACAACCAAGTGTTCTTGGGGAAGAGTGGCTGGAAAACTGCTCAGTGGAGAATGACCTGGAAGTTCTGGTAGACAGCTGCTGAACATGAGCCAGCAGTGTGCCCAGGCGGCCAAGAAGGCCAATGGCATCCTGGCCTGTAACAGAAATAGTGTGGCCAGCAGGACCAGGGCAGCAGTTATCCCCTTGTACTTGGCACTGGTGAGGCCACACTTTGAATCCTGTGTTCAGTTCTGGGTCCCTCACTACAAGAAAGACATTGAGGTGCTGGAATGAGTCCAGAGAAGGGCAATGGAGCTGGTGAAGGGTCTGAGGGGTAAGTCCTACAAGAAGCAGCTGAGGGACCTGGTGTTGTATAGCCTGGAGAAAAAGAGGCTCAGGGGAGACCCTTAACACTCTCCACAACTACCTGAAAGGAGGCTGTAGCCAGGTGGGGGTCAGCCTCTTCTCCAAGGCAACTAGAGGCAGGACAAGAGAGAGGATTTATACCCAGGCTGTGCCAGGAGAGGTTCAGGTTGGACATTAGGAGGAATTTCTTCCTGAAAAGAGTTGTTAAACATTAGAACGGACTGCCCAGGGAGGTGGCAGAGCCACAATCCTTGGAGGTGTTCAAGAAATGAATGGAAATCACACTTTGTGCTATGGTCTAGTTGACAAGTGTTGATCAGACAAAGACTGGACTTGAAGATCTCAGAGGTCTTTTCCAAACTAAATGATTTTGTGATTCTGTGAAATTCCCAAATTTCATGTAATATTTAAAATGCTGCTACTGGTAGTCAAGTATCCTATAAAATACACCCTTCAGCAAACACTAAAGCCAGGAAGTGCTTTAAGACAAATTTTGTTGGACAAATGCAAACAAGTCCCAATGTAAAACCAAAGCAAAGTGATATAGTATGGTAGCATTACTGCCAGCCAAGAGGAAGCTTACAGTGTAACAGATTGCACATGATTTATGGAATGAAATTGACTGTGAAATAATGTTATCCATTCAAGCAAAAACTTATGTCAGTTTGACTTGTTGGTAGCGAAAGAAAGGTTTTACTGCAGGAGTCAGGATTAACACAGGGAATATCTAAGTTTTGAATTATGCAACACTTTTCTTGCAACTACTTTTTACAGGGTTAGCCACAACGTGCACTTTCTGCCTACGTTGTACATGAGAATATAAGATTTCTTAGCAAAGTATCAAAAAAGTGAAAAATGTTATTTAAAATTAAATTTGTATTACTCAGATGAAGATATTGACCAACAAATCTTAAATTTATGACTTGTAAGTACTGGTACCATTTTATAGTAGCATTTCATGGTTAAACTTATATTGGTGGTAGATTAAAGGCATTACAGCTGAATTCCAAAGCAGGGTTACATTAGCTATAAAGTGCATCTCCACTAAAAAAGGAAAGTAACTATTTACAGGCTTATTTGCAAAACATCCAAGACTTTGAGGGGATAGAATCTGAACTACTTTCTAAGGAAAAACAGTAAAATCCCTATTATCTGACACTGCAGATCAGCCAAGATCAAGGCACAGATAAATATCACACAACTATTGTTTACTGATCACACTGCTACCCTGCATTTACAAACACTAGGAAGAGTTTAATTTAGGTCTGGCATTCACACTTAGAATCCTGAAAACACTGTAGGAACTTCAAGTATTCAATCATTTCCTAAACTCACTTTCCCTAAGTAAATCTAAATAACTTCTAGAGACAAGAAGTTACTAGCAGAGAGGAAAGAAACTGTGTGGGGAAAGCGAGGCAGAAGTTTACTTTATATGAAATTAAATTACAAATGGGAAATAGGTTTCCATCTCTGTTTCACTGCAAATGTCACTGAACAGAAGATCAGTGATGAGACAAGTTCACTACCATGTTTTTCAGCTTCCACGGAGACATAATACAAATATTTCAGGAAAACTTGATTATATTTGGCAATCACAGTATGAGAATTATTTCAGTTTACATATAAAATGATGCACACAATCAGTCTTGTTTTGCAGCACAGGACAAACTGCTCTGTAAGTTGCATAAAGGTTTTTTAAAATAATACCACATCAACAGCTTGTCCTTAAGACTAACACTCGAATGCACGGAGACAAGGTTCCCATGAACTTTGCCATACGTATAGTTCTACTCTTGGGGCATAAGGTATCTTTTCCCTTAGAGAAACACTTGATCCAACTTAGCTGATGTCTTACAAAATTAAACTTTACCTATAACTTTAAACATACAGACAAAAAGAGCTAGTCTGAAATCACATCAAGTCTGCGTCCAGTGTACTCTTTAGACTTCAGACCACATCTGAAGCTGTAATTTGCTTTCCTGAAACCTGCTGGAAAATGCTAAATCTGAAAAATATTTAAATTGAACTATTACACCTATAGGACAAAAATCCCACCCCAAAACACAAAGTGCCATGACACTGACAGAACAGCAATGTACTAAGGCTCTTAAGGGAGACACTTAAGGAACAGACTCTTGTGGAATCAGAGATGAGCTACATCACTGGAGCTCTTTACCGTCATGCCTGAGTCATCTCTGAGTCACACACAAGCAGAAACTTTGTGCCTGGAGAACATCAGTGCAGGAAAGTGATTGTTTGCAGACAGTACATTACTGCTTAGCATCAGTTCTGATGTACTTGCCCTGTATGTTTTCTGACCATGCAGCTGACAGATAACGAAAAACAGCAACAGATGTTAGTAACATGTTTGTCACAGGTTTTGCATGTGTGTGTAGCTGATGCTTGAGATGCACCAAAAGTGAATCCAAGAATAAAGATCACTTGTTAGTAAAAAGAGAATTTGTTAAAGATGATGTTTCGCTAATGTCTGTGACACCAGCCAAACACCTGCGAAACACGGATGGGTAACAAGTGCAAGCCATGCACTTCCTTTTGTAAGGTCACTGGTCCCAGAAGCTCCAGTCTTTCACCCAGCAAGTGGCTGCACCCCACCAGGCTCAGAGTTGGCAAGGTGTGGGTGACTGGACCACCAGACCCTCTCCTCTCACCTGGTGGTAGTTGGCTCGGGCCTCCAGCATCATCTGCTGGGTGCTGATCATCTTCTTCCTCCGCCGGCACTCCTCCTTGAGCCCCTGGATCTCCTGCAAGCGCTGGGCCACTTCCTTGCCCAGCTGGTCGCGCTGGGCCTGTGTCTCTCGCAGGGCCTCCTCCAGGTTGCCGAGCTGGGCGCTGAGGTATTCCTGGGAGTGCAGCAGGTACTCGGTGCAGAGCTGCGCCAGGCGCAGCAGCTTCAGCAGCAGCGGGTCGGCGGGGCCCTGGCAGTGCGGGCAGCGCTCCCGCTCGGCGCTGCAGAAGGTGACGTGCTCCAGGTGCACCTGCAGGGCCGCCACGTCCCCCTCCCGCGACACCCGCTCCACGTCCACGGCGCTCAGCCGCCGCCAGTCCGGGGCCTCGTGCCGCGCGCGGAACTGGAACGCGGGGAATGCCGCCGGCGCCGCGCCGGCCCCCGCGGCAGGAGGGTGGTATGAGCGCTGCGAGAAGGGCTGCGGAGAGAGACACGGATCAGCCCGGGCTGGCACCCCCGCCCCGCCGCCCGCCCCGGCGCTCACCATGTCCGCGCTCCGTCCCTCGGGCTCCGCTCCGGCGTCCTCCGCGTCGCTATGGCAGCCCCGGCCTGCGGGAGAGGCGGCAGTGACGCCGGGATGTGCCGCCGCTCCCCCCGGCACGGCCCTTCGGCTCCGTACTTCACACAAATCCCGTTCCCTTCCCCCTCCCGGTATCCTCCTCCCCCGGCACCTCCCCAGCCTCCCGGCAGTGCCCCCGCTCAGCAGCCTCCTCCTCTCTCCCGCGGGTCCCAGTGCTCCTCCTGCCCCGCGCACCATACGCTCGCACCAGTGCATCCTTGACCATCTTCACACACTACTCGCATCAACAAACATCCTCGGCTACGCTGTTACCCACATGCACGCTTAACACAGCTACACAGCATATGCTTTCTCTCTCCACATTCCCTTCACTTCTGTGAAATCTGTACATATCACCCTACAGACACATTTCACTGCATCAATGTGCCTCCCCACCCAACATGCCTCCTCCATGCTGCTCCTGACTCATAAACCTTTCTCACTGCACCACAACGTTACAGTCCCCTATCCCTGTGCCGTCCTATGCCCTTCTCCAACCTTGCCTACTCCTCTGTCTCCCAGATGTGATGATACCCATCACTTCCGCACCACCAGCATACATACGTATGCCATTTCTCTGTTCATCTGCTTCATGCTGCTGCACCCTCACATGGCTCAGCCGGTAGCTCCAAGCAATCTCTCCAATGCAACTCCATACCCCTCCCAGTGCCCACACAACAACCTCCTGCCGAGTTTTTTCAAACACCTTCCTCACCCTAACACAGTCACATTCCCTTTGCATGCCACTTCCACATGCTCTCCTCACTCAACACACCAACACGCCTCTCTCTCTCTGCCTGGTATCACCACATACCAGGCTACCTCTTGCAACCATTTAACCCTACAGCCTCACCACATCTGCCTGCCATTCCTGCCTCACTCTACTGATCCCAAACACTTCAGCCCCATGAAGCACCTCATGGCTTGCATACATCACCTACTTCACCATTTACGCCCAAATACTCTCCCTCAAGGCAACCAACAACTGCTGCTTATATCCCTGCCCCACCACAATTTCCAGTACTCCTCAGTTGCTACTCCGTTGCTCCTGCTTAGTTGCTTCAAACAGTGTTCCCAAGCAGGAGCATCCTTCTCCTCCATTATACAAAATTACCCCATCCCCTCACTCATCCTCACCACTCTTCCTGAAAAGGCTGCACTTCCTGTTACCATTTCTTAATATTTCAGTCACCTATGCTACCTCTGACTTACCACCGTGTTCCACATTTATACCTCCCTAAGTTTTCAGTCCCTTCCACGCACACTGGTTTCTCATCCTCCTGATCATTCCTAGATACATACCTCTCCAAGAACATTCACACAATATGTATCTGATCATACTATCATTCCACAGGCTCCTTTACATCATGCATCATAGACTCACAGAGATGTTCTCAAGGGACCTCTGTTGATCATCATCCAGTCCAAAACTCTGCCAGACACTAGTTCACATCACCTGCGGCATTTAAGATGAACAAACAGTCCATGAGCTCTCCAGGCAACCTGTTGCATAGCTGTGCTCTCCTGATGAAAACAATGTTGTTATATGTACTAATACAAGGACCCTCACAAATTACCAGCTCTGAGTTTCACATAGGTTTTTATGTTGGTTTTTGTGCCAAAAAGCTTGTTTGCTTTTCCCACATATTGATGCAACAAAATACACCTGGCCTCATTTAACTCCCCATCTTAGCAGACAAACAAAAGGAAATGGAAAAGGAAAAGGGAACGTGAAAAGGAAAAGTTATTTCCGTTGGAAGGGACCTATGATGATGGTCTAGTCCAACTGCCTGACACTTCAGGGCAGACCAAAAGTTAAAGCATGTTCTTCAAGGGCATTGTCCAAATGCCTCTTAAACACTGACAGGCTTGGGGCATCGACCACCTCTCTAGGAAGCCTGTTCCAGGGTTTAACCACCCTCTCAGTAAAGAAATGCTTCCTAGTATCCATTCTCAACCTTCCCGGCACAGCTCTGAACCATTCCCGCACATCCTATCACTGAATCCCAGGGAGAACTGATCACTCTTCACTCCCCTCCAAAGGAGCTGTAAAGAGCAATGAGCTCACTCCTCAGCCTCCTTTTCTTAAAACTGGACAAGCCCAGAGCCCTCAGCCACTCCTCACAGGACTGGCTTCCAGCCCTTAAACTGTCTATGCTGCCCTGTCCTGGACACATTCAAGGACCTCACATCCTTCTTAAATGTTGGGGCCTAGAACTGCAATCAGCACTCCAGCTGAGGCTGTACCAATGCTAAAAATACTGGGATAATCATCTTTTTTGACTGGCTGGTTATGCTGTGTTTGTTGCCCACAGGTATATACAGCTAACCCGTGGTCAGGGCAAGAACAGGGACTGTCGTGCTCCCTGTGAGCTCTGCTCTCTCTATACACACTGACTACATTCTGACTCGGTGTCAAGAGGTGAGCAGGCTGTGCATACCTATTCCTCCTGAAGGAAACTGGCACATAGCAGACTCATGTCTGACAGGGAGAAATGGGGCTCCGGTACTGAACACACGCAGCAGAAGTGTCTTCCTTGCACACCCAGTCAGCACACCCAGTGTGCATCCCAAAACCACAACCACAGGACACACCTCTGGTTCACAGCACAGACCCAAGCATTTCCTCTGTGCTCAGCTACCAAAATCCTACCCTAGACAGTATCAAAAGACTCAGATCAGCCTCAGGGAGGGTCTGACACTCAGGGTCCAACTCCTACCAATCTCCCCCGTTTTTCACACGCACATCCACCCCCCACACAAAAGGAACTATGGAGGAGATTCCTTTCTTTCCATATCCACAGTGAACCACAAAGACCTCTCTCTTGCTATATCTGCATATTGAAAAGTTACACCCTTCTGTTTTTCCCACTTGTATAAAAAGTTTGAAATCAACCTTTCCAATAATACATCTAGGCCCAGCACAAGGTTACATTAATCTACAGAATGAATTTCAATGTATCAGAAATATGAACAGAGAAGATAATAACATGAAGTCAGGACAGCAAGCCCTCCTGCTTGTTGGCTCCAGCCACCCTGGAAGTTAATGCTCCAAAATACAGTGGCACTACAATTTGTTTTTGGACCTTTAACCTTAAGCCTACTGGCCATACTTTACAGCAATACCTAAAATCCAGTTGCATTCAGATTATTGCATCACTTACCATGCCATTTTTTGTTTTAAATTTAGAAAGATACTGTGTGGTGTTTGCAACACTGAAGTCTCCTCCTGCAAGGATGACATTTTTGTCACCTCCTTATCCATGAAAAGGGTCTCCGGCAAATTTCTACCTTCAAAGAAATCTATTTAACAGTTTTGATATGTATCAAATATGGATCTGAACTTTGCAGTACTCTGAGTTCTTAAGTAAGAAAATATACTGTTAACCTTCTTCAGAGCTATTCCTAATATACCACATACTTCCATATAGTGTAGGAATACATTTCTGTTTCTAAGAAGCTACATAAAACAACCCCCCTCAAATACAGACTACTGTCCAAAATGTCCATGCCTCAAATTCATTAAAATACTTTGAAAACATGTATTTGAATATTTTTTCTAATCAAGGGAACAATAAAGTTGCACATAATGAAATCTAACTCCCAAAGATCTGAGCCTAACACATGCTCCATCTATTTGACACAGGAGAAATTCCTTTACCTAGAAAATGTGAATTTTGCAAACTACCAATTTGTGTGTCAAGCAGAAGCAGCCTGAATAAGCACACATGCAATAAGGGCCTTTAATTGACAGATGCATGGATTTAATAAGAAAAAAACCCCAACCAAACAACAAAACCCAAACACCCAAAATATTATTTAAAGCTAGCAAAGTAAACCAAGCCTGTGGATACGCTTTTTTCCCTCAACGAACGCACTTAGTGAGGAATACCCACACAGAGTTCCGTGCAGCTCCAACTAAACCTACTTTAACTGAATGTGACCTCGCAGCGGTGCATCACGAAACTGAGGAAAGGCACAGGCCGCCCAGGTATCTCGATGGAGGCAGAAAGAGTACGTACGGACTGACACAGCCCTTTCGATTTCTTTTCCCTTTCTTTCTGCCGGATTTGCTCCATCCTCGGAGCTGTGCCCATGCAGAAGTTAGAGCTATCACCCACCCGCGGGGTGCCCTCGGTCAGGGGTGGCACCGCTCCCCCGGCCACCCCTACCCGCCGGGGCGGGAGGCACAGGGTGAAGCGGCGCTTTCCCCCTAAGTGCCCGCGGGCCAGGCCTGGGCCCGGCGCTTTGGGAAGCGGCCGAGCAGGGCCGGGCCTGCGGGAGGCCCTGAGCCGCGCTCCATCTTCCTGCCAAAACCTCCCGCTCCGCTCCGGAGCGCGGCCGCCTCCCCACCCCCCTCCCTCCCTCCCTCCTGCCCCCGGGGAGAGACCCGGCCGGGCGCTGCCCTCCCGTCACCCTACTGCGTCGGGGGGAGAAGGGGAGACCACTCCGCTCACCTCGGGCTGCTGCTCCGCGGGGCTCGGCGCCCCGGTGCGGGGCTGGGAGCCGGCGGGGCTGCGGCCGCTGCCCGCCCCGGCCGTTACCGGCGGTGCCGCGGGGGGCTCGGGCTGCGCCCCGCCGGCCCCGTCCCGCGCCGCTCCCGCTGCTCCGAGGCCGCGGGCGGCGGCTGCGGAGGGACCGGCGGCCGAGGCAGGCGAGGGCTCTCCCACTGCTCGCCGACTGTTGCTCCTTGAAACCTGCCCGGCAGATGTTTGTGTCCCGGAGGGATGTCCTTTGTCTCGGTCCCGTCCCGAGCCTCTCCGACCCAAGAAGCAGCCTTTCTTCTTCCTTTTTGTAAAATACGAGGGAAGTTACGACAAGCTTTGGAAAGGCTGCTTTTGAAAATTAAAGGCGCGCAGTCACCGAGGACGACACGTTTAAACTTGTGGAGCAGCGAACTCCTCAGCGGGATGGGGAGTCCCCCGGCGGCGCGGCAGGGCAGCGGTGGCGGGGTGGAGGCAGGATCCCGCCTGCCCGCCGGGCCGGACGGGGAGCTGGAGGGCTGCAGGATCCCGCCTTTCTGCCGAGCTAGACGGGGGGCCTGAGGTACTGAGAGCATAGGGCTAACTCCAACGGGAGAAGGTGTGGATCTTTCATGAGGGTTTTCCCGACTGTGTGCAGGAGGACAGCATGTTCCGGTGCGAGGGTAAGGCCGGGAGTATGCTTAACCAAAGTTACGTCAGGTAAAGTTGTAATTTTCAGTGAAAATATGTATTGTATCTTGCAGGTAGAATCATTCCAACAGCTACAGATTACATCAGATCCTACTAATTTTATTCCTGTAAGGGTTTTGAATTGTGTTTTTTTCATGATAAATGGTGTGCAGCCTTTGCGGCCACAGGGAAAATTTCAAACAGTTTGTATTTAATATAAATTATGTTGGTAAATTCAGCAGAGGAGGTAATCACTGCACATTTACACCACCTCATCTTTATTGAGGAGTTCCATTTGGCCAGGGAGACACCACTGTGTTTTCCAAAGTACACAGATTCACCGGGACAGCAACTTCCCTTCCTGAACCGTGAGCACTCAGAGATCAAGATGCTCGAGTGCAGTTCCTTTTGCACCCAAGAAGTTTCATACCCCATACCCCTCTTAAAATGCCCTAATGGCAACATCATAGTCTATTCAGCATACCTTTCAAGGATCTCTTGCTGTGAAGATGGATTTTATGTCAAACTAAATGCTAACTGTGTAAGAAAGTGTTGGAGCTTCCCTTCAGTTGATGAGAGGAAGGGTGTATAAAATGAGCAGAAATATGTGGATCTTATTTGCTTACTCTAGTTTCTGTTTAAAATACACAAGTAGGCCTTGGAATGAGAGCTATAACCGAGTTTTCTGTGCTGTAAGGGGAGGGCCATCACCTTGTCATTCTTTCACTCTTAATTTTTTTCCAGAGCTTGATTAATCTTTAATTACTACCTGTGAGTGGTATGGCCTCACTTGGCAAGAGTGGGTATTCTTTAACCCACATTAGTGCCGAGTTCTTCCCTTATATATCTTGGTGACAAAAATGCTCTCCTAAAACATGCATGGATTTACTAAGAGAGGACCAAGAGCATTTGCAACATATTTGTGAGGCTTACAGAGGGTACCTGCAACTGGAGAACACAAAAATGAGAGAGTATTCTGATTGGGGGGTGAAATACAATGATGTGTTGGCCATGGCTATTTGGGAAATGTCCTGGGTAACAGGGGTGTCATCCAGGACCCATCCCACCATCCAGCCAGGAGCAGAGCAGCTGAGGCAGGGGAGCACCAGGGCAAACCCCAGTCCCTGACATCGGGCACCTCCCTGTGGACAGGGACGGGCTGAGGCTCGGTGAGGCCCATGGCTGGGCAGGGCAGGGATGTGGGGGCTGGAGGCAGTGTTGCTGGGGCAGGGGTTGACAGCCCTGGGAGGCTGACATGGGATCCTGGGCCCTGGACAGGTCAGGAGAGGCTGGGCAGGGGCAGCCAGGCCTGGCGGTGCCCTCGGGGCACTGGTGCAAACTGTTAAGTGGAAAAATTATCTGCATGTTTTGTGGTATGTAGGAGGATACCAACATGTTCCACAAGGTGTTTTAATTTGAGAGGACAGTGGAAAAACTGTCTTGGGAACTGAGAAACAGACTCTTCAGTAATCTCTCTCCTACAGCATTCCCAGAGTCACGCATAAAACTAATCATTAACTCTGGAGGAAAGTTGACTTCACCTAGCCAACGGTGCAGGTATAATAATGAGTCCAGACAGATTCTTAGTTTATTTAATCTTTTCCTTCCTGCCAGCTCCTGCCACGGCACATTTTTCAATTTTCAAGCGAGCGGCTGTGTGGTGCTTAGTTACTGGCTGGGGTTAAACCATGACAAATGCCTGTAATACTTCCATGTGGTCAATCTTTCCATCTCTTAGTTTATTTGAGGAAATAATGTATGTATTTTTATCACAGGAAAACAAAACATTTAAAAGAAAGGTAGAATGAGCCACTTTCCTGTCCCTTCTGTGTCTCCTTCATTCCAACAAATGCCACCAGCTGTGATTAAGCAGTTTGAAGAGATGCTGCTCCATATAGTTTAACAAATTTTACTTTCAAGTTTAAGTGCCTCAGACTATTTTACAATTAAGTCTTCTTTTCTTCAAGTAAAACAGTTTCTCTTAAAGGTTTATCTTCACATAACAAGTCTTGCTGGATTTTAGTAAGACAGCCATGCAGTTCATTTATCTTCCTTTTTCCCAAACACGGAGGGAATTCAACGTAACTATAAAGAAATGTCTGCAAAGACACTGAAACCATTGATACAATTGGAGCAGTAGAAAGGTTACAGAACCAAGGACTTGGTTTTAACACTTAGCTACCTCTATGTTAAATTTTAATAACATGCACTAGATATTTGTTCTTTTTCTAACAACTGCATTGCACTTTTTCCCTGACTGGGCTATAATAATTTTTGTGGGCAAGAAATAAACTATATGAAAAAGGAAAACAAACCACCATCTCTCAGAACCTCAGTCACAAAGCATACGAGGGCAATGTTTCCCCTTTCTTATTTTCCCCCCCAAATTGTCAATTCCAATAACCAAAATTTAAGTATATGCCTTGGGACTTTGTGTTTCTCAGTTAAAAAACTGAAACTACACACATAACTATCTCCACCATATGTCACCTCATGCGGTTCACCGTCTCTACTTGAAGCAGAGTAGCTTCAAAAGTCATTCCTTGCTAACTGCTGCCCTCTGATGTTGCTATATATTATCAGCAGCAACTCGAAGGAAATTCCTTGGGTTTCTGTCTTTTGAGCACTTTGAACATTAGTGTAGTCTTTGTCATCCACCCTTTCACTTCAAAACTGAAGACTGATGAAGAAAGTTCTTTCTAAAACCAGTCTAATTTTTAAGAATACTTTTGAAATACTTTTTTGCATTACAGACATATTGCTTTGCTATTTTTTGAATTAAAAAATAGAGAATCATAGATTCATTAAATATCCTGAGTTGGAAGGTGTGAATTCCCCTCTCATGCTCATTTTATCTGGCTTTGGTCTAATACCTTTTTCTTCAGGTAAATCTAAGGAATTAATTTACTGTAACAGTGATTGTCTGCTCAGTTCTGTTTTAGGCTTTCATATTTTGTCTTATCCATAGTTCTGTAGAGTTGTCATGTTCTTCCTCATACTGGCATCTTTAAAATGTCATCAATTATTAATTTCACATCTATAATTTCTTATATTACTTCGAGCTCTTATTTCTGAATGTCCTCTGAAGGTAAAATTTGTTGGTGATTCCTTCGAAGCATCATGTTCCAAATTAAATGCTCAAGAGGGATAATGTATTTTCTTTTTTTTTTCAGTCTGATATTTCAAGAAAGCTTCTAAATTATATCACCTAGAGTGAGAAAGATAAATGTGACCATACCTGCAGAATGAAAGAAGAAATTTCTGTGGTTGCCAAATCAGAATTCAAGCCTCAAGTTTTTTACTTTCTCGGCAGATTTCCCCTGAGAACATGGTTGTTAGTTTGGGGGTTTTTTACATTTGTGGGGTATAACATAAAATATGTCTCTACTATGATTTTTTACCAAAAAAAAAATTGAAAACATTTGATATAGTTTGAAACAACGAACAACTAGGCACATACAGTATTAGATTTTCTGTGGTAGCTCAGAATACTGTATTTTCCTTATAAAAAAAAAAAGGATGAGAGATCCCCCAAAATATGCATTAGATTGCATGCTGTCTTACACAGGCTTTGCTTTCCATTTGCAGAATCACAAAGTCATAGAAAGATTAGGGTTGGAAGGGAACTTAAAGACCATCTAGTTCAAATCCGCCTGCTGTGGGCAGGGACACCTCCCCCTAGACCAGGTTGCTCAAAGTCCCACCCAACTGGTCTTGAACACTTCCAGAGATGGGGCATCCACAACTTCTCTGGGAAACCTGTTCCAGTGCCTCACCACCCTCCCAGGAAAGTATTTCTTCTTAATATCTAATCTAAACCTATTGTATTTTAGTTTAAAGGCACTCTCCCTTGTCCTGTCACTTACATGCCCTTGTCCCTCTCCATCTTTCTTGCAGGCTCCCTTCAGGTAAGGCAAGCTTGCGAGTAAATCACCCTGAGGCCTTCTCTTTTTCAGCCTGAACAATCCCAGTTCCAACCAACACTTTCAGCGTGAAAGTATCATGCTCTATTAAGTCTAACACCAATTTTTCTGGAGTCTGGTAAGTTCCTTGTTGCGTTTTTTGGCATGCCTGGAGGTCAGTGTACATCTAGGGCCATGCTAGCCATCTTGGCTTTGCTGTCAGTGGAAAATGGCATTGCGTCCCAGGAGCTATCAAGTCCAGTTTGAGGTCACACTTGCTTCCCTCTGCTCTGTGGCTGTGTCAGTCACAGCAATAAAGAACCAGGAGGAATTTACTTGTGGCTTACTGCCCAATTTTTCTATGATTTGAGTAGTCCATACATGTTGTCTTTGACTTTGAAGAATGACAGCAACCATAATACCCCAAAAGGTGGCCCCTGATACTGACAGTGTTCAATTCGTTCCACTAACCTGCCCCCACCCATTCCACTCCTGGGTGGGCCAGGGGCAAGCAGTCCATGTCCTTCTCCAGGCCTGCCAGCATCTGGAGAGTACGCTCCGATGGACCTGGAACAAAACCCTCCTTGGTCCCAGAGAGGCCTGGCTGAGTTAATGTTGCCAATTTAGGGACTCTCCAACACTGACACAGGGCCTAGTTTTTAGAAAGGAGACATTGTTTATTCTGTGCAGGGTGCAAAGTGGAAGTCTTCCACAAAGCAAGCACAACAATTCTCAAAATTTTACACTATATAAACATCTTAGCAAACAAAGAAATCACAGTTCATTGGCTACAAGTTACCTAGTTTTCTTATTAATTAGCGTTCTACTTTCTATTGGTTAAATGATTCTCTCAGTTCTCATGCTAACTCGTTCACATGCTCAATCTTTGTCATCTTTTGAGTTTCTTGAGTCAGGTGGTTGCAGTCTCCCACTGCTGGATTCAGGAGGCCAGCATTGGGACCTATGGCACTTTTGTATCAAGCAAAGCATCGCCAGCCGGTCAAGGGAGGCGATTGTCCCGCTCTGCTCTGCACTAGTGTGGCCTCACCTGGAATATTGTGTGCAGTTTTGGGCACCACAATGTAAGAAAAATATTAAGGCATTAGAGAGTGTCCAAAGGAGGGCAACAAAGATGGTGAAGGGCCTTGAGGGGAAGCTGAATGAGGAGCAGCTGAGGGCACTTGGTCTGTTCAGCCTGGAGGAGACTGAGGGGAGATCTCACTGCAGTTACAACTTCCTTGTGAGGGGAAGAGGAGGGGCAGGCACTGATCTCTTCTCTGTGGTGACCAGTGACAGGACCCGAGGGAATGGCCTGAAGTTGTGTCAGGGGAGGTTTAGGTTGGATATTAGGAAAAGGTTCTTCCCCCAGAGGGTGGTTGGGCACTGGAAGAGGCTCCCCAGGGAAGTGGTCACAGCACCAAGCCTGAGAGAGTTCAAGAAGCTTTTGGACAATGCTCTCAGGCACATGGTGTGACTCTTGGGGATGGTCCTGTGTGGGGCAGGAGTTGGACTTACGATCCTTGTGGGTCCGTTCCAACTCAGGAAATTTTGTGATTCTGTGATAAGGCAAGAGCCTGTTTCGCAATTCTCTTCTCATTCTCCGTAACTCTCCGAGCAAATTGTTAACTATTTCTGGTTAACAGAAATAGTTAACCAGGCAGGGCGCGGGTGGGCAAAGCGACAGGAGATGAAATGCAGGGGCAGACGGGCACACTGCGGCCGGGTCTCCCTTTCTGCGGCCGGCCCGGGGCGTCGCCGCCACCCTTTCTGCTCCGGGTACGTCGCCGTGGGCGGTGCCGAAGCCGCCATCTCTAGGGCGGGCGCCGCCATCTTTGCTCCGGGCGCGGCGCCCGGGCGGGGCCGGCGGGGCGGGGCCGGGCGCGCTCGCGCAGCTCCCTCACGTCCGGCGGCGGGCCCGAGGCAGGGGCGGGCGCGCGCGGCGCGGCCAATCAGCGTCGCCCACGACCCTGCCCGCTGGAGGCGCAGCCGGCGGTCGGTCGGGCCGGGCCCGAAGCCGCCACTGTCGGGACCGGGCGGCGGCCGAGCGGGAGGAGATGGTGTCCCCCGGCGCCTCCGCCGGGCGGCTGGGCTCCGCGCTGCCCTTCCTGCTCGTGCTCCTCGACCTGCAGTACCAGGGTGAGCGCCGGGGCGGGGTCGCTGAGGGGGCGGCGGGGGGAGCCCGGCCCGGCCCAGCCGGGCCCGGCCCGGCCCGGGGACCGTGTGGTTCCTGGGGCCGTGTGGCTCCGGGGGCTGTGCCACCCCTCCGCCCGCGGCTCGCCGGGCCTGGGACAGGCCGCGGCTCGGCCCGCGGCTGTGCCAGCTGGGGGCGGCTGCTCGCCCTGCCTCCGCTCCTGGCGCCGGGCTCTCGGTCGGGCCGCGCGGGGCCCGCCATGGCGGCGGGGCACTCACACCCCTCCGGCCCCGGGACGGCGGGGATATGCGGGAAAGGGTGCGAGGAGGGAGGCACAGCGCTGCCACCTCATCAGTCGGGGCGGTGGCGGAGAGTGCGTAATGAGGGCACCGCCGCTGCCGGTGACCTGCTGGGGTTTATCGGAGTTCCTCACGGTGCGGCTCGAGGTGGCTCGGGGTGTGTGCGCTTCGCTTTCCCGGGGCTGCTGATGGACGGGGTGAGGCTGCCGACAGTCACTGTGAGCCCTCGGGATGCCGTGCTCTCCTCGGATGCAGCTGAGGGACAGTAGTATCGGCCGTCCCGTGCTGACCGTGAATGTCTCACTCCGGTGTGGATTTTGTGTAGATCCCATGTTCAGAGGGTTTTCCAGTGGCCCTCCTCGGCCACAGCCGGTATTAGTGCCACACATGCAGATTTGCTGAGGCTTCTGACAGTTGTGTTGCGTTTGTTCCTGATTGTGTTTTGTTGTTATAGTTTCTGTTGTTCCTTTTTTTTTTTTCCCCTTCTCACCATTAGTATTTGAGGTTCGGCTTATCTGCACTTTGTGCGGGTTGTTTACTTTCAGAGTACACTGTCAGCAACACCTGTGTAGCCAGACGTTTATTCACAGGCTTCTGTTAAATTTCTAACTCGGTTATACAACAGCGTTTGTTAGAATTTCACCTGAGAGATGTTCTTTAACTGGCAGTGGCAGATGAAGTGGAACCGAAGCTGTCAGTAGTCGGAATAAGTCTGTGGGCTGAAGATTGATTTAGACTAAAAATTCAGTTGATACACCAAATTAAAGAATAGTTCGGCTGACCAGGTGGCAGCAGGAACATACTGTGGGAAAGATATTCTGTATTATAAGACTACATCCTGTGGTGTCAAATTGCCTTTTTTTTTAATATGCGTTCTAGTGGTGTTAGAAAACAAGCAATAACTTTTGTCAAAGTATACTTTTTTTTCCCCCTGAGATTTTGACAGTGGTGCTCCTGCTAGGATTCTTTATTTAGAGTTGCCAGCCTCTTTCAAGTATGTGGTTTAATGGCTATTTGGACTTACAAAGTCACACTTCCTAATTTGGGGGATTTTTTCTTAACTTCAGTTAATAAAGATGTAGAGTTCAGTAATAGAATGAGAAGTGGTGATTCTGGATCTTAGTTTAGTAAATAACCTCTTAGTTCATGAATTAATTTTCCAGAATGT
>JAWWLV010000001.1:76453487-76468378 GCA_035041135.1 Platyrinchus mystaceus
AATCCATTGCGCAGGCTTGAAAGGTAAAAACACCTTTCCCAGATCTTCGTTCGCGAAGACTGGCCACTTACTTACAGCATTGCAGACTGTGAGGTAAATAGATCTTTTTGTCTTGCCTCAGCCAGCCAGTTTTTGTTTTTTGCAAACATCTAAAATAGAAGAAAGCTACTGTCCATATTATCTCTCTTCAGTTGAATTTTTAACTCTTCCTTTAATCCCATTAAGTTGATAGTTTATAACTTCTGAGTGTCAGTTGCTACTCATTGCTGTTACTGGGGTACTGAGGCAAAACTATCTGACCATCTGGTGCTTTTCTATGTTAGCTCTTTCGTATCTTTCATCCTTTGTGTATTAATAAAGTTCCTTAATTTCAGTTGTTGATTTGTAGTTGTAGCCTACCCAGGTGTATGTGGTAGAACTTAATACTTCCTTTTTTTTTTAAAAGGTAGTAATGTTTTTGAATTTATTTGATGCCCATAATCCTGGCAAGGTGGCATGCAGCATGGGAGTTATTAAATTTGAACCCTGGAGATTAGCATTCCCATAGCCAAGACATTATAGAGGAAGAGTGCAGATATCTTTTCCAGTGAGAACTGAGCTAGTGTTTTGATAATGGAGATGGCCAGCTATGAAACTCGGTTGCTAACCATACAATTTTTGGCAATGCTGTTTCTTCCATTTATTTGAAAGTTCAACTTAAACTCAGATGAGGTGAGGAATTAAAATGCTTCATATGGATGTTCTTGTCTGCAAATTCTGGATTGATTATTATGTTTTTAATAGCGCAGTAAAAAGTTTCCTGTCTTCTACTGCGTTTGATTAGTTGGATGGTTTAACTTACTTTTGCTTGAGAGCCTACAGTAACTGTTACTTGTTTCTTTAAAATACTTGCATAGAGAAGAATGTTAAGAAAATTGTTCTTGGTTTCAGAGACTGAGGTTTGCTTCCTGTACAGGTATATGTGTATGTGCTAGCTTAGAGAGAGTTAAAATTGCTGGATCTTGGAATTTTGGCCAGAGGACAACATAGAGTGTATGGGCCCTAAAGTGAGCCTTTAGGCTTTGATAACATACATGCATTTGTCTGCTGTTGAGAGAGGATGTCAGTGCCCACTTTATTATTCAAGAAAGGAGTTGCTGCTATTTCAGTGGGTGATATAAAGAGTTTTTGTCTGTGATGGCATTGGACTAACGTACTCATCATTTTGGGATTATTTTCTTGCATCCTATTTGGTGATCAGGGACTGGGCTGGAAAGTGATGAATTAACATGTTTTCACATGTCGGCCTGCAGTTGGAGGTAAAGGGTTAATATGTAGTGCCTTTTCTGTGCAAAGCTAAAGAACATGTACATATTTAACCTCCAGTGCTCTTAATTATGTGGCATTTACTGTGTTTATGTAATCTTTATTATTAAATTATCAAACTGCGTAGAAAATACTGCTTGGATAATGTTAAAAATGCCGTGTCTTAAAACATACTTTTAAGCCACTGGAAACAATGGTAAGTAAATATATTTTTAGTCATTACAGTTCCGCTGTACAGGAGGTTTCAGTTGCTTTAAGATAGTGTTCTGATTATTGTTTGTTCATTTGCAGAGGGAGACTCTGATAACTACATTGCTTATTACAGAAGAGCCACAGTGTACTTAGCCATGGGCAAATCTAAAGCTGCAATTCGTGATTTAAGTAAAGTGGTTGAATTAAAGCAGGATTTCACATCAGTAAGTATTGCTGGAATTGAAGATTGTTCAAGTGTAAAAAAAAAAAAAGCCTGCTTCAAAGAAGGTTTTGGTTGTTTTTTTTTTTTCAAGATTTTGCTCAACAGGAATAGAGAATACATTCTGAAGGCTTTACATGGGAAAAAATAATAGTGGTGTGTATGCTTTAATTTGCAGCTATCCTGAGTACAGTCTAGCCAGTTATTTGAACAACTAATAGTTTCATTAAGTACATGTTATTTATGCTAAATGTTTCCCTTTTCTCACTTGTGATTATTCTTTTCTTTGTCACCAAGGCTATGCTATCTGGGGCAGGGAGAAGAGAGCACACAGATTTCTCTTTTTTTTTCTGTCTTAATCAGCATTTGATTTGAGACATCTCTTCTCACAGGAACTGTCCTAATCTCACTGCCCTCCTATGGGATTGTTGCAAGTTCTGATTCCCTTACCCCTTTCTCAGTTGTGTGTACTGTAGGTGGAGGCTGCTTCACTAGTTGCAGAGTGATGCTGGAGTCCTGTCCATCTGATTCTCTCATCTCCCTTTTCCATGGACAGTGGCATGTCCTGTATAGTTTACAATGAAGAAGCAAATATTAAATTCATTGTTGTAAGAAAACATTCTATCATAAATCAAAGCCTTATAAATAATTAACTTTTCTTTTCACATTGTTTCTATTATTCTGAGTTTAGTGGAAGAATTAAATGTGGGAATTATTTATTGTTAATTATTTATGCTATTTTCTTAGTCTGTAAGCAGTTATAATCAGGAAAGTGATGTAAGGTCAACATGCACTTTCATTTGTGCAACTCTTCAAATAGTTCTTTCTGTGAGTTGCAGCTGCTCATAAAAACTGTGGCTGCTTTACCATTAAAGAGGCCTTATAAGAACATCGTTAAATCTAGAAGACAAAGAATGGGTGTTGTGATCTCTGTTTCAGCTTGTTAGCTGTACTAAAATCAAACTTCTTTTTTCCCACTAAAGGAAACTGAAGTTTCATAGTGTCAAACTTGTGTTCATACTTTGCTGAATTCCTGTTTGTAAATCAAAAGAAATTATCTGATGTTTCATTTCAGGCAAGATTACAGAGAGGACACTTACTGCTTAAGCAAGGAAAATTTGATGAAGCAGAGGATGATTTTAAGAATGTGGTAAGTTGGAAGCCTAGGTTGAACTACAGCACTGCTTTCAAGGTTGGGTTCTGAGCCAAGGTCACATCTCAACTCTGATGCTCTGTGGTATATGGTATGCATGCCTGAATTTGTCTTTCCTGCTCTTTAAAGTGATAGCTAAGCTACCTGGTATGAATAAATGACCCGTAAAGTAAAGTTGCAGTATAGTGATGAGGATGAAATGGAGTGTCGCCTGAAACAATGCAGCACTCTGAAAAATCGTCTTTGTGTGTGCCTGACTCTTCATGATCTCTGCTTGATGACAGCTGCACTAGGGAGCAATCTTCATTCATAAAGAAATAAGTGGTATGGGACTTGAAGTATGTAACTGAACTCTGATTTACATCACTATATTGTCATCTCCCTGGGAAATCACTGGGGGCCTCATGGATCAACCTTTAAAGGTTCCTATCTCTTTTTGCTGACTGCAGAAGAATTGTGGGCTTTTAATTTAGTCACTGAGCTGTTTAATCAGTGAATTTCAGTGGCATGCTTCTGTCTGGCTTCTGATCTGCAGAGGAGTTCTCCATCCTTCAGGAATGTGTTGACAATACTTTCTCTCCATGATCAGGAAGGGCCCAAAGTTTCCATACACACAGTTGGATATTATCCACCTAAAACTTACTTGGGCTGTTTATAGTTTTGATGGGTGTTTTTTAGCCCTACGCTGGAAAAGTAAACTGATCTAACCCCAGAAAAAAGGTCCTTAGAGAATGTGAAACTTGATTCCCTCTCTATTGCACAAAATTCCTGTAAATATGAGTATAAATAAAATTCATTCTTTTTCTTGCTTACTCTTCAAGAGTTTCTAGTTTGAACAGCTGTCCCTTATGCCAAAATAAATAGAATTTGCAAGCGTAACTGGTGCCATCACGTTGGCTTTCCTTGACGAGTGTGATGGAGAAAGCAGTTGTGTGTTGCAGATTGCAGATGTTTAATGGAAATCATACTGGTGAGCGGGGATGACAAACCCCGAGCGGTTATCCCGGATGCTCTGCAGGACAGCTGGGAGGAGTGGCCCTTGTACCAGGCAGTCTGTGTTTGTAGCAGAGCTGCAGTAGCTTATTCTGAAATTTATGTAGCAACGGCTTCTCCGGCTGCTGCTGGTCCCTCTGAAAGTTTCTTAGGAGTGTGTGGTCTGCGAGCAGTGCAGCTCTGCTGATTGCAAGTGTGGGGGAGCGTCGTTCAGCTCTGATTAACCGAGGACACGGTTGCTGCAGTAGCGGTTATGTGATGTCAGTGTCGATTGTGAATTTATGTGGGTATCTCTTTGCAGTTCCTGTTCTGTGAAGTATTGCTTAATGCTGCGTGTGGAATTGTTTCTCCAGTCAACTGCCAAGTATCTTTCCCTTTTGCCAAACCAGCTGCAAAAATTTAGATTGCTGCCTTTGGTCAGTCAAATAATTTCAGTCCTCAGGCTTTAAATCTGAAGTGGAACAGAGTTCCTTCTCAGAAGCTGGTTTAAGAAGATACCATATTGGTTCTAAATCTTACTTGCAGCTTCCTTTATTCTGTGAACAATATTGCCTGTGTACTTAGAGAACTGACAAATGGTCTCTTTTGAAGAGCACAATTCTCAGTTAAGTACAGTATATTCAAGAAAGATTAGTCAATATTAATCATTTGTAATAGTTTAATTTATTCATACAAGGAGGAGATTAAATTACGCTACATATCTGGAATCTTTTAAGAAGAATACCTATTTCTTTGAGAGGTTTCCCCTTTTCTTCTAAATCCTTCAGATAGTCAGACTGCTTATTTTACCAGTTCTCTGCATCTTTAAAATACCTAGTATACTCTGTCAGTATGTTTCCATTTAAATGTGAAATTGCATTTAATCTCAAGAGGAGAGGAAGTTAGTCACAATGCTGTGAAATGTGTCAATATTCTGTGGACCTTTGGGTTTGTTTTTAGTAGATGAGAGGGGAGGAGAGAAGGAAGAAGGTGTTAGGTATTGAGTAGCTTTCTAAATCATTTCAAGACTTGAATCCAGACCCTCTGTTTTCTACCTAGAGCAGTAGGGGTCTTATTTCAAGTCAGTGGTCAAAAGCTGAAAGGCGTAAGTTATACCTTGAAATGAAAGTTCCATCTGCAACTAAAAGATATGATGCAAAAAAAAGCCAGTGGGATCTCAGGCTAGAGTTTAGTTGTAGACTTGGCCACCTAAAATAGTGTGTTTTACATGTGAACAGAGCATGCAGTTTGTGATTCTGCTTCTTAACTGAGTTAATGTAGGTCAGGATCTGAACAGCCCTCTAGCCTCTCACTTTGTTGGCTGGTTATCAGCTAACTAGAATGCTCTCATTCTGGGTGAGCATGTAGCTCATCAGCAAGCTTTGGTGTCCAAACTGGAGGTAAATTGGAGGTGTACTTGGGCCATCCCACATTAGTAGTGCACAGGGTCTAAATCTGCAGTCAGTGTAAGTTGGTAGGAATGCAGCAGCCTGGTCATATGTTTGAGTTTGCAGAAATTGAGTGTTGTGGAAAGATAGGGTGGAAATGCTGTATTTAAAAACTGAAACAATCTTTCACCCTATTCATCCTCCTCACTGAAAGGGAAGGCTTAATTTGAAAGAAAACCTCTTGCTTTCTGTACTGTGTAGGGTTTCAGGATATCACCCAGAATAGGTGGTCCTGAGAACGTCATATGCTCACAGAAAAGAATTGCAAGGTGTTAAATGTGAGAGATTTTACCTTTAGTTGTAATTTTTCTCTCCTGAGGCACTGGTTGTGTAGATGAAATGGGCTTTCTCTTGATAATGCCAGCTGCCTTTGAAGTAGATTGCATACCCTTGAATGATAGTGGATGTGTTATCTCTTATGTGATTTCACACAAGAGAGGTTGTTTGGGTCAGGTGTTGATTTAAAGGGAATAGTAGATCAGATTTTAAAATATTCCCCACTCTTGAATTGGAGAAACCGGGTCAGAGTGTGGAATCTAAGAAGACTAATTTTACTTGGACTACTCAGGGACAGATATGTAGGAGTGAGATGGTTTGTAGTTCCCTGAAGGATGCTTGCATTAAGAGTAAGTGTCCCAGTGTTGCTTTCTGTGCCTACCAAAACTGCAGGGTGACTGATAGAATGAGCCATCCTTAAAATGCTGTTTTCTCCTGGCATATTCCAGAAGTCTGTTGAATCCCAATGTAGACTCTGAAAAGCTTTTCTTCCCCCCATCCCTTCTCTTGGAGGTGTGGTCCTTAAAAGGGATCTCAGCACTTTAGGAGATGCAGTCATTTTTGAGGGAGAGAAAAAGCAAGAAAAGTTCAGCCCATCTACATGGAGGGGAGGATGACAGGTAAACTTTCCCAGCTTGTAGGACCAGTGGTTTTGTGTGGAGCTTAAAAAATTCATCAAAATTATTCTTTACATGTAATAGTAAAACTATCATAGTGAAAAGAAAAAAGTAATCACATCCTCAAATCGTTTCTATAAAGTTTCATAGTATGTGGAAAAAGTTTCATGGTGAGCCCCCTAACTTCTTTAAAGTTAAATGATTGCTAAGCAGAGCAGTTTCTCTGTATAATCCTGCCCTCCCTGGCGTGTCAGTACTGGCTGTCTTGTGATGCAGTGCTAGTGTGAGAGCAGGCAATGGGAATGCCTGACTGGAAAGGATGCAGTATTCCTTTTTGGGAGCAGAGCCTCTTGAGACTCCAGCCTTCCTGCGTTATTTTTAGATTGCCTTTTTCCCCCCCTACTCTGTCCTTTCCGTTGGCTGAATTTAATCATGAGATTTGGATAGAGGGTGTGATTCAGGCATGCCTTCTCATATTAAGCAGTACTGCATTTCTAGAAATCTCTCCTTTTGGCCAACAAATGCACCAAGCTGATGGAATTCTTTAAACGCACCAGGTTTCCCACATGGAAAAAGGATTAAGTAGAACCCCTTTAGTGATTTTAGAAAGCTGTGCTCATACTGTATGAATAGTATTTATTTCTCTACTGTAACTTTGGTTGAGTGTTCATGTGCTTAAATATCAAGTTCCTTCTGGTTTAGTTAGTAGTTTCTGAATAATAGAAGTCCATAGGACAGATCTGTGGGCACATCAGTCATGTCAAGCAGTGAAAGTCCTGGAATGTTTAGTTTATCTGTAAACATGTGATTTTTTTTTTTTAACTGAAAATAAAAGGAATATTGGCGTGCTTTGGTTGATGGAAGGCCTTCTGGAAAGGTGACAAAAGCAATGCAAATCCCGGCAGCCCTATGTATATGCCTTACAGTGTTGTCTGTGACTCTGCTTGTGTTCTAGAGAAAATGACAAGCATTTGAGTTGCTGAATTCTGTAGAATGTACAAAAGTAGAATAGAACTTCTGTCTAGTCTATTGGACAGTGTGGAAAGGACCAAGTTGTCATATCTCTTTTAAATTCTAGTCTTTGTTAAGACTGACTGTAACATTTGTAGTTGCAGTTTGTTGCAATAAATACTGTAAATTGAGGTGTCCTAAATAAGCAGTTCTGTCTGCCTTGGAAGAACAAACAGTTCAGAGCTGGATACTGAAGGCACATCTTCCAGCTCCACTAGATGTCAGCCAAGACCAAGTGACTGAGCTCTGTACATCTGCAAATTGCATTCTAGTCTAGAGAAGCCCTTGGCTCTTGCAAAATACACTGGACAATAGTTTTCCATGGTCGGTTGGTATGTGCAATAATACTGTTTTGGATGCAGGTGGGAGAGACCATCTTAGGGCACTGTAAGGTAACCTGATTTGATTAAGTTGCTAGACAAACTTGGGTTGGGTATTTGCAGCTCTCTTAACCACATCAAAGAGATTAGAGAAACATTAGATGTTTCCAAATATATCCCTCTGTGGTACTGTGATTATCTGTAGCTTCCTGGTTAAAGAATAAAAGGTATGTAAATATTTCCTTGGGTTTTTTTCCATCTGTCTATCATTATAGCTGTGTTACTTAATATGTTATTAGTGCAGGGCTTTCCTTTGTGCATTGTGAGTGTGTGATTGTCCACATCTTAGATAACACAAACCATGCAGGTTCCTTCAGTTCCCCTCAAAATGTTTTTCACAAGATTAATCAATTTCATGGTCTGTATTTAGGTTTGAAAAGCAAGAAAATAAAACAGCTTCAGAAGTGTAGATATATGTCTGTGTTAGTGGGGCTGGACCATTGTAAGCACGGTATAGAAGCAGTGTGTCTAACATTTGGGGGTTGTAAAAATAATTTTTTTTTTTCAAACAACAGTATTGACTTTTTTGAGTAGACAGTATCTGTTTATAAGAAAGATATACAAATGTTATAGATGAACTGCCTGTGTATCTTTAATCTGTACTCTTTGAGAGTATGGTTTTAGAGGTTATGGTTTTTCTTCCCCTCAAGGTGGTTGTAATTCTTCTTCATTAGAGTTCTTGTACAAAGTGCCCAGCTTTTCCCTGTATTGTTAATGGGCCATTGCAAAGGAAGCTGTAGGACTGTGTAGCTGGAAAGCAGGAGAGGTTGTGGTAAACCACTGAATTTGCTTAGCCATGTTTTGTAACTCTTCCTTATGCTTCTCAAAAAAGCATCCTGAAGCAAAGGGTTCTTAGCAAACTTTATAGGCAGCAGTTACTTGTTCCAAGTGATTTCCGGTTTAAGTGTTCTGTTTTTGGGGATCCTTTTTTTAGCGTGCTAACAGACAATGCTGTAAAGCCTTGTTAAATAAAAAGCATATTGCTGATCCAGAAAGCATAATTGTAAGATACATGTACATTCAACACATTGTGATGGCTTTGTTTGAATGATAGCCTGAAAAGTTTTCCTTTCTTTGTTAACTGGACATTTTGTACTACCTGGAATTATCTAGGATGTTTCACTCAAAAGGTCTTTATTACTATTGGACTTGTCTGCATGATTGTAACGTTGCTTTTCATATTCCACTGACCTTTCCTCCAAATAAATTACGAGAAACATACTGTGTGTCTAAGGTGTGCAGTGTTACCATGAGATGAGTTTAAATGGAAGTGTAAAGCTCATCCATAGCAAAAGCTCTTAATTTTTAAGAAGAAAATTCTGAGAAATTGAGGGAGAAATCAGACAAGTCAGCTGGAACTGAAGAGTTCACAACTTCAGAGAATTTTGTAGACTTGGTACTTTTAAAATTACAGGTGCAGAAATTTGCCTCTACTCCAACCTCTAGATTTTGGGGTGAAAGTGGATGTATAGCATCAAGGGTTTATAAGCAGAGTTCTAACCAGAAGAAAAGATTCTTTGAGACTTGTATTAGGAATCAGCCTACAAAGAAGAAAACTCTTTGATCAAATTCATCTCCTCTTGCTGAAGGACAGTGTAGGGAATAAAGGAGAATTTTTGGGTCTAAGTACAACTTGTTTCATTTTACCTGGCAAAAATCAACTACATTCGGTTCAAAAAGACTTAAAGTTGAAGACAAAGTGTGTGAGCTGTGCATGCTTTTATGTTGCATTTAGGCTCTTTCCTTTCATGTATTTAAATGTTAGAACCAGGGGAAATTATGTTAAAGGATTTCTGAGGGCTGAAGTTGAATTACATGAGAGACATAAGCACAAAATATGAGTGTTTCAAGAACTTGCTGGTGAGAAAAAGGGAAGAGGCCACTTTGAGATAAATGAGGAAAGAAAAAAGTACTGAATGTCTTTGAGGACTCGGTGACTTTAGTCAACATTCTGTGTATAGAATGCAAGATAGTGCAAGTTTTGAGTTTAAAACAAACAACAAAAAAATGAAGTCATCCTGATCTGTCCCTTTTAAAATTTTGGAAGTCATTCTGATCTGCAGCAAGTATGAAGCAGTAGTTTGTTCAAGCTACACTAATCCTACAGATTACTTCCTGGCTTTGCAAGGGAATGGCTAAGATTCCTTCTGGCCCATATTTATCTTCCTGGGTGACACCAAAGTTGCTTGTGAGATTTTTTTTTTTTCCTTTGAAAATATAAAGCTGCTTTAACAGATGAAGACAAGTACCATATAACCCCTTCTGCTTGCTCAGAGAGACAGGTTTGAGAAATGAGAGTCCTTGGAGACAAAACTTGTTTAAAGCTAGAAAAAAGATGCATAAACACCCAGCTGATCCCAGATGAGCCTTTCTCCCAGCTGTAGCCTCTTAACTTGCTGCTGTAGCCACTCTTTGGAGGGAAAATGTCAAGAAACACAGCTTTACAGTAATACTATCTGAGACATGTTTCATTTTTTTCTGTCATGAATTTATAAATACGTTTTGTACTTAAAGTGAGAGATGCAGTTTATGCCATGTGGTTATACTGTCTACTGATGCTGATGAATCCAGTGTTTAATAACTGTCTGCAGAGAGGTGAATTAGGCTACAATTGAGAGGTCCACGACTTCAGTGGGTGATGGGGGGACAGTGACTTGTGTATGATGTGTCCAGTGGTAAATGATCAAGCATGGTGAGGGGGTGGAATTGGATTTCTCTAATTTCTGACATCTTGTATTGGAGCTCAAAATGTCTTCCTTTTTTTCTGAAGTTTAGAGGTAGGAACACTTGCATTGGAATTTTGAAACTAATTTTGCTTTATTTGCAGCTTTAGTCAGTTGTCCATGATATGATTATTAATGGGACAAAGAGATCCTTGAACAAACATTTCAGTCTCTCTCCTTGTTAATGTCTGCAGCTCAAATCCAATCCTAGCAGTAATGAGGAAAAAGAAGCCCAGACTCAGCTGACAAAATCTGACGAGCTGCAGCGCCTGCATTCACAAGCATTATCTGCCTACCAGCAAGAGGATTACGAAACTGCTATTTCTCTTCTTGATGAAATCTTGGCAGTAAGTGTTAAGTAAAATTGTCCTGAGAAGGAAAAGTAAGAGCTTCTGTCTGACATCTGTGTGTTTTTGTTTTATAGTTTCTTCACTGATGTGAAAACACTTGGTGTAACTCGTTTAGTCTTGCTGAGCACTATGACTTCATAAGGAAGTTTGAGAGTGGAGAAAGCTGAGCACTAGCTGCAAAAAAAAGTCAAAATAATAGTTTGTAGTTTGGGTTAAAGATACAACTTCAGCCAAACTTCTGTTATAGATAGCTTTATTGGTTATACTTTTCTATTTTCCCACAGTTTGGTGTTTGGGGAAGCTGGGAAAAAATTTGTTCTGAAAACAATGAAATTTTGCCAAATAGAGGTGTAGGTTTATTCATCTGGATTTTTCCTTGCCTCTATGCTGACAGTTTTTGTCTTGAGAAAATGAAGTAAATAAAGATCAAAAAACCCCCCCAAATTTGAAAACGTATATAGCTAGCTCAATTTTTAACTTTTTCCTTAGGTATCTGTATTTGTTGCATGTATTATATATAGGTAGCTGACAGTGTAAGTGTAAATAACTCAATGGTTGGGCATTTTGTGTGTCATGTAGAAATACACATTATTTCTATAGTTATAGAAGACAGTTAACTCCTTTGACTCTTCACATACAAATTAGCAATGTTGACTTGGAATTTAAGACACTGAAGCTTTTGGTGAAGAAACTGGTAAAGTGTGGGAGTTAGTCTGTGGGTGGGGAATGGGGAAAAGCAGAAAAGCCTTCTCCTAAAATGATAGTTTAAAAACAACTGGTACGACACAGAATTAATTTTCTAAACCAAATTTTGGTGGGCACTTCCTTATGGGTAATTATTTTTTCCCTACTGTTACATTATTACCTTTCAAAATCTGAACACTAAGGTCAAATTTTATGGAGCTGCATCTTACCCATGGGCTTCTTCCTAGAGGACAACTGACAGCTTGGTCCTTGCTGTTCATTACCTCTTTTCTTTTGGGAAGATATAATAATTTATGATTCTGATATCCTTTCCTGGAGGCTCAACAGACTGTCCTAGTTTAAGTAGTGCCAGTAGATTTAATTCATCTCCCTGCATGAGCTCATTGAATCATTTACGAAATTTTCAGGCCTTTGTTTTCTATTTGGGCAGGTGCATCACAGCATCCACCAGGAAGCAGAGATGCTAATTTTGTGAGCTCTGCATGCAACTTGAACCTTATGCTATTGCAGTTGGCAAAGTGAAATTAAATGGGATTTTTGTTTTGGGGAGGAAAAGAAGTGAAGTGTTATGGACCAAAAACCAAGCTTTAATTTTGATTCCTTAAGGTTTGTGTTTGGGATGCAGAGCTACGGGAACTTCGAGCAGAGTGTTATATAAAGGAAGGGGAACCAAGCAAAGCTATTAGTGACTTGAAAGCTGCTGCCAAATTAAAGAATGATAATACTGAAGCCTTCTATAAAATCAGCAGAATATATTATCAGCTGGGGGACCATGAATTATCACTCAGGTAATTTTACTATTTGCTGTAATCATTATAATTGACAGAAAATGTAATTATATAGGTCACGATAAACCATGAAATATCTGTGTTGTATGGGGTTTGGATGTAGTAGCAGCTGTGGTCTGGATCTGATAAGGGAAGCTCCTTTCTAGAAGCTAAGAACAGGCAGTGAAGACACCATGTTTATGCTTGGCAGACCAGCCATCGATGGTTCCAGGCATCTTCTTTGCTAAAACAGAAGCCAGAGTGCGTGTCCAGCAGAGTTGCTTGCAAGTACTATGTTCATTGTATTTCTCCATCCTAGATGGAAGTGCTACTCTAAACTTGCTTTGGTGGAGCCTTTTTTTTTAACCTTGAACCTCTATTCAAGTGAAGTTTACAATGCAAACAAAAAACATATGTGTTAAGTTTACAGGCTTAAGAATAAATAAAAAGTACAGGAGCACCCAGCTATGAAGAGCCAGGGGTCCTGAGCTGTTGATCTTTCATTCCTGCAGACAGTGTCCAGCATTTTGGATGACTTTTTGATAATGTCCTACCCTTTTATTCATATTGACTTATGTTTAAGGTCTTACTCCCATATGTCCCTTGTCAATCTGGTAGATAACACTCCTTGCCCAATCTGGACTGTTAGATTTTCGCTCTGTGCCTGACTGGACAGACGGTGTAATCCTGTTTGCACAGGAGTGGTTTCTGTGCCAGTCATAATCTCAGATGCACTACCTTCATCTCCAGACTCCTTCCAGTATGGTTCCTGCCACAGAATCTCTTCAATAAGAGATGAAGAGAACTGAAAAAGTCTGAGTTTCTTTTCTTGGCTGGTTGATGGAAACTGCATGGGATTGATTGTAATTGCAAAAATTGGTTTTATAGCTCCCTTTCTGGAGTATACTTAGTCTTGGGAGCTCATAGGTCATTTTTGTGGTGAGTTTTGGTAGCTGGACATCACTTTGCATAGTGATTTCAAGAATAGATTTTTGATTTTTAAAAGTACAGTTAAGAGCACTGTTGAAGAACGTAATGGAATCAGAATGAAGGGATAAGCCTCTTTCCTTCATTCTTATCTGATACCTTTATTTATTTTTTTTGCATCTTAAGATATACTGAGAAGGAGTTCAGTAGCTCTTGGACTCGCTGGATGCTTGCTCTTGTCCTTGTCCTTCTCTTAGTTTCTTTCTCTTACCTTTACAGGCTTAGTGATTTTCAAATACTGAGATTTTTTTGTCTGTCCTTAGGAACAAAATCAGATTTTGTGATTTCTTTCTGAAAATAACACCATGGTTGTGCTGTGATGACTGTACTTTTTTTTTTTAAACATTTGACAATTTGGAGAAGTATCTGCCCTAATCAGAGTCTTATTAAAGAGAAGTCTTCACAATGAAAAGTCAGGCTCAGGCTTGGCTGGGTTTCCATGTATCACATGTAACACTTAATCTTTTGCATATTTGGCAATACAGAATAATTAAAACTCAAACCAGACAAATATCCCTATATGCTCTGAAAGACTTTTTTTGATGGTCTCACTTTTTAAAGTAATTTTTTGGATGAAGAGAGGTTGTGTAAAGAAGTCAGCTGTTGTTCTGGACAGCTTGTATATGTCACATTGTGTCTCTAGTTAAAATTTCATAATATGTGGTGACTTTTTATTTTTTTTTTTACCTTCTCCTTACCCCCCTGTCAAAAGTGAAGTCCGGGAGTGTCTGAAACTGGACCAAGATCATAAGCAATGTTTCTCTCTCTATAAGCAAGTAAAGAAACTCAATAAGCAGATTGAGTCAGCAGAGGAATTCATCAGAGAAGGCAGGTAAGTATTCACTCCTATATAAAAAAACCCCCAAGAACACAAACCGAAAAAACCCTACTGTGGAGACACCAACTTATTGATTGAGGAGCTGATTAAGTGATGCTTTTTGCATCTGTCAGTTGAAGTGGATAACTGAGCACAGCTCTCAAATTACAATTAAAATAAATATTGACTCGCATAGCGACAATCCTGTTCTGATTCCTTCCGATGCCACTGTCTTCTCTTTGCATACTTAACTTCTTTCTGCAGCAGGTAGTAAGACCAAGATAGGAATAATAGTTTTCAGCTCTCGTATATTATTACTTTGAACTGATGAGGCCACACCTGGAGTGCAGGAGAGATGAAGCTACTGAGAAAGTCCAACAAAGTCCCACTAAGATGATGGAGGGACTGCAAGGAAAGGCTGAGATGGCTGGGACTGTTTGAGCCTTCTCTGCTGCAGGATGATCTCATCAAAGTACCCGAAGGGAGGGGGCAGAGGGGTCAGAGCCAGGCTCTGCTCAGTGATGCCCTGTGTCAGAATCAGGCCAGTGGGTGCAAACTGAAACAGGAAATTCCCTTTGAACATAGTAAGATGCTTTTTACTGTCCCCTCATTTGCAGTGGTGCAGGTTGCCCAGGAAGATTGTAGTGTCTCCCCACTTTGGAGTTACCAAAAAACTGTTTGGACACGATCCTGGACAGCCAGCTGTAGGTGGCCTTGCGTGAGCAGTGGGGTTGGACCAGATGACTTCCAGAAGTCTCTTCCAACCTCAGCTATTCTGTGATTAAAGGACCACATCTCTAGACTAAAACCATCTAATAACTCTGCAGTGCCTTGATAGCAAAAATGGATTTGACTGATGGGCTTTTTTTTTTTCATGCCTCTGTATTTTTCTACTTCTTGCTTTACTTCAGTTTTACATGTTCTCAAGCACATGACATCCAACTGTAAGGACCTCTAACAAATCATTA
>JAWWLV010000001.1:76468478-76494720 GCA_035041135.1 Platyrinchus mystaceus
TCTTGCCTTTTTAGGTAAATGTTCTAATCCATTTCTTGCTCAAACCATGCAACTTTAGCATCTTTGAGACCTTCACAGCAAAAAAGCATTTTACTGTGTGACTTGTGGAGAAAAAAAGGAGAAAACAACTGCCTAATTCAGGCTGGCATAAAGAGCTTTTTTGTACCTATTGAATAGGTGATACCTTTTGTACTGTGCAGATAGTACAGTGCTTGCAGACTTGGTCTATCTCAGATATTGGAGAGGGAGATGCTTATTTTTAAGTGCAGTGGCATGTTGGACAGGAGGCACGTCTAGAGACTGTTGTCTGCATGGTGAGGGATGGTAGTTACTATCTTCTGCAGAAGCCTGCCAGGCCTGGTGCCAGCTCTTCTCTCCCACAGCACAGAAAAGGGAATGGGGATGTAATTTTTGAAATGGCTGCAAGTTTTCTTCATACTGTTGTTGCACACCTCACCTTTAAGGCTGTTAAAGTTAAGGTACATTGCTAGGAGGATGTGAAAATCTGTGAATTTCAATATTTGTAAATAAATTGCAACACCCTGAGATAGTGATCACATTTCATGATATTTCGCTTTATGATTTAAACAGGTATGAAGATGCTATCAGTAAATATGAGTCTGTAATGAAAACTGAGCCAGAAGTCCCAATTTATGCTACTCGTGCCAAAGAAAGAATCTGTCACTGCTTATCGAAGGTAACTCTGCTTATTCTCCCTCTGTAAATTTCTTTAAGACGAACAAACAGCAAACAGACCCCCAAAACTATGTGAATTTTGTTTTACTTTCTTTGCTCTAGAATCAGCAGGCTACAGAAGCCATAAAACTTTGTACAGAAGTTCTGCAGCTGGAACCAACCAACGTGAATGCTCTGAAAGACAGAGCAGAAGCTTATTTGCTGGAAGACCTGTATGAAGAAGGTACAGTTGTATGCAGTTGACACATACTATTTTTGTGGACATTTAAAATGCACTCAGCGTTTCAAAGGCTTTTTTTTAACATGCACTTTGATTCTACACTATGTTGTCATCCTAAATTAGCACTGGTAGTTGCAGATTTACACTAATCAAGACAAAATTACCACCAGGTATTTTTGTAAGTGGAATGCACTTGTTTTATCTATGGCATGGTTGTCTTTATGACAGTGGACTGTGTTCAGGATGTTTTGTGAGACTGTACAGCTTAATCTACTTAAACATACTTTATATAATCAGCAATGTCAGACAATTGTGTTTAGAGGTAAAAGGTAATTATAGTTTGGTTGATGTAAGTTCTTTTTAGGACCGCAATTTTAATGTCTTGAGATGGCAGCATGAAAATAATACTGTTCTATTCCTTGGCATGTGTTGAGGGCAAAGGAAGTTAATGGCCATTGCTTCACCTCTGTGGATCTCTGTAGTGCTGCTGAAAGCAGTAAACTGACTCTATTCCTGATGCTGCATTTTCCCTACAGAGTTTCTGTAAAATGCATACTATTACACAGAGTCATAGAAACAACCTCTAGAATTATCAAGTCCAGTAACCCACCACTGCACCATGTTCCCTAGTGCCACATAAACATGTCTTTTAAAAACCTCCAGGGGTGGTGACTCAACTCTAGCAAAGTAGAAGAAAGAAAAGTTTTGTAACAAAGCTCTGCATAAATGCAGGGAGCCAGCTTGGTCTGGTGCTGGAGCAAATGCTTCCATATTATAGGATATAAGGAAACAGAGGGGACATACCTGGGATCTGGGAGAGCTGATGCCTGCTGAGCTTGGCCTAGCCTCGTTCCAGGTAAACAACCATGCTAGAGTGGAACTGTGCTTCTTCAGATCGCTGTTCTTTAGCATATCCTGTGCCTTCCTCCTGCCCTTGACAGTAGTGAGGTGGTTGTAGTTATGCTCTGCCTTCCAGCAGAGCCTCCATCAACAGTATTACAGCCCATTAACGTTAGTCTGCCTTAAGGTGTCTTCATTTATCCCTCAGTTTTAACTCCCGTAAAATGATTGCTGATTTCTCTTTGAGAGAGAACAGTAGAGCAATTAAAATTGTAGTCTCCTGTTTAAAGGGGAAAACCGATTGTTATTCTTCCCTCAAAAAAAATTTTCAAGCTAGAGGCACCTATTTTCCTGTTAAAGATAGGAAATTACAAAGTACTTGTAGTTCAGAACTTTGAAGACGATTATTGCTAAATGTTCAAGATGCACTTCGGTATGTATAGCTGAGTTAATCAAATGGTTTTAATTACTTTATAATCACATGAGATCCAGGGCTTGTCTACAGTGACAGATGTGTAATGACTCCCTTTCTGGCATAACTCATAAGTACAGAAGTCTATCTGTCTAAAGCACAAGTTTTGTTGATGAGGAAAAAAGCTGCTTTGCCATTTCAAAATTGATCAAGACATGCTAATTTTTCCTCTTTTTTTTTTTTTTCCTTTTTTTTTTTTTTTAAATTTTCATTTTTCCTTCCCCCCCACTACTACTTTAGAGGTTTCAGTAAGAGCAAAACTGGTTCTGTTATTTCTCTAACAGTCTTGGCATGGATGTAGGTTGTCTGCAGTTACTCAGTTTGATAGGAAATTGGCCATTACTGCACATGCAGAATTGATTTCAGTCTCTTTTAAAAATGGAGGCAAGATCCCAAAGCCAGCAAAGTTGTCTAGAGTTACAGTGTGATTACCTTCTGAGAGCTTGTGACGACTCTTGTGTTGAAAGGAGAGTTAGATTTGACTGAAGTATTTAAATTGAAAGTGACACTGGAAACTAGTTGTTCCTTTTATGTCGTGGAACAGGATGAAAAGAAGATAGGATGCTTTCTGGAATAGCAGGCCAGTAAGCAGCAGCAGTGACTCTTCTGTTGGTTTGTGAGGTACTAGTGCTTTTAGAAATAGTGGCTCAAAAGAATTGATTAAATATCTCACTTGACATACTGTGCATTAAGTCTCCTGGTTTCATAGCAAACTTCTTGACATCATGAAGCTGCCATCCTGTTCTACCTGCTTCCAACCCTCACCCCTCAAGTGGGAAGAGCAATTAGCTCTGTGAAAGAGGAAAATTCCTACACTGGAGTGTGCCATGAAAATGGGAGTGTGAAAGTGTAAAATGTACTTGCTGGGCGCTTCCCCTCTGCAGTGTGCAGCACCGAAAAACTTACCTTCCCGTGTGCTTAATGCTCACAGTCCTTAAATAAGGAAGTTGATTTAAAAAAAAAAAAAAGAAAGAAATCTAATCCTGTCATGGCAAACAGCTGATCCCTGAGCAGGTTGTTTTCCCACCATGGTGTGTGCTGCCGGTGATGTGGCGCTCAGTGAAGCTGAGCAATCTGATCTGCATTTGGCAGGACGTTGTGGTGGAACCTCCCAGTACCACGTGAAGCAGATAAAGGACACTGGTGCTTAAAATTATTGGAGCAGTAAAGCAGCATAATGAAATCCCTGCATTTTCATTATTTTTATCACTTTTGACAGCATATATTGGGCACACACATTAGTTCACACTCTTGGGGTTTTTTTGTTATTTTTAATGACTGGACAAATTATTAAAAATATCAGCAGAAGCCAGAATGCTCTGTTCAAGCAGCAAATGACAGTGTCCAGTGATGAGAAAATGAATAGAAATTTTCTTTGGCTTGTAATAACCTATGAGATTGTTGGGGCACTGGCAGTACTTTTTGGAATTTTTTTTTTTTTTTTTTGCCAATAACTGAAACAAGATTGCAGTGGTATCAGATGTCTGGGTAGTACAAATTCATTAGCACTTCCTGCTGTCTTGCTCAGAAACAGTGAAAAACAAATGTAACACCTGCTGAGAAATAGCATCTGCTTGGAAATAATCTGATGCAAGTACTTTATCTAACTTGAGAAACCTAGGAGATTGGGATCTGCAAATGAGACCTTGAGAATTATAGCAGTGAAAGAAGAGCAGTCTCATTAAAGACTTAGATAGTTGCTTCCCTTGATAAATTTTGATATCAAAGAATATATAAACTTGGTGTCTTAAGCATTCAGTTACTACTTACAATAATAATAGAGTTTACTTAAAAAAATAGTGTAGACCTTGAGTGTTTTAAAAATTCATGAATACATTACAGCATCTCTCTTGCTTTTGTTCCTGAGAAATGCAACTCTTGAAATAAAGTGAGAGTATACCTTTGGAAAAAAACCCCTTAAAATGTAACTGTCTGCATATTATGTATGCAGAGGTGTAAAAAGTCGATGTTTGCCTTTCACTAACACTATGAACTTCTTACTGGTAGTCTGAAATGTCTTTATTGTCATTAAAGAGAACAGACTTTCTATCATGTTGATAGAGCGCAGACTGGGGGAGAAGAATGAATATTAACTTAAAGACTCTGGGTAATGCATCCTTCAGTTGAACAGCAATGTGGGACTAACATCGTGCAGTGGACTTCTCACATAACAGTTGCTGAATCCTGTTTCTTGGCCTCTTTTTCCTCCTCCCAGGCCTAGATACTTATGTTATTTCTGTGCCTGTTGCAACATCAAGAAAGTGTTTTGTGACCAGAGTCTGGTAACATCCCTTCTCCCTCATTGCCCACAAGTGTAATGAGCCTAAAGAAAGAAAATGACCTAATTTATATGTGAAAGTGACTTTCCTCTTCTCTAAAGTCTTCTAATTTAGGAAAAAAAACCCCAAACGTGTCAAGTTGAAATGAAAGTTTTGCTGTTCATATGTGGTAATAGCAAAGCTTCAGTTTTGTGGAGTGGTTGGGTTCTTTAAATTGAAGTTTGTAGAGTTGTGTAATCTTCTTTCATTCACTTTTTTTATAAAAGCTATTAAAGACTATGAGACTGCTCAAGCCAACAGTGAGAATGACCAGCAGATTCGGGAGGGGCTAGAACGTGCCCAGAGAATGCTGAAGCAATCACAGAAGAGGGATTACTATAAAATCCTGGGAGTAAAAAGGTGAGATATTAATTCCAGAGATGATGATGTGAAAGTTGGTTATTTAAATCAGAGGAGATAGAGCTGATCACTTGAATTTGTTCTGCTGTTCCTTTATCTTGTTACCTTCACTTTTCTGCTGTACTAATTTAGTAGTGTTCAACTTGTAAGTAGCATCTATTTACAATTCTTTTAGAAGGAATGGAAAAACAGCATTGGTGAGAGGGGAAATAAATCATTTGGCAGGAACTTCATAGTAGGTGAATGAATTGGGAAGGAAATAAAGACTGGCAAGAATTACCAAAAGCAACAAAAAATAAAATTGTGGCAGATAGTGTGATAGATTGGAAGAGTTTGGAAGGACTAACTGAGAGGTATCAAAAATACTTCTTCCATTAACCTTGAGAAACCAACAACTTCCCTTTCTAATGAGGAGCAAACAGATGTCCAGTTCTGAACTAGTATTGGTCATCCTTCCACTCGTGAACTAATTTGATCTCTGCTTTTTGTGCTTTTTGTTATGATTGCACATTCTTCAGACTGGGAACTCTGTTCTGCATAGTATCTGGCAGTAGCATCTTTCCAAGGAAAGTAAATGGGTGGCGAAATAAAAGAGCGAGTAATCTTTGTTTAGAGTTGAAACCTGTTTCGTTTTGTGTAAAGAATCTTCAGTGCCACTTGCAGAAGGTTAATTAGCACCTCATAATTTTCCTGATGCCCTTAATTACTGTCTCAGTGTTTAAAATAAACCTGTAGATTCACTAGTGTGACATTTGATTTAGAGAATTAAGTTAGTTATGATTTTATCCATCCAGAAATGCTCGAAAGCAAGAAATCATAAAAGCTTACAGAAAGCTGGCATCCCAGTGGCATCCTGATAACTTCCAGAGTGAGGAAGAAAAGAAGAAAGCAGAGAAAAAATTTATTGATATAGCAGCTGCTAAAGAAGTCCTCACTGACCCAGGTAATGATGCAGTGACTTCATTTTTTAATTTATTTTTTACAGTAAGTTAAAAACACAGCAAGTGTAAGTCATAATAGGCATTACAGCTTCCCTCTTTCCCTTTCTCCCCTCATCCCTCTTGAGAAAGTAGTGCACTAATACTTGCATCCAGTATGTCTTATGAAGTCAGATGTAAACCTGGAATTATTTCAGTGTTTCAGTGATTTTTGTTAAAAGTAAAGAATTATTATTTCAAAGATCTGGTTTTGGGATATCATCTTGCAGAGATTTCTAGGATTGAGTAACTCTGGATATGCTGACTTCAAGGATATGGATGTCTCCTGCCTTGGGTGCTATTGCAAATTGCATTCAGATTATAACAGCACCCGAAGTATTCCAGGGAAGCCCTGTTATTACTGTGCCATAATTCCATCTTGTCTTTCTTTCCTCCAGAAATGAGGCGGAAGTTTGATGCGGGAGAGGACCCACTGGATGCAGAGAGTCAGCAGGGTGGCAGCAACCCTTTCCACAGGAACTGGAACACGTGGCAAGGATTCAACCCCTTTGGTTCTGGAGGAGGACCATTTACATTCAAATTTCACTTCAGTTAGAGCCAAGACTGTTTCTGGTGGCTGCTGCTGTTTTTTACTCAATTCGTTGAAAAATAAAAAGTCTCTCAGTTCAAGACCCAAAATCTTAATTTCTAATGTTGTCCTTAGCCCAGACTCTTACTGCGCTAGAAGGAAGGTCTGTCTTTCTTTTGGTATTCAGTGGGTTTGCTTGACAAGCTCACACTGGTTGGGGGAGGGGGGGAGTTGTACTGCCTTTGTATTTGTTGTGGATATGCAGGACATGTTTATTCCCATGGATGGAAAAAACAATAAGATGCTACTTAGGACAACGCTTAAATTTAGGACTCAAGTATATGCTTAAAGATAAAAATGCATGTAAATATTTTTCTGGATCGGGGCTTAATAAACATGGCAAGGGTAGATACAATAGTCCCCACATTAACAAACTGTTGGTCATGCTCAGCAGAACGATCCATCTCTCAGTATTTTTAAGGGGAAACCCTGGTGAGCACCTGCTGTGTCGGTGTCGGCAGTGCCACAGGTAATGAGTCCCAGCAATCGCTCTGGAAAAAGAGTGCTTGGGAGTAATTGTATTTGAAAATGCCGGCTCACTTTGTTCATGAACCTGAAACGGATCGGGGTGATTTCCTTCGTGGTGATCGTCAACTATGAAACAAAACAAAACAAAACCCACCCTTTTTTTTTCTGAAAGTCATTTAGGGTGTTTATTTAGGTGTGATTCTTGAGTAGTTTGCACTTTAACAAAATACCTGCTTGAGATGTGAGCAGAAAATTTGAAGTGACATTTCCCTGACTGTGCAGCAGTTTGTTCTGTTAGAACTAAGACAGGTTGTGAGGTGAGTGTACTGCAGACTGCAGGAATGTGATGTTGATTCCAGCCTTATCCTGTAATACAACTTCATTTCTGTTGGGTGGTGCAACAGGGAGTTAATACTATGTGAAACTGAAGTAATTTTGTATTTCTTGTAACAGCCACGGTACTGCAGAAGCAAATGTGTGCAAAAAGAGGGACTAACTTCCCACTAGCCAAAAGTCTGGTTTATTTCTTTCTACATGCACATGGTTACAATTGGTTTGGTGTGGTTGATGGAACTGTGAGAGTGTGATGTACAGTGTTTCCAGGGCTATGGGAGTGAGGAGTCCTCCGTTCTGTAACTGAATCTGTCATAATTGCTGATGAGTTTCATCAGCAGCCGCTTTCTTAGAATGCAAGAATTACGGTTCATCAGTGTTGATTGCATTTTAACTGGAAAACAATAATCAGTTGATAGGAATCTTCTCTCACTTCAGCTTACGGCATTTGAAAGCATAAGCAGCCAAAGCAAAACAAATGAAATTAGCAAATAAGGCCTTCAGTCTGAAAGTGCATTTTATTTTACTATAGTCAAAGTTGCTGGTGGAGCATAACTTTTGGCCCCTGCCTAAAGTACTTCATGAACATAATTGCAAGGCCATGTGTTATTTATCTTCAAGCTGAGGAGCACGTGTGCTGATTTCCTTTTTTTGGTACAAAACCACCCCAGCAGCCTATGAAACCCCGGTGTCGGATGTTTCCCAAGTTGAATGACTTCCTAGAAGTTCAACTCGTGCCTTTGACCTGTTGGAAAGTTTTTTACTTAAGCTCCTTACCAGATGCCCAGGACACTGTTCAGAGCACTGTAGGCTGCCGTGGCGCTCTGGGGCTCGGACACGGGAAGTCGCTGCACAGTGAATAACCTGTTATCCCGTGGAATCGGCCTCTGTGCATCTGCTTGTTGCTGGAGTACCTAAAGGATGGGCAGGAAGCTCTGCGCAGGTGGCTCCTGCGTGTCCCCCCACGGCTCTTGTCAGCCTCTGAGGCGGAGCTCAACCCACTGTGCCTGTCGTGGGCAGGGTGGTTCCTGGTGGTTGCTCTGTCTGTGTGTGTGTGGATGAGCCATAGCTCTGTACAAACCCTTCCTGTATCGGCTCGTTCACTGCAGAAGGGGCTGTTTTTAAATGATACTGAATGAGCAGTGTAAGCAATGTGTCACATTTTGTACATACAGCAGTGTGGGTGTGCAGACAGCTGTGTTTGTGTGCTGGGGAAGCGATGGGAATGAAATGTCTTCTTTCAAAGAACTGCTTTTGTTCCTTTTTTTTTTTTCCCCTCATCCCTCTCCCTTCTCTTTTAAAAGCCAGAGCTGAGAGAATTGTTTTATGGCATTTACTTTTTTTTCTCGGGAAGGAATAAGATGGTCCCTCATGAGTAAATTCCTCATACAAGGCACTGATGTTGGAGCAGCAAGGGTTTGTTTCTCTGGGGCAGCAGGACAGTTCTGGTGTACGCTGGGAGCATTCAGGAACCAAAAAGGACCATGTGCATTGAGAATGAATGGGAAAGGGAAAGTTTAAAACATTTTAAGGAAAAAAAAAAAAGGGTTAAATGTAGTCAGTAGAAGGAAGATGATTAGAACCTGAATGCTGTTCATAGATTTGTTCCATGAAAGGCAGGTTCTTGGCAGCAAAAACTGACAGTGGAGAACAAAGCTTTATTAGTATTGAGCAGCTGCTGCTTACAAGAAGTGTTACCACCCCAGTGCTATTCCTAAGGGCTTTGAGGTACTTCTGGAAACACAGGAAGATGAAGTTTGTTAAAAAGAAACCATTTACATTGCAAGGCTTTCCCGATACGGTGATGCATTTCCTGATGTGACTTTGGAAAATGAAGCACTGGTAACATGCTGAGTGTTAATGGTGCAGGCGACGTGCAAGGAAGCTGAACTCGCCTTTTTATTTATTAGTGGGTGTCTGTAGTGCAATAATGTTCAATAACTGAACACTGAAATAAATGTCTTGGTAGTTTGTCAACCCTGAGATGTGCATGAAGCATCGTTACCATAATTGGCCTGTATGTAGATGCAGACTTTCTCTGTTGAATTCTTTCAGTTTTAATAAACTAGTTTCCAACTTGTTTTAAAATGAAGGTGGGGGGGAGCATATTATACTTGGTACATGCTTAATACTGATGTACTGATGATCAGTGTTAAAACGGACTCAAAGTGAACTACAAAGTGAATTGCTCAAACTTGTGACATATGCAGAAAATGTATCAGCTTAAACTTTTTTAAAAAAACAAAAACATAAAGCTTGTTATCATTTCAGTTTTCAGACCAGTGTTTGGAACAAGAATTATTCTTCTATTTAGGGCTGTGATTTATAGGAGCTTTGCCGGAAACTAGCCAGGATAGCATAGCAGGTTAGTTGTATTTAAAAGTGCCTTATTGTAAGGTATTGTTTGTTTGCTCTGTAATACACACTTTTATCCATAAAATCATAAAATAAATGGCAGAATAATTTTTTTGTCCCCTCAGCAAATCTCTTAAGTAGCAGTTTTATGGTATAAGAAGGATAAGTAAAGGTAGCCAGAGATTTATCAAATGTTTCAAATTATAAAATGTCTTTATATGAAATCATGAATCTAAAAAGCAAGAACTGTTTTTTTCTAGAACTGTGGGAATTATTTTATGGTATTTTTCACAATAAAGATATTTATGATGACAAGAAAGCACGGCCGTGTATTTGTCTGCCCTTCTTTGCTCATCCTGCTCTCCAGGTTTGGAGTGCCAGCAGGCAGGGGAGAGGAGGGGGAGGAGTCACATTCTGTGTTAACAGAAACTCGAATGTTTACAAGTCAACTACTGCAACTGTAGAAACCCTGTGGAATGCCAGTTTCACAGTGAGAACAACCAGCCTTTGGAATAATCTCCCCAGGGACGTGGTTGGACATTTTTTTCCTGACAGAGTACTGGGCCATCTTGTCTGGACTGTGCTTTTGCCAAGGAAGGCTGGATCAGATGATCCTGGAGGTCCCTTCCAACCTGGAATCCTATGGTTCTATGATTCTGTGATGTCTCAGTGTGAAGGCAAGTACTTGATTCAGGGAAAAGGGTAAAAGGAACCTTACCAAGAAATATGCTCAGTACTAAAGCTCTGGCTCAGCAGCAGCACTGCACTAATGTCTGGTTCATTCATTTTCTGCTCAACTTACAAGCTGATATCAAGAAGTTTAAGACCTAGAAAAGACACTGCAATAGCAATATGGATATAAATTGTAAAACCCCTTCATTTGAACAGTTCAAATTTTACTTTGCTTATTTACTAATTCAAACCATGTGGCAAAGCTCCAGTCAGTAATCCAGGATGCATTTTCTCCCCCCTCCCAGGGCAGAGCACACAGCTTGGAAACAACAAATAAGCTCGCTCTGCCTCTCTTAATAATAAGTTCTTAGTAAGTTCTCACCTTGCAGCAGGTTCCTTCTTGCTGTTGCTTCCCTGCAAAAACACTTTCTACAGATTAAAGGCATTTAAGGACTTGCTGCAATTTTTTTTTGCTTTGGATCTACTAACAAAGTATTTAATGGTTATTGTATAATACAAAAATGGAGAACAGAAAATAATGATTTTTTTTTTTGTCCAGTGGCACCTTTTAATATTTTGTACAACATACACAATCCATTGGTTTGGTATTAAAAATATATGCTAATGACTCAAAGTGCTGCTTTAAAGAGATCTTTAACAAGTAGTGAATATATTGGTGGGACCTTTCTTGTTCTATAAACCAATGTATATCTCAAAAAAAGAGCTTTCTTTGAAAGTAGCATTATGCAGAAAAAAATACTGTAAAAAATTTTTTTACAAATATATAAAAAACTGCAGGAAATTGCATGAAACCTTTTACATCTTTAAAATACCTCCAGCAAATTGCATTTCTAAAAATTATATTCTAATCACTTAAGTAATCTCAAGGAAATAGTATTTAAAGACCTATTTCCTTTTTTAAAGCCTGTAGAAGTGATCCAATTTAAAAAAGAACAGGCTGCTACAGAAAAACTGAACAGAAAATCAGTGCATAAACCATCCACTTTTTATATTTCATAACAGAAACTTCCCACACAGATACTCAGAAGTAAGGTTTCTTAAAGAACCTTTAACTTCTGGCTTAAAACAAGCTTTCCAATGTATACTCCAAGCATGTGAGACCACGGCAGAGGGATGTGAAATGCTGTAAGCTTCAAAAAAAGGTAAAAAAAAGAATAATGCAGCAAGCAGTTGAATAATGGGGTTTTTTTCCTCTAACATGAAGTATCAGTTGTTTCCTTCTTATGCATGGAATTTATAGTAATGGTGCATGTGCATCTGCTAAGTCAGCTGTAAGTCCATCTATGTGGTATAAAAATACCAACCCAAAGTTTATGTTCAAATATGTTTGACTTGCTGCCGGATACCCTGAAGTAATTATGGTAGAGAACAAGGATAACAAAACAGATACTGCACTGAAACGGGACAGTTAAAGGGAACAGACATGAGGGTTTACTGACTACTGCTAGTGGGTCACACAGGAAATGCTCCATTGGGTGCTTCCTACAAAGAAAGTCCCACAACAGATACTTAAAAAAACGTATGTGACATGTTAAAACTGGTCAAAATGCATAAAGGTAAAACAACAAAAAATATAAAAGGCTGTAAAAAAAATAAATCTGCATGTCTCATATTCTTAGTAATAGGAACTGAAAAATACCAGCAAGGCGTAATTTTAAATACTTGCTCTTCCATTGGAAACAACCAACACCTGAGGACAATGACAGTACATACAAAATAGGCTTCATTTCTCTTATTGTTTATTCAGTTATTTGCTGGTATGGATATACTATGCAACTCACTGTAGATTCACCCACTTAGTGCAAATTACCTTGTCTTTCATAATTTCAAGTATTTAGACTAAAGGCTGCATTAAGTTGTTTTTATAAGAATTTGTGGTCTCATCGAGTCCAATTTTGAAACTGGCACAGCATAAACAACAGAGTATGTATTTAAGGCACTAGATTTCAGTTTAAGTCATAAATTCCTCCTTTTCAAGAAGGAAGAACTATTGCAAGAACTTTTCCCTGCAATTTTTGTGGGATCAAAATGTCAGTAGCCCACTAAAGCAACGGTCTTGTGAGTACAGACTTAGAAAATTACAGGAGACACTACTGATAGTCAAAAATACTCACATATTTTATTATTTCATTTTCAGTTTTAAACAGGATGGTGATAATCAAAACCAAGTAGAAACAGCTTTCAGGTACTGACCTTCTGATGCAACGTGTATTGGTTGGAAAACCACCTTAACCAAAGTCATAATGGAATTTTATGACACTATTTAAGTGACCAAAAAGAGCCTAAGCTTTCATGTACATATTTAATGTGTGTGTCCTCCCACAGACTGACAACGTATCTTTGAGAAGTTGAACACCTCTTTCTTCATATTCTAAAATCCTCTGGGCAAAATGTACTTTAAAGAAGGAAAAGAAAACCAAACTCCACACTGGGTAAAAAAAACCCACAACCCCAAGTACCTGTGGATTTCTTGGTTTTGTATTGCATTTAAAACGTTTTAAATAACACTATAAGTTATAAAATATTTGACTTAACGTTAAAGAATGTTGCAAATAGTGCCAATGTAACATTTGTAACTCCCATTCAGTCTTTTCCAGAAGACTATTGAGTTGTCACCACTGTTGTTCACGGGCTGTGCTAAAGTTCATCATGTTTAAGAACTGTAACCAAAGAGAAAAAGAAGTTATAAAAACAAGTTAGATAAAGACAGTTCTGTAAAATGTGAAGAAAGCCCTTTACTTTCCATTTGCTGCTAGTCAGTCATGCAACATGAACTTCCTTTTTGGAACCTTGCTAAAAGCTGACCGTAAGCTTTCACAAAGAATAAAAACCACTAAGAATTCTTTATAAGGAAAAGTGAATTTGTTCCTTGGCTCAAGACTCTTAAATATATAACTGCTAAGTTTTTTCTTCAACCTTGAGGGCTGAGATCATCTTTTTCTTTTGTTTTGTTTCACATTACTCCAAGAAGTCTTATTAGAAGTTCTGTAAGTGTGTTTGTTTGCTTGGGGGTTTTGTGGGGGGTTTTTTGTGTTTTTATTGTTGCTGTTTGGATTTTTTTCTCATGCTATTTAACAAACTCAGTTTAAAATGCATTAGTAAAAAAATAAGCCAAACTCTTATTTGTAGACTAAACCACAATTCAGTCTGGTGCAAAAAGGCCCTGAATACATAAGCCTGGAGACAACAGAGACTGAGTTACCTACTGCTTAACAGACATGAGCTTTAGGTTATCTGAGTGACCTCTAAGCTAATGTGCTTTATTTAATATTTGTGCCTCAAATGACATGGGCAGTTGGTTGTGTTTCAGGTCCAAGAACAGGACACCACGAAACCTTCTCTTAGATTCTGGCACGAAACAAAAGATTTTATCCTCTCAGTGTAACTCCTATGTAAAGAAGCATCACACAACCATCAAAACCCACACAGTTTCTGTAAGAACAGGGAAAATTACACAGATAAAAGATTTGTGCCTACTGGCCCCAATCTTAATGTCAACTATATTAATATTTAATTTTTAAGAGCTAACAGATGAATATGCATGTAAGTTACCTTTTTGAAACAACGATGTTACATTTTTCTTCTCTTTTTCAATTTGCTGTATTAACTTCCGTATCTCAGAGTCGTAGTCAACCCATTCAGGAACTATCCGGGCAGCAGCCTCTAATTTTGGTTCTTTGGTTTGGGGATTGTTGCACTGAAAAAACATATTAGATGTAAATAAAGCAAATGTGAAAATAACACCTCCTCAGAGACCTTAGCTCAAATCATTCTGTCAGCATTGGCAATGTCATTGAAACATGCAAGGTCAGTTACTTGGACATTATTATTAAAAAAAATTACACTAAAATTGTAAATAAACCCTGTTCAAGTAACTCAACTCAAAACATTTAATTGCAAATACTTTTCCCCCATGCTCCTGACTGTATGTATAGCACAGAGATGGCCAACACAAGACTTCTAAGATTTAGACAAAGTTACATGGGGAGATACAAGACATACACTGGCACGTTGAAGTTGAATCTGAAAGGGGGGTTTTATTACATTTGTGATGCTTCCTCTAGTGTTGTCTAGGAAAACGTATTGGCTACTTCCATAAAATAATCTAAATGGAAATCTCAATATCAAGTGATACATGATAATGGGGACTGAAAGAGGGTGGGATGGAGTTTAGTAATGAGAGAGGAAGATTTTCTCTCTCTGTTTCTATTCCCAAAGAAAGACTCTTTCTACTTTCTTCTTTCTAGACATGGATTACATGTCTAAGCATTACACTAAGCATTACACTTTTTAACCTTTGCTTTATCTCCCGTTTATAGTGATGAAATAGACAAAGAAATCATAATAATATTAAGTCCTATAATCATCAGATTCTGGAAGAACCTTCTAAGTATGGAGTGCAACAGCAGCACACAATGCCCAGTTTCATCACAGCTCTAGAAACCTGGCTGAGTATGGAAAAATTATAAGGAAAATACATGTATGGGCATGAAACCCCTCAATCTTGTCCAGTTAAGAGACAGCAACACTTAATTTTTTGGCACAGTTTTCAGCTTTAATGTAAGAAATTTGGCACAGAGCAAGCAGGAGAGGAAAAGGACTGAGTGTTCCAGTGCCTTCCATCAAGGTTGCCTTCATGACATGACATATATTTATCTCAAAAGCCACAGAAATCACAGCAAAGTTGTTAATCTATAAAACTAATTCATGTCAGGATCAACTCACCAAGTCTATTGTTTTAGCCTTTTTCTTGGACTCATCATCACACCAGGTTTCACACCAAAGCCACTCCTGAGGGAGAGACTTAATGGCTACTTGATGAATCATATTATTGGGAAGATCCTGTACAAATTTTGTAAAATCATAAATTAGCACTGAATGTAATGCAACTGGTTATTAAGCAGCTACTTAAAAGCAGAATATCTTTGCCTATTACTCTTACATTTTCTTCTTCTTCCATTTCCTTCTTAGTGCTCACCTAGTTCTTTTTCAGGCAGATTCAAAACTTAGTCATGCTCATTTAGATGCCAATTCCACCTCTCATTTACCAAGCAATTTTTTCTTGTACTTACATCTGTCTTTCCTTAGCTTGACATAACAATACTTCTGGTCTGATACTTGTGGTTCAGATACTGCATGTCATACTATAAATACTACTAAAGAGCAAAAAACTTAAACCATCTCTCCATTCCTTAAATTTGAAAAAAAATATCCCTCAAAAACAATACAATGGAGGATTACACCACTACTCTAAATATAGACGACTTCTAGGAAAATGGATTCCAGAAACATGAGCGTGAGGAGAAGGATAAGCTGTTTTTTTTAACCTGTATTATATAGTCAGATACTCTCATCAAGAGAACTCCAAATGAAGACCTTGCTGAATGCAGGGAGCAGCATTTACACATGAGAAAAACCTCAGGCAGTCATTCAATGGCCATGGTTAAAAATAATAGGTGTAATTGGTAGATCCATTTGTGAGCTCCCTCACATGTGCAACCCCTACATTATATTTTAAAATAAATGTCAGTACTGTGGTAAGTATTAGTCACATCTTATTTTGCCAATTCACGTTGCTAAATGTGACAGAATAAAACAGCACATATTGCTGCATTATGAAAGACATATAATTTAATTCAAATATAGACATTCAAATGTTAAGTATATTGAGAGCCAAGACATTAAACAGTGAAACGCTTTATTTTTTGAAAAACTTAAACTCTACAAATTTTTGGAGGATTAAAAAATGGTTTATCACCATCTCAATTTCAAAAGAAGAGAGGCTGGTTTCCTGTTGTGCCTCATTGACTTTCTAAACAAAATCACAATTCCTGAGTTACTACAATTTCTGAGTTGTGAATTTACAAATTGTTACATGGAGCAGAAAGTCAGCTGCTAGTGCCAGGATTTAAAGTAAACAGAACAAAAGAATGAATTTAAAAAAAATCCCCAAACTAAACAAAATTACTGTATTGGGAGTCTATTTTTTATGGTGTGTAATTTTCCTCCCTAGGAGTTCTATACTCAGTCTCCTTGGCATTTAAGATCACAATTTTCCCTTCCATCTACTTCTCTTTTGTGGTTTATATTAGCATAATCTTAACTACCACCCATGAAGGCAGAAGTGGTGGCAGATCAGCAAAGAGCTGAGATTGCTGCTTCTTTGAGAAGAGCAGTGAGCACTCCAGTCAGGTATTTAAAATAAAAATAGAAATAAAAAAATCACAATGCATCCTTGTCAGTAGATGAAAGCTCTGCAGGACTCAAATACATTGCACTGTGGGTTGTATTTCTAGGAATATTGCTGTATTTTGTGTAAGTAGTAGCAACTAAGACAGAAAGTAGTTCCTATCAATACGGTCAGAAACCAGACTAGTACGAAAATATTACTTTGAAATATTTTTCCAAGTAATTCCAACTCCTTTCTGCCAAGATTTAGCTACCTTAACATCTGCTCCTTAAGTGGCTTTTGATTTGATCCAAGAGTTATTATTATAGGAGATATATGCCACCATGTATCAATGCTGTAATTGAAAATATAAGAATCTTAATATAGAAAGAGACACATTTTTAACATTTTGAGAACGTTAGGTAAGTCTAATTACTATTTCTGAAAACCAGCATTAGAGTGGAAGCCCTGTACCCAGCTTCTGAATCTTTAAAAGTCTTCCTGAAAGACATCTTGCACATATGGGTAAGACTGTGTTTGGAGAACATACAGCTATATCCCATTAGGACTATGTGTGATACAGGGGCACCAATTCATTCCATTGCCCAGAAAAAGAGAAGTGAAATATGAGTGTTGCTGTTATGTCAGTCTTTTGCTCTTAACAGTTACAGCTAAAGGCTGCTCCAACTCCCTGTGTCCAGTCTACTGTGAGTTTTTAGTGTAGCTGTATTTCCACTTTTCTTTGTCCAGTATTATAAGAACTGCTATTTTCAATTTTTACTTTTATTTCTGAAAAAAAAAAAAAAAGAAAGCAAGTGTCAATAATGTCCTTACGTAAGAGAGAGAAATTTGCTTGCAGAGCACAGGGATGGAAAGCAGGCACTGAGAGATGTGGGCTTTGCTACTGTGGGATCCCTTTGCTGCTATAGGCAGGTAAAAACCTTTTGTGCTTTAGTAGTTGAACAAGGAAAACAAACAAAGCAGGGACAATCTCACTTATGAAGCCTTCTGAAGTTCACCCAAAGTGAGACATAAATAAGAAGTATTATTGACTCAGGCAGAAATGTGATGAGTTGTTACTATCCACCTTCTACCAAGTTAAATACCTTCTACTATAGGAAAAAAGTAATAAATTTAAGTACGTTATGTTTACATGGGATCCACTTACATGCTTGTGACTGCACCCTGATGTACCTCATTTGGGTTTAAAAATTGTTGGAATTATATGAACAAAGACTACAGCCACCCCAGGGTGATGATGTACAGCAACCACCAGAGTGCCTCTGCAATTAGCTTACAAAAAAAAAAAAAAAATTTATCTTGATGAAAAAAAAAAAGAAGAAAAAGGAAAAAGTTCTTGCCAAATAAGAATGTAATTACCATTATCAGAATAAAGGTGAACAGGTCTCTATGTTGGTTTTTTCCTCATTTTTTGTCATATTAAACAATTATTTAAAACAATAATCATTTAGTGTTCAGTTTTCTGAACCGTGCTCACATGCACACCTGAAAATGTGCTAAACCAGCAGTAAATGGCACAAAGTTTTGGAATTATATAACACACATGTTGAGATACACAACAATTCCATGCAATTTGAGAAAGATAAAGAAAATAAACCCCAAATTGCTTAAAGCCATATATACCTGATCTAGATTTGACAGACTGTTTGGATCTTGACTAAGAGCCTGGTACTGGCCCCGAAGCCTGTCTCCAGCTGCAATCTTTCTGAACGTCTTCAGATCCACAACATATAAGGCACTAAAAGTTTAAAAAAAAAGAATATTTATGGAGCTTCACCGTCTTTTCGGTAATACTTATAAAAGTAACTAAAACATGTTCCCATCCTGAAGGAATATTTTTCTTAATTAAGTGGCTATAGCTACAATAGAAAAGTGAAATCAATATGTCATCAGAATTCATGCCTTATTCATCTCTTGCTGAGAATGACTGGAGGGCAACTGGTTTTGAAAGCCTCGGTGATCAATATCAAGACCCAGATTTCAATCAAAAGCACACACTGCACAAAAATACGTTATCCTACCTAATGTGGTATTTCCTTTTCCCAAGATGTGATGCCCAGTATCCCGATTTCCAGAAGCGGTACCCATCCATTTCCTTACGGCTGTCACAGAAAGGTGTGTATCCATAGGGAGCTCCGTTTAGATCTAGATCTCTGAGCTCTTTCAGGTCACTTCTCACAATCTAAACAAAAATATACATTTATTTCTACAATTTAATACTGTTTCTAAGGCATGCATATGAGGGTAGGTATTGCAGCAAGTTTCACAAAGTTTTAATTAAAAAAAAATGAGACACTACAATAGCTGAGTATAGATAAAATATTCCACTGGAAGATATTTACCAAATTATTCTTCAAGTTAAAAAGAAGTTATTATCTTATTAACAGTGGTCATCTCTGTAACATATTTAATAAGTAAATTAAATAAACCAGGCAAAATATTTTTAATTCATAGATCAGTGTTTCTGGTTGCTCAATACTAAATTCCTTAATGAAGAAGCATAACTTTTAAAATCTACCAAGCATGTCCCTTTTAAAGAATCCTTCCTAATTGTTACATAACTCAGGTATTCCAAAATTATTGCATCACTTGAAAAATCTTTGTATCTAGTGATAAAGTACTTTTAAAAATAGGTTATAATGACATTTTAGAAATGCCCTTTATTTACTGACCAATCCTTCTCCATCTAATTTATCAGTGGTAAAAAAATAGTTTTAGCTATTTGGGTGTAGAGAGAAATCCTTACAGCAGTGAGGAGAGACAACCAGTGTTACAAGATGGTGTATCCAGATGAAACTGCAAAAAGCTGCAGTCTGCATTACTACACCTAAATTCAATTTATTCTCAAGCTTTGGAAAAGGACCAAAATACATTAATATTTGTCCTGATGTTTTTAACAACCCTTGTGATAGACTTTTCAATGCCTCATCTGTTGGAGACAACATTTTGTGTTTCATTATATTATACAATATTCATTCCTGAGTGTAAGACTGCATATAAATTTGAAATAGAGACAGGATTAACCTTGACAAATTTCAGCCATCTAGAAGTTGTTCAAATGGTCCAAACTAATCCCCTCAGACTCCTTGCACAATAGAGAAGTCCTCTCACAATCAATGCAGAGACTGAATCACTCCTATACACTTTCAGTGAAAGGCACATTTAAGATCACACACACCTCTCCAGGCACCTTTCTCTCTCCACAGACAATTTAGGACAACTCAGTGTAGTGAGACTCTTAATGCCCACATGACTAAAGACAAGTGAAATCACTGCATTTCACATTCTGCAACACCACTGGTTCTGTTCATACAGCTGCAACAGCCTTACAAGACCGACGTCGGAATAAAATGGCCATAGGGGATGAAACTGCATCAATTTAAGCCCATATGAATTCCTCATACATTTATATACCATTATATTTTCTTACCTGGTCAGCATCAACAAATATTATTTTATCCACAGCCAAAGGGAAAAGAACATCCAAGAAAAGAATTTTGTAGCCCCAGATAATTCTCTGTTTTTCTGTCTGTTGATAAAGCCAGCGGGGCCACTTATACTGTACTAACTCATAGTTGAAACCATACTTTTTAGCCATGTGAGGAATAACATCCTAGAAGGAAAAACAAAAAAACTATTAGTTGCACATATATGGGACACAGATGGACTCTAAAGGAAAAAGAGTGAACGGTGCAAAACAGTTGTAGTTGTATTGGCCTTACTGACTACACAATTTATTACTTGGAGATGTTTCTTTAGGTTTAGCAGTATCCTCAGCTACACCAGCAGAAAAAGCAATTTATGCAAGCTCTTGGAGACTATCAGAAGAGAATAAATTATTATAATTTATCACTGTGCTTTGCATTCCACAAGAGAAGAACCCTATACAGAACTCTTTTAAAACTATTAATATTTAAAACTATTTAATCCACTGAGAGATCATTTTCCATTGTGAAATATAATTACTCAATTGTAATTTTAAAAAAATTACTTAAAATTTTAAATAAAAAAAATAATAAAAGACTTTTCTCCTACCTTAAACGTAGGGGAGAGGTAGTTTTTCAGAAACCAAAATTTAACTGGTGTTTTTGTATGACGTAGGACAGAAAGCATCATAATTCTGTGGAAATACAAGTCTATAATAAACAAACAAATACACACAGGTCATTAAATTTCAACTGCACTTAAAAAGTGCTAAAAATTACTAAGTACAATTTTCTTTCACCCAACTTAAGCAGAGTTTTCTATCTATTTCTAATTAAAAGCTTTAAAGAGTATGTGTTCAACACTGTTTTCAGATGGACTTATTTGATCCAGATTGGCTAAGCAACAGTAGAAGGAACAATTTCAAAAGTGGATCTATTAACAAGTTTTATTCTCAGAGAAAGCCTGACAAAATTAGAATAATGATTAATACCTTATATTAACTTATGTAACCATATGTGCATATAGTAACCCCTGGACTAAATACAAATAGATATAATTCTAGATACAAGATTATGAAGTCACTTCTGTTACACCTTTATACAGAGGGCCTGAACTGCATCTTTTATGTTTGTACTTCACACATGAAAGACAAGGGGAACATTTTTCTGTCTTCAAAGAATAATGGTAGTTTTGAACATCTGTTTGTTGAATCCCTTTGTTCTTAAACAAAGAGTAATTTAGTCCTCATTGTATACAACCATTCTATGTATTGACAATTAATTACATTTATTTTGTTTAAAAAGTCAGTTTCTTTAAGCTGCTTAGTGCTAGTATGAAAATTTAGTGTATTGTGAAGAAATCCTTGTTTCTCTTTTCCTTTCCTTACCTTAAAAAACGTTCATATAAATGGCCTGATGCAACAGAGAAAATGTTAAGAATATCACTTTTCTTTTCATGCTCTTCTGTTGGAATTCCTTCTGAAAATCTAAGAATTATTATAAATTATTATATAAAGTAAACATTCAGCAGAAAAAACATACTAAATTATCATTAAGCTCATGAAGAATCAAAAGTAAGAAAATGCACAAAAGAAATACTCATCATACAGTAATCAAATACACTCCCACTGCACATGCCTATGATACCAAACTCTTTTGGGAGCAACACTTCATACCCAGTCACTCAGGACAAACAACTGCAACCTCCAGTATTTTCAGTCAAACAGAACCCATATTTGACAAGAACTCCACATTCTATCAAAGTAAAAATAATCAGAAATACATGCAGGCATATAATCTTGAGAACTGGTAGATTTTAAATTCAGACCCAGTTATTTTCCATTCCTCATCCACATGCATTCTACATCAGAACAAACAATCCACATTCTTGAGGTGAAGAATGCCTGCATAGCCCTCATAGGAGGTTGAGCTGAATATATTCCCTAAAATACAGACTGAACATAAAACAAAGATGGTCACACCAGGCTAAATCACATATTTAACTCACTACCGTCCCAACAGCAAATGGCAAGCCTGAGGAGTAGGAGCCTCTCCCAGAATACCCTCATAACAGTCAGTGGTCTGTGGTGATAGGATTTCCTGAGTGGTTTTCATAAAACTTGCTAAATTCTTCCTTAAATGAATCCAATTACTCTCCCTATAAGCTAACCTATGTCTTTGAGGTACATTGTCCAGAGGTTTTCTATTTCTGCTGCACAGCATTTTTTGCTTGTTTTGAATAACAAAGTCTACCAGGATTGGTTTTTCACCAGGGCACAGTGGCTGCAGTATCCCTCAAGCACTGCTTTACTGATCTCAGAACTGCAAAGGCTGCCTTCACCAAATTGGTTACAGTATGGCTTGATATTGTTTGAAATTCACCTCAGTAGTTTTTTTCAGTTTTTTGAGGTGAGTAATTCTTCACACATTTAAGATTGCATGAGTCATTCCTATTAACTTTTCTTCTGGTTACATCCCTTTTTAAAGTATCCTTTAGAAAGTAAAAAAGAAGTACCCCTCATAATCTTTAAGAACAAATGAGACAAGTCTCAGATCTCGAACATATTCAAAAGAGTTCACATCACTCCACTAATACAAAGCCGAAATCTTAGAAGGCTGCAATGTAAGTCATGTGAATGATCTTTTTGAGAAAGATTTTCACATTCTTTTCACTCAGCCATGGTAAGAGCAGAGTTGTACCTGTTCAGAACTATAGCAAATGCAGAAGAAATGCAGTGGAGCAGTGCTGACTGCTCTGTATGGCATCTCTAAAGATGACAACCTCCCAACTAGCACCGAACTTTCACAGGCTAAACAGACTGCAGTTCACAGTCCCAAGCAGTCAGTCTTCTTTCTTCGTGACTTTTTGTCTGGTTTCTTATTGTATTGACAGCAGGACGAAAGACTCTCAAGCTCTTCATAATGCAACCATCATGTGAAAAAAAATAAAATCAGGTTTTCATAAAAGGATCTTGAAAATATTGATTATGAAAAGATTTACAAAAAAGCAGAGATCTACCAAATTGAACAAGCTGCTGGACTGACCTGTAAGGTCACATGGGAAAAGCAGTCATTACTCTAATGAGTAATGTGCCGGTCATATTCTTTTCATTCTGGGATAACAAAGAGGAAGGATATTTGACAAGTTCCTAGATAGCAAGAGGCTGACAGAAACAGCAGGCTTCACATCATGCCCTTGAGCCTCAACTTTGAATCAATGTGAAGAAGAAATAAACTTTATTGAGTGAGGGGCTTCAATTGCCCAGATAAGCTCTGAGCCTGATGCACACTGACGAACCAACCGTGGTAAAAGGCAAGACCTGAAAGATTGAGAGATCTCTGGCCTCGTAACCTTCATAGAGGAAGCTAAGATTTTGATCACTGCACATACATCCTTTGATGCAGCCAGTTAGAAGTGGGAAGCTTGAAGATGATGAAAAATTCCTTTATCTAACATCCTTCTGAAAAGGGACACCTTTGTGCAGAAATGTGGGTCCACGTCCTTGACCTGTGACTTCACGAAGAAATTTTTGAGAGTTTTAGTATGGTAGTCTGGGAGGGTTTCTGAATCTAGTCAATATGGGTACAATTTGAAAGAGGGGAAATTTAGGTTAGATATCAGGGAGAAATTCTTTACTGTGAGGGTGATGAGATCCTGCTGCGCAGGGAGACTGTTTATGCCCCAATTTGGTAGTGTTCAAAGCCATGCTGGGTAAGTCCTTAAGCCACCTGATCCAGTGTAAGGCATCCTTGCATATGGTGGGGGGTTGGGACTAGATGATCTTTAGGGTTCTCTCCTACCCTTACCACTCTTTGATACTGTATGAGTAAAATCATCTGCGGATAAATGGTGATAAACAAAGCATCAGCAACAGAGACTCAATATAATGTCCAGGTACTTGTGGTACAAGAGGCTTTGTCAGAAGAGATAGATGATAAAGCTGAAACAGAACCCAGTCCTGGATCTACCAAGAGATATGTGTTAGAGGATTAACTGGGGTCAACTTTTTACTAGATAAAGTAAAACTTCTATGCCTTCTCTTTATTTTCATTAACAGTCTGTGTCTGAAAAACATTGCCAAAGCTACTGAAAATGGAAGAAAACCTTTTTTGAGTCTTGCTCAAAACAGCAAATTAGAAATATTACAATGTTATTAGCCCCAAATGTAAAGCTTGAGATGTTTATTGCAATTACTTATAGAACTCAGACTTCAAAGTAAAAGATATTTTATTGACATATAAAAACATTTCTTGAGATTTCATAAATAACGTTTAGTAGCAGACAAGCACCATCGGCCTGCTTTTTGATGTTCATTTTCACATATCTGAGTACCACATAACTGGCTGGGATTTTCACTTTGAGACTGATTCCCTACCCCAAGAAAATAAAAAGCCAATGGGGGAAATGAATAGGAACTAGAAATGCAAAGGAAGGATTAAAAAAGGAAGTAAGAAGATGTACAAGACATTGCAGCTTTTCTTTCCCCTCCTTGCACTTATTATTATAAATCCCTTGGAAAGCCTTTTTACATATTTTTATCACTATCAAGTAAGAAACCCTTACTTGCTGTGAGTAATAATAAACATGTACTGGAAGAGTTAAACTAGAAGCAAATTACGCATTACCTTGTAAGTGATTCCAGATTTCCATATTTTCCAGTTGTTCCATCTGTAAGGAGATCTTCATTCATTTTATCAGGCTTTTTCTGTACCTAGTCAGTAAAATAAATGTATTTCTGTAATTTGGGAAGTTGGTCAATAGTAATTATTACTTCAACTGTGATATTTAACTACGGTGTACTAACTGGCTAGAGCTGGACCAACATCTGGACCAATTCCTATTTCAGTAAAATACTTACTGAATTGCATTGAACTGAACAGTAAAAATGTAATTTCATACTTTTAAACTATGTACAGAACTTGCTGTAATAAGAAGAAATAAATTAATAAAAACTAAATGGTGATTAATAAATCAAACATCTTGTTCAAGCCCTCTGTACCTGTTTATGCAAACACCAACTACAAGTGTGTGGAATTCTATCTCATTTTCCACACTCATGAGTTCGTGATCCAGCCATTAGCTGGCAGAAGTGTAGCAGGTTGTTGCACCACACAGTGGAAGTTAACCTGAAGGGAAATTGTCATTCTCATAAGCCCTTCACAAGGAGAAAGTGACAAATTTGTCACTGAAACATAAGCTCTCCCACACAACTTAAGCAATTTCTGATGTCTTATCCAGATGCGCACAAGGCTCCAAATCAATTTCATTTGCTACTTTAATTTCCTTGATTAAAATAAACCTAATTGCTTTTGAAAACCAAATAGCTTCTAAAACCCTCAATGTCTGAACATACTCAATTCTAATTATATTAATTTCACATGATCATACTGTCAAGCCAATGCTTACAGATTTCTGTTCACACTACATGATGAGTCTTTTTAGCTAATGGTCCTGAAGCCCCATCCTACACATCACTGAAGTGATTCTGCAGTTCAGCTGAATGACAGACCTTACATATTCTAGCTATAAGCTTAATACATGCCACCTCTCACATCAAATAATTTTCGTATTTTGACCCAAATGGCACCCTTTAATCCTTTTTTCTGTGGTTTAAAGGCAGGCTCATCATGTTCCAGAGTTTTACATGTTTTCTCCGGGTTCTGGAAACTTCCAGTTACAGGAACTGGGGAAGAGACACATGTCTGCAGTTTTAAAAATTCCTCTTGTACCTATATTTACATTGTTTGCTCTCCTTCTCAATGTCTAAAATTAGGATACATTGTACCAAGGAAATCAACACAAAATGTTATTTACAAAATAGAGGAAAACATATAATACTATGAGGCTCTTTCTCCTGAATATAACTCGTGCTTAATTAGCTCTTTTTGATACAGCTTTAAGAATGGGAGTAACATAATTTCATTTACACAAATTTGGTAGCTTAGGGTAAAATTCAACACGCCTAATTTTAACTTCCACTTTGGTATCTGGACTTCATATAAAATCCCTTTCCAGTCTCTGGAGAGAAATGAATGTCTCAAGAGGTGGTGGTCATCTTGCTGGTTTAAACACATATACAAGCTGGGATTAGTAGACCTTTGGACTCTCTCTCATTCTGCGATGCAGAGAGGGAATTTAAATCATCTAGATTTGGACACCTTGAGCTAGATGAGACAAATCTTATCTATGTTTAACCACTATTTAACAATCTCCCATGCAATTAGTATTACCTGATTGGATCAAATTAACTACATTGATTTGCACATCCTTCTCTTTAATTATACAAAATCTAAATTATATATTTC
>JAWWLV010000001.1:76508464-76522976 GCA_035041135.1 Platyrinchus mystaceus
CAAAAGGTGACAGGGCATATTCACTTTCTAAATGTTGGGTTCCAAACACAAGGAGCCAACACACAAGTGAGGACACTAAAGACACATGAGCTCCCCTGATCTAAATCTGCTGCCTGATGACAGTCGGTTCGCTTTTCCTTAAGGAATTAGCTGCCAATGAGCACTATTATTTTGCATTTCAATGTAATCCAGTTGTATTAGCTGTGGTCAAGAATGACACTGCTAAGCCATAAACTGTTAATAAGCACATGTATATCAGTCAAGATCCACAGACATAAAAAGCTGTGCTAATTTTCCAGATTAACAAAAATCAGTGGGGGCTTCTTTTAGTTCTAATCTACAAAACTCCTTCTAACATTTTACTAAATGTATTGACTCCAAGTTTTCTAAGTCCAGATCAACAACTTCTATTCACATTAATTGTAATCACTCTTTTTTCAATAAAGGGTAAGATTGAAAAATCATTAGGTATTACAAATTAATTTATTAAGAAAGAGGTAAAAGCACATTATGCTATGGCAGATGAACAGGTTGTTCATACAACCACAGATCCAACAACTTCTTTTCAAACAGGAATGCTTACTCAAGTTTCCAGAGACCTCATGTAGTTATCAGTACATTCTAATTTTATTATGAAAGTACTGAAAATGCATTACTGTGACAGGCAGAACTTACCTGTGGTGCTCTTTAAGTAATTCAGCATCTTGTCTCGTCTCTGTTTTAGGCAAAGATGACAGAAGGGCATCTATTTTCATAACCAAATCACTGCCACTACATTAAATAAAGCACATACAGTTTCTTTTTCATTAGAACAGGAGTAAAACATTTAAATTTTAATGTCTGTCTGCATAATATTTAGGAAGCTCATATCCCAAACCTGGACTCTTTAAAGGAATTATCACCTCGGTGTTTGTGGCTCTGAGGAGTAAAACCTTTAGCATGACAGTGCCCAAGAACCACTACAGCCTTAGAGCTTGTGAACTGCACACTTCTTAATTTTAAATGATGCAGAATTCTCAGAACTATAATTCAGCTGCACAGTTGTGATGTTACAATCTGTTGACATTTATAACTCTCTATTCCTTTTTTTTTTTTTCAGTGTCACTAAGTCACAATATTTGTCTGAATGTTTTTTCTCTCACTACTTATCTCCTGAATATCTAAGTCTTGTGATTTTATTTTCCTGGTAGTGATTCTTTCAGTTGTGCCAGTCCTTCCAGATAACAGAACTGATACTCAGACTCAGAAAGCCAATATATGTTGTAAAAATAATATAATTTTGCTCTCTCCTTTGTACACAAACTGGATCCTTAGACTAAAAGATGTCTAGAACTCATCTCTACAATTATTCAATGAACTGATGTGTGAATGTTGTCTAGCAGGTATCAGGGCATCACATCTGCCCACACCTCTACAACAGGCTCCTTTACTAACAATTCCCAAAGACAATGCACTTTATGACTTCAAATATTAATACTCAGATATTACTGTGGGTTTAAGATGCACTGTATTTTATCAAGCTCTTTATTATTCTTTATAATTACTCTTAAGTAAACAAAAGCTAGTAGGAGTTGTTTACAGTTATCTGTACTCTTGTTTCTAAGTACAGTGAAAGTAGAGAAAGTATTTGGAGTGATTTAGCAGAGCTGCACACATGATATGAGGCGAGTTGGAGAGGATGTGATTTTTTGAACACACAGGGATCTTATGCCTTAACCTCATCACACATATGTGCAATGACAAAAGAGTGCACTTCTCTTGATTAACACAAGGTGCCTTTTATTCTGCTCTGTGCTGCAACAACGAGGTAACAAAGGCTGTCAGCAGCAGGACGACACAGGCAGTTGAAACTCAAAATACATAGTTTATATATATAGTGGAAAACTATGTTAAATAGCATAATCAGCCACGCATAAAGGTGATACGAAATTTAGCAGGTGTGTAATTTCTTCTGGAAAACAGGGCAAGGGCTGGAGTAGGTAAGTATACTAAGTCTGTCAGGGAAATGCTAAAGAGGCAATGAAGGACAGACAAACCTGTCTACACAGAACTACTCAAAAGCTAAGTAAGAGGATAGCAAATATACAGCACTCAAACATGAAACACTTTAAGTGCATGTAGAGTGTATATATATAGTATGAAGAGTACTATGACTACATATTTGAACCTTTGTTCATATTTCCCCATGCAAAAAGATGATTAATTTGTCACAGGAAATAAACAAGACAGTACATCATAAAGCCTCAAAATGCAAGAGAATTTTACCTTTTACTACTGTTTCCCATCTCTTTGACAAGAGCTTTAATCTTCTCTGCTGAGGTACCATATGTTATCTTTTCTAACAAATCAAAGTCTTCTGCATAGAATTCATTTTCATCTAAAGGACCCAGTACCTTAGATAGAGAAAAAAATGTTACTAAGTGTAGAATGTCCCAATACTGTTTCATTTGTAAGTAAAAATACATTAATATTTTAAATGAATGGAATCAATAGAAAATAGAAAAGAGTAAAGGAGTAGTCTGGACAGATTTTATTTGCAGTGTAAGATATTGACTGTCATTTAACAAGTACTAAATATCAAATGCACCACTGTATTTTTAAATCACAGGTCATCTACAGACACACTGTAATTAAGGTTATTGGTTCCAGAATATATATAAGAAACAACAACATTACTATACTTTTATTTGAATATTAAGAATTAAGACTACAAAACAACTTAATATTTATTAAAAATGTGGTGTTTCAGAGCTTGAAATACTAACCTAGTAAATGTAATTAATATACATTTATTTATGTGGTATAATATAGGTATCTTCAGGATTAAAATTTATTCTTAAATATAATAAATAATAAATCAGATAGTAAATAATTTAGAGAATTTTGTCAGATCAAAATAGCTGTGGGAATTACATACATACAGAGCAGCTTCAATAGAATAGAGCTGATGAAATAGGAGTAAATCAAACTAAAAAACCCCAAAGGCAAACATTCATTCCATTCTCTAACTACAGGCTGAGTAAGTGGGGAAATTATTATAATACATTTTCTTTAGCTTGGAACTGAAGTTCCAGGAAGTAAAAAATTCCTACAAGAAAACTGAGAGATGAATTAATTTCTTTCTTACCCTGCCATTGCTCATAACAGCCATTTGCCCAGGAAGCAGTTTAAGAACCTCCTGGCAGAACATCTGGTGGGTTTTAATTAAATCCAGTCCTAAAGTGTTGTACTTCTTCTCAAAAGTATTGCCATCCATTCCCTAAAGCAAAGGTAAAGCATAAGATGGTGGAATGATTCAGCAAAAACAGATTTTGTAACAGATGAGGTAATCAAAGATTTTCTTTAAGTTACGTGGTAATGAGAAATCAAAGTAAAACAACCTCAACTTCAGTTCAAGTACACGGCTGTTGATGTGGAGCCAAGGTCTCACAATTAGCTAGGGTGCAGTTTTTACCCTGGGACAACTCTGAATAACCATGAGAGGAAAGTTGAGCCTGAGGGTAAGCACTTTTTCCACAATCCAGCACAGCTGCATGAAAAATAACATCTTCTGTTAACAACTGAACTGTATTCTCACTTTTAGGAAAAAGATGTACAAAAAATCCGTAATACCCCAAAAACCTAAAAGTCATTCTAATGCGGCCACTGAATACAACTTGAACGTGTTTTGGGGAAGCCAACATCATCCAATGAGACATGCAACAAATCCATGTTCAAAGTGGGAAAAAAATGTCAAAACTTACACTGACACTCTGCCTTACCTGTCAAAATTATCATGCAATATTAAACTCTCCTGATATGTATTTCTTCACTAGTAATATGCAGATCAAGCACATAAATTCACTCAGATACAATTAACGTATCAGAATAAATAAAACAAAATAAATTAGTAACACACCTGCTTGATTAGCTACCTTTATGTCTTTCAAAATTTATTTAAGAAAAGTATGACTCAAAGCAACTAATTAACTTTCCAGTTGCCAGAGAGTTCTCTTAGTCTTGCAACACCTATTTAAAAAGACTACAATTTATAGCTCCTTCTGAAACAAAACCCGTAGTTAGCAGCTGTTATTTGATAACTCAGCTCCACTCTACATGAGAAATTTGAAATCAGCAACACATGTATTTTAAACCAATGAATTTGCATAAAAACACAGCAGAAAATGTTGGCCAGAATTGTACAATGCTTGTTAATCACTTTCAGTCTCTGCCTATTACTGCTCACAACCACAGCAGCAGTAAAAAGTTATTTCTGAAGTTTTAATTATTGAAAAAAGAATTATATATTAATATTAATATTGTATTTCTATTAATAAATGAATACATTATTGTATTAATATTGTATTTTAATATTAATATTGTGACTTTAACTGAGAGCTATTTAAAAAAATCAACAATTAAAAAATAAACTGTTTTGGTCTTGATTATTCAGTATCTGCACTTTTTATTTTTCAGTACTCTTCCTTGACTTTAAATAAATTCTCTATTCCTCAACTGCATAAAAGTTGCCAAAAATCCAAATCTGTTTGAGCAGAAACTGTATAAGGGTTATAAACTTAGTAACATTTGGCCAAACACTATCATTCTCAACCATGCCCCCTTACAATAAAATATATGTAAAATAAAAAGGAAAGTAATCTAATTTAGTTTTTACTCACTGGGATGAGGAATTTAGTAATTTTAGTTCCAGCAGCAAGGGATTTTGCTGTCTCTTCCTTACTGAGTTTACTCAGGAAACTTTTTAAGTTGCTGTTATTTTGTGTTAGAAAAGCAGTCAAAATTCCTCTTGCAATGGCTGTGTTAGATTCCTTTATTTTTGATGAAGGATTGTTCAAAATCCCAACTCGTGTATGACTGCTTGTTTTCTGCAAAGAAAAATACAGAACAATAAGCAAATTTACAGTTCCATCTGCTGTTATGTAGTGCATTCATATTCTGTGAAATGCCCTTAAGTATTTAATTTTTTTGCAGCTATTTGTCTTTAGAAAAGTTACTTTAATGCCTAATTCATAACTTCAACTAGGAGTTAAAACATGATTAGTAAGGATTTACCTATTCTGTAATACACATTTTAAATAGAAGGGTTTTTTTAACAGAACAATTGCCTTTGAGTATTTTGCAGAAGCGTGTTTTTAACAAAGGACATAGACAAGTGTTCATTTACAGACTTCAGAACTGATTTTGTAGACATTTGTCTGTTTTTAAAAACTGTCTAACTAAGCATAAAATAAATGAAAGCAAATTTATCCACTTACCACTTTAATCTTAATCAGCAGAAAAATCTTTCACCTGCTAAAGTCAGTGATGCCACTCAAATTTTACCAGAGGGCATGATGATTCTAAGGTAGGATCAAATAGCATCACTAACTGAAGAAAAGGTAAATGGACTTTACTGCAGCAAGGAATAAAAAAATAAGTTGTGCAATCCCTGGTACTCAAGACACTAAACTTCAGCAAACTTTAAACTTCAGCCCTTGAGAAAAATTTTGTTAAATCAGTTATGGTCCCCCCACCCAGTGCAGTAAGAGATGCTGAAATGTTAGAGAGGCTTCAGCAAAGGACTTCTAAGGTGGTCAGAGGACTATGAGGAAGTACTGAAGAATCTGGGCTTGCTCAGTCTGGCAAAGAGGAGGCTACAGGGGACTCTAACAGCAACCAACTGCTACTGAAGGGGAATGAAAAACATGACAGGGCCAAACCCTTCTTGGTAGCAGCAGAGTATAACAAGGGGCAATGGTCACAAATTTTGGCCTGGCAGAAAAAACTGTACTAGGAAGGCAGTGCAATACCAGAGCAAATTGTAAAGGGAGGGGACAGAGTTGCCTCCTTGGAGATTTTCAGGAATTCTTCAGACACACCTACAGCTGATCTGATCTAATAAAGGCAATAATCCCACTTTGAGTGGAAGGCTGAGATGGGTGACCTCTAGAGGTCTCTTCCAAGTAAGACATGTCTAGCTTTTTTTCCAAATGAAGTAAAAATATATTAGTAGCTTTCAAAATAGTACATATTAGTTGGAATAGTTAAAAGTGAATTTCTTTCAGCCACTTCCCTGCCCGGATTCTTGCATATTTTCTTCAAATGCTGATGGCAAGTCATGAGCAAGAGGTGTCTGTGCCAGTTCTGCAACTCTCAGAAATTCTACTAGACCCTGACTTGACAGACAAAAGGGACTAGAAAGGAGCACCTCCATACAAATCAATGGACTTCAAAAAAATACTGGTTTTGGGGTTTTTGTCATGAAACTTGGAAATCACTAGACCAAGCAGTACAGGAGGTTTATGTGAATCAATCTATGAATGAGAATGAAGATAGCCAATTAAACTGCTGTTTCATTGAAGATTCAACAAACCTTATTCAGAATGTTTTTAATAGTTTTTTTTTTTTCCTAGATTCTCCTTACTAACACATGGGGACTTGTCCAGGCAGTTCTCACCTCTTAGACAGGAACATGGAATTTTTTCCCTGCTGAAGTGGCAGGCAGAAAACAAAACTACAGATGGAAGACGTGTCAAGCTTGGGTCACTGATCTAGCAGCCAGAGAAATTAAATGTTTTTTCTGTAACAAGAACTTGTATGGAATATTCCTCTTTACGTTTTTTAAAGCCTCTCTCTAATACATACTTGTTATCACACGCTCTCTGCAAGATACCAATTTTCTAATTCCCTTAGGGTGGTTCCTATTTCATTCCTGATTAGAAAATGTAGATGCTTTTCCAATTTCAGTTAAAGCACTCTCCTAACCTGACCCGAACGGAGAGTTTTTCGTCATTTATATCCACGTGAGACATTTATACTTTATGAAGTATATTTATACATTTGTATTTTAGACATTTATACTTTAAATCCTATTATTAATACAGAAGAACTTAAAAGAAAAGCAAACTCATGAATGTGGGCGGTCCTCCTAGCATATTAAAAACACACACATTGCATAATGGCTCACATCAACAGGTAGCATCCTAAATTCCTTGGCGCAGGTAACATGCTAGTATACATGATGGGAGAAAGTCTGTAACTGGGAAGACATTCACCATTTTAGTACACAGTGTCACAGTTTCTCTCCTGTGCCATGAGCCCATGAACCAACCCAATGATCATTTCTGGGCGGGAGTTGACCAAAACAAAAAGCACAGTCTCACAAATCTGCACCTGACCCACAAAAAAATGTTGTTACACCTTTATGTAACACTATAATTTTTGAATGTGCAGAGTGTTGTTAAGAACATATTCATAATAATTATTTTAATAAAACCTGCTAGAAACTCACCAGGCTTTTCAAGGCATTAGAAAGCAGTCGTCTACCAGATGGCTTATCAAAATCAGCAATAATCCAGATAGTAACAGCATATACTGCATCTTCATCTGAAAATTAAAGATAATCCTGCTTTACTTTCTGGAGAATCAATCTTCTTACAACTAATGAATAATGAACTAATTCTGTTTGAGATTTCAAAATTTATGTGTATGACTGCTGACTTCAACTGCAAGACTAATCTTTGCCACATCAGAATCTTTTGTTCTCTGAATTAAGATTCTTAGGAGGTAATTCACCATGTTAATAGGAGAAAGTCACTAAAAGAGCCAAGCCATTGTTGCAGCACTGAAACAAGAGTGCCCTAAATAATAAGCTAGCTCCAATTAGCAAGACCTGCTTTACCAGAGGTTACTTCTGAACACTGGATCAAGGCTGGTCATATAGCCAGAAATTAAAGGAATTAAGTAGTTACAAGAATGCATAAACTAGGCCAACCACTTTCTCTGGCAGCAGAGTCCTTCAACTAAATGCTGGAAAAAACTTACCATTTCTGGATACAAAGGGGAATAATACTAAATACAGTTCAAAGAAAGTAAACTACTGTGTAAGTGTATTTGCAGAAAATTTCCCATTTTCCTGCTCTACAGTCTCCTGTTCTTTACTTGTCATAGAAGAGCAATGGTAGGTGAAAAAATCTGCAAAATTATCTGTAGAAGAATATCAGTCTATCATATACCCAGGCCTATCATATACCCCCTAAAAGGTAATACATATAGACAGAAATTTTCCAAGGTTTTGGTGAGATTCTACAATGAGGTTATTATTAACTGTTGCTGTGGTCTAGAGAAACACACTGGGGACAGAGATAGGAAATGTAGCTTCCAGCTTAAATGTTATGGGCTTTACACAAGAGATCTCAATCTTACAAATAAGCCTGAAATTGAAAGCCAGTCACTTGACAGCTAGCTGGGATGTCCCTGTGGTTGAAGACACAGAATCAAATAGAGCCAAATAATTTTATTCTGAAGAAATTTAAGTATTTGGCATTTACTTCTGATAATGGAATAAGTAGAAACTCTGTAAATATAACAAAAAAATCACTGAAAGAACAGCACTTTGTTAACAGGTTTATTCTGTCTCTTGATGGACTGGTGAAGAGCAGTTGTTAACTGTTCGCTCCTAGAAGTAAATAAGGTAAAATTCCATGCAGAAGTTTGCCCCCTCTGTTGTAATTTCTTCTAACTCCAAGGGAATGTACTTGCATATTCAATAAGAATGTTTTACATAAAAAAATACTTCAAATGTACAAAAAAATTGAGTTTTAATAAATATAAAATGTATAAATGAGTGATAATAAGCATAGAATCAACCGGGTTGGAAGAGACCTTTGAGATGATCAAATCCAACCCTTGATCCAACACTGCTGTGATGTCACGGCACTCAGCGCCACATCCAGTCTCATCTATAAACCTCCAGGGACGGTGAATCCACCACCTCCCTGGGCAGCCCATTCCAATGTCTGATTACCCTCTCTGTGAAGAATTTCTTCCTAATATCCAACCTAAACCTCCCCAGGCAGAGTTTATCAGAACATATATTTTATTTCTTTTCTACAAAAAGACAAAGCTTCATATAGCAAAATTAAGCCATTTAACTAGGTAAAAAATAAGAAGACACTTATGCTAATAAATAAGATATATAATCAGTTATTCCTGAAATTACAGAATGCTGCAACTAAGAGTCACTTGAAAACTGAATATCCTCTAATATTCTCAAGTAAAACCATATTAGTATGAAAACTGCATCTGTTTCCAAGGCTGAAAAGTCTTGCAAAGCTTTTAAACTTCATATCTGTAAACAAAAAGCAACTAGCCATGACATCCAGCCCATTTCAAAACTACAAATTTGAAAATAACTATCCTGTTAATTATAATTTATGCTTATAATATTAGAATGTGATCTGGCTCCTTAAAGATGGTACTAGGATATTAGAAAATGTAGTTATTTACAAGCAATCCTTGGGATACTGACTTATTCAGGATATTTTAGTGGCAAACTTCAACAATTTAACAATGTAATACCCATATACAGATAACCCACACAGAAAACTAATATACCCTTTTTTGTTAAATACTTCATGTTGTCTGAAATTACAGCACTTTTATCTTGTGAGTCCAAAAAGGAGAAAGTAGAGAAGTCTTCTGCATCAAATGGAACTGAAAAACGTAAAATGCAACATGTTAGACACAGAAAAAAAAAGAAAAGAAAAATCATAACAACAGCCAATCTGAGAAAAAAAGTTACCAGATGTGGGTCTGAAATGTATATATCTTTTTTCTGCTCCAAGAATAGTGGGGTTTATACGGGAAACTACATTGTTCTGATCCATAAGAAAATCTATTGCATTCATGTGATCATTTAGCAAACCCTGTAGTAAGAGAAAAAAAATTAAATCTGTACTTTTATAGTTTCAGGACAAAGTTACCAAGTATTTGTACAGTCTTTCAACTGAGCTTAAAGCTTCTATATATACCAAATTTTGGACAATGTCAAGTCAAAACCACATAAATTATGTCGTACAGATAGTATTTCAAAATATCAGATGCACATTTTTCAATGAACAACTGCAGTATAGGCTCAGTTTCTGGTTGAAAAAATCCATATTATTACTATATGCTTAGTTGATCCTTCACTCTTGAATAATTTAAATGTACTGTTTCAAAGCCATGACCACAAATTAATGTAACAATGTAACTGCAGGTGTGATATTATTAATTCAAAGCCATCTCATTATAAAAAACTTAATAGATAAACATGACTCAAACAATTTACTGCCAAATATTTCATCTTGCCTTCATTCAGGAATGTTGAACATACCATGAACACTGCCCGCTGGAAGAACTTGGTGGCATCAATAATCCTCTGAAGAATAATTGTCTCTAACTCTTCAACATCCATCTCGTCTCTATTAAAGGGCACGCCATTAAACAGCACTTGAGGCAATGGGCCCAGGCCACTCTTTTTATAAAAGGTTGCTCCTGCCTGATCACATCAGAAATATCATAGGATTAAAAAGACTGTGGGTGACTGTTGCAAAAAAATGAAACTAATATCAAGAGAGGATGAACTCTAATCTCCACGCACTCTTCACTGTCACACCTTCTCATGAGTAGCAGGGACAAAACAGGAAGCATTTGGAAAGCACAGAGGAACTCATGGGACTCATTTCTCATACAGAATGACAAAAGAAATCATAGCTTCATATATACTGTTTTAATCTTTTGCTGATCATCTTGCTGAGAAATATTCTTTTATTTTGCTTAACATTAGGAAAAAACTTAACCAACAATGTCAGAGAAAAACCCTGAGACAAAGTTGTGGGGTTTTTTCCCAAAGAAAGTACCCTAAAAAAACTCAAAAGGCTTTTTTGTTCATAAATGAAGACGTATTTGATAAGAAAGCAGAACAAGCTGATTTTTCCTCAAAATTAGAAAATTCAGTGAGACAAACAGAAATAAAGATATATTGTAAGCAACTCCCCCTTCTTATATTCTGCATCCTTTCATGTTTTCTTGCAATATCTATGTGTTCATCTTTCTATCACCCCACTGTCTCCTCCCTGGTCTTCATCACAGTCTCACTGTCCCCACTTGTACAGGGCATTTCTTCCTGGTGGTGGACTATTTTTCTTCCTTTAATATTCTCTATGGGAGACTTTCCTGTCCTGACTGTACCCATTTGTTTCCAGGGCAGATTCAAACTGCCCTTCCTCACAAAGCCTCCAGACTTCATTCCAGTGAGGAACAAACAGCGTAAGGCATATAGCACCCTTTTTTCTGGCTGCCCCAACACATCTTTTTAAAGAAATATAATACACATTAGACAACAAATTTTGAAAGGAAATAAATTAAATGGAGTCAGAAACACAAGATTGTATGAACAGCTGAAGACACACAGAGGAAAAAGGTATTTTATGTATGTTTTAGTAGAAAATTATCTACTCAGTTACAGATAAAAATATCTTCTCTACAGTCTTTAAATAAAAATCCATAGCTGTCTTTCCCAAAGGATATTATAACCAGAAGGCACAATTAAAGAAAACAATGGTCCACCATGAAGACAGGTTTCAGCTCTTCATCCAGAGACACATATAATTTCTACAGTGCGAGAGAGACCCCTTGACATGACTACTAATAAAAATACTTGTGCTCCTGAATGCAGCAGGCAAGAGTAAATTTTCATAGTAAGAGCAGTAATGCAGAAACTCTTGCAGCATTTCCATTAATGACTGAATGGTGGCCAAAGACAATGACTCAAAGATGCTGTATCTACTTACTTTAACATTTAGCAATCCTTCAGCTTAGCAAATGCATTAAGTTGTACACTGCAGTATTTCTTACGACTTGGCTCTCAACATACCTTCCTCCCTTCATCGTGTTCAGAATGAACACCTAGTATACTCTGAATGTCAGCATTGGGGTATTCCCTTCTAAGGACATCTTTCACATCACCTACTGTTAGAACATTTCCATCCCTCACTTCATGGTACATCTGTAAAAATTATAACAGGAAGAAATTTTAAAAATGTAGCGAATTGTCAAACATAACTTGATAAAATTAATAAAAGTATATAAACAATAACGTAAGTGTAATTTTTATAATGCTCTAGCAAATTTTATATCAGTGTAATTTTATATTGCAGTATTGTAGTTTTTATATTGCTTTAGTAATTATCACCATTGCACATACGCACAATTTTACATCAGAACACTGTTCTAATTAATGTAATATTATACTTTTAGTCTAAATCTGAAGAGGCAAAGAAAATACACTTATGTGAGCTGAACGTGAAAGGTTATTTCTCTCCACTAATTAGAGAAGCAATCTGAGTTCTTTCAACAAACTACCTAATCATGGGTAGTTACCTGAATCTGTATGGGGCTAATCCAAGCCTAAATTAGTCAGCAATACTTTTTCCTACAGTAATAATTTTTCCTTATCAATGTTATTTTATTTCATAGAATAATATTTTATTACTTTCATTAAACATACAATAGAAATTTGAAGTGAAAAATATTCAATCCACTTCTTTTCAAATGAGGAACAATACACTTTCCTCTACAGATCTGAGTATATCAAACTTGTATTTTATTGATTATATTTTTGTTATCTTTTAATTATATTTATCATCCCCTCCTTTTTATATTATGAAACAAAGTAAAGAGAGGAACACATTTTAGAGGAACATTTTAAAAAGCACACTGTAAATTAGATTTTGTGATCTGGTCATGGATAATTGTCACCCATGCATATCAGCTCCCTAACATCTGTGGATTTCTCTTCCAAGGTATTCCTAGTTACTTCCATTTCTTTCATCTTAAGCTCTCTAAGTTTATCCATGACATCAGTTTCAAGGCACTAAACAGAGAAATAGAAATGTACATAAAAATGTTATGCATTAATACCATATTCTCTGATACAATTTTTACCTGCAGAGCCTTCACATGGACTGCTCACTTTATTTTCCTCCATTCACCTCTCATCTCTGAAATTCCTGGCTTCACAGGAGCATGCATTCTCTCACAAAGAAAGCCTGTCTCAAGCATTAAGTTGCAAGCTTGGATCTTAATGTTTCTATGTTTTGTAACTATGTTTTGTAAGGTTTCCCTGTTTTGTACACTCATGAACAGCTCAAGCATTATCAAAAAAAAAAAAGAAACTATCTTACTCTGTTTCACCTTCTACACTGGAGAAAAACCAAGTGTTTTTCAAAGCTGATAGAACTACCAAAGTGACATTAAAAGCCCTGTACTCCAAAAGATACAGAACACAAAGACAGGTCCATGGCATTGACACAAATAACAGAGAATAATTTTCCTAAGAAAATACTAAAATCTGCAAGGCATGCATCTACTTTTTTATATTATTGAAGACAGCCTGTTGATAGGTAAAATGAAAAGAGCAAGTTGGTTTCTAGAGAAGGAAAGTATTTCTGCATATAATAGAATATTAACGCTAAACATGTTTCTAATATTTCTGTATAAAGTAAATGCATACATCTCATGTTATCACAAGGTAGCAAAATCCTAACTATATAAAAAAATAATAAATTTAAAAAAAAAGAAGACAAAAGGTGATTTCTTGTGAAAGAACTAACCTTAATTATTGAGGTAAAGGCCTGAAAGGTGTCGTATTCCTCTGCAATGTAATTAAAACTTCTCCAAAGAGCTATTCCAGCATCTTCATTTCCATCAATTTCTTCTTTTGTATTTAAAATGAAAACAATTCCAATTCTATAAACAAACAAAAAGAGATCATACATTTTAAACCAATATCCACTTCACACACATTCTAATGCCAACACAGAAGAATAAGATGTTTGCATCTGCCCAACATTTAATGATGAAAACCCTGGACTTGGAGATGGCTGAATACCTGCCTGCCCAAGGGAAGTGGTGAATGAATTCCTTGTTTTGCTTTGTTCATGTGCGTGGGTTTTGCTTTACCTATTAGTCTTTATCTCAACCCACATGTTCTCTCACTTCTACTCTTCCAGTTCTCTACCCCATTTCACCAAATTATTATCCTTAATTATTATTATTATGTTCTAGGGGCTATATTCTTCTCAAGGACTGAAGGAGTATTGTCTCCCAGGTAATGACAAAATGCACATATAACTAATATTTGTCCTGCATTATGTTTTTGTAATTGAAAAATAAAACATTAAGAAAAACAAAACAATTATCAGAGATAGTAAAATTTTAATGAAAAAGGAAAACCATGTAACTTATTAAGGAAACAAAAAGCATTTCACAAGAAGATTTTAAATATTTAGCACGGAATTCATCTTGCTGAACCTTGGATACACTTCATTTGTAAGCTGTGGAAATAACCAGTTTTATTTTTCATAAAAATGAAACAATTAATTTTTTCTTACAAGTAGGCATCTCAGATTAACCAGACTGTTCCCCAAAAGTGTCTTTATCTCAAATGCTAACTAGTTCAGACACAGACAGCTAATCTTTAGAAATTCAAAACTTGATGAGGAAAATCTCCTTTAGTCTTTAAAGTTTTTATATAAAACCAGAATTAAGTAAAACAACCTCAACTGAAATAATTGAATTAAATTCCCTCGAAGTATGTTTTACTTACGAATATTTTGATTACAATGCAACTCCACAAGGGCATCCAGTGGGACTATTTGACAAAATAAATTTTTATCAGACTTTTGCAGTTCATTTTACACACACTCAA
>JAWWLV010000001.1:76541710-76552802 GCA_035041135.1 Platyrinchus mystaceus
GGCAACTGAGGACTGGAAGGAGCCTTCAATAGGGTAACATTCAATTTCTTCTAACAGATTGCAACTTGGAGATAAGAGTTCCTGCTGGAACAGAACACAAATGCACAAACTCCAAAATAAGGTATCTGTAATAAGCACATCTTCCAAGAAATATCACTCCTATGAAATTAACTACTATCCTTCTTAAAAAGACCGTATGTAGCTACAGCACATGGATTTGTGTTTATTGTGCTACTACTTGCATTTTGAAAACCAACATTTTGATTCTAAGTACCTTACCAATATAAAAACACAGTGTTCTAAGTTTTTGTGACTCCTATCCAGATTTTTTTTTTACTTAAAAAAGTTTACTGTATAGGTTCAAAAAGAATTAGAAAACTACAAAGAATAAATCAGAATTAACAGAATAAGCAACTGTTGCATCTTTACATTCAGAAGACATACACACAAAAAAAAATCAGAATTTTCACCAAATAAAATAATTTCCAACATAAATCTCACTTCTTCTATTAAAAAAAAAATTAAAAATTGGTTCATGTTCCAGGAAAAAAATGCAGACAGTTAAAACTTGTATCAACTCACTTTAATTTGCCAAAGAGAAATCCTTGGACATCACTTTCCTCTTCCTCTTCCTCATCTTCCTCTTCTTTTGTCTCATTTGCTCCTGAACACATAGCACATGTAGACAATATAAGCCAGGAAAGTTACTGTTCTGTTATGTTCTTATGAATTATAACACAGTTAACAGAAACACACAACCAGAAAGTTGTCATTCCCAGATGTAATCTTAATTAGATTTATACTTTCACATTTTGGCATCAGAATTAATTACTTTACAGAACTTCACAACATCCAAAATAATTTTTAAATATGATTCATCCAATGGTAACATTTTTTATATAAATGAAATTGGTATAGTTAAACAGTTCACTTCCCAAAACAGCCATTTCTAAGTTTTATTAAGTGATAAGATATAACTCATCAGCCAACTACTATCAAATTTATGCTTGAAAAGCCTGATGACTTTTAAGTGCACTAATGTCCCGCTAGAATTTTATGTAAGTCAGAGATCAGTTTCTTTACCCTTAAAAGGGTAAACCATTTTTTGACATGACTCAAAGGTTCTTAAACCTCAGTCTTCCCAAAGAGTTAACTTTCCTTAAATCTTGTAAATGTCCATGCAAAGTAATTTCTGTGTCAACATGCTATAGCTACCACTTCCTGTAGTAAATGCCTAATTTCAACACATTGTAATATACACTGCTCCCAATTCTATGACATCACATCTTTCCTACATAAGATTGTGAAAATATTTCCACATAAATTCAGAAAAAAACCCCTCACCCCTGAAATACTAATGGGGTGTAGTCACCAGCATGAGAGATGCCAACAAATATAAAGTAATTGAAGGAGAAAGATTAAACAATTTTAAACTTACAGAAAGAAGACTGGGTTATGTTTTGAAGATCCAGAGAAAACAACAATTAGAGGTTAGATAATAAACTGTATCCTAAGCACAGATCTTTAGCAATGTTCTCATGTATTTTGATGTCTTAGTTCCTAATACCTGAGATTTCCTTCTGTAGAAAGAAATTAAGTATAACCTTCAAAACATTAATGACTGAAGACTGTACAAACTGAAAATTCTAACACATTTCAACCATATCCCCAATTAGATATCAATAAATTGAAAAAGCACATACCTTTAACCTGCGTGTCATCTACTGCTTTATATTCTGTACTCTTTATTGCAAGTTCCACACTATATCCAGATAAATACATTTTCCTGGAACTTGGTTTCTGCTTGATGGTATTATTTTAACAGAAGAAAAAATATGACTTAAAAAGGTATTCATAGGAGATTAACAATATATAATACTGTAACTTTAAAATTTTATGACAAACATTACTTAAATTCATCTTTCAATTCAAAGTACAAGGCATACTGACAGTCCACTGAGAAGGCCTGTAACAGGATGTGACAATCTCCTTTACCTCCTGCAAATCACAGAAAGGCTGTGTCAAAACTGTAGTCCCTTCACATAATACTGAAGAAGGACTAGAACAGCAGAGTTCGCAGCACCATATACAATTATCAACACCTCCCAATTCACATTTCTTTCTAATGTTGCCAGACCTTCAGCAGGTTAGGAAGAAATTCTCTATTTTTGCATCAGACTGATTCTTTTAAAAAGTTCTGAGAAAACAGTTAATCACTTTCTGCAAGGCGGATTAAGAAAACATATTAGAGAGTATCACTGCTAAAATCAAGTTGCCACTTTGTTAGAAACGAACAAGTACTTCTAACTTGAGAGTGGAAGTTTAAAATTCAATACTGTAATTACACAGAGAATACTTATACCTGAAAATGTGCCCTAATTTGCCCCAAATGTAAATCCCCTTTCCAAAATGCAATTTGCACATGCACAGCAGCAATTTCTTGAAAGTCTTTCAGCTTTAGCTTGCAATTTCTACGAATCCTTCTGTACTGAGAATCCTCCAACCCACAAGTGAAAACCCAGCAGGGCTGGGGGTTTCTCTGTCCATCCTCTAAGCAAATCTCAGTGCAGAGAGAGCACTGCACTCTATAACTAGTCTAGGTGATACTGGCAAAAAAAAAAAGACAGCAGAAAGACCGTACCTCTTCTGTACTCAATGCTCCCTCTTCTGGCATTTAATGTAAAAAAGGAGGGAGAATCCGTCTCAGTGGGAACCAAAGAATAAAAATGGAGGTTGTGAGGAAGAAAAAAAAAGGGAACAGAGGTCTGAAGAGAGAAAAAGTGCAGGCAGGAAGACAACACACGTTTCAGGGGGACCATGACGCATAAGCCAGGCAGAGCAATGAGATATTTAATATGCAAGTAGGCATTTAATTGAAATAAAAGAGCAAAAAAGAACATAAAGTTCAGTAAAAACTATAACCCACACAACTTAGAATTCAAGACTGGCATCCTCAAATTCTCTATTTCATTACTATGAGCAAACAATTCAAAGTCATCTGCAAACCACGTATCTCATCTCCCTGAAATGCCTGATCTACATGGATCACAGCGAGCTCTCGCTTCATCAGATTATTCTCACATTAGTCACACTATTTAAGTGCTGTACTTTGAATAGAAATTACAAAAGCCTTCCAATAACCAAAACTGGGGACAATACAGTTCCATGTATTGGTATTTTTTCTTGCTTTGTTTCAGGGAGAAGAGTAAGTTACGGAAAGAATTCAGAAAGGTTATGTTTCAAATACTGACACTGTGGAATGCAAACATCGAAAAAGTGGTCAATGACACTGACCATGATAGCCCTCACTGCTGTACTACAATGAACATATGAGATTATATTGAGAATTTATAAAAACATAGGTATAATTAATAATGTTTCAACTTGAATTTCTATTCTGCTTTCCATTTTTCTAGTTCTTGTTATTATAATGTTCAGTCTGCTGTACCAAAATTCACCCAAGATCTTTGTATGGTGTATAAAATCCAGACATATAACCAAAAAAGAGGTATTTCAATATCAATCAGTGATGCAAATAGTGCTTGCATGCAAGATTAGATAATATTATCATACTTTCCCAGCTTCAAAGTTTGTATTAGGTGAATCACTTCACCTAGAAAGTTTTAAACTTAGAGCATATATTGAACATGATTTAGGCAAATGCAAAAATAAATGCAGAAAATGTGCTTTGTCAAAAAGCAAGCAAAACAAAGACAGAATACTAACAGTTTACTGAAACACTGCTGATTTGAACTGCATACCTGAACATAATGCCGGAGAACATAAACAATTTCCTCCTTTTGTGCCTTCTCAGATAAAATCTTGTGGAATTTGACAAAGTCTTTTGTACCCATTTCTGCATATAGAACAACCACCGGGCCATCCTCTTTGACAGTTGGGAATTTATGGTCTCCTTTAAAAAGATATGGCCTGGGTCTGGTTTTAAAACAAATAAATTGTGATATTATACACTCAGAAAATAAAATAAAACAGTGGTAATTTTTCTACTTCATAATTGAAAAAAACTAACGAAGGCTTATATACTAAAAGTATACAAGCTATGCTAAAATCATCACAAAATAATCATGATTGCTCATAGACAAACCTAGAACACTAAATTCACAAATAAAGTACAATAAACTGAAAAATCAGCATCAACTATAAATAATTTTAATATATTTCATCAAATTGCAACACAAAGCTAATGAAAAGCACAGCACTTGGAGATTTGTGCAACAATCAGTAACAGCTTGAAGTTTTTAATTTGAACGATTCATTACATCTATTAGAGATGTACAGAGCAATCAGTGAGTAACAGAGTAGCAAAGGGATATTCTGTGACATTTGAGAAAGCTGCTAACACACATGGTAACTAACTGGGGTTATACTACTTTAACACCATCAAGCTCTCTTAATTTAGCTAATTTTGCAAATTTTGACTGCCTGGCTACCCTCCTCACTGAAAACCATGACTAGAAAAGTTATGCTGCAATGATTTCTTAGGTGACTAAAAACATCTTTTGAATAAAACCTGGGAAAGATGAGTAAAAGGTATCACTGAGCAATATACTCAAGGTGGTAACTATAGATGTGCACGTTTCTTTTCAAAGCCTTTGCACAGCCACATTTGAAAGTTATGAAACTTTAATCCAACACACAATAAATGTGTATAGTAGACACTCACTGAAGAGTCACACTAGAGAGGAGTGAGCAGAACTCCACACACACCAGTTTCTGTGATGCAAAGCTTCGGAATATCTTCAATGTAAGAATCACAGAATAACATACACTACAAAGGACCTTTGGAGGTAATCTGCTGCAAACAAACCCTCACTCAAAGAAGGGACAATTTGTATCAGGTTACTTGAGGCCTTAACATCAACGTCCTCTGTAAGTTCAGTAGGTATGCAACCACAGACCTCACTTGTAAGGCAGAAATAAAAGGAGAGGCCTAGTTTGAGAATTAATTTTGGTGTGTGTGGCCATGTGTCACAGAAATATCAGGCCAGCTTTGCCACTGCTATCACTAGATGAGGCTGACCAAGCAGGTGTCACCTGGGAGTCTGGAATAACTCCTGAATGAGTAAGCTCCATTCAAGAACTGACCCAGATCTGCCCCAGTGAAAGCATTACATACAGGATGTGGCTTGTGCAACTTCCTTCCCATAGCCAGCAAGAACAGAACTGTCACAGTCACTTATAAGAGTGGAAAACCTAAATCAAGGGAGCTTCACCTTTCTTAACTAGCCTTAACCACCTTAACTCAGGTGGTTACCAAGTGCTGCCATGACCTTCTTGAACACTGACAGACTCAAAGGAAGAGTTTCATATGCTAATGAACATGCTTCACTAAAAAATTAAGTGCTGCAGTGAAATAACACTGCATAGAGCTACCCTAATGACCTTGGATAGGAGAATTAAAGTGTTCAGCCTTTGTAAATCCAAGATAAGCCTCTACTCTCTGTTTCTCTTCAACACTGAATAGTAGTGAGAAGGAATTGATTCTCTTGCTCTTAGAGCTGAAAGCTAATTAATTTCCTGCCGTAAGAGATTCTCATAAGAAGGCTGCCAGAAAGGCAAGGAAGAACAGCTGGGCTGACAAAAAAAAGATAAAAAAAATTACATGGATGTGGAGTTCAGCACTTGCTAATCAGTCACTAGGACAGTACAGGCTTGTATATGCTTGTATATGCTCGCCTAGGCAGTTGCCAGGACAGGATGCAGAAGGGACATGGTAACAGACAACAGACACACGTACTGACAAACCTAAGGCACTGACTGTTTTGAACAAAATGTGACTCCAATTAATGCTTCTTCTCTTAGCAGCAACATCCCCAGTGGTCTTAGGATTGTGTTTTAGACAGTTAGCAAGATAAGCAATCCCAAGCATTTAACCACATGTCCTTTGACAAAGCTCTTGAGCAGCCCACTGCACCTCCACGCAAAATATTCCCTATTAGAGCCAAGCAGTCCCTTCCAACACAGCTGAAAGTACAACAGGCAAAATCACAGTAGCTGCTGCATAAAGGACTGCATGGAGCAAAATCCTGACTTTGACAGGCAGAATATTTGGGCTCTCCTGGGTCCAAAGAGCCTGAGACTTCCTGAATCTTGGGTTGAGCTGACGGATCCACACAAAACTATGCTGCAGACTCTTCTTTCTCTTCCAGAGAGATTTGAAGCTATCAATCCAATATATAATTGGATATTGATATATCAATATCAAATTAGAACATTTCTGATCCATCCAAATGTGAACTTTAGGACACAACTGAAAGCATAGTTTAAACTGGCCTGGCTTAAGTAGAATAGTCATGACAGACAGAAGACAGAAAATGAAACACGACAGAAAAAAGATGGCACATTGTCCCGTATATCATTTGTTCATCACATAGAAAAGAACAGGAGCACAGCCTTATCTCTGTCACCTAGGCTAAACATGTCCCACACAAGCAAAAAGCATCTGCCAGGCACAGTACAAATGGAAATAATAGTGGAAATGATTACCTGAACGTGTGAAGGTGAATGTGTTTTTTCAAAGTCTAGCTCCAGGAACTCTAAATATTTGAGTGACACAACTACTTTTGGGGTGGAGAGGAGATGAAATTTATCAAGATTTTGTCCCTGCAGCTCTAAAGGCTGTAATGTGACTGGTGCATGCAAAACTACCAAAAATACAAGACCAATCAAACTTCAAATTTGTTGCACGTTCTTAAAGTTAACGATTTCTAGAAGTCTAACTCTCTCTCTTCTGAATAATTCAGGATTGTATTGTTTAGTATTGTGATTTCCAGAATCTTATAAATTTGGGAATAGTGTCTCCAGAATGGAGAACATGCTGAATCCAGTTAACTGCTTTAAAAGATGACTATATTCAGACACTGTAATAAAATGTTAAGGTCTTACAATGCTTTAATGTATGACCACATTGGTACTGTATTTTGGCTTTTATCTAAGAAAGTAAGAGACATTTGTTAGTAGACCATAGTAGTTAAAAATGGGACAGTTTAAAATAGACAATGAATTGTTTTTGCAAAAACCTTGGCTATTGAATAAGTAAAGACAATGATTTAGTAGGTAGTAATTGAATCAATAGACTTAGAATACACTATAAATCACATATGGGAAAGACAAAATTGTTCTCAGAAACAACTAACCCGAAAGAGACAAGTTTATAGGTTTTCAGGTTTTTCCCCCACAATTTATATTTTACAGAAAGCAAAATCCAGGAAATGTACCCTACTAAATCATCTTTCAGCTCCGCGTATCTCCATGAAGTGGCTGAGGGTATGGGCACTAATGTGTGTTATGGTGACCTTGGCCATTGCAGGAAAAAAAAACCTCAAAGGAAAAAAATGTTACATACAGGTCTTGTAAAAACGCAAATTAATACTTTTTTTTTTTTTTTAAATAGAGATTGAGCATTATGCTTTCATTATTTTGTTACTGTTATTTTGACAGGTTCTGCATATTTTAGTTCACAGCCCAAATTAATTCTGGGCTGATGCCACAGGACAAAGACTGCAGAAAGGCTTGACGAGTGCGAAGTCTAACACAAGGTGGGGAAAGGTTATGCCAGCTGAGGTAGACTTCTCTTCCAGTCCTGTGCCACGCCCTTGCACTCTAGAAAACCTCAAGTGCAGGGGCACTGACTACGTAGAAAGGTCTGTCAGCAGAGTACTGCCTCAGACACATGAAACTGTAAGTTTGTACAGAAAGTGCACAGTAACTTAAACTTGACTATCCCACATAAAAAAAAAAACAAACCCACAAAACCAAAACCCAAAGAAATACAAAATTATCCACATGATTAGAGGAGCAAAGCTCTGTGATTTTATTTTAAAACCCTACTTCAATTCATAATTGATGAATTCTCTTAACATGAGGTGTTTAAAGTCTTTCAAAACCAAAAGTAAGTCTTTTAAAAACCCATATACTTTAAAAGGGTATGTCTTTAAAGATCCAGTAAACTGGGCTTTATGGGCTTGTCATTACCAAGTAAGAAGAACATAAAATTTCAAAGTACTACAACTTTACATGCAATAATACATTTTCCTCTTTAGTAATCTATTTTTCCTCTTAAAGCAAATCATTATATTTACCTCTTAGTAGCCTTCTTCAGCAGCTTTTTTATTTCATTAGTCTTACAGGTGTGCTTCTCATGGATAACCACAAATGCACTGCAGCCTTCTGGTGGAGGTTCATCAGCTGCAATCTAATATTTCAACAATTACACTCAACCAGAATACTTTGATTGCACTTCAACTTAAACTCACATCCCCCTTTGATTAAAATAACTCAACAGCTGCCATTAAGTTGTGTTTCCAATTAAGCCCATTCAAAATTGGGTATATGTAAAAAAAATGAGGAAAATTATTAGAAGATTAAGACCTTACAATCTTTGTGAGATGTAGTCTATCAAATAGAGTCATACTCCAGAAAATACAAGTCCACTTATGTTCTGTAAAGACAGGGCTGAGAAATCTTCTCCACTAGCTGAAATGACAACCTGTACTCTGAGACATTTTTAATTTTAGTTGCTATCAGCAATCACGTTAATGTACAAAGATTAAACTTCTAAACCAATAAATCCCAAACATTTAACGTCACTTTTTGTTTTTCTCTCTCCTTGCCTCCTGCCTTTTTTTTTTTTTAACTCTATTCAGCTATGTAAAGTGGAATCATATGACTGCATGCCAGTGAATCCAGATTCACACGCTGCCAGATAAAAGTGAAAAGACATGAGTCTGAGATTATGATATTCCTCTAAAGAACACTTGCAAAACTCCCTAACTTTATTACAGATTATTACCTTTCAGAAACATGGCTTTCTCACTTTATCTTGAAGATAGTATTGCTAAAAGGAGGAGGAGCAGTTTTAGGCTTAGAAGCTGACTGAATTTATGTCCTCCCACTCTTTTGTTAATAGAGCAGGTACTAGTTCTCCTTATTTTTCAACTTTTCAAATACAAAACTCACAAGAGATGAGAAATCCACTCAATAACAAATATAAATTACTTGAAGCTACAGGAAATGTCCTAATTTGGGTATGTCTGAATACCTGTAGGATTATTTAAAGCAATGCAAAAAATCTCCACAACTCGAGTTTTACACAACAATCAACTGCAAAAGATTCTACCCTGCAAGTAATGCTATTCATACTTTCCTGTCAATATAATCAGCTTATTTGTTCCTGTCAATATAATCAGCTTATAAAGCATCACTTCTATAAATGGATCACGTTTGATTCCAAATAATATTGTCATGTATTTTACTGAGCGGTAACAATGAACATTCTCTACTCTGTAACCAAAATACCACATTTAATCATGTATCAAATATATCAGATAATACAGTCACCTGCTGAAACATCCGAACAGTCGGAGAATAAGCCCGTATGGAAAGTGCAAACTTCAACAGATTGATTTGCAAATTGGATAAAAATTGTCCTGCTTTCTTCAAGATTAAATTGTAATAGGAATACTCTGAATCTGTTGAAGAAAAAAAAAAAAAAAAGAAGACAAACTTTTAGTATTTAGCCACAAATGATGTGGTGTATCCACCCACTCTACATAATAGGCGAACATTAATTCTAGCACTGCTCGGCAGTTCAAAAATCTTGAATGTTGTCCACTGATAATTGCTTCCTTTACTACCAATCTCAAGGTCTAGTACAGCACAAATAGAAGCAGAGAGCTCAATAGCACTAGTTACTATCTCAATTATTTTCAGCAATATAAAAATCCACTCAATACAATAATGTCTCTTTGAAGACCCATATGGAAAGCCCTGAATAGAGTTCATTCCTTCCTTTCTGTTTGTCAAGATTATGCCACCCTTTTAACACAAATATTCAAGGTTACTTTCTTTCAACCAGCATTATTTTACAAATAATTTCCTCGCATTTAGCCTTGAAACACTCCAACCATGCAACTTACATAAATAAAAATCTTCTACAGGTGTCATTCTTTGGGCTACTCTCACATAATCTGTTTCTCCCTTAAAAAATACGTGATAAATAAGAGTATGAGAATGGATGTAACATGTGAAGTACTTCCCCTCTCCCTGCATACCTTGTGTTTTCAAGGACAAAACTAGGACTCTAAGTAAGAAGGTAGGTGGATGGTGTCCAGGAATGACAGAAGTGATAATACAGAACATCAGTTGGAAATAATTAGGCTTAATTTCTCATTCTAGAGGCATATTCAATTTTCATAACTAAATACCTCCTATCCTCTCATTTTCCTTTTACAACCCTGTTCTTTTGCTCTAAAGCCTCTAGTATCTCCTTTCTGCCTCCTTCTTCTTAAAACTCATTATTTAGAAAGGCTGAGTTTGCTGTAATTCACTAGGAAAAAAAAAATCTAACATTATAAAAATATATAATCTGCATTTCAAGAAAGCTCCTTCCCATAAATTTTATATGATGTCCTAGTTCCAGATGGGATAGAGTTAATTTTCTTCCTAGTAGCTGGTACAGGGCTGTGTTTTGGATTCAATACGTCAATAACATTGATAACACGCTGGTGTTTAGTTGTGGCTATGTAGTGCTTACCCTACTCCAGGACTTTTCAGTTTCCCATGCTCTGCCAGCGAGGAAGTGCACAAGAAGCCAGAAGTGAGCATGGCCAGGAGAAGCTGCCCCGAGCTGCCCAAAGGGCTATTCCATACCACAAAACATCATGCTCCATTTATAAACTGGGGGAAGTTGGCCAGGAGCCACTGATCCCTCCTCAGGGATGGGCTGGACATAGGTTAGTGGCCGGTAAGCAACTATATTGTGCATCACTTGTCACAAGTTTTTTTCTCCTTTTCCTATTATTCTATTTTACTTTACTGCTATTATTAAACTGTTCTTACGTCAACCCACAGCTTTCCCAACTCTCTTCCTCATCCCACTGAAGGAAGACAGAGAGCAGGCATGTGGTACCTAGTTGCTGCCTGGGGTTAAACCACAACATAGGATTGTTACTGTCTTACATTAAATTCAATGGATGAAAAACCCATCTCTTCTATGTTTCCTATACCTGCATGTAGCCCTGGCAGAACTCAAATGGCAACAAAGCTGCTGAAGGCTCTGGAGTGCACATCC
>JAWWLV010000001.1:76560292-76570308 GCA_035041135.1 Platyrinchus mystaceus
TATAATCTAAACATACCCACTTTCAGTTTGAATTCATTATCCCTTGTGTCAACCTAAGGAGTCCCTCTCCATCTTTCCTGTAGGCCCCCTTCAGGTACTGGTAGGCCACAATTAGTTCATCCCGAAGCCTCCTCTTCTCCAGGCTAAAACTATTATTTACAAGTTAACAATACTTTTTTAAAAAAATATGTTTTACTACTACAGCTTTACATGTTCACAACACCTTTAAAATCATTTAATGAGTGCGTAAAAGCTACTTAGAGTGAGAAGAAAAGATCCTGTTACTCAGTGGAAGACAGTGATTGTGTAGATTGGCCCATTACATCTCCTCAACCTAAAGACCTGCAAAAAGTCTGAGCAGGCTAAACAAGAAGCCGCTTGCACAGCCCACTCAAAGCGTGGGGCTCTGCCCGCGACATCCACACCGCTTTACGAGGGGAGAAAACAGTTCAGCCTTTCACCCAAGGAGTACTTTAACACACCCTCCGACTGGGAGAAACGCGGTTATCCCCCTCCGACAGCCGGCCTTCCCGCTCAGCGGAGGGAAAGGGGGTCCCTCCCGCCTCCTGCCCCCCAGGAGACAGCCGGGGCAGGGAACGCAACTGGGAGGAAGAGGAGGAGGAGAAGGAGGAGGCTGCACGCACCTCGCCTCCAGCAGCAGCGGGGTCGCCGGCCACTTCGCCGCCAGCCGGGCGGTCACGGGCTGTGAGGAGGAGGCTGGAGCGGTGCCGCAGAGGCTCGGCCGGGCGCACGACAGGGCGAGCAGAAGCAGCACCGGCAGCGCCCGGCCCGCCATGAGGAGCGGAGCACGGACCGCTCAGCGGCGCCCACAGCCAAGCCCCACACGGCCCCCCCTCCGCCCCGCCCATACGGCCGTGCCGCGCTCCTACTGGCTGCGCGGCGCCCTCGCTGTTGAGCCATTGGTCGGCCCCGAGGCCAATCAGCGGCTGACGGCACATAAATAGCGGGGCTGCCGAGGCCGGCGCGGTGACACGCGGCGCTGGGGGCGGCGCGCGGGCGGAGCTCCGCGGGGCCGGGGAGGGGGCGCGAGCGCGACGTAACCCCCTTCCCCCGCCCCGCCCCGCCCTGAGGCGGGCACTGCCCCGACCCGCCACCGCTCCCTGGCCGCCCGCTTAGCTACTTAGGGTTAGGGTTGCTTTATGAAAGTGTGATCTTTGCGAGGCGTGCTCTTACGTTCGGCTGCCGTGTGCAGCGTGGGGTACAGCGGCGGTGGCTGCAGGCGGCTGAGGAGGGAGACGGCGGAGTTGTCCAGGGAACAGCAGCCGCCTGCCCTGGGCGCTCCCCAGACCTCCCAGTGCCGCTGCCTTGGCTGGCTCCCAAAGGGCTGTTCTCCCTCGGCCTTCACCAGGCCGGAAAAAAAAAAATCACAGAATCACTGAATTGACGGGGTTAGAAGGGACCTGTGGAGGTCATCTAGTCCAACCCCCCGCAAAGGCAGGGTTCCCTACATAAGGTTAATCTGGAATGCAACCAGGTGGGTTTTAAATGTCACCAGAGAGATGGAGTCCATGACCTTGCTGGGCAGCCTGTTCCAGCACCCTCAATGTAAAGAAGTTCTTCCTCATTTTGAGGTGGAGCTTCTTGTGTTTTAGTTTATGGCCATTGCTCCTTGTCCTGTTGGTGGGTACCACTGAAAAGACTCTGGCACTAGCGGCTTGGCAGCTGCCTTTGAGATATTTATATGCATTTACAAGATCCCCTCTCAGTCTTCTCCAGGCTGAACATGCCCAGCTCTCAGTCTCTCATAAGAGATGCTCCAGACCCCTAATCATCTTTGTGGCTCTCTGTTGGACCCTTTCCATTAGCTCCTTGACTCTCTTGTACTGAGGAACCCAGAACTGGACACTGTACTCCAGGTGATGCAAAAATGGTAATGAAGATCTTAGCTAGTGTGACCAACTTCATACATAATATGTGTATTCACCGTATAGTTGTTCCACTGAGGGGGAGGTACCTAATTTTTACCACCTCAAAGTTTTCCAAACTGACCTCTATTTTTAAATGTGTTCTATTTCCTAACTGCATGTCTTTTTCCTCAATAAGCACCAGCTTCACAGGAACCATGCCCCTACCTAACTTACTTTACAGTGTTCAGGCTCTTGGTCTTCAATTTCTTTATCTGTGCCTGAAATCTCAGTAGCTAAATCCATTCCCTCAACAAAGCTGCTACACTTCCTCAGTTTTTCCCCGGCTGTATAGCAGAGCTAAAGAAACTGGTGCTTCTGGAGCTGTGTTGTGGGATTTGAATACAGAGCAGCTCTCAATAGTCATTTACTGGAGGAAGAATCCTCCAGCTGTATTAAAAATAGGGGGTATTGCCTTTTCCATAACATGAGTCATGAAACTTGAAGCTGAAACCTGGAACGTCTTACTGCTGCATAAACTTTGGTTTGCACACAGTTCTTTCCTGACTGCTTAAAGCTGCTGTGTGGATGGTGGGAGCCAGGGAGGGCACAACTCGAGGGAGCAGGCTGTGGATTGTATAGTTTGTTTTGTTAGTGCTCATCTCAAACTAGGGTATAAAGCTCTTCCCTAGCAAAATGGTTGTACTTAACATGCTACTGGGTGTTTGTAATGCAAAAGAATGAAAAATACATCCCTGGGGGTCATTCATATGTAAGTTCAGTCTGGGGCCTTTGTGGTTGATCTTCTCTCACAAATTTGTGCTGTTATAAGGCCTCAGGTAATTTTCAGGCACCACTGGGATACATCAGTTATGCCAAATTTAATGTAAATAGGTTGATTTAAGTAAACCTTATCTAAAACTGGCACTGCACCCTTCATACATCTCTGCAGAAACAATGAAAAGGACAGGAGTTCATATGCAAGGTTCATATGCAAGACCATTAGAAATAACAAAATTCAGCATCTTTTATACAAAGAAAGGTTGAGGTAAACTGTCTAAACAGCTTTTTTTGTTTCATACTGATGATTCAGAAGTTGCTGCTGCTGCTGCTAACAGGGATGGCGTAGCCAGAGTAGTGTATAGATGAATAAGTTTGGGCCCTTTGTGTTTCTGTGCTAATAACCCATGTGTGTGGCCAAACTCTTGCATCCACAGAAAGTAAAACCCCATGCGATGAACTGATAAAACACATTTCTACCACTCCCTAGCAAAGTTCCAAATGCATTTGATAGACTCAGTAGAACTCACACTACATTTGTTCTGCACAGGATGGGCCATAGCTGGTTTATATTGGCCACGTACCAAAAAACATTCCAGCCCCATCAATCCTTCTGTAGTTAAAGAATTACTGATGTGTTATTTTTTTCCCGTTCCTTCAGCCAAAAGTGAAATGTACTAAGCACGTTCACCATGTATATACATTCACCATGCATTTTTCATAACTCCATGCAATACAATGTGATGATGGATGCACCTACCTTACCCTAATCTATCAATTGCTTTTCTATATAAAGTTGCTCTGTTACATTTTGGTTTATATTGATATTGAAGAGGCTGCTACTGTTGTTTAAATGTGAATTCCTAATAGTTTGCACTTGTTTCATCTTGAGCTCTGACAATTTATAATTTGCCATACAAGAAGACAAATAAAATCTGTTGGCACTGGCTATGGAAATACTGAATCTTTGAGTTCAGCGGCAAGATAAAGTGGTAGCTCTGAATTGAAGCTCATATCATTAGTTTGTGGTGAACTGAAGAAAGCAGCTAGTTCCAGTACCTCTCTTGAGAAAAGATCCTTTCTGCTTAAATTCAGAGATCTCTGTTAGAGAAAAAGAATCTCTCTGCTGAGATCTCTCTCTTGCATTTAGAATTACTGTTTTATTAGGTGCCTAAAATTTATGATCATAGATAGGCGAAATGAAGTTGGAAGCTCTAATCCGGCCTCCTGTTCAGAGCATGGTCAGCTCTGAGGTCCAGTCAAGTCTTGAAAAAAATCCAAGTCTGTCACCTGCACAACCTTTCTAGGCAGCCTGATACATTGCTTAAGATGCAGTTTGGCTTGCTCCTTGGAAAGAAATACAGTGTTGTAACAGAATATTACATTCCTTATAAAAGTTTTTGCATATTTATCCATTTTCCCTTTCTTGGGGTACCTTAGCTACATTCTGGCCACAAAGAGCCAATACAGACTTTTAAAAAAATCTGTTTCTGTGTATTTGACAAAGGTAGATTTTAATCTGTTAAGCAGTGTGCAAACATAGAAGATAGAGAGCAGAATGAATCTTAATTTCAATAGCAGAATTTTATGTAATTAAGTATTACAGATAACATTTGGCCATTCTTGTACATACATTCCATATATATACGTGAAGAAAACCCTGAGATCTCTGAAACCATTTTTCAGCAGAACAGAAGAACAATTACAGCAAAATTTTAAAATTATTCATATCACAGCTGTGCAAATAGGAATTGATTATCATAGCTGTTTCACTGTGAATAGGGAGAGTGATTAATGAATGTTTCTAGATAAGATGCAAATGTTTTATAGTATAAGTCACAGTGAACTATGTCTATTTAATAGAAATAGTAGCAATAAGTGAAAATAAGTTGAGCTTCATCAGCATATGCAGTTAGCTGGAAATAAAACTTTATTTTTTTAACAGATTGAAAACAATTTTTGAGGTGAAAGGCTCCCTTTCTCCCTAACTTGGAGATAATGTAAATGTCAAATATCAGTCAAAAGTTATACCTGTTACCCAGTTATTAATTGACAGCCTCCTGAGCAGTGACTGCTGGCACCCTTTTATCTTGCTGTGAGATTGGAGGCCAATGTCTTCAGAACCTGTCAATGCCACTCCTATGACAGGCATTTGAGATGTTTCCCTGAAGAGATTAAGGATGCATCACTTTTTGTCCATTCCATTAAAGACCAGCCATGGTTATGTGATTAGCATATCTCAAGATAGAGGTGTTATGGAATAAACAATGCAAAATATATTTCATAGTTTGTTAACTTTTCATTTTGATTTACAGGGATGAGCCAGTGAAAGAAAAATTGATGCAGAAGTAACATAAGCCTGGTTTCAACAGCTCACAGAACCTGCTGTGGCAACTTTCTAGCAATCAGAATTTATGCTGCTTTGCTATGCCCACACATACAGCTGCAGTGACATCCTCCTTCCAGGATGCTTCTCTTTCCAACTTTTACTGAAAAAAAGAAAAGCAACTGAAGCTTTGTAAAATAAACACAGGGATTACAGCTTCTTATTTAAAACTACCCATCTCAGAAATCTAAAGGAATATACTTCTTGGGCCAGATCAACAAACTTCCTACGAAACTCTGGGCCTATTTGTACTGTGTAGTGGGCAACAGTAAAATGTGGCTGTAATGGGGAATGCAGCTCCATTTGGATACACCAGCTCAAGTTCATAAGCAATGCCACTGCCCTACTGTGCCAACAAGACAGTGTGGTTGTATTGATTTCTGGATTGTTCTGGCTCCTAGCATGCCAAATCTGAGCAACTAACTGCACCAGTGGACAAAAATAGGGCTTATCTTTAAGATTGCAGGTTTTTCTGAGTTTCCTATGCTAAATCTTAGCTTATTATTACTGTAGCAAGTTCATCATGTAACATGAATTGGCACTTTCTGAAGCCAACAACTTGTATTTTAGGCAAGGTCTGTCACATGCAAACGTTTGGGAGATTATTACTTCAGGAGATAGAAAATTTATAAACAAAAACAAGGGACCTCTAGAGATTGTCTCGTCCAAACCGCTGCTGAAGCAGGTTCACCTAGAGCAGGGTGCACAGGATCATGTCCAGGCAGGTTTTGCATCCCTCCAGAGAAGGAGATTCCACAACCCCTCTGGGCAGCCAGTTCCAATGCTCTGTCACTCTCAAAGTAAAGAAGTTTTTCCTCATATTCACATGGAATTTCCTGTGTTTCAGGTTTAGCCCACTGTTACCGTAATATTACTACCAGTGCAATCAGTTGCAGGGACACAGCTGATGGGGTGGGGAACTTAGATTGCCCAGTGATTTCTTTGTGTGGGATCCCTCTTTGGGGGCACCCAGCTTGAGCTGTAGTGCTATTTATGAAAAGGACTTTATAGAAGAGTCTCTTTTTGGCTTACTGATTCAGCAAAAACCTAGTGGAACGCTATTATGGTGGTTGGCATGAGTAATTTCCTAAACAACTATTCTCTGACTCTTAAGTGTAATTTATTTTTACTAAAGATTTATGTAGCTAAAGCGAAACAGAATAAGCCATGCTGCTTTATTGTGTGAAATACAATGGATTTGTTTCCAATGGAACAAATTCCAATGCTGCTTTTCACATTTTGCTGTGTCTTTTCTGTCTCTCCTTTTGGTAATGTTAGAAGCAAACTACTAGATAGGTTTCTCATCTGTCAGGGGTCATTTCAGCTCACTTCCCAAATGTGAAAAAGAATACTTATGGAAAAATAATCTAAAGCTATTCCTTCCAGTAATTTATGCTGAATATCTTTAGAGGCAACATAGAAGTATTACTTTTAAATTATGCGTATTAATAGTTTATGTTCTTTCCAGTTAATCTGACTACGTAACATTTTCAATTTTTATGATTTATACACAAAGTTAATTACAATCCATTTTGTGAATGTAGCTTTAAAAATCAATGTAAAAAATAACAGTTACATGTAAATGAAAGAAGCAAAAAGTGCAGCCACAAGCTCTTACAAATATAATGAAAATGAATTTATTGCTCAAGTCTTTTATGACCTTCTGTTATTGAAACATTAAGAAAGTCCCTGAAATTAAATCTAATCTGGAAAACACACATTCACATGCACATATACATGATATTCCAGGCAAATATATACCACAGGAACACTGTGAGAATTAAAGCTCCCAGAAAAAAATTAAGAATTATGATTCCCATATCTTTGAAGTCAGCATGCTGTATCCATGAAGACATGATAAAATGTGTACTTTAAAAAGTTCATACACCATAGAAAAGACAGGAATTACAGTTTTTAAGCACTGTAATGTACACATATAAATTAAATTCCAGATTGTAACAGCCCAGCACGTTTCTTTGGTTCCAATGGCACTAACCACTGAAAAACTGAAGGAAGTACAGTCCCAGGGAAATAAGGGGCCACCAAACACTGAAATAACTGCAAAGTTCTAGTTTATATGTATATATTAAGAGATTCAAATATGCATATTTCTGGAGCTGTGCACCTGTGTGTTGAAGTGATTGCACATAATTAGCAATGTGATTATCGAATATGTTTTCACATGCCGCATATAATTAGACTTACAGAAACACACTACATTTAGAATATTTTAATGTAGATAAACTTTGAGGGCAAAAATGAAGGGTTATTAAAGAAAAGTAAATCGTTTAACCCCTAAAGAGCTACCTTCTGCTAATGCTATCTCCTGCATTCCCAGCCCTGCAGGCTTACTGCAGTGGTGAGGTAAGGGCGGTGGGATGGGCTTTTTCACCCCGCCCTAGTGCTGCTGAAGGAGCAATGTGCAGTTCCAGACTGTGGGACACAGAATACACAGAAAGAAAGAAAGAAAGAAAAAAAAGAAGGCAAAAAGATTAATACTATGTGCACGCTATCTTGGTGCATCCTCTTTTGAATATCCTCATTGCTAAAATAAAATGGTCCTGCATCTAGACAGACATTGGTCTAACTAAGATTATACACAGGCATTGAGTATACATATATGGTGTGTATATATATATGATAACCACATAGAATTAACATGTCTAAGGGAAAATTATGTTTATCTATTAGTTTGTAATAAAGATAGGTTTCTGTCTGGAAACCTTGGCTTTATTTTAGTTTTCCATTATTCTTTGATTGTGGCTTCCTGGAATAAATGAAGTTAAATCAGAAATACACTGCTGGTACTGGTTATTCATATTTGTTAAACTGCTATTCATACTATAATTTTGTTAACTGACAATTATCATGAACAATTTACTAAATTATATTTGGCTCATAAACTTAGGTTTTCTGAAAGTATTAAGGTTAAATGATAGGTTTACTCTGATACTAAAGAATGAAAAGTGAGATCCTGCCTGCTGAAGGCCCCAGAAAACTTTTCTGAAAGAGTCTTTCTAAGAGTCTTCCTCCCTAAAGGAAGTGTAAGCTCCTGTTTTCCACACAATTTTGCTATAAACTTGGGGTTCTATTTCTTAGCAGGTGGGAGAGACGATAATTATGCAAAAAACTTCTGGATTCAAATAAAATACATTTACAGCATATGAATTTTTATGTTATTATCATAATAATCAATTTGAATATTTTAAAATATATTAATTCCCAGTTATGCTTGCACATAAGCACAGATGAGTGTGCAGGGCTGCTAACTGTTTTACAGATCAGTTTCTGATCGATCACTCACCATCCCTGGTCTGCAAGCCACAATGTGACTACACTGCTGTGAACCATCTCTGTCTTCTCTTAGCAGTGCAGTTCTCGTTCTATTTCAGCTTTTCTTTTGCCACAAGGTGACATACAGTGTTGGTAGTTTGTAGGTACATGCTTCTCCTCACTAAACCACTTGAACTTCAGGTGCCCTTAAACCCATTGGTCAAACGAGCTGCTTTGACCAATCTGTATTTTGATCTCCTTTTTCTGTCAGCCAGAGAATTATTCCCTTATTTTTTGCCAATTCTTAATCTGAACAAACAGTCAAGCAATCTTCACCTCAACTCACTCTCTGAATTTACAGTTTATTCATCTCAAACCTGTCACAGTGTAGAACAATTTTTCTTCCTTCTCATATTTCTTTCCTAGTCACTGGTTTGTTGCAGACAGACTGCAAGGCCAACAGATGCTTCCCTCAGCTGAGGGTTAGGGGATCTATTTGTATCTTGACATTTGCTGCCACAGTTTGCTGTTACAGGTTAAAATTCCCAGTTCTCATGGTAATTACAGTTCCTTTAGACCAAGTTAATAGGATAAATTAGTGCTGGAGATGGATGTCTCAAACCAAGACTTCAAACTTGGTATGAGTACCTAACATGTACTCAGACTACATACATAACTACAGTACTAGTGACTTCTCTGTGCTGTGACTTTTGTAGGTTGGTCAGATTTGAGATAATAGGAGTATTGTGCTGCAGCCCCAGCTATAAAATAACTTACATCCCTTCATCATTAAACTTGAATTCCTCTCAGCATTTCCCAGGAGTCCAGCTGGACTTTTATCTGATGACAGGACCAGTATTTAACTGATCTTGGTAGGATAATTAAAAGAATAAATATAACCATTCCTATATATTATGAATACTCAAAAAGACAGCATTAAATCTTTGTATGACCGTACGTTAGAGAAGAACCACTGATCAATATGCCTTTAGGTGCTTAGAGAAGCTTATAGTTAGGTAAATATGAAAGAGTTAAGAAAAATCTCCAAAGAAGAGGGCTGAAATGTTCTAAAAACTCCAATAGCAGCACATAAAAAAGTGCAGTTCTTGAATTCAAAGTATCCAGGTTGACTTGCTGAAATGATTCCAGGAAAGGTCTAGTAAGAAATAGTGGCAACACAGAAAGTGGTAACAGTTCTCAACTTGCTGTGATTTTCAATAAGGAGGTGGAGGTCAGTTATAAAAGAAAGGTTCAGACTTGCAGACAGCTGTGAAAGCCAGATAGGGGTGCTAGAACTGGAGCCTGATCTGCCATTTGCAATGCTTTTTCACCTGTATCCCACAGAGATCAGATGAAAGAATCTGAGATCATGTACTACAGAAATATTTTTTTTTTCCATTTTGGAAAGGAGAGGGAAACTTCTTGGAAGATTTTTTTTTTTTTGTCATTGCTATTGTGGCTTTTCCTTTGATGGTTTGTGTTTGGTTTTTTTTTTAATTATTATTATTTTTACATCACATCCTAAAGACTAAAAAGATTTAAAAAAAGAGGGAGGAGGCCTAGTGGATAATTTCTAATATTACTTCATATTTATTTATCAGGAGTCACTAAAGTTTATAAACTTTTTATAAAATTGTGATGAGGATTTGGATCAAGATAGGCTCTGTCCAAGGAACATCTAAAAGGCTGTCCTGAAGGAAAAGACCAGATAC
>JAWWLV010000001.1:76570408-76595318 GCA_035041135.1 Platyrinchus mystaceus
GTGATGAGGATTTGGATCAAGATAGGCTCTGTCCAAGGAACATCTAAAAGGCTGTCCTGAAGGAAAAGACCAGATACGACCTGCACAACTTTGAAAACCTTAGTAATTTGACTTCTAGACACAAGCAGAGGTGCTCAAGATAAAGCGAAAGTGAGCTAAGTTATGTTTGATGGGGACTTACAGATTAAGACCAGCCAAAAGAGAGCAAAATGTTTTTGTGTGATGCTAGGCATAAGAAAATACTTTTGTGACACTTATCACCAGGTGGCAGTGTTACACAGTCTTGCAGTCCCTATACGTTGCTGTACGAGTAGTTTTGGGGTCTTGGAGGAAATACTGATAGGGATATTTGTTAGTTTTTGCTAGACAGAAGGAAGCATGTACCAGTTTCAAAGGAGCCAGATTTCTCTGTGCATTGATCTCCCTGATCAGAGTCAATTCTTGGGAGGAAGCTGCAATATGGGAACTTGGACGTTGACTTTGACAACTTTACCTTCAAACATGGAGTTTATCACATGCTGTTAGATTGCTCTTTACTAGAAAAACCAAAATGCCATATGAAAAATGCAGTGGCAATATCCTTCACATGATTTTCAGTCTGAAGCATCTCTTCTACCCAGATGTGAAAAAATAAATGTGGATGTGGTGCAGGTGACACGGCTTTGATCTGTAGTAAGCCCACAAAAGCTTCTCTACACTCTAGACTTTGCATCATAAATATTGCAGGATTCAGGAGGCTGAGAGCTGGAAGAAATGTGTCTAAGTACATCTGAGTTCTTCTGTGCACAGAGCAGAAATCAGAGCGCAATATGCTCTGTCCTGTGAAATGCTTTCCTCACGTCTTCTTGTTGCAGATTCTGATTGTAGAGAACATACACAAACACCCTATGTTTAGGGATTAAAAAAAAACCCCAACCTGCATTTCAGACTTTATGCTTTCTCCCTTTGTGTAGGACCAGCATTTGCTGCCAGTCACTTGATATTGCATCTTCTAATTGGAATATTTCTAACTTCACTAAAAGTATCTTCACACTCACCAACTATATCTGGCCATATTGTGAAGCCACACACATCTTTTGAATGGCAAAAGCAGCCAGAGGCTTTTTGGCTAATTTGCAGCTGCTGGTCATGCCTCACATCATCCCTGCTATAGTTCTAATTATAGCTGGATACCAGCAAGGTTCCCCAAGCGCCACCCCATTCTCTAGGCAGTGGACTCCAGTAAGCCCATATGCAGCCCTACATGGCAGAGATTTTTTTTGCTAACACACTGTAACTTCTACCTGAGTTTTGTAATGTAGCTTGGTTAGGCCACAGTACAAAAGGCAAGAGAGCAAACATAAATTATTCTTACTTAAGTTCCAACCTGCAAATGCTCAGCAGTGGTGTCTACATTAGTAAACTAAACATGTCCAGGAACCGTCTTGGGTACTGAGGCCAAATAGCATGACATGGTCTGACCTACACTGAAGCTGTAATCATGGTCATCACTAAGCACTGGTTGGAAACGATTTCTGGAATGGTTTGACTCCCAGATTATATCCAGGATCTGTTTGGGAGAATGCCAGTTGGCACATGCACAAACACAATTAGAATATTTTGTCCCTCTTTATTCTACTAGATGTCCACGTTGCAAAGCCCAGGAATGATCCCTGGTGCAAGAGCAAAAATGACATTAGTTTGCATGATAGAAAGAAGACCTACCTTTAAATATCTTGTTTTGGCATTGGTCTAAAAAAATCTAGCTCAAAGTTTCCAGATATGTTTCATTTTGGGGAAACTACCTTCCCAACAACTGTAACTTAAAGAAAGGTATTGAAAGGTATTGTATTATTTCTATTTCTAAAAACAAACAAATGAACAAACAAAGATACTAGAACATTGGAAGTGATTTGGGGTGTTCCAGTTGTCTAAGGTCAGTGTCTTAAACAGGTAGAATTATGACTATTCAGAGCAGAATATAGTAAATCCTTTCTCTTGTAAGAAAAACATGCAGCAATGTGGTGCAAGGAGTGACTTGCAGAAGTCCCTGCACATGGACTGGCACATATGAGAAACTGGCCGACAATATTTTGTCTAAAGTGGCTGAGTTATGATTAAAGGAAATTAAAGGTTTAATAAAATTATTACATCCAGGAAAAGAATGGCAAGCAGGAGAAGTGAAAAGTAACAAAGCTCATGATGAAATGCAACTTTACAGGAAGAAAGACTGGTGGCAGTATGATGCATAAATTGTTTTAAAAGGGAGAATACTCAATGTACCATGGAAATGAAGATTTGGCAAGTGCACATACTGAAATTTAATCTGACGAAAAATACGTGAGGTTTATACATTAAAACAAATTAATCCCAGAGAGATGACTGAAGTTAGTGTGCATTTATTAATTTAACAATTTGTATCCTCCTGACAAGGGAAACACCTGGGACTTGCTGCACAATGAAAAATTGGTTTATTGGAAATCTTAAATGGCTACAAGCGTTGAAACAGCTCAGGTCAAGCGGTGATAAATAATTTAAAGAAACCAGTATAAGGTAGGTGTCACTTTAATTTTACATTAACAGATCTATTAGATGTTAACCTTGTCAGACAGGTAATTGCTAAATGAAATCATGCTTTTGTACCTTTGCTTCATAATATAATTTGCTAACTCATGCATTTTGTACAAACCTTGATGTTGGCACTGACACTGTTTCATGCGCCCATTGTTTCAGACTAGCAAATGCTGTATTATCCTTTAAAATAAATTGTAAGTATGCCAATTTTTGTTTTTAGCAACTTGGAAAATATATTGAGTGTTACCTAGGAATTGACAAGAAGGGACATATTGTGTTGGAATTATAAAATAATTTTCTATGCACATTTTTACTTGTCAGCACGTCTCCAGTAGAAATGACAGTAAAGCTGGAATGTAAATTTTAACAGGTGAAGGTATCCTGCCTGAAACTGTTATTTGAATGCTTGGTGAACTCTGAGATATCTGCTGACAGCATAAGATCTTGGAGAATTATTACCTTAGAAATAAAAGCATCTCAAGTCTTATGTGTAATTGTTTTATTTTTAAATAATAGAATCATAGAATGGCCTGGGTTGGATGGGACTTTAAAGACCACCTAGTTCCAATCCCCCTGGCCATGGCCAGAGATACCTTTCACTAGACCAGATTGCTCAGAGCCACATCCAACCTGGCTTGGAACACTTCCAGGGATGGGGCATCCACAACTGGGCAACTTGTTCCAGTGCCTCACCACCATCACAGTAAAGAATTTCTTCCTCATATCCCATCTAAACCCACTGTCTTTCAGTTTGAAGCCATTCCCCCTTGTCCTGTCCTTAAATGCTCTCGTAAAGTGTCTCTCTCCAAATTCACAGAAAATTTACAGGAACTACATTCATTTTGTAAGAGTATCTCAAAACTAGCTTATAACTGACTTTAGATTTTCCTTGTAATTAACGTCTCATTGGAGATTTATAGATGACTGATATTTGAAAGGGGAAATGTTGATATTGAAGAGTGCTTGCAAGTTTTAGGTGTTCATTTTGAACCCAGTTGTGTTCCCATTAAAATGGCAGAAACATGACTGTTTCTAAAATGACCTCTATCATTGTTTCATCGGTGCTAATACAACGGAGCCCTACACAGTAATGCGGACCTCTATAAAGAGAACATAAACTACTACCAAATGAAGACACTGAGTTCTCTGTGTGGGGACACTTTGCCTCTGATGAGTAGGATGAGACCCATGTTCACTTGAGACTTCCAGCTGCTATCCAACCTAGGGCCATGTTCAGTATAACTTGGGGTGTAACTGCACACCCTGAGTACAATTGGGAAGACCTGGGTGGTGGTTGGATGTTCTCTGGGTTGTGGCTCTACACAAATCATGGTCCACAGACCACCATTAAGGACACTAAAATTCATAAGTAAAAGCCTGTCTTTGAAAGCTGCATGAACACATTGATTCATGTGGCACTGCAAGCATTTTTTTTCTAATTTCAGAAAAAGGAGAGCTTTTTAAAAGTCAATTTTTTCATCTCAACTTTATTATAAATATTTTTGCTTCTCTCATATATCTATTTTTTTGCCAGTCTTCATGAATCAGTAACTATCTTGAGTAAGTTTAAATAAAAAAGAATTTAAAATGTAACTGAAATTCAGTATTTCTCTGTTTTGCAACTTTAGCTTTGAGCTTCTTTTCAGGGAGATGAAATTACAGCGTCATCAATCTGAGAAAATCTTAAATTATAATAGCATTTCTGTATCTGACTAAAAGCATGATGAGAGATAATTCAACCTCAATCTTTTAGCAGTGTTTTATTTCAAATATGAATTTACCCATATTGCTTGTTAGGTAATGAATAGGCTGAGCTGAGAACAAAATGCTACTGTATCTTACATGTATAAGTATTTAAATTTCTCTGGGACAGGCTTCCTGTCACCTAGTAAAGGGGAGAGGTTAAGAGGCAACCTCACTAAGTCCACATTTGGGAGGCACAGGGAGTCTGAAGGCAAGTGAGCATGGTGGTGGTCAAAGCAGAGAAGAGAGTCTGGTCTCTCTAAAGAAAAGATGGATGCTCTGCTGCTCGTACTGGCAAAGGACATGGTAATTTTCCAAGGCAAAATTCCTGGTTTATATTTTAGTAAAAGTCAGTGGGTACACACCTCTTGTTATTAGAGGAAGAAGACTGAAGAGGTTGGTTTGACGCCAGACTTTTCATTCTTCTTCCAAAGGATGAAGGGACTGGGCTCCCAGTACTGTGGTGTGTGTGGCTGTACAAGCCAAACACCAGGGAATTGATGGTATTCTTCGTAAAAAATTTCACAGAAGTGCATCATCTCTTTTCATGTTTAGGCAAGACCCAAAAATATGCCACTCTCAGACTTTTACCGGTGTAACACTGCTGTGTGGCACTGGAAGTGTGCATGTATGTGTGGTGTATTTGTCTGTTTGAAGCTGGGTGATTTAGGCTCTTGTTCTTGGGGACACCTTGCAACATTAGAGTTTTAGACAGTTTAATGGAAATTTCTATTACTTCTGGCAAGCTTTAATGGGAGCCAACACTCCACTCCAAGAGTGCAAGTATTTTTCCTTTCCGTATAAAAATCTTCAGCTTAAAATACATTTGTCTATTTTTATAAATTCTAAAGTTAAATAATCCCAGGGGAAGGCACTGCTCTTCTGTTATTAGCCTTCCAGAGGTGAAGTTGTCCTCAGAGTTGAGCAAGAAAGTTGCTTTAGCACTGTCAGATATCTAATTAATCCCTCAGTAAATAAGGCATTCTGTAATTAAATAACCGAGATGTGCAATCAGTTCTAACACAAAATGCTTTGCATATTAATATATTGTAATCCAGGAGCAGTACGAGGCTTGGTTTTGGTTATGAAGTGGTTGCAACAGACTTTTAAAATTATGGCGAACTCATTGCAGGCAAAACAGTGGGGGTTTTTCGGCAAAACTCATCCAAGTGGGACCTGCGAGCTAAAGATTTGAATGTCTACTAACAACAGTTTTCAACAGGGAAAGCAGCACAGTTTCAGGCTGTTGTAAATATGTGAAAGGGATTGAAAAACGGACTTCTGAAATATTAATAAAGCAGCTACTGGGGAGCCAAAGTTCGTGCCTCGGGGAGATAAAAGTTTTCTCCAAAGTCGGTTCCGCACTGGCGACTTCGTGCTCTGAAGACCGCAAGAACCAGAAGCAAGGCGGATCAGGTATAATCTGCAATTAATTAGTTAGCCTGCGGGGTGGTCCGACCTGCTTGCGTGAATCACTGGGGGTTATAAACGCAGGCTGGAGACCGCGACCTGTACAATTTACGGGACAGGATGCTGAGCAACGGGACGCGAGGGAGTTTAACAAAGCCCCTCTCGCCTGGAGGCGCCGCCGGCCCGTCCCATTGGCTGCCTTTCGCCCCGCCCCCGAAGTCTCATTGGCTGCCCCGCCTTCCCCCGCCCACCCGCGCGCGGCCGGTCCCGTCCGGCACCTGGCAGGGCGCGAAGAGCGACTCCCACCGCCCCCGCCGCACGCGCCGCCCACGCTCATTGGCGGCAGGGCCGGCGCGCTGCGCCCGCCCATTGGCCGTTTGGGCGGCCGGCTGCGCCCCGATTGGCCGGCGGGCGGGGGCGGGGCGCGCCCCGCCGGGAGCCGAGCGGAGTGTTTGGGCTGCGGAGTTGCCGGCGGAGCGGGATTGGGATCGGGAGCTGCCGCTCCCTCCGCTGCGGCGCGTCCCGGGGAACGGCGCTCGGCGCCGTCGCTCCCCATCGCGGGGAGCGGGATGGCCGCCTCGGGCGGGATGCGGCGCGGCGCGCTGGGCTGAGCGCAGCGAGCCGCGGCCGCCTGGCAGGACCATGCCGTCCGGGAGGGAGCCGGGCTCTCCTCGGCTGCGGGATCCGAGCGGGGCGGCCGCCCCGGCAGCGCCCGGCAGCGCCTGAGCCCGCGTCGCGCCGTCCCCGCGCCCCGCCATGGACGAGCGCTCCAACAGGTGGCTGCTGCCGCCGCTGTTGGCGCTGCTTTTCCTGCTCATCGTCTACCAGTACGTGTCGCCCGCCTGCCCCGGCGCCGCCTGCCCGCGCCGCCCGTCGGCCTCGGCCGCCCGCCGCGGGGGGGGCCCGGCGGAGCAGGAGGAGGAGGAGGAGGCGGCGGCGCTGCCGCGGCTGGCGGCCAAGTTCCCGTTCGCACGGGGGGAGCTGTGCCGGCGGGTGCGGTTCGACATGCGGGGCCGCGACGTGATCGTCTTCCTCCACATCCAGAAGACGGGCGGCACCACCTTCGGGCGGCACCTGGTGCGCAACATCCACCTGGAACAGCCCTGCTACTGCCGGGCCGGGCAGAAGAAGTGCGCCTGCCACCGCCCGGGCGGCGACAAGGACACCTGGCTCTTCTCCCGCTTCTCCACCGGCTGGAGCTGCGGGCTGCACGCCGACTGGACCGAGCTCACCAGCTGCGTGCCCGCCGCCATGGAGCGCCGCGGATGCGCCGGCAACCGCACCCTCAGGTCAGTGTCTGATTTCCAGGTGCTCGAAATCACATCCCGCCTCTCCCAGGGCCGTGGGAAGGTGCCCTGTCAGCGGGTCCCGCTCCCCGGCGGTTGGGCGAGAATTGTCCGCCGCCGTCATTCAGAAGCAAACGGTGGGGAGACGAAGGCTTATGTTTTGGCGATGGTTCTAGTTTGGGGTTTGGGTTGTTGCCCTCTTTGTGTGCTACCTGTCGTGCTTTCCCTTCGCCTCAGGTTTGTGAGGATTCCGCGTAGCGCGCGTGCATCTGTCTTTTGTACAGATCAGCGAGAGAACTCCTCTCGTTTTCCTGCAAGTTTCTCCTATCTATTTGTCCTTTAGAAAGTTGTTTTAAACAAAACGCTACACTCTTCTGCAGTAAGTAGAGTGCCTCTGCAGAACCGACGATAGATCGTTGCAGCTGCTGAATCATGTAACTAGGGGAGTTTGAAGTATCCAAAAGCCCTTAAACTCTCTTTCCACCGTGTTTCTTGTTGGCAGATAGGCTGGTTCTCTGCTTCCCGCGGTGTAGTGACCGCTCGCTGTACGGGCAAGCACAAAGTAAGGAGACCATGTGTGCCAGGCTCTGTCCAGGGAACGCAGTCCTAGCAAAAATCTCACTGTTAGTTCCCTTTGATGGTCTGATGGCAGTGGAAAACGGAATTTTGTGTGCATGCTGCCTCTTTCCATATTATATTGTTTTTGTTGAGTCTTGTGAAAGGTCTTGTCTGTTTTAAACGTGGAAAAACTTCAGATGGGTGATTCTTCTAGATAAGAGTGATTCAGTAAGTTTTGGACTTTGTTCTGATTTATTTACCATTCAATCAGATTTCTCGGGATAGTATTAGATCCTGTCTTTATTTGTATGATAGATTTTGAACATGTGTATTAAGGAGTTATGAGCTGTATTTGCACTTAAACCTCTGCACTTTAATAATTGTAACTTCAACATCTATAAAATATGTAGAAATATATAGGAAAAATACTTTTTTTAAAAAGTACAAAGATACCTCATGTTCTTTCATTGTAGTATCCGTCTTGATTTTACAAGTCCACAAACTTTAAATCTTTAGTAGAACTGCTCAGACACTGTGTTTTGTATCTTGTAATTTAAAAATGTGTACAGTTCATGAAATACATGGATGCATTTTCACAGAGCTTATTCATTGAGACAGTGGAGTTGATTATTGTTGTTGTTGTTGAAAAATTTGAAGATTATTTGATGTGAACATCAAAGGCCCTCCCATACTGCAAAGCTAGTCACATTTGGAAAGACTCCAGTCAGTATAATTTGAATTTATTGTAGATGGTTGTGGACTTGGACTGTACTTGCAGAATACTGTTAAGGTAATTCATACAATTTTATGGAAGAATAATTTAGCTGAAGTGTATGTATTTGTGTGCTAATGGAAGAGAAATGCTGTGAATGCCTTCAAGGACAAAATAACTTGTTGGTAGCTGTACAGCTTTAAGGAATATTCAGAAAACTTGTAATGTAAACCAGGGAGGGGGGGAGGAAGAGTAATGCTTGTAAAAATGCTTGAAAACACATCATCTGCCACTAAAGTCCACTTTTTCTCTCTTGAATGAGAATATTAGATGAATATTAATAGGTAAATATTAGTAGGTAGTTGAATGCTGAATTCAATTGACACTAATTTAGTGTCCAATTCATGGACACTAAAATCACAGTAATGGTTTCAGTACTATGAATCAAAAACATGACTGTTTTTAATTAACTAAATATAACTAAAACTAATTATTTAGTGGGTGGTTAGTAATTATTTTGATTTAAGAAAGACATGTAGTGATACTTCACCACTATAGGTGAATGGTGTTTTCTTAATTTTTTTTGGTTACTGTTATTTGTGTTGTTTGTTTAGTTAGTGAATGATTTGGTTAGTGTAATATTGCACTTCTTGATTTGTCTTTACTTATGTGAGTAAAGTGCTGTGGATAATTATTTGCTTCATCGTTCTAATACTTGTTCATTCCTATATTATATCCTATGCTAGGCAGACACCTCGACAATTTCCCCTCTGTTTCCTCATTATGATCATGTAGCTTGAATTCAGCTTTTCAAGGAGCCGTAAAAGGAATCAAATAGCCCTGAAGTATGGATTGTCTCTGCTGTGAATGTCTTTGCTTCTGGTGAAGTTGGAATCAAGCCCAAACTACTTTGCTGTACTATTAGAGGTGTGCATCTAAGTAGTTTTTTAATGTCTGAATGGTGAATTGAGGAGACTGTATGCCTAAAATAGGCAAGAAACTTAAGCATATGAGTCTAACATAAAGCATACTGATTATTTTTAAGTCATCCTGTAAAGCTTCTGTATCTATTTGAGACATTACACTTCTTTGAATAGCTCAACTTTTCTCTTCTGCCTTCCAGCTGTGGTGTCAGAAGATTAGGCTAAATTGGTTAAATACCCGACAATGGATTTTATTTGTGGCTAATGGCACAAACTATTTTATGAATTTGGTACCAATGTGTTTGATTTCTTGTGCCATGTATTTGATGCAATGAAGATGTTAAGTGTATTTTAGGACTTTGTTTCTCCACATAGCAAGTGTTAGTATAATCTGTTCTTTCAGATCTCTGTATATGTGGTCTATCTTTTATTACATGGAGGGAATAAGAAATTTATAATGTATATCTCCTCATTCTGAAAATTTGTTTGTTAGATGGCTAGTAATATTATGTTAGATTAAGTCCTACCTTTTAACACAGGTCTTCAGAAGATTTCATGAGGAAACTATAATTAGAATTCACAGAGGAAGGGGCTAGCTGGTAGGGAAAGGAGGGAGTGGATAATGGTCCTAAAGGTCCTAGAAGATGTGAAGCACAACCTCTCCTCACCCTAGGTCTTTGTCTTTCATGGACAGTGTTTTTAAAGGTGTTTTACTTCTTAACTCTCATTAGGCTTTTGAAGAGAATTTGTCTCAGTTTTTCCTGTTTCTAATGTTGGAGTTTCGAAGTCTCAGGACCTAAGCAGGAACGTGTGGCAGAAATTTTTACTGCGCCCCAAAAATTTGAACTTCTCTAAGCCCATGTGCCATCGTGGACTTTTTGTGTGACTTAATGGTATGGTGTGATTTGTCCCAGCTTAGGCACTTCAATATGAAAAGTTGGCTGTTATCAATGTATTGGATGCTATTGTGAAGTTTTTTTTGTTTAAAAGCAAAGTAATTCTTTTGAATGACATTACTTCAAAAAATTACCAAATCAAAACAACAACTGTAGACTTTACTTCTTCAAACATTTGCATATGTTTTAATTTTCAGTATGTTAGATGTTCTGCTAACCTGCTTAAATGTTTACAGGGCCAGGCTATTAGTTTTTCATACTAATGTGTAGCTTTCACTTTTACAAAAATTACTGTCTGGATAGGGATGATATTGAGAAGGGTATGCAGCTGATGCAGTTTTAAATTAAATTCTTATTAGTGTAGTTTTTAGATCAACATTGCAAATAATTAATATTATTAAAGCAGTGAGACTTTTCCCATGTCGATGCAGTTATGTCCAAATGGAAGTTCTTCCATCAGTAGCATAGTCCATCCCTTCCCTGCCCCTTGCCATTTAACAGAATGGCTGTTAGAGCAGAAAGTAACTGAGACTGGCATGGAATCCTTTTTGGTGTTTGTTTTATTTTTTGTTTTGTTTTGGTTTATTTTTCTTTTTTTTCCCCTATTTTTAAAAAATGGTCTACTGTGTATTTGCTTTGCCCTCCCCTCTCTGGAAGTCACTGAAGTTGGTGATTCTTGTGTTCAGCTCGGCCTCTGGAACTTGTCTTTCCTTCAGCAGTGCCGAGAAGCTGAGACTGTGGAGTCTTAGCCAGCATTGCTTGAGGAAAGAAAGGCAAGAGAAATGTTGTTAAGACATCTAACCTGGGATGCCAGGGAAGAGTTGGTGTCAATTCTGAGTGAGTGATATTAGGCTGCCTTTGTAGACAGTGGGGAGAAACAGAATAATACAGGCAGTCCTTTGGAGGGTCTAAGTCTAAGACGTGTCTGAGACCTGCTGAATTGTCATCCGGAGGGGCAGTTCTTCCATTCACTGACAGCAAGGAAAGACTAAAATTGTGAATTGGGACTTGATGTCTAAAACTAGATGAGAAGAGTTCCACATCTAATATTGCAGAGATGTTGTCCAAACTGATTGTCTGCTTCTGTTAGGTTACCAGGAATAACTAGATGTGTGAGACAGGGTTTGCTTTGCCTCTCTGATCCATGTATGAAGGATTGCGAGGAGTCCCGATCAAGGCACATTTTCTCCCTTGCTGATGTACCTGCAATATAATTAATAGTTATTCATTATTATTTATTACAAGTTTGATTAAACTAGGAAGGCAATCTTTTAAACACTTGAAAGAACACTGTATTGGAAGTGTTGTCTAATTTTCTGGTATGAAATAGGGAAATCGCTTGAATTGTGTAAACCCCATAAGCTTTATTGTCTATGCAGTTTAGTCTTCAAAACTATTGATTTTCATTAATTTGCTTCCATTATACTCTCCATTTCCTTGTGTCTGTTTAACTTACTGTGTGCTCCATTATTCTGTGGAAGTGTAAATCAACAGTAAACCCATGAGTCATGGAATGAAGAGAGTTGAATAGAAACTGTCAGTAGGATTCCTTTTTCTTCTTATGCATCCTTTATTTGACTATTGTGTATTTTTAAACCTCTAGCAATAACAGAGCATAAGATGAACTCTAATCTTTGCAGCTGTGATAACTATGATCATCACAAAAATGTAAGAGTGCTAATTGAAAAACAGGACTAGGCTGAAGGTAGTGGGGAGAAGAGAATAAAATGTCACAAATGTTTAAACTGAAAAAAAGCACAAATTCTTTACCTTAGTATCTTCTAATGAAATGAATGTTGGAGCCAGTGAACTCTTTAGAATTTATTTTTATTAATGTAAGGAACAACAAGGATTAAACAATTTCCTATGGTCCTGCTACTGACTGTGGGATTTTTTCTTCCTTAACTGTCTCCAGTGCTGGATGCTTTAAAAGAACTGTGGTTATCTGCTCAAGGGTTTAATTGTCCTTAAAACTGGAAAGTGGTGTTGCTTCCCTCAAGTGCTTAGTGTGAATCTTATGGATTTCAGTTTTTTGCATCTTCTATCTTTTGAAAAACTGGGAACAAATCAATCTCCTTTTCTCTTCAGTAGCCTACTTGGTACTTTGGTTCTTAGGAAGTCCTCTTTCAACCTTCCCTGCTTAAATAGTAACCAAATCCAGTTCACTCTATATTTATTGTAGGCCATTCTTTGTGTTCCTCCTCTTTTGTGTCAGTTGTTTTCTTGAAAAGTGATGCTCCATTGGGAGTACAGTACCAAGTGGACCAAAAAAAGATTATTTTGCTTATTCTGAAAGTTGTGTTTGTGGCTGTAACCTTCACTGATGTTTGCCATTTCGCAATTGCCTGACATTGACTGTCAGCTTGGGATTTAGACATTATTCATTTTCTTTAGACTACTACTTATATTTCCATTGTCCAATGGATTTAATTCGTCTTCTGTCGATGTCTTTAATTTGCAAAATTGATTTAATTTTTCTGTCCTTCCTAGCTTTTCATCATTGGCATATTTAATAAATGTGTTTTGTATTCAGCATCCACATTGTTGATGCAAACATTGAATAGAATGAAATCGCTTTGTAATAAACTTTTTATTTAATATATCTCTCAGAATTGCTTTCCAGGGAGTTCTGCCACTGCCACATGATATTTTTTTCCTACACTGTGTTTTTCTGGCTTATGTTACTAATTGGAGATGTTGTCCAAAATAGTTTTTTTTTTGAAAAGCATTTAATTTTTAATGTTCCTATTTGAAGTCAATTACTGTATTTTAGAGGGAAATTAGACTGATATGATCCAAGTTGAGACAGTAACACTGTCTGCTAGTCTTTTCTTCTATGCATTTAAAGACAACTTGTCTAGAACTTGTGGCTACAGCTAGCTACTCTTCTTAGCTACTTTTTACACTATGTCGCTTGTGAGGTTTTCCTTGCCCAGAGTAGCTGACAAAATGATTGCTGTGCACAGAACTTTTCACCATCAGGATTGTCACAGCTCTGGAAAACTTTTCACCCAAAGATAAGTCTTGTCTTCAGACTTTTTAAGCTACTGCAGGAAATCTCAGCAGATTACCTATAAAAATGACCAGAACTCATGTTTGCTGTAAATTGCTAGTAATGTTAAATCAGTGGTCAGCATTATTTCAATCAGAAATGGATTGTTCCTATTCACCCATTGTTGTAATCTATAATTGTGAAACTGAGTAAGCTTTGAGTCAGGGAGGTGCATATTATGAAAATGATTACCTGAGCAGCAGTTCTTCTAGTTATCTGGAAGAGAATTTAGTGATTTACCCAAGAAAATTTGGCTGCTTCTGGTATTTCATTCTGGAAAATAGACTGTCTAATAAGATTTTCTGTAAAATGGAGGAGCTATTCTCTTCTTTGTGCAGGAGCCAAACAGAAATCTGGGGGGAGAAAAAAGAGTGGAAGTGTCAGGAGTATCCCCTAAGACTGTACAGTGCTATAAGACATATCAGCTGTCATAACTTTCTCATGTTACCAAGATGCTTTTTAATTTATATTAACTAGCTGCCTAATTTGGAATAATTTCCAATCCTCTTGAGTAGGATATTGCTTAAATTCTTACATAGCATTAGGGTATATATTGATTTGAGGTGGAATGGGAAAAGTTACAGTGTGAGTGGGAAAACATGCCATGTAATGCCATTACACTGATAGAGACGAAATCTGTAGACCCAGCCAATGGCAAAAATAGGGATAAAATTGTGAGCTTACTCATGGGTTATTTTTTTTAGAACTCTTTGCAGAGAAGAAATAAATCTCTGCCAGCTCAGCTCTAGTGATCACAGAGAAGCTGAATGGAAAGCGGAGAGATCTGGTTGAAATGAATGATTTCTCCCTTCAGGTGTGTTGACAGTTTTCATGTGTTACTTTCTAAGTCAGCAAAAGTAAAGCATTTCCTCCCAGAGTTTGGTGCAGCCATAGCAGTGAATTGAGCTTATATATAATGTAAGGACTCTGCTGCTGTCTGTGCAGAATGAGACCTGATGGAAGCAAGGGAAAGCCTGTATTCTTTAATGTATTTGGTATTGCATGCCATTTGCTCCCTGTTCTCTGCAAGTATTTATAACCCAAACTTCTAATGCTACATTGGATGTCTTAATGTTCCCAGTTGCCTCAGAAGGTAACTTAAAGTCCCTTCAAAGTTCTGTTACTGATGAATAAAGTTTTTCCAACACTGTGTAGGAGGCTGATTGTATGAATTAAGGGTCTAATTTGGACTGTCATTATGATACAATGATTCAGCCTTGAAACAAATACTATGTTAGGGGGAAAAATTATCAACAGAACTATCTCGAGATTTTATTCAAGACGGCATGAATCTTCTTTCAGGGAAGATTCTAGAGGAGCAAAATCACTAACTCTTGAAGTACTTGTGGTCTGTTACATGATCAGTGCTAGCAATCTCAATATGTATTGACCAAGAAAGTATAAAATGTATTCTTGTAAGGATAGGGCCTATTATCTTCAGTCTCTAAGGTCTTCAGTTCAGTTGTGAAGTTTACTGTTAAGTGGCCTCATGTACACTTCTGCAAGGTCTGGAGTTTGGCCCACAGCTTAAAGTCATCTAAGAAAAAGGAGGGAGGGGGATTGCCTTTTGTAAGAGTTATGCTTTTAAATGTATGTTAAATGAAATTTTAGAGGTAGTACTTTAGGGCAAAGCTTAATTTTTTTACTTAACCAAATAGTAGAATTTATAACTTGTTTTGTGAGCTGGCTTTTGTTTAAGTAGCAAGTACGTTTGTATCTTGGCGTTTGTGTATTTTCACACTTGGAAGTGTCTACTTGAAATTTTTACCTTTAATTCCATGTGTCTTTGCACACAGGATATGGCTTAGGATGTGGGGGTAGCTGGAATAGCAACTGATGGTGTTTGTTTGAGGAACTCCCCCAAGAAAGAGGAGAAGCGAAGTAGGAATAAGCTGTGAGCCTAAAGTGAGAGTGAAGTCTGGCAGAGGGCAGAAGAAAGCAGGGAGCAGAAATAACACTACAGTCTTGCAGCGTCAAGGAAGAATCAAAATGATGCAATTTGAAAGTTCATTTTTTTTCCCCAAATAAAACAGGTTTAGGGTTTAAAGCTCTCCATATGTTCTTTTATACTTGCTGGAAGAGAAAGATACAGATATAATGAGTAACTTAAGTACTAGCTAGTTTGGGCTCCTGCCCTACACAGGTATTTTCTTTCTCTAGGTTTCTCAAGTTAGATAAGTGTTTTAATAAGAGAACCAAATGCTAAATTAAGCATATTCAGCTCCAACACTGTAAATCCCTAGTAATGGAGTTCTCGGGTATTGTTTACATCCTTTAACTAGACCTTAATTTTTAGTGATGGACGTAGGACTGTTATTTTCCAAGAAGTTTCCAGTATGAGTGATGAATAACTTTTATAACTGCAAAACCTTTGTTTTCATGCCAGAAAAGCCTCTGTCAGGCTAAGGCTATATAATTTCTGTTGCTGACTTAATAAAGTTCAGATGGGAAGAGTAACTTTATGAAATATTTTTTTTATTTTCTACTACTAGTTATTTGGATTTATTATAGAATCGTGTAGGAAAGGACCTCTGGCAGTCATTTAGCTCATACACTTGCTTAAAAGTCAATATAACTAGAGCAGATTGCTCTGGGCTTTGCCCAGACACTTTGAATAACTCCAGGGATGGAGATGCTACGGTGTCTCTGAGCAACCTCTCTAGTGTTTTGTCAGTCTCATAGGGCAATAACCTTTCTAATGTGCTACGATGCATCCACGATATCCAGTGTAAAGTTGGCCTCAAGCATGTGTTATAAATATGTTCCTTGGTACATGTCTTATAAAACTGGGATGGTATGCTTTTCTGGTGCCAGGAAGGGTCCACTTTTTCTTATAAAACTGAATTTGGTAGATAAAATACAACTCAAATAGCAATTCAGTAAATAAGAGGCAGTCACATATTTGTCTTCTTAATTTTTTTTTTTTATATCAGATTGTGTTAAGTCAACGATTTCAATTCAAATTATTTTTATCCAGAAGGCTAGCATTTTTATAGTTTCCAAATTCATATTGCAGACAGTGCTTTCCAGAGCTCTTTATCTATCTACAGTGCTAATGTTATTAAACTGTTCACAGTTAAATTATAATAGTAAAACTTTGTCATGTGCTAACATGAGATAACTTCCCAGAGTTTGCAATGAAAGAATGTAACTGCATTGCTATTCTTTTTCCTATTTCAAAGTTGAGTTACTGGATTGAACTTTCAATATATCTAAGATTCTACTATGCATGTCTCAAAGCTTCTGTGTAAAATCTTCTGTAGGCAAAGACAGAATCAAGAAACAAAACAGCAAATACACAGTCAAAGGACTGGTGCTTATGCCTTTACATTTCTTGTAAGTGGACTATGAATACTTTAAAATGCTAAGCAGGAAAAATTCAGAAGATGTGATCTCAAATAATTTGTGTGTGTATTTATTTTATTTTTACTACTAAACATTTTGATTTTGTGAAGTGAAGGTTTCAAGTCCCCATTTTAAACTTTTGTCACAAGCTTCAGCTCAATTGTAGTAAAGTGGTCATGCCTTTTTGTCAAGCTTTTAAAGCCTGAAAATGCCCACTGAAATGGTTTCCTCCAAATAGAGAATTTAGCTGCCCAAATGAAAGGGGTAACTGAAATTATTCTTCTGAAAGAGCCCAGACCCTCTCTAACACATTACTTTCTACAACAAAGTCTTTATTTTGATCTCCAGTCTCCTGCATCCAAAGCTGACAGGCCAACGACCACGGAAATGTATGTTGAGTTTTGCAGCCCTGCCTCTGACTTGTGCAGGTTATTTTTTATCAGGGTATATCTCTCTTAATTTTTATTAAATTGCAAGATATCTGACAATAGGATAAAGAATACCATTGTGATATGGGGCAGTACCAGGCATCTAAATGGCTGTTGGGTCTTGCTACAGAGCAGTAGTAAAAGTGATGGACTGTATCTGACTAAAGGATTGACTGGGAAGCTTAAATGTGGCCACACAGAACTGTGGCTTTGACTAGGAGAGTAGTGGGGATGATAGAATTTTAAAGTTCTTGTTTCATGCTCTGCTACCAGTCCATTATCAGGTAGTTTCTGTGGAAATATTAAATAAACCCAAACAAAATACAAAAAATGAAATTAATTGGGAAATATTCATAGCAAGAAGGTCATTGTAGTTGCATTGATAATTTAAACAAAATTGCAAGTTGAGTATCATTTCAGGAAGTAAGCTTGGTACTATATGACTAGAGGATTTTCAATTTGTGCCACATGTATGGATAACAGAAGAGCTTAAAAGTACACGTGAAAAAAGTAGGGTTTCTTTTCCACAATCACTTTTTTTTTTTCTCTAAAGGTGCCTCCTATTTCTTGTATTATCCAGGTTACATCCTACACTTTTGATTTACCTTCTTGTCAGCCTGATGTTGCCCACTCTCCCACATTGCTGTCCTTGCTATCTTGCCAGCTCTTTTGCCTTTGTTTTATATGTTTTTCTCGTGTGACTCACACGGCCTTTGCAGTGTATCTGCTTGCTTTGCATACAGAATGAGCCGGTTAGAGTGGTGCTCATCTCTGCTCAGCATGTTTGGCAGCTGCAGGCTTGAATCATTCAGCTCTTGAGCTTGTCTGCCCTGCTGAAGTTTGAAGGGGCTTTTAGCTGTTTGGCTTTGCAAGAGCTAGCAGAATTGACCTGATTAATCTATCCTAAATTCTTTGTTTTATTGTTCCCTCTGTTCCTAGTGGTACACAAAAACCAATAAGGAAAAATAATTGCTCTTTTTCCCCTACCTGAAAAGACAGGGGACAGAAAAGATGCATTTCTGCCTAACTATGTGTTTCTGTCTGTTCCCTTAAGCTGCTGCTTAGAGGGCTTTTATAATTGCTTCCCTTGGATTTGTGTTCAGTTTCTCCCAGGATAAAGTATTAAATGATTGCAAGTTGTCTCAATAGCATATGCCTCTGTCTTTTACTTTTATAATGCCTTGGAGAAGAAAGTATTTGAGATTAGTGTTGACAGAGTTGGCAGAAAATATTCATGTTTTTCCATTAGCTGTTGGACAGCAGTACTGAACCCCAGCTCTGCAATGTGGGCCCCCAGTTTCATCCTGAGGCAAGGAGAACTCGAGTCCTTCCTGGCAGGTGAAGGAAGGTAGATAGGTCCTGGCTTTGTCCTCCTGCCACAGAGGCGAAGGAGGAAGGTGGCTAGTGCTTCTGGAACCTGGGGAGGAAAGGTGATGGTTTGATGTGACTAGAAATGTATGTAGTAAAGAGAAGAACTCACGTAGAAGTAGGGAGTGAGATACCGCTGGAGTACACAGAAGAAAAAGTGATTTCATCATAGAATAAGCAAGGATATACAAATAAAACATCTGTTTTCATCAAGACACAGGAATGCACATAGCTCTATCAAGCCAATTTTCAGCAGATGTTTTAGCTCTGCAGTGGCTTGTTCAATTTCACTAGTCAAATTTTTAATATTATTTTAATTATTTTAAGAAGTTAGTTTTGCTTTCTTGTTATCTTTTAATAGAGATTTGTTTGCTTTCTACTTCTGGAATTCACATTTAGTACCTGAATTCTACTTTTTTTTTCCTCTGTAATCGTGGGTTAGAAATTAAGAGAAACAGCAGCTCATGAAAAACGATAATCATATAATTCCAAGACCTAGATCCCCATGAGCAATGTGGTGTGTAAATGCACACAAGCTGACTTTATTGTGTGGTTGCTCTCTTCCCCTTTGTTCTCTTTGGGGCCCTTTCATTCTCTTCTGCCCTCCTAGTTGTGTTACTCTCTGGTCAGCCTGGTGCCTGCATGGTAGTGGCAGTGGCTGCAGCAATGATTGATGTGGGGACTAAATTGCCAGACACAGTTAGTGAGTATTTCATGGAGCAGTTAGTCTGCAAACCTGAAGAGGGAGAAGCAGTTTTGTATGTGGTTCTGACCATTGTGTGCAGGATCTGGTTCAAAATTTTACTGTTGTTCCGTAAAATGTATTTACATTTCTCAAAGGATTGTCTACCTCTGTCTCTGAAAATCACCTGTTGTTTTTTTTTTTTTTTTTTGTTAGAGAAAACAACTTAAAATAAAAAAGCATATTGAAGACAATTTATAAAATTAAAATCCTTGCAAGACGCGTGGGAACTACTTGAAAGTTCCATAAGGCAGTCTTGCAGGAAATGCATGCCCTCATTGAAGATAGTAAGTCCAAAAAGGAACTGGTGTGGCATAGCTAAACAGCAGGGTAAGAAGTGGTTACACAGAGTAGTTTTCACCATTTTTTAAAGTTCAAGTTTTGTCTGCAAGAGCAAAATACAAAAGTTCATAAATTCTGGCAGGATAAGGGAGGAATGCAGTATAGCTAAGAAAGAAGTCTGAGGACCAATTTGCCGGAGTTATAAAATTAATCTTTTTGAAATGTGCTGTGAACAAGAAGCCTGTTAGAGAGTGCATAGGGCTAATAGGTGATGTCTCCCTCTATCCCCTGGAAATAAAGCTCTATCAAAAAAGAAGCTGTTGTTTTCCTCTCATATCTGTGTTCATTTTTAAGCTTTGAAGAAGTTCTGAACTGGAACTTTTCATTATGGAGGATATGTTAAAGGATCTCTCTTCAAATTGAAGCGTTGATAGAAGCAATTATGGAACAAGTTTTAAAAAAAGGTTGGGGAGGGAACGGCATAAATGAGATGGTATTTATAGGTGCCAGTTGCCAGAACTAGATGGTATTGAAAGGAGCTCAGGAATTCAACCACCAAACTGCTACATGTGGATGTGACCTCCTGCTTAAAACTTGGACAATTTGAAAGTAATTTTTAAAAACCCATACTACTTAACAGTAAGTTTAACATCTGCAATGGGAAAACTAGGAGAAACTATTAGAGGAAATAGAATCAGTGGATAGTTGCCTTGTACAGCACATTGGAGGTCCATGTGGCTTTTGCAATAGAAAATCATGAGTTATGTTTAAGATCTGGGGATGAGTCAAAAAACATGTCTGCAAAGGAAGTTAGGTTATCATAGTCTGTTTCAGATAAAACCATCAACCATATTTATCTTTGTGTGTTTTTTTCCAATCTCAAACCTTTTACTGATCATAATCTTAGGAAAGGATTCCAAATTAAGAACTAAAAATTTATACTTAAATCTTATGATATGCCTTTTTTTTTTTGCATCGCTTCAGTTTCAGTCTTCTAGGTCTGAAATGCTGCTGTGGGTAGAATCTCTTGAACGTGAAGTTCAGCAGCATTATCTGGTTCTTGAAAAACTATTAGAGCAAGCTTAGCCTTTTTCTTCTGTTTTATTCAGAACAGATTAATGACCTATGTGCTTTTCTAGCAGTATAATGCTCTCAATTACTGTTGATGCTTATGTGATTGTGTTGCAAAGTTGTGATTGAAAGTTGTGCAGAAGTTCATGCTGTAAAATAATTAGCTTTATCTACTGCTTGTGCAACAGTGGTGGTAAGCCAGGGGTCTCAGTGGGGCTTTGCAGTGTGGTGCTTAGCCTGGTTGTAAAAAGTGGTTGTTTTCTCTCTGTGTTGTTAGCCCTGCTCCTGTAACTTTAACTCTTATCTTGTTATTGTTGGTTGAGTTTTTGTTTTTTCTTGTATTGCTGGTGATGAGGCTTTAAATAGTGCTCATATTGTATACTGAAACCCGGATGTTAGACTTGATAGTCCAAAACCCAAGTGAAATTCACTCTTAAAAAATTGAACCATAGTATGACACATTGACAGTTCACACAGTTCCTTTCAAAAAACAACACACATTCATAAAAAGAAGATGATTTTGGTTACTGGTTGATTTGTTTACTTGCTTGTTTATATATTCCTTGTGATTTGGAGTAGTGGGTTAGATGTGGAAAAAGGTGACAAATTTAGTTGGAGACGTTGATAGTCAGGAATACCTGAGTTAGGAGAAGTTGGGGATAAAAAGAGTTAAGGATAATGGCATATGTAGAAATATGGAAAACTTCAAACAGGAATTCTGTTTCTGACATGGAAGTGGTCAGTATATCTGAAGGTCATTTCATGAACATACTTGAGATGGAGTTTATGGAATGGTTGAGAAAGATGTGTGAGTAGTTAAATGGATGAATTAATAATTTTTTTAATGTAGACTGTTTTTTTTTCTTTCTTATTTGGGATGAAAATAAAAGGTTTTCTAGGCACCATGAATGAGGAAGCTTACTTCTTGGCTGCAGCAACTTTCTATATCAATAGCAAGTTCCTTACCCTGTGACAATTTGTAATTGATGTGAGGGAAGGGATAAAAATGTAGAATTTAACTGGTATAATATAATTTCATTTTCTCACAGGAACTGGGTCTGACGTTTAGGGTCTACACTGAAGGAAGCTGTGTGGTCCTTCCCTGCAAGATACTTCAAATGCCTCTCAAAAATAGGATGAGCTGACATGACATCACTAACCATGTGAGAGAGTGACTTGTTACTCACTAGCTCATAGCAAGTATGCTCTAGTTGTTCTGTGTGGCTGAAGCAAGAAGTAAACAGGCAGAGAAAGTTCTTAAAGTTGACAAACTCCTGGTTTTGCTTAAAACAAGAATATCTAGAGGACCCTTGTTTTAAGAGTGGGTGAGGGAGGACTGGGTGGAGGAAAAAAAAGGACATGGTTGTATTGCAACCTGACGTGGATTGCAGTGGTGGAATCAGAGCAGATGGAGATAGGGCTGTGGGTGTTTCTGCGAGACTGGGGCCTTTCAGAACTGAAACTTGGGGGGGAGGAGAAACAGAAGGATATGTGTAGCTCAGTAGTGGAGTGGAATGGAGACTGCTGGAGGTTTTAAGAGGAATTTTGAAAAGTGACTACAACTTTTGATAGATAGACAGATATTTTTTTTTTTAACCAGCAATTTAATCCAAATTGAACTGCCATCCGTAGAACAGAGAGGTAGAGTAGAAGTCTACTGCTCTTCCCAGCTTTTAACATTCACAATAAGGGAGTCTAATATATTTTTCCTGTCTTCAGAAATAACTCACATCCTTGAACTCTTAGTGGTCGCCCATCCAAAATTTGTATTTTAAGAGTCCTTGTAGGACAGTGCTCATTTTGAGAATCATTGATAGAAAAATGGTGTATATATGATAGAAGTGAAATCCTTGTAACTTTTCAGAATAAAATGCAGACTCTTGAGGCAAGGAGACAGGAAGTTTCTGCATGCCCTAATTTTTTCATGCCTTTACAGGTACTTGGTTTGTCACATCAGTTTCAAGTTTCTTGGCCATGATTACCCATATAGCACTCAAAATCAGACTTATTGAGACATTTGCACTGCAATAGATGGATTATAAATCCATTGAATCAAAATAATCATCATGGAATACAGTAAACTTTGTGTGAAATTTCTGTGAGCTGCATATATATGCACCTTTTAATCCTTTCTGTAATGCAAAGGCATTTTTGGCTTGATGAGATGTCGGTATGAAAAGTACTTGCACATAAAAGATGTGCTTAGATACATCTGCTATGGTAAATCCCTTTCAGCTGAAGTTCTGAATCTGCAAATTCTGACAGCTTTTTATTTAGTGGTAGAGCTGTTAGCACAGGTATATATGGTAGTGATGCTTAGAATACTACCTGTGAGTTCTTAAATATGTATGAAGCAAAGAAATCCTTTACCTTCATTTTGCATTTTTAAGATAAACCACACTGGCTCTTGAAAGTGTAATTGTAAATCTTTGACTACAATGCTTTTCAAAAAATGATGTATTTTTTTTTCCTCAGAAATGTGGTCCAATCTTGTAGGACCCTGAATCAAACTTTGCATTTAGGTGGAATTACGTCCTATATGCATCCACATCTTCATTTTTATATTGAGCATAAAGACCAAGCTTTTCAATCCCTGAAACTAAAGACAGTATTAAAACACAACAAATCTGACCAGGATAAACGCAGGAAAATCTCAGGGTGAAGGAGAGTTAGTTACAGGACTGGAAAACAAATTACTGCTTGCTCCACGTGTCATTCAAGTGTGTTGGCTTTTCCTTAGTGCTTCTTTCAAACTCTGTTCATTCTTCCCCCTCAGTGGTTGCCCAGCTTGAGACAACCTGCGTTCTCTATCTGGAGATTTTTCCTCAGAGTCCCTGAGAAAATCTCCTTGTTCAGTCACCTTTTAAGGCTTGACTGTGGTTCTGCTTTCTGAAGCTGTCAGGAGCACTGTCAGTCTTAGCTGCCCTGTAGCTGCCCTACTTGCCATCTGTCCCTGTCTGTCACATGTGTGCTTCTTTTCTGTATTTTTAATGGCTGAGTGCTCAGTGTTTAGGCAAGAAGTCTTCTTTCTTCTCCACCATCTCATGTCCAAAAACTGCTGGTTTAGTCTTTGTCACGTGACGTTTTATGAATTGCAGAGAGTTTTATGGTGTACTGTAAAGTGTAACCTCATGAAGTAATGAAGCTATCAAATTATGTAAAGCATGAACATGAATTTGTATCTTTTTAGCATAATATTAAATGTGAGTTTGCCACACTTTTGTTTTCTTGTGTGCTTGCCCACAGATGCTTTTACTAAACCATTTATACTAGCTATACACAGGAAAATAGTGTTTGTTTATTCTTAGTATTCTCTCGCTGACTTCACATTCTTTATAGCTGCTAAGTCACTCTTTTTTTTTTTCCCTTCTTTGTAACTTTGATCAGAGCAGTCAGGTGGTCTTTTTTTCCAATTGTGTCAGCTCATTCTTTTGCAAATCTTATGTTCTTCCTATATATATATGCACATGTATTTTAGATAGAAGAAGCAAGAAGTCTATTGCGGAGAAGAACTTGTTACAAAAAAAAAAGTCCTTAATATTTTGGAAGTTCGTAGAAAGACATTTTAAGCTAATGATGCCTCATTAATTTTTTTTTTTATTGTTGAAAGTAGGTCAAGACTGATATTGGCCATGTTTAAATAAGGTTGGATTATTATTTTCTTACGTAAAGGTGACTGGCTACTCTGTGCAAAAAAGGGAGTGGGGATAAAAGGCCAAGGTGCTTCTCTACTCCTGCTCTCCAGACACAGCTGTGAATAGTATTGTTTGTGCTGAGTGTGTCTCCAGCTGAAGTGCCTGCAAGGGGAACAGCCAAGGAGGGACAGATAGACAAGCAGCTCCACAACTGCAGTGATAGTACAGGGCTTCTTTCTGTTTCCTAGGAATTCAGTTGAGAAATCCTTTGCTTTATTTCCTTTCCCACTGCAAGATATGTACTGCCATCATTAGTGACTGTTTTGGATGTAAATAACAATGGCATAATGACACTATAAAATCTTTTTATTTTACAGTAATAGAGGCAAATTTTGTACATGCAGCTGATGGTATGAATATCTAATGCTTCCACTAATTGTAACAACTGCTCTTCTAAATTTCTTGAGGAATTGATCAAATGTACAATTAACTGATATATTTAGTGGGTTTAAACTTAATTACATTATAGCCTACTATGCAAAAATTACATGCACACTTTATTGTGGGACTTGAGGCTTCATTTTATTTAAACTTGAGCATTATTATATTCTCACAGATTATCCTTGCTCTAGGTTCTTTGATGTTCAGTTTTGAAGACACACCTAGGCATCCTCTTGGTGGAAGGAGGACTGTAATTGCCTAGGTATTTTAACATAATTATCGTAGTGTAGATACTTGCTTCGGAGAGAATGGTTTTTAAATGCTGACAAGTCAAGAAAAATATTAATTCTGATTGATATGGAATTAAGGGTCATTTATGTTTATAGATATGGGTGAATGAAATGTTTTGAAGTTCATCTGTTCTAATTTGGGAAATGCTAAATGTGTCTTTTTGTTATTGCCAAG
>JAWWLV010000001.1:76625471-76666969 GCA_035041135.1 Platyrinchus mystaceus
AAGCTTGCCTTTTCTGATGTAATTTGAATCATCCAAGAAATAATGGTAAAACTTTGAGAAGTAGGCTTGAATTCTCTTGTTTTATTTTTACAATTTGTCATAATTCTATAAAAATTTTTCATCTTTACCATTCTTTTAGAAGCATCAGTGCTTTGGACCTTTCTATTTGTTCCAGGTACTGAAAAATGTTACGTATAATAAAATATGTAGGAATTTGATGCATTTGAGGACTCTGTTTTTGTCAAGCTTTTCAGTGAGCTCAAAAGGTAGTGGAAGTAGTTACCAGTCAGTATTTTTTTTTCCTTCTTTAAGGAGCTAGATTATAGGAATTTTAAAATAAATGATAAAGATGTCTATATTAGATATGCACAAAAATGTTTATTTATTTTTTGTATAACCTGGTGAAATCCAGAAGAAAGAAGACCCTGATAAGTGTGTAAGAAATAGGATAATAGGTAAGGAATAATTGAGGATAACTTGTGTTAAAGAAGGGGAGGTTGCAAAAAGGAGTTTTCTCTTCCAAAATTACTTGTTTAAATTGAATTCAATTCTGAATTGGATACAAGGTATGCTTTTTTAAGAATCAAGATATTCTTATAAAATATCCTGTTCTCCTAGATCTGTGTCATCCATAGCATCTTGTCTCTTGGCTGTTCTCTAGTATGAAAGTTGAATATTGTTTTGTTTTTTTGTTGTCTTAGGTTAATTTTCAGGAACAGAATGTTAAGTATCTGTAGCAAGGCGCTTTTAACATAAGTTTAACAAACTGTGCTATTTTCTTTGGCAGTGAAAGAATTTTTATTTTATTGGGAGGATAAATAGACTTTGAAGTTCCTTCTGAGCCCATCTAGCCCTGATATATGAGGCTCATCACAGACAAGGGATAATTGATTTAATTGTAGCTTCTTGGTGAAATACTTGCAGCAAAAAAAACCCTATCAGGATCCTAAGAGAGGGATAAACTGGGTGGTTGAGTGGGGGGAATATGACAGATTATCTGAATAACACTATCATAGATGTGCAAATTCACAGATGAAAAGAAAAAAACCCCCAGAAATGGCATCAATTAAAATCAGCTGCCAGAAGAAAATTCCATATGGAAGCAGTAAAGCTTAGAAAGTAGTCAGAGGACAGGTTGGTTAAAGGCAGGGCGCTTTGCTATATTAGTTAAATGCAATTTGAGGTTTTGGGGAATATCTAGTTCTTACAGAGAACATGCCTCTATTTATTGTGTTATCGGTAGGAGTCCATCCGAACTGAAATGTTTTGAGCGTTTCTGTTTTAGCAATGTGGTCATTTGCTCCAACTTGGAATTCAAGCCCCCAGGCTTCCCCTGCCCCAACTCAAAATTGCTCTAGACCTTTCTTAAATAGGATTGAATGAGTTTCCTTTCTGTTTTTAATACTGTATTTCTATCCCTTAATGATCTACACAAGAATGCTTTGTTTTTTTTAAACGTATGCAGAAATAGCAAAGCTCAAAAGCTTAAAGTTTAATAAAGTTGCCTTTGCCTTTTGTTAATCTTTTAGTTATCTAATTTATGACTGGCTATACTGTCAAGCTGAACACCTCATAATGGCCTAGCCATTAGTTCAGTTTATTGTTCTGTGTCCTGTTACAGCACAGAAACATTTAGGAACTTGAAAATGATCAGTGTTCAAAACAGCAGCGTAATTAACTCCAGCAGAGCACTAGGAACAGCAGTAGTCGTTATTAAAAGGCTATGAAAAGTTACTGAACATAAAGCTTGATTAAACCTAAAACATTGTTTCTGGCTGGAACTTACAAATGAAGGAATGCAAGTTAAGGCTGTGTCAGATGACTTTGGGGCAGAAGAGAAAAGTGAGTGGGGTAAGCTTAATAGAGTGAGCGGTGCGATGGGTGCAGAATTCTAGCTGCTGGGGTGGGAGGGTCCAGAGGAGCCTTTTTTTGTAGTTGCCTTGCTGTAATACTGGATTTCTGTTGGCTATCAAGTTTGTTTCTGGATGGGAGGACAAATGTCAATTTTAGGGTTACTTTCAAGTGGTTTAGAGAAATCTTTTTAGAAAAACGCTGAAATTATTGAATACTGTAATACTGCTTTTGCTGAGTAGTCAAATCAGGTAAAGTCTGTGAAGAATACCTTCTGTTAACCAGCCTGGTCAAAGTTTGGGGTCTGTGTCGGTGGTTAACTATGTAGTGACTAACTGATGAAAGTTCAGCTGGCATAAACTTCTCATTTAAAAAAAATACTGGTAACTTTGAAGAAAGTGAAAAAAAAAAAATCTCGTCTGCATCTGAAGTTGTTGATGATTAAGAATTTTGTAATGCTTGGAGTAATTGCTTTAATTAGCTATTAAACAGGTTTCAGGGTCAATGTGAGAACAAGTTTCTCTCTTTCATTTGATTTAGTAGGAGCAGTTAATGATTATTTTTTTATTATCTTTACTCTCTTCTTTAGAATTATTTACTTAGCACATGGAAGGCAACAGATATTTGCTATTATAAAATCAATTTCATGCCTGACTAAACTATCTCTTCCACCTCTGTCATTACTCTTGGTGCTTGGAGTGTTATGTTAGGCTTATTTGTGTTTATACAACTAGATTGCAGTGGGCCTTTGCAATAATTATTTGGGGATTTTGGACCCTGCAGCAACAAACAAAAAAATGTTCAAAATAGCAGATGTTCAATTATGCTTGCACATGATTGTCATATTCCTTCCTTATAGAAAAATGACTACTTAATTTTGGATAGTGTATAAAGCACATAGATGCTAAGTAATTTCACCTATTCCTTCCCTTTAAATAGAGAAAAAACAGCTCAATATAGAAAGGAAAAATGTTTTTCTAGAAACTCTATTTAGTCAAGGAAGTGTTATAAGTAAAAGTCTGAAAGCAAGATTTGACAATTAAAGTACTGACATTTAATGTTTACCATACTCAATACATTTCTAATCTATACCTTCTGTGTTCATATTTTTTCATTTTGAGCTGATGAATCCAGTAATTGAATAGATTACAGAGCAGCTTTTGATTTCAGAATGACTTCACAAAGAGTATGTACAAAGTTGGCTGTCAGAATGAAGCGATGTTTCCTTATCCGTTTTTTGGGAGGTCTAGCATCTCTAAGTCAATTAAAATACTGATATACAAAAGGGAAAGAAAAGGAGATACTGCAAAGGCAAAGAACTCATACCTGATTCCCGCAATGATGAGCTGTGTGTTTATGTGATTTGGATGCTGCATAAGCTGAATTAGTTTGTTTCAAGTAACTCAAACAGTATTCAAGTTAATACTCTAAATGACATGGGGTTTAGCTGCACTCTTGAAATGTAGGTCACATTGTATAACGTAAGACTAGGTTTTTCTTTCCTCAAGGTAATGTCCATCTGTTGGGATTTGGGAATTGTTTTGTTTGTTTTCTTGATGGCCTCAGTGCCTCAGAAATAAGCTACTTCTACTAGCTTGTGTTTTTTAAATAATGTTTTTTTGGGGGATAAAGAAAAAGAGTAGCTGGTGTGAGTAGAGTTGCACTGGACCTTGTATTCTAGCTGGCATTAACTTACAGATTGTCTCTGATAAATAACAAAGAAGGTACAAACTGGGCCATTGTATCTTTCGTAACTGTGAAAGAGGAGGTTCTCCGGCTCTGATATTCTGCTTGCCAGTTCAAGTGTCCTTGCTAAATTATTTTTTCTCCTGCGAAATACTCAGCATTGCCAGTATTTTCCTATTCATTAAAGAAGCACTTGTGCAACCTGAGCACCCATGGGTGCACCTGCCGTGCATAGCGATGTATGAGACAAACTGTCCTCGAAAATACTTAAATGAAGATATCTTCCAGCTCTCAAGTCTGCTAGACACTCACCCTGCACCCTGCAGTGGCAGATGGGCATTGGACAAGGGGTATTCTGTGGCAGTGTGGAGGGTGCCAAGGCAGTATTCTTGGGATTTCTCATCTGTCCTTCCATTAAAAAAAGGTGAGGGGAACAGGTACATGGTTACAGTCTACATGTGTGCAACAGTCCTGTGTGCGGTTATAATCACAAGCTAACACCTTTTCTCTGACATCTCTCATTTCTTATGCCTTTCAGTGCTTTCACAGGAACTAAGATGCTGAGTCTATCCAAGTGGGATGTCGCATAATTTTTCGCGGCTGTGTTTTCTTCTGTGTGCTGTGCACATCAGCAGAGCTGTTCAAACGGAGCTGAGAAAAGTGCTGCTTCCTGCAAGCTATCGAAATCAAGTTATAACAAGGAGGTGTTAGTTTTGAACCTTACACTGAGCAATTCAGAACATTAGAAACCTGAAAAAGTGAAAAATGAAGTTGGAATTGTCTGAATTGAGTTGATTGTTACAACTGAGAGAAGAATAGCTCTTTTAAAGTATTGTTTCATACCTATGGCTCTATCTTGACCGAAGTTTTAAAAGTTCCTCAGCTATAAATAAGTGAGCATAAATTTTGATTTTGAGTCTGCTGTGAGGTTTTTAACTGTCCATATGTATTAAGTATAATGACTAAATGACTTATAGATGTCCACAGCGTTAAAAGGAGTCTTTTGGGGGATTAGTAATTTAAAAAACTCTTATACCTGCATTGCAAAGGAATGAGTCTGTATGAGAAGATACTCCTCTTGCCACCACATGCATGCTGTGGAGGCTTGCTATAGGAGCAAGGGGCTGTTTCAGGAAATAATTATGATTATTTATTTTTGATATTGGTTTCATTTGGTTTTCCTCCCTTCTTGGGAGAGAAGATATCTGGTTTTTGCCTTTTTTTTTCCTTAATAGAGCTACTCATAAAATAATTGGAGTGGCCTCTCTCCCACACAGTTGATCAATACAGGACTTAAACTCATGCCAACGTCCATATTTGAGGAGATTTTGCTTGGCTGAGCCAGCACAACAGTAAATAAACCACGATGTTGTGTTACATGACAATGCTCTTCATGGAATTGTGGTGGGACACACTTCTCCAGTGCAGTCAGATGCAACCAAAGGTAATGCAGTTCTGAAGCAGTGGATGTTTGGAGGTTGCTGTTTCCCTTTGACTGACTTCATATGTTTCTTCATACACACACAGGTTAGGAGAAAGCAGCAGTGGGAATAGATATAATTTGCTTAATTTCCTACCACTGACTCCACTTTCTGAATTATACATTAAATGGAAGGAATCTGAAATTATAAGTAGAGTAATTTGGTATTGAGATTAGAGGGGAAAAAAAACTCTAAAAGAAAACCAAAGAATGTATGAAGTCCAAATAGATAGTCTTTCTAGTTATTGTATGTGGACTTTTCTATGTCCTGGATTGAGCCTGCTGCCATCATCACTGTGGGAAGCAACCAAAAAGAGACAGTTGTGTAGAGCTTAGACATAGCAGGAGCTAAGTGCTAAGCGTTGCCTTCTATGAACTTTGGAGATGCTGGATGTGCCTAAAGGATGCTGGATTTTGTTACCGTTTAATTCTTGGGCTTGGGATGTCATGTTTGCGTGTGGTTCTGGAGCTCAGTTTTTGTGCAACAGGCTGTACTTGACCTGTCAGTTTAGATTTCATGGTTGAAAAGGCTGAGTGGGACTATGTAGCCTGAATCTTTTGAGGTGGAAACCCAACCATGGAGGCAAGTTTAATTTAATCACTCTTGCTATGATAACCCTGCACCATCATGATTATTCCAGTGAAGGTTTGCCTTGTCTTAGTTTGAGTGCTTAATACAAAACCTATCTTTAAAGATGGTGACACTTCAAAACTGTTGTGTACTATTATTTTTGCAATAAGTTGGGACTGGAGAGTACTTTTTAAATTAAAATTGTGATTGTGAGGACAAATGATACCTACTCTTTTTCACAAGCTCTTCTCTAGGAAGTTGACGTGTGTTCAGTGTGTTTTCTTAGGAGTCCTGCTGTTTGCATGGCTTCTGCTTTCTGTTGTTGCAGATATACTTTTTAAGCGGTCTGTGTCGGAGGGACAAATCTTGGTTTCTGTTCTAGTTGAAATTATTTTAATAGTGAGAAGTAATTAGGTTTCTGGGTTTTATTTAGTGGTTTGTTAGTTGATAGTGAAACAGCCTATTGATTTTTTTTTTTATTTTTTTTTTTAAGACAGTGACTTGAATTATAAAATGTAATTTCACCCTAGCTGAGTAATAGCATTCACCACCTGTATTTCCACACCAGCTGTTCATGAGTAGGACTGAAATAGCAAGGCAGCTCTTCTTTATCTGGGACAAAGTCTGGAACACAACAAAAGAGACTGGAAAAATCCAGATAGTTTGCTTATATAAGATGTCATAGCAACGCTGCAACGAGAAATTTCTACCATCAGCTTGTACAGTTGTTGAGCTGTGGTTGAGTACCACTCAAGGTTGTTTCTGCAGAAAAAGAAAGCTGCCTCCATTGAGCTCTTTAATATCTTAGATAGCTGAATATTCAGCCCTCTTTTCCTTGTGTCACTGAGGGAGTAGCACTTAGGTAAGAGATAGCTTAGTGCTGAAGACCAGTGGTATCCGAAGTGGGGTGTGTGCACACTCCATTGGGGTGCAGGAATAAAAATTTTTGATACCACTAGTAAAGAAAACAACACAACAGTTTATCTAATATCCTGAGTCCTCCTGTGTGGACTCCTCCACTACTCTTTGTTGTTCTACATCTTGGTGGAACTTGCAGACTAAATGTGAAGATAAGTTGACTAGAATGGTAATAGTTACCTGTTCATTTTCTTCATTGACACATTAATTTTAACAGAAGGATTCCCTTCCCTTCTGTCATCCTTTTCTCTGAGATTTGACTTGTTCCTATGTTGGCTGAAGTGAGGAGCAACATGTCTTTTGACCTTGTGTGCCAAGACGATATTGTCAAAATCCTTATTTAAAGGAATACAATCATGAACACAATTAATGATACATTTTAAAGTATGTAAGGTTATTAATGAAATTTGTTGGTTATTACATATTACTGGTAATAGGCAAACACCCCTTCACACACCCCCCCCCCCCCAATTTGGAATGCACTCAACTGTTTAAATGCTTGATTTGAATTATTGTCCGGTATGTCTTGTATCCTTTTGTATTTGGTAAGATCTCTTTGCTTGTGAGCATCCTTTTGTGTTACTTCCTCTTTACTGTGACTATTTATTCCTGCCTTTTTGTTATCCCCAAAAGTTAAGACATATATAACTTCTATCATGCTGATCTTCTTTTGTGTAGTTCAATACTTTGTCTTCAGTAGGAGCTAAGTACCTGACAGTGTTTCTGTAAAACTTTCAAAAGACTGTTGCTTGTGTGTATTATTAGATAAAAGGAGAACTGAGCACATGATAACTTACCTTTTAAGACCGTGTATTCCAAAGAGAATCAGGTCACTAAAAACTGATGTCAGGCAAACCAGTTTTTTTTGATTACTTTTTTTTTCTTTCTAAGAAGAGTTTCTGCTTAGATGTTCTCTGTAAAACGGTACCTCTTTTCCTTTCACTTACTTTTTTTTGTTCCCGACTTCTCACACAATTACTGTGCTGCCTTTGCTATTGTTAGGAACAAGTGAAAGCTGGTAGCTCTGTGGGTAGAATTAAAGTTGGTTTTATTTTTAAAGGAGGTGGTGGTGTAAGCAGCAGTTTATCTCCAAGCACAAGTTAAATAGGTTTTATGACCTCAATAACATCTTCACATAGAAAAATGACTCCAAATTGAATACATTAATTGATGTTGCAAGAGTCTTGGAAGTCTTGTGCTTTTTTTTAGGTGGGTTAAGTTGATTTGACTGGTGATGGAGATTATCTAGTCCAAAAGCTTATTGATTCCACTTTTTAGGCCATCTAAGTAAATTCCATGTATAGGTCTTTACCATTTTGTCTATTAGACAATGGTTACAGAATACAAACAATGTGTGTGTAGTGCACATGGACTGAAGCTAAATACAGAAATAACTGTGACAATTTTGTTAAAATTACTAACTGTTTTATGTGACTAATGCTGTGACAAATACCTGCAGTATTATTATGGGCTCAGTTGAGTAGCTGCTGTTTGTATGCACAGTGTTTATTGACAGGGACCATATTGCTCTGAAGCATCTCCTGGAGTGTCCTTAACCAGTTTGAACATCATATCCAGAGAAAGGCAATAGAACTGGTGAAGGCACTAGAGAGTAAGTCATATGAGGAGCAGCTGAGGGGCCGGGGGCATTTAACCTAAAGAAGAGGAGGCTCAGGGGTGACCTTATTGTTCCATACATCTACCTGAAAGGAGGTTGTATCCAGGTGAGAGGTCGGCCTCTTCTCCCAGACAACTAGTGACAGGACAAGAAGAAATGGCCTTAAACTGTGCCAGGGGAGGTTCAGGTTGGACATCAGGAGGAATTTCTTCAGTGAAAGTGTGGTTAAGCGTTGGAATGAGCTGCTCAGGGAGGTTGGTGGAGTCACTGTTGCCGGAAGTGCTCAGGAAATGACGGGATGTGGCACTCGGTGCTATGGTTTAGTTGACAAGGTGGTGTTCGGTAAAAGGTTGGACTCGATGATGTTGGAGGTCTTTTCCAACCTCAATGATTCCATGATTCTGTCTTTCTGTAATGATGTGGTCTGCTCTACATGATGAACAGTATCCCCTGAATCATGAAGTGTAGTGAGTTAAAGGAGACAGTACAGGAATGTCCTCAAACTAATTTTTATGTATTGAAAACTTATTTTTGAAGGTGAAACTATGAAGTTGAGAAGGACACAGAGAACTGCATCTGTTACTTGTGTTGCACTGCGTAAAGCTCAGTTGTGTATTTTTATCATGGGTTTCTTATTCTGATAAACAGACTCTCTTTCCCTCAGTTATTTCCATGGTTTTTTGTGAGGAACTTGATATATGTGAATAACGGATTAACACTGAATATATTTAACACAGAGTTGATTTTTAAAGGAGGTGGTCGTGTGTGTCAGCACAATTTTCAAACAAATTATATTAATTTAATTTGTGAAGTACTTGGCATGAAACTGATGCTGGAAGACAACCTTGTCTAAACTGTTACCTAAATCACAATAACAGAACACACTCACTACATTGGCCCGTTTTTCAGGGGCTTGCTAAAAATTCCTGTGTTACCTCTGGCTTGGTGTGTGCGGGGTTGTTTTTTCTTTGTGCTTGAGTGCTATCCCTCGTTTCAGCCTATACACATACTCACTCTGTGCATAGGCACATCAGTGTGCATCTACCCGCCTACACACTTGCCTCTGCTTGAAATGTGAATAGCCCATAAACTTGGGGTGTGCCAGCTAGCTAGCAGTCTCGTGATGCTCTCTTCCTGCTTTTTTCCCTCAAAGACTTTGAACAGGCCTAAACCGCAGCAGACGTGCCCTGTTTCGTGGTGTGCTTTGGCCTGTGGCCATCAGTGCTTGCATGTGTTGTAAGTTCTCTGGCAATCACTCCTTGGGTGCTGGGGACTCCTGAAAGGGCAGCTGAAGTGGCGCTGGCCAATTCTTATCCCCCTTTCCATTGTACCAGGAGGGCTTTTTGCATCTTAACATTAGCACTGATGCTGATCCCAGCCTTGAAGAAATAAGTCATACGCTGCTGTGTGGATCTGAGTAACTGTGAACATGAAGGGCATGTCTTGACATCATAGGTGTCCTCTGTGGCCTTATGGGCTGGTAGTGTAAGCTCCAGCACTTGATATGTTCCATCATTCCCAGGACTTGTCATGTGTCACGATCCTTAGAAACTAGAGACAGCAGCCATTGCAGAGGAGAGGTTAAGTTTCTTCTCTGTCAAGTCAAATCAAAGAGCAAGGTGATGCCTCTGCTAATAGGGAAATGGTGGATGCAATTGCATCTCTGTCCAATGCCTGCTGTGTTGCTGGCAGCAGCTAAAAAAATGCTTCAGTGTGATGTACCTGGTTCTCCCTTGGGAATTCAGTACTTTGCAAAGTTTCTTTAGCCTGCCTTCAGAATATGTGAAGGCTCTAAATCTGTTCAAGCTGTACTGTGACAGATATTCTTGGACTGATTTTCTAAGCAAAAAAAATATAGTCTCTGGGACTGGGTATATATGCTACTATCCAGAAGTGATTATGTGCCATCAAAACTTGTCCTAAGGTGTTACGAGGCCTTGTCTGAGTAGTAGTCCTGAGTGCCAAAAAAACCCTGGTGAAAGATCCAGCAGCTAAAAATGAAGACGTTTGCCTAACATGATCTCTATGCACGTTAATATGCAAATCATTAAGACACTGGAAAGCTATCTTTTGGCTAGTTGTGTATATTTGTATGTCTGTGTGTAGAGTAATTTGGGTACACAGCTTCTGCCTGCTAATCAAATATTGGAGTGTGCTCAGCCTGTGAACAGTTAAATGGTTATGTAGATATGCTCATGCTCACGCACAACACTGACTTGAATATGTTAAGACTGCATACGGAAGTCTCTATTGCACAGCTGTGAGAAGACCAGATACTGCTTGAAGATAAAATACTCGTATCTGTCCCAGGAATTTGTTAAGTTCTAACTTTCCTAAATGTCAAAGGAAACACTGGTTGTTGCCATTGTTGCAATATTAAAGGTAATTACTTTCTATATATTTTTCTGGAGATTTATTTCTGAAGGTATTCTGTAAAAAAACCCCTGGAGTTTCTCAACTATTGTCATGGAACTCAACAGTTAGCCTACAGATCTTGGGGCAGTGAAAAGTCTATATTCTTCAACAGCTTTGCTGTATGGCTTAATTTTTTAGCATATTTTCAATACATTTTTCTTCATAGGAATGATGATTTTGTTCTTTTTTCTACTCTTAGGTGCCATGCAGGGAGTCTGAGATACTATTCAAATTCTGTTCCTCTTGTTATTTTGTATTGGAGAGAAACTATCAACCTCTTTAAAAAAAATGAAAATAATATCTGTTACAGATATTGTTCTGCTCTGAGGGCAGATTTTGGTTCATGTTCTTGAAAGAATTGTTTTGATTCAGAAGTTGTTCTTGATGAAAAGATTTATTTAAAATAACAATGTCTATATCTCCCCAAAAGATAATTCCGAACTCTTTTCAGTTTTCTCTCATCTTGTAAAACATGTATTATGTTAACTTTTCACGGTTCAAACTTTGGTTAACCTATTATGGCAGATTGCAAAGCAACCACTCTGTGTCCATTTTAGTAACATTACGCCTCCTACCCCAAGGGAAACTTTGAATATTCTGTTTCTGTGGAATGAATTCTCTTTCTATTCGATGAAAGATAAGAATAATTACTCTTTTGTTTTAGTTTTTTTTCCCCTCTTCAAGAAGCCTGAATAAAGATCTTGTTTTTATTGTTCTTGCACAAAAATATATGAGAGTGTTGCCACTGTTGACAGGTTATCAGCATACAGTGATAAATGAAATTCAGAGCTTGGGAAGGAGGGTATAGTAAGATTAAGTGAAAACAAAAAAAATTCATGTCATTGGGGATACATAATACAATCATATCTTGCTGCCCCTTGTTCCCCTCTTCTCTTTGCCTCTAGCTACCTTTACTATTTTGGACTTTCATTTAACTGCTTTACTTTGTTAATGTAAAATGTATGAAGATTCTAAAGTATTGCATTCCATGGTCTATGCATTCATTATGTCTATGCTGCATATGTTAAGAAAAAGGTGCCAATTTGGGACACTGCACATATATTGCTGGTTTGATTGTTCCCTACACACCCTGGAAGTTAAGGCCAAAGAAATATAAAGTATTGCTTTGCATATTGAGAGCTGAGGTTAGTTCTTTTGATGGTTCTGAAGTTGATCACCCAGCTCAGTTATGCAATAGGAACTCATTATACAGACTTACATGTAATGTACAGATTTTCATGGAAATCTGGGATGATATAAATAATCACCAGTAGGTCTGTCTTCTGAATTAGTCACATATGAAAGCCAAGTTTTCTTTGTGTCTTTGTTGGGCACAAACCTTTTTTTATCTTATTCTGAATATGGTGAATGTAGTTTTGAAGGTTAGAACAAAATTAGAGGATCTTGCATTGCCAAAGTGTCTGAAGATGGTCATTACCCAAATGTTTTTTACTTTAAATATGCCAGTAAAATATACAAATGGTTGCACTGACTTAATCTAAATCTCCTCTTGGCAATGGGATAGTGACTTTTTGTTGTTGCTGGACAAAGATCCCAGAAAACTCTCCTAGCCACTTGTGGTTTGGGTGTTTTTTGTTGGATGTTGTTTTTTTTTTTAAATAGCTTGGAGAAGTTTTAGTCCAAAAAACCCACATCCAGTTGTTTTTTAAACATATGAAACTTCTCTGCTGCAAGCACTTGATCAAGAATAAAAAATAGTGAGGAGTGCTCTCTATGAATTTGACACATATTAGCTTCATTTCCTTGGTTACTAAATTGGAAGGTGCACGGAACAGTTGTTCTGTCTTCATTGTCATGCTATTCATTATCTTATAAATTACTGTCATATCTCAGTTACCTCATCTTCTGGACTGAGTAGTCCAAGTGTCTTAATGGTTCCCCAGATTAATCTGTTCCATGTGTTTCAAGGCGCTGCTGTCCTTCTCAGTAACTTTCCCATTTACAACCTTTTTGTGATAGGAGAAATCAGAAGTGCCCAGAGTATTGCAGGTGTGGTTGTTCCATGAATTTATACCAGGGCAAGATGTTCTCTGCTCTTGCTGCTGAATAGTTAGATTGTCTATAGATAGCAGAGTGTACAGTACAGTGGATCTGAGCAGATTCCCTGAGCAAATACTGCTTGGCAATATGTTTCCAGAGTAACTACTGCCCTTGTCTTCAGTTTTCTGGTCTTCATAAAGTTATCTATCCAAGCAACTAGTTACACTTTACACTGTAGCAACTTTGTGTCTTTAGAAGCTTTTTTGTGAAGGACACTGAAAGATGCTTTTTTTGTTAATAGTGCCTGATGGGATTTGCTTTTCTTGCATGTGGAACCTTCTTTTAAGATTTGTCCATCATGACACCACTTTACAAAAGCTTTGTTAAGTCTTTCACAATATGTTCTGTTTGTCTGTGTAGCCAGTAATACTGTTTTTCGGAATAGTTCCTCCTACGGGTACATTCACATCAATGTAGTACGTTAGAGGAATGCTCTTTGCTATCAAAAGAATGTTTTACAGTAGTTTAATTACATTTGTGTAGCATGTATCACTAGAGATGATTTCTAGAACTATTCTCACAGTAGCATATAAACAGTGAAGTGACAAATCTTCAGTGAAGTTCTGAGGGTCCCTGAAGAAAAAAGATTTTTAATATCATAAATGCTAAAGCTCAATTGTCTTTGGATTTATGCCCTTCACTTTCCAGAGGTCTTCTTCCCCTTTACTCTGAGTTTCTTTTCTAGCATCCCTGTTTGATATATTTGGTGTGGCTTCTCTAAACCATGCACACAAGACCCCACCCCAAAATTTTGTAGATTGGACAGGAAAGATCATTTAGTTTAATCCCTTTTCTCAAGAAGGGCTGTCTAGATCAGGTTGTCCAGTAAAGTTTTGAATATATACAATGTTTATATACTCAAATATACATACACACACATGCAGGCTGTGTTTTTATTTCAATTATTGTGTCAAAACTCCTTTGCCTTCACCTATGAGTATTATGTAGGTGTTTCTTTCATAGAGATTCTAGTTTTTGTAGAATTCCCAGGAACTTAATTATCTTTGAGTGTCCAAACTCTTTATCAAATTTAGTTGAAATTTGCCAGCAAGTTTGGAATTTAAATGTGACAAGTTAACAGATGAGGGACTGCCTAAGCCTCATTTCCTTGGAGGCTTAGACAGTCCAGGTTAAAAATGTCTCTATTTTTGGCTTCTTTTAGTGTTGCCAGACTAATGTAGCATGAAGCTGCTCAACTGTGCTGGGAAATTAAGGGTTGGAGTCTGCTGTTTAATGTGTATGAGTGGTGTATAATTGTATGAGTTGTGCCATTCCTTTCCAATGATGAAAGCAGTGTATGTAAAGACTGTCCTGGAAATTGTTAAAATAAACCTTTCTTAAACAATAATGATATTAACAGACATTATATTTTCTAAATCTCATTGCTTATGCAGGAATTCTTTTCCACTGTCAAAGAAGCCTCTGTATTTAAATTAAATGTGTTGGGTTCCTTTGTCACTTGTGAACCTTATTTTTCTGTTTTAGCCCTGTAAGAGCTCAGTGAAGTCAGTGAGAGTGTTTCCTATCAGATTGAGTTTCCTGAGAGCCCATCTGTTACATCTCAGAGGAGAACATAAGAGGTAGAAGTAACTTCCTAGCAAGTACATCAACGTCAGCTCAATAGAACAGCAACTCCACAAGGGTTTGTGTCTTAAACAGTAAATGAAGTTGTTAGGTACAGTGAAAAGATTAATGTTGTGACTACTAATCATCTTGTCCTTAGCTTCTCTTAACTCTTAATTAAAAAAGCCCCAAACCTTCCGGTAATTAAAGCAGCTTCAAAGAAGACTTTGTAAATCCAGGGATTTCGTGAGGTGTCTGGGTATGTTTAAGCAAAAAGTGGCAATCTATGAAATAGTACAAATAGCAGTTGTGGTAGACTGTGTCATGAAAGGAAAACTTTTCCAGAGGATTAGAAATACTTTTATATGTACAGCAAATAATAGCCTAGTGTGCATGTAAAGTGTCATTCTGATGACTGACAGCTTCTGAAAATTCTTTCATGATTTTAAAACATGGTTTAAGCTTTGGCTCCTGAGCACTGCTTGGATGGGGGAGGATGTTTCCCTCATTTTAAAAGTGAAACAGGAGGAGCAGCTTTACAGTGGATAATGTCACTGAACATGTGTCCAGGCTAAAACTTCTGGTAAGAAAACTCTGCATTGCCTGCTGCAGTGAGCTGTTAGATTGCTTTCTGTGAAGGAAATTCACGTGACTTTCATAGCATTTATTAATTTTGAAACATTTTTCAACATGACTAGCTTTGAAAGATGACTGTTTATGGGGGGGAAAAAACAAGTAGTAAAGGCAGTTAGATATGTATCTGCCAGAAATGTACAGTACAAGGGAAACTGCATCTAAAAATTCCTGATTTCAGAAGTAAAAGTATGTTTACTGTTGGACTCAGAGCCAGACTATGAAGTGCTGTGTTGCCATGCTATGGATAGGTAGAGGTCTGTTACAGTACTGCACCTTTTTGTTGCCTCTCTCTCCCCTTTTTGTCTTTCTCCTCCTTCCTTATGCCCTGCTGCCCATGCCAGGTGAATGCAAGTGGGATGAGGTATTAAATTGGTAATTTGAAATGGATGTAATGACAGGAATGCAGCATGGATGGAATTAGGTGGTAAACTTGTTTCTGCTTTGTAACAATATTTTAAACTAGTGATGGCCAATTAGAAATTGTATTCGACAATTGATGGGAAAAACAAATGAGGTGTGTGGTAATTGCATGGTGGTTTAAGTGTGCCTTGAATTAAGTTTAAAAAGATATTTCAGGTACCAGACAGGGTCGAGGTATTGCTCAGTGGAATAGGTAAATCTGTGTTAAGCTTTCACACCCAGAAGTCTCCTAGCAGCAAAGGCTTCTTGAAATCTACCTTTAGCATCTCTACTGTATTCTTCCTTGTGCAGGTGGTTTGGATATGTCCATCCTGGAAGAAACATCGCTCTTACTGAACGAAAAATGAGAATTGAGTAGAACAAATTCACACTTGGATTACATGAGTTTTATCCACAAGGACATTTCATCCTGGTTTTCAGACATGGTGAGGCAGAGGTCAAAGACTTGCTCTCTGTCTGTCAGCTGACTTGTCAAATGCATCTTCCTTCTCCTAAAATAATTTCTGAAGCTATTGGCCAATTGTCAGACTGGAAAATAAAATAAGGTTCCCAAAGGTGCTAGATTTCCTATTCTGTGACTGCTGAAACTAAGAATTGAAACAGTACTTTCTTCCTGTTGAGAGGGGAGCTTCTCCCTGTCTCTAACCTCTCCCTTCCTCTGTCTTATTCGGTATAGTGTCAGCCAGCTGGCTGGTCATCATACGCCTGCTAGATCCGTTATAGCATGTGTCAGACTATACTGTCCAGGACACTGAATAGATGTCTTTTAATTAGTTACATATATAAAAAAAATAATGTTCCATCACTAATACAGACTATATTAGCTGCTCTGTGACATAAACAATAAAGTCTGTTAGGGGTGAGGCAAATGCTTTCTGTGGAGGATTATTTGTAGAAAAAATACTATCCTAAAAGCAATTGATTACTGTTCATAACTGTACATCCTTTAATATGTTGTGTTTTGACTGTTCAGCACTGAAGATGGATTCTGTTACTATGCCACCAAATGCCATTTTTTTTTCTTCTTTTTGAACTAAAGCAATATCCCACATCATGTTTCTGTAGGTAGCAAACCCTACAAAAGCAATACTCTGTGTCTTGTTTTGTAGGTTTGCTTTGGATTTTTTTTTCTTGTTACATTTTCATGTTTTTCAGAGATTCTGCAACCTTCTTTTTCCTGTTTGCATTTCTGAGGCAATATTGTTCTGTTCCGGATTTTGTTAATCAAATAGGTTCACAGTTACACACGTAGTAGGACAAAGAATTGTATTTAACCACATCAGAAAACATTGATATGGTATTCAATAAATAGAAAATTAAGAGGGTAAAATAAGCATTGGGATATTAAGTAGGAATAGCAACTCTCATCCTTTAGATTCCTTACTGGAGTGATTTCCTTGCCTCTTTTTGCTTAGGGGACAGTAATAGCAATGGGCTTCACAGCTGTTGTCAACAATTATTGAAATAATTGAAGTTGTATCAGCTTACTCTAATAATGAATGTAGTTCTGCCTTATCTTTGTGAAGGATTATTGTACATTGTTGTTTGAGATCCTAGAATTATCTGCTACCTCCTTTTAAACTGCGTGATAGAATCTGTGAAGATATTCTATTTATTCTTGCAAACATGATATTACTGTTAATCTTTGTGTGTTTTTTTTTTGTCAAAGCAATTGGATTATCTATGGTGCTTGAAGTATTTTTGTTATATTTCATAATATCTTTTCTCATAAGGCATGTATATAATGCTAAGATGTATTCAGTGGGTATCTTTAACTCATTTAACAAAGTTTGACTTAAACCTTAATAAAAATTTGTCTTCAGATTAAGTATCACGTCATATATAATATGCTTTAATTTGCACTTAGCAATTACAGCTCTGCCTAGAAAGAGAACGTTGATTTGATTAATCACACTGAAAGATTGTTACAGTAAATGAAAAATGAAAATGGTTTGACTTGATTTCTGACATAATTGCTTCATTTGGATTGGCATTACCTTCCACCACTTGTTGAGAAAGGGGGACAGCTTTCATGTAAAAGAATTGTGAAAGTGATTAACCAATGCTAAGGTTTTTAACATTTAAATAAAGCTTTATATGAAGATCAGTGAAGGAGAAGAAAAAACTCACTTTACTACTACTGCATGCTTTTTTAAATCTTAACCCCTGAGTTACTACTGTAATCTTGCAATAATTTTATTATTGTGCACGGTGAACTAATAAAAATAAAATAAATGATATTGGGAGGAAGAGGAAAGGGGAAAGTAATTTTTTGCTTAAATAATTTTAACATTTTAGAACAGCTGTTTTATGTTGATTTATAACAATTCCTTTCTTCCTGATGGTTCCTGAATAAAATTAGATTTGTCCTACTATGGCATTTGTGGGGCAGAGTCCTAGTCTGAAGTCTTTCTTCCCTTCAGAGCTCTCTGGCAACATCTGTCCCCTCAGCCTCTGTGTTCTTTTCTTCCCTTGGCACTTGAAAGTTCCTTGAGGCTCACAGCTGTACGCTTAACCTCTTGCCTGCCAAGTGAGAGTGCTCTTCTCTGGTACTAACCACTGTTAATTCTGTTGAAATATTGTCTCCTAATTTCATCTTGGCTTTAAAAAATAGCAGCATTGTGTTTTGGAATTAATAAAATAATTGCACCCCAAATGTCTGTAAGCTTCTTAGATACTTTGATTGTGGAGGTTCTTCTGTATCCTTGTTTACAAAAAAAGAACCCTTCTTATGCTTATGTGTCAGCTTGTTTTGCTATTTAAACCCAAAGTCTTCCTCATTGCTGTATGTATTCCCAGGATTGAGGAGCACTGGTCTTTCACTGCAGGCTTTGATCACAGCCTACCAGTAAAAACCAATTTGACAGAGTCCTGGCTTCCCAGGTATGCAAAATCCACAATGCAAGTGCTTTTGAGTAGTGCATCTTGCTACTTTGGCTTCTTTCTTGGTAATAAAAACCTCACTGGTGTTAATTCTGTTCTAATGCACTTCTGGTCACATCTGCTTGACCGCCTTCACTTTTTAAAGTGAGAGGTAGTAACCTTTTAGTTTTAGCCTTAATACGAATTTTCTGAACTGTATTGCATTTTGTAGGTCTCCTGTATGTTGCGAAGAACATCTGTTATCTTTTCTCTGTTTTCCAACTTTTCTTATTTCAACAGTAATTTTCATGTGTAGGGAGTGTCAGTGCCAGAGTCACTCTCTTGTAATAACTTTTGGAACAGCTGCATAGTCAGCTGGTGGTTGCAGAGTTGGGTATGAATATATCCTGCAAGCTGCTTTTAAGGCCAGTGCCTTGTAGCCCTAGGGTCGGCTGAACTTCTGTTGCTTTGGGGGAGAAATTCCTGATGTTATTCTATTTCAGACTGTTACTTTTTAGGGAAGAGATTGAATCCTGGGTGGGTGTTTCTTTTTCTTTTTCCTGTCATGAGATCACCCTTTGTTTCCAAATATTCAAATTTGGCTGCCCAGCAGAGGAAATTTCACACTTTGTGGCCCCTGCTTGACCACCCATGGCCTTTGTCAGACAAGCTGTCAACTTTGGGTGACAAATAAGAAAGTATGCGAACCCATTAAATATGCTCTTTTTTTGGCTTGGGCATGGGTGTGTTAATATGCTGTATGCTGCCCTTTGTGGCACAATTGTGGCAGGTATTCACTAAAAACTGCAGCAGATCTAATGATGATGGTCTCCCTCATCTACATGTGCATTCACAAAGTGGACGTTCTTCTCATCTGTATGAAAGGAAGATAGATTTTGCTGGAAGCTGTGGCTGTATGGCACAGTCCTATCTTGTGTATTTTTGTTGAGACTAATTAACTATAATAATAGAGGCATTTCAATATGGCTACCACAAAACGCAAAACTAGAAGTCCTGATTTTACACTCGAACTCCAGCCTTGACAGAGACGTAGTGAACTTGAGAGGGGGGACAAGATTAAAAAAGAATCTCTGGCAATAGAAATTCTTTCTCATGAAGGGAAAAGAGGTATAGGCCACAGGACACTTGTTTCAGTTTTACCACTTTGACGTCATCAGTACTCGTGGTCCAATAGATCTTTCTCTATGTGCTTGACCTTGCAGACACGAGGCCTGATTGCTTCTAAAGAGGAAACTTTTCCATCCAGTGGATATATTGTCAGCTTCATTTTCAATGAAAAAGTGATTGATTTATGTGCTGTCTCTGCAAAAGATTTAAATTATTCATTATTGGATTATTCATATAGTTTAGGCACGCTCTATATCTTTCAAGTCTTGTCAACCAGCATTTTGGGGTAAGACTGAAGTGGTGGAGTGTAACAATATTTCAGTTCCTAGTAATAACTAGGAGCTTTGTAGTGCATGATAGCTGTCAGCAGAGACAGTGATATATGGTATACATTGTTAACAAATGTGGTTTCTGAATATCTGCAGTGGTTTGCCTTGCTCTCCCAAAAAATCTGTGCATGGGTATCATTTAGGATGTGGAGGAGACATGTCTCCTGAGTGCTGGAAGAAAGCCCTTAAAGTCCAGTTTGATGAAGTGGTTTGTAACAACAGCTTGTTAATTAAAAAAATAACAAACCAAAACACCCAAACCCTAGCCCCCCCCCCAAAAAAAATCCAACAGCCAAACAAAAAAAATACCCACCAAACCAAACCCAAATAATAATTAAAAAACAAAACAAACAACCACAAACAGGTTTTACAAAAGTGATTAGCCCAAAGTGGTCATCACCTATGTCATACTACCATTATTTAAAGAAAAAAATGTTAGTAGTTGGTAAAACTTATAGAAACAAAAGATCTAAACAAGAGGTGTGGCAGCAGAACATTATAGAGTGGGACATGCAAAGAAGAACGGGAATCTCAGTGTACTGGATTTGGCTTCGAACAAACAAGATCACATGTGGTCACATTTCTGTGAATGTGCAGTTGTATGTGAAGGGATATGAAACATGAACAACAATAGACAAGTAAACAAAGACTTCTGTACAGCTTTTTAGCTTTTATGACCACTTCTTTTAGCTCTTCTGAAGAGTGGGTAGTCTGTTGTCGGAACTGTTGTGTGGAGTGCGCTGCCAGCGGCAGAGGAGAGATGTTGATTAGAAGGTTCTAATTGGTATAAGCCAGTGAGAATAGATGTTACGTTTGCTTCTGGCATTTCAGTGTCTTTGTGAAAAAAAAAAAAAAAGGCACTATAAAGAGGAGCCACTAGTTGTGAATTTGCAACAGCACATAGCACAAAGAGAAAATGTTTTATCAAACTATGAAGAATTATAAGTTTTAGATTCATGCCTGACGTGTTTGTGGCTGTGATGGGGCAATCACAAGAAAGTGGAACCACCGCCACCAGAACCCTCAGGTGTTTTTAAAGAGGTTGTTAATTTTCTTTCATAACAGTTTTCATCTCTTTATTTGCATTATTCTCTCTGCTGCTTTGTGAATGCTGAAGAATTAAGTAGAAACTTCAAAAGTTGATTGCAGTATCCTTTGTCCTGTTGATATGCTGCTTTATTTTCCAGATACAATCTAAATAAATGTATAATAGAATTATATTAATCACTGAATTGAAAATAAGGTGAAGTTTTGATATACCAGTCAAATTCAATTTTAGGTAGCTTTCAGATTTGGTTCGAATGACTGGGCTCGATAATTAAGTTTATAAGTAGCATAAATAGAGGTGTAATTAATGTTAAATGTGAAGGCCGTGTTAGTCGGCAATAAAATGCCATGTCCAACTTCCTTGAAAAGATTATCTTGCAGTGCCTTTGAAATTTAAATGTTACTTGCAGTGTCATGTTAGTCAGTTTGTGCTGGGAGGTTTGTGGCTCCTGAAACAATTATAGTCTGCTCTGTTCCTCACATTATAACTTTGTGAACAAGGCTCATCAGAAGCCACTCTTAGATATCATCAATAGCATAAACTGATGCTAGACTCAATACTGAAGTCTTCAGCCTTTGTATTTTGCCTGGCTTTTTTAGTTCCCTTTAATTAGTTTACATTGAAATGGTGCATGAAAAGAATTTCACACAGATTCTGGGAGACAGTTACAAGAACAAGTGTGCATGGTTGGTTATTTAATAAAATAAATAGTAGTTGCGATAAAAATTGGTCTTTTGTCAAGCATTTTTTAATTTTAAAACTTTGTAACCTTACTGTATTCCTGAATAATCAATAATCATCTCATGGGAACCTGATTTAGTAGGAATTTCATACTAAGATACTTCAGTTTTTATATTTTGGTGAAATGAACAAACCCAAATGTTTTGAAACATTTGGAATATAGGAAGCACTGGGATTTTTTCCTAATATTAGTGTCTTTTTTTTACTCTGGTGGATTTATCTCTGAACTGTTTAAAGGAAATCACATCATCCTTATTTATACTTATTGTTACATAAAAATGTGAGCTAATTAATTCCTACCTAGTTACTAGGTGATTATTTAAAAGGATGCCCCAGTTAGCTTGCTATAGGAATTATGTGCTTGCTTGTATAATAAAAATGAAAAAAAAATACCAGTGTTAGGAGTGAAAAGTGTTGAACCTGTAGATATTCTTGCAAGCAAACACTACCTGTTTATCATTGCCATAGTGACTGATGGGTAACAGATATCAATCCCTCAAAGAGTTTCCTCCTCTACTGAGTTAAAACAAGTTATTTGCACTTGTAAGTGGTAGAACACGCATGTGGGTCTGAAAATGTTTGGGGGGCGAGGAGAGGTTTCCACTTAAAATTTTTGAAATTTGGATTGTATCTATGAATAACTCAAACATCTAAATTTAACCTACAGCCCTGTATAATGACCCTATATTTTGTCATTCCTGGTTTGAATAATACACAGAAGGTAACCTACCGTACTGAAGTCTCTCAGCTATCTAGATCCTGCTGTTTTCATTGACATAAAGGTCACAGGTATGTCACAAGTTTCAACACACATGTGAACAAAATAGTTTTCGGTAAAATAGACTTTCTTGATATTTAAGGATTCCTGTGGAAATTCCCTCCTTACTCACTTATCCCCCACAAGAATCAGCAAGTAACATACGGGTGCTAATCAAAAGGGACACAGCTTTGTAAATTGGGTAATAGAATATGTTACAATGTGAAAACTGCTATTTTTTATCAACAGAAACCTGGACACTGAGCATCTTAACGACTGTGGGGGAAAAAAATAAAGAGCTAGTTCACCATTATGCTTTGAATATAGTTTACCCAGTTGTCTCATTTACTTAATTGCATGTATTTGTTGGCCCTTCTTTATAGTCAGATATTTTGAAAAATAGTTTACACATAGCTAAACAGGAACTGTATGAAATATCTGCTTTTGGGTTGAGCAAACTTAATATGTTAATCTTGGCTTAATTTAATTTGCTCTAATGTTAGTGGTGAATTTTTAAATGGTTCATTTGGTGCTTAATTATTGTTTAAGGGATTTAGTGTACTTTCAGAACACTCATATTGTTGTCAAGTGCAAAACCTGGGTACATTTCTTTTCTTTCCACTATATAGGAGATGAGAAACAGTAGGAGGGGAAACCTAGTGATTTGATTGCTTAAAGACAATAAAGGTTTCTTCAAAAAGGCTTTTAATGTCATGATACATTTTATTTCCTGTGATGTAGTGTGAGAGGTATAGTCACTGTTCATGAATGCCTCAGGCTGGTGGTATTTTACTGACCTCTTGGGAGACTGTAGGAGATGCTGAACCAATGTCAAAGAAGAAGCTCAGAGGAGGTCAGATGTTCACACAAAACTCACAGGTTTTTTGATCATTTGCACTTAACTGTTTAAAATGAGAACATATGCATTTTTCTTTATGGAAAAGCTTTCCAGTTCTAAACGAGTTCAGTGGGTTTTAGGCAGCCTAGTTTATGGAATCCTTATTTGTTTGTAGAGCAGATACTGTGCAGAAGCTGGTACACTGCCCATGTTACAATGGTAAAAGCACATGTAAAGTAATGTGTTAACATGGTAAAGTACTGTGGAGAGTGATACACATGTAGAATTACACAGTTGATCTGAAATCACATTTGCCACGCTTCCTTGAGAGCCTCACCTTCAGTGTTCCCATTAATCCATTTTTCCAGGGACTTGTTTTGAATGTAGATTACTCAAGGGGTATTCAAATAGTTGTGGAGGAGAAAGGGAATGAAGGGCTCATCCTCAGTAAATGCTTTTTGGCCTATACTTACAAATATTAACCTTTCACAATTTTATTTACTTTTTAAACATTTAGTATGTAGGAGCCTAAGACCATGTAAGTTGTTAGGAGTTTCAATAAGACTCACAGAGGTGGGGAACATAATTAATTGGTTAAAAAATTTATGCAGCTGCATTTGCAAAAATGATTCTGAGAATTCCTTTATCCCATCTTAAGCCAACATGTCTGTTCTTCCTTCCCCCATTTTCTGTCCTTACTGAGGGTCATCTAGTGTATCAGAGTGATACACGTGGTAAAATTGAAATAACATCTCCACAGTGAACCTCAGAACATTTTATAGGAAAACTATCAGTTAATTTGGTGTCTCTCAGTTGGAAACGCTGTGCCTCCAAGTGTAAATAGTAAGGTCATGGTGGGGAGTTGCTTCTTGTGGAGTGAAGATGAAATTTGAATGCAAACAGTAGGAGATAGGTTCGTATTTTCTACTGAAATTACCTTCAGGTTATGCTGTGACAGGACTACAAATTGAAAAGAGGCAGACCTGTCCAGCAATGCACTCCTGCAACGTGAGGGTAGCATACCTCATTAGTAAGACTTGTTCCTGAGTGGTAGTGGAATGAATTCAGCTCTCACTGTGTTTCGTGGTGTGTTTTAAGTCATATCTGTGTAATATGCTTCAGTCTTGTGACCTGACTGAGAGCATCAGCACTCACAATTATTACACTAGGAGCAGCTACATTACAGCTAGAGCACACCCAGCTGGGAGTCATCACTGGAAGTTCTTATCAATAGCACTTTTTCCAGTGTTGCCTGTCTGTTGATGCCTCCTTTTTCTTGTCTTCTTCTGGAAACGTGGCTAAAATCTCTTTCGTTTGGAAAAGAAATGAAAGCAAAACCTGCCTCTTCAACACTTTTTTGTTTGTTTGTTTTTAACCTGATATGCTGCTAGTTCCTATTTGGAAGATTATTTAATATATCTGTATTCATTTTCTTAAGATGGCCCTTGCAGTTAAGTCATAGATCCTTACAGTTTTCAGTGAGAAATAGTTATCTTTTCCAATTTAGAACTAATATGGCCAGTAGGCAGTATTTACTCTTCATTCTTCTTACTTCAGGGTCTAATAAGTTTTCTGATGTAAACGAGTCACTTGTATATCTCTTGTATAATCACTTGTATGTGTCTTGTTTGATTTTATGTAACCACCATTAAAAAAAAAAAAAAATTAGCCTATTTTCCGCCCTCCAGTAACTTAGAGTTTGGAACAAGTAATATTTCAAACTGTATATAAGTTTTTTGACTTAATTCTAGTGGATGTTGCTGGTGTATAGTCTTCTAAAAATCAGTAGGCTATACAATACCTGGGTTAAGGGACATTTCAATTTCTTTATCCCTCCCTGTCCACCTCTCCAGAACCTTCTTGCTTCATCATTCAAAGCTGAGTCAACACTAACAGTTGCTTTAGTCTTCTAATATTTTGTCCCCAAATTACTTCTTCAGTAAGATTCTTTAGGCAGACACATGCCTGGTTGGGCAAAATGTCAACTGCTGTCAGCCAGTGACCCACTTAAGCTTGTTTCAGTGGGTAACCTTACATGGGTACTTGTATGACCATGTTATTCTTGTTTTACGGAGGGGTAATCCCAGATGTGAGAGGGGAAATCAGAACAGGAACTTTTGGTTAATTTCTTCTTTATATTTGTGCTTTTTTTCATTATTTTTTTTCCCTGTAAACCTGTCAAGAATGCTAAGCTTTGGGCTGTTGTTTGAGCTGACCTTCTCTACGTCTCTTAAATACTGCTGCAGGCTCTTACATGCTTGGTCTCCACTGGTTCATCTCACGTAACTGATGCAACATGTTGCATCTACAGTTCATAGTGTTTCAAAACCAAAACGTCGGTTATTTTACTTTCTTTTGTATTAGATTAGAAAAAAAGAACCTCCTCCAATTTTATCCTGATGAAATGCTGATATTATAGACTGTTATTATTTCAGCTGTGGTAAATCTCTGCAGCTGAGCAGTTTTTCCCCTTTGTGGAAATTAGAATAAGTGATGGATACCGAAATCAGCAGTGCTGGATCTTAAAATGTCCCACAGTGACTGTTTCTTCTCACTTCAAATTTGATGGCAGTGGAGTATGTAAACATTTAGATTTTTGAGCTTTTGGGAATTAAATAAGATACAGGCCAATAGGTTGCCTTTTTTGCTAGTCCTCCTCATAGTTCAGTAGAAAGTATAATTATTAAAATACTCAAATTCTTGTAGTATTGTTAGCAGGTGCCTTATTGCTGCTGCAAGTCACGTTTATCTCTGCTGTTGTACTGTTAAAGTCTGTTCTGTTCTTATGGGGCGTGGAGTTGGTCTCTAGAGCATTTCCTGAGACCTAAATGTATTCCAGGCTTTAGGTTTGAAGTTTTTTTTCTGAGAATGACAAAGAAAAAACTACTGACAGTTTTATTTTCTAGTCTGTGCCCCTTCTAGTTATTCCCGCCTATTTGTTTGCTCCTTTCTGAGGCCTCTGTCCTTTCTGAAGCAGCAGTGCAAAAAAAATTGGAAAACGGAGAGATTTTGAGCAAAGTGGTTTCATGTTGATTCATTACACTTGAATGAGAATGAAATGGGGGAAGGGCAAGAGGAATCAACTCTCCTGCTTTTGGGACTCCAACTACTTTTAACTTCTGTATATGTGCCACTACTATATGCTGTGCAGACGTATGTTGATACCTAGTAAGGAATCAATCTTCATAACACCTCTTGAACAATTTCAATATGCCTGTAATGGACATCAGTAAATTGTTCCTTGTGTCTTTCTCATAAAAGATAGTTTTACTTACCATCATCCTATTTTCTCTGTATGGATCATACAGGCAATGTCCTTTTGTGATGTCTCTATTTAGGAACTGGGCTCATGGGTGAATCTGTCCTTGGTTGACTCTCTCACTAATTATCTGGAGAGAAATAATGAAGACATGGTTAATGTTTGATTTCATAGTCTCCCCTGAACTGTATAATATAATTTAGCAGGGACAATACCCTGCGTGCATGCCTCAAATTACCGACACCAGGGTCAGCTCAAACACTCTTTATCCTGTGAGGTTTAGTTTGTAAGCTAGTGATGCTAAAGGTGGAAGCTGAAGTATGAGGTGTGTGTCTGAGCTTTTGATCAGTCCTGAAGGTGAGTGGAGACAAACAGATAATATTGAACAGTGCTGCTGGGAGGCCTTGCTGGGGCTGGTGGATCTGGGGATTGGCATTGCCAACAGTGGCATCAGGATAGTCTCATGGGGTCTCATTGAGAAGCTGGAGCCAGTGTCTGCATTCAGAATCTGTGAGGGTCCAGAAGAGCTAAGAAACATACCAGCATTTAGTATTTGTCACTGTGGAAGTTCAGAGTGGCAAACAGAGCTCCATCTCGATTGGCTGTATTCTACTCCACAGGTAGGGTAAGCTACTCTTTGCTGATACCATAGAAATCAGTCCAGCCAAAAGCCAGAATTGGCTGTGGTGTGGATATGTGTAATCAAGCAGAATTTGAATTACAGGAAGCAGCGGAGCCACAGTGGTATCAGCAGATTCAGGTGCTGAACATCAGCCTGGGGTCACGTCTGGGTTGGCTGCTCAGTCTTCAGACCTGTGAATACCCCCGAGGTAGATGAACACTACATCAATTGGCTTAATACGCTCATTCCACCTAGTTGCTGTGTAGATGTAAACCCTCTTACATACCAAAAATTACATACCAATTACATACCAAAAATGGTATGCAATTATCTGGAATCATGATGACTTGAAAAAAAATTACACCCCCTCTTTCTCCCATATATGCTTCATTCTTCTGGTTTTGGTGCTCCCCCCCTGCCCCACTTCTAAAGTACTTGTTGCAAGATAAAATGCTGTAGAACAAAAGCACAAATATGCATTAATGTCTTTAAAATGTAAAACGCTTTTAAAAATGGTCATTATGGTCACTATTCACAAATATTATATGTAGTAGTGCTGACAAACCGAAGGACTGCTTTACATTAACTCTAAATACATTGAAATTCCACCAGCCAAATGAGGGAAAGTATAAAAATGCCAATTCTCTTTGCACAGGTAATTGTAACATAATCAAGATGTGAAAACAGTGTTATTGATTATGTAGTAAGGGAAAGAAGCTTGTACTGCAGCATTTCCCTGATAACTCCTGCTGGTTTGTGTTATTTTCTTTTTTCTTCTTTTCAGAATGTTGTTTCTATATTCTACTTGCAGTGTGAAAACAGTGTCTATGAAAGCACCTAAGTAATCAGACTGACTGTAACCTGGATGAGACCGGATTACTTGAGAGTGGGAGATGTGCCCACTACTGATACATCAGAATGGAGGTCAAACAATATGGAAAAGATTTATGTAAAAATTGAAGAAGAGTCTAAATGACATTATTTATTTTTACATAGGCTTCAGTGGTGCATCTCTGTTCATGACAATGCATTCATTTAGAAAACTGAGTAACAAATTTTGGTACATAAAGCTATTAGATTAATCTTTTGCCTTGAATAGCTATGTTTAACAGCAATATTATTGAGTATCAGGTGTTTTCAAAACCCCTGTTGAGAAGACCAAAAAGGTCTTAAGACTAACTCTCCTGTCCTCATAAGAGGAAGCAGCAGCAGGTGTTAGCAGAGGATATTCCATGGGAAGAAGTAGATGCTGGTTGAAGGCCTGTTGCTTCATGCAACTGGCTGAAGATAAGACACAACAAAGTGTTTTAAGTTTTTGTGTATACTTATGATATGTTTTATATATGGGATATTATGGAGAGCTGAGTAAGTTGGAGTAGAGGGATTTCAGTTTTGACTGCCTTGAGAAACGGGAGAAAGAAGTTGAGCATTGCCCTTACTATTGTACCAATCATAGGTAACCCATATAGGACACTGCTGAAGCCGCTTACATCTTCATTTCTTGTGTGCCTTAAAGTAGTTTACTTTAGGCTTTTAAAATTCCTTAACTTTCTTTAGTGTATATTTTTACCACCTGTTTAAATTACAAGCTTTCTACCTTAGAGATACTGCTCTCAAGCAGCAAGTTTGCCTATTCAGTGTAGGGTTTGACTGACGTTTCTGTTCTGTACTTTTCTCAGTCTATATGTGGCTACCTGGTTCCTTATTTCAGAGACAAAGTCATAATTTCTCTTCTGAGTGTCAATGGGAGACATGAACATCTATTTAATATATGAGAATATACTGAAATGGGGAGAAGGACCTTGGGTAAGTTGCTTCATTAGGCCTTAATGTGTTATTAGGCTACTTTCACAACCTATAAGTGTACTATTCTGTGACATTAGTAGTCTATAGCTGTGATATCAAAGCACGTGACATTTCCACTATTGCAGCAGCAATAAAAGACTTGCTAGACAGTCGGATTAAGAATTTTAAGTGGGTCCAATTTTTGTATTGTAGTAAGACTGAAAACTAGGAGCAGCAAGGAGCCTGTCTGCCTTTACATTGTACTGGTAACACTGACACCACTTCACACATGTTTTGTCAGCGAACATGGTTCTTATGAGCTGGTTTGTTGGTCCAGTGCACAAGTGAGCTGGTACCAGCAGAGCCTGGTTTGATCTAGCACCTTCAGTTGGCATTTCCACTGACATGCACATGCTTGGATTCTTCTGAGGTGGTGCCTCCCCAAAGAATCAGATTCACCATTTTGATTATTAAATCCTTACTGTCCATACCAAGTTCAGAGACTGCATGAAAATACCTCTAATTTAGCTATCTATCCAGTAATTTAGATATTTATCCATGAGCATGCCATTGTAGTCCAAGGAGATAAAATTGCTAGTCAATTTGCTGACCAGTCATGGGTGTCTGTCACAGGAGAGCCAAATTGCTCCTTTAGAGTTCTCTGACTGTAGCAATTAGATCTCGGCCGAGTAGAAGAGCAATGCAGATCCATATGTTTAGATATCTCTATCTGGAGCTGAATCATACTTAGTCTGGTACAGAGAGTAGATGATTTATAAAGGAGGAATATTTCTACTCTCCTCAAACTTCTAAATTATTCATTTTAAATGAAATCAGTATTTGTTCTGCTCATCCATTCTTGCTTTTTAACCATCTGCCTTTTACTGAGCAGTCTGAAATACATGTCATGGTGGGAAAGAAAAGGCTTTTGGCAGAACTTTAAAAGGAAACAAGAAACAAAGCAACAAGAATAAGGAACAAGGCAAAAAGGAAACAAGAAAATTCTGAACAAAACCCACAATGCAAACACTGGGCCAAGAAGCTTGTGGTCACAACCAAGGGCTAGTTGAAGTGTCCAGCTGGCACTGGTTACCCATGTTCTTGAAAGTGAAGAGAAAGCCAGCTTCAGTGTTGAATATGCAAAGAAAAAAATTATGAAGCTGATAGACTCAACTGATGTACCCATTCTAAGCACTCTGTTTTTATAAGTTCCTGTGCTAAAATGTGTGTCAAAGCATAGAGAAGGAGGGCTTTTTCTCCAGCAGTTGGGATTGATTTTCATTGATAATTTTGGTGCTTTTGGTCTCTCCTCTGGCCCTGTGACTGTCTCTACTTCTTTTTCAGAGGAACAGTATCCACACAGTCCTCCACTTTGATTTTGTGTCCTCCAATACTCTGTAAAAGCGATTGATAGTTCAGCCCCATATGTTTTTGCCTTCTTTGCTTAAAAATAGATTACCTTTTTTTTTAATATGAAAAGTTAGATTTTTTTTTTCTGTGCTATGCACAAAGCACAAGCTCTTAGGCTTTATTGTGAAGTTAACTCTCAAATTCCTTGCCAGATGTAGTCCTTGTTGTTCAAAGAAGCTTTGGCCAAGAATCCAAACTGTTCATATCTGTTTTATCCAAATACAGCTAAAACCTTTTACTGTTTTCTTTAATCATCTTATTCTTTGATCAGTGGCACAAGAAGTTGTGAAAATTTGTGTGTATCCAGGTGTTCTATGCTTAGATTGTGAGGGAACAAGGGATTTTGACAGGTTTGGTTAAGCGTTTAAAGCTTGGAGTGAGCATCAAACCAAACCCTTGAGAGTCTGTCTTCCTGCCTAAACATCTGCAATGTGCAATTTCCTTTGTCTTTTAGAATACAATGAAGAGCAAGGGAAAACAGATATTTAGCGTTTGAGGTATGCAAAGATGATTTGTTTCATGTGGATCATAGTGTAAGATTTTGAGAAGGATGATGTACTTTTCTGATGCCAGATCCTCTACTGCCTTAAATTTTTGTAGCTTCATTGATGTTGATGGAAGTAGGGCAACGTAGATCTATGGAGGGTTTGCTTGGAATTGGTTTGTAAATTTGCCAGAGATACTAAGGAGAGATTGTGCAAAAGAAAGTTCTGTTTTATGTGTTCTCTGCACGTTTTTACTTAAGTCTGCATTTGTCTGTGCATATTGGGATCCAGCTGCCCTGGTGACAGAACTGAACAGTTGTTTGGAGCGTGTCTTATCGAGATTACGGGTACTGGTGGGGTAGTAGAAAACAGCCCATGAGAGAGACCAGTATGTGCCCAGGTTTTACCCATTTTGGAGTGTGCTTTTCTGAGCAGGTCCTGGAAACAACTGAAACCACTCAAGAGAGTTGAGCAGAATGCGTAGATCGTTTCATGAATGGAAACATGGGCTGAAGGGGACTCAGTGATGGACAAAATGAAGTTATAGGGTCTGAACTAAACAGAAAGACCTAGGAACTCCCTATATTATCTATCTATCTATCTATCTATCTATCTATCTATCTATCTATCTATCTATCTATCTATCTATCTATCTATCTATCTGTCTGTCTGTCTGTCTGTCTGTCTGTCTGTCTGTCTGTCTGTCTGTCTGTCTGTCTGTCTGTCTGTCTGTCTATCTATCTGTCTCAATAGTGCTGTTTGAAATGGAGAAAGAGAGAGATGAGGCCAGACAGATTACACAAAGCACTTGGAGCTTTGAGTTGTAAGCACTGTGTCAGATTACCATTAGTCTGAGACATAATGGCAGGGAGCATTAGTCCTGTATCTCTGTTTTGGTAAAGGACAGGTTTATTTAAGGAGGTTTCAAATGCCTTATGGAAAGGGTTACAGATTATTTCTCCTGTCTCCTATTTGAATATGCAAAGTTATTGACTCTGCAAGTTATGACGTTTGTCATGACAACTGTGGCTTCTGTCACTCCTAAACCTGTGTCACAAGTTAGTTTCTTAGCTGTAAGGGCTTGTTTTATGATTCTTAGGATCTGCCTTCCAGCTCTATAAAAGCAACAACCCCACACCTTCATGACACCCAGTTCTAGGCTTTGCCTTCAGGTCACGTTATCCTGCCCTCAGGAAATAGATGAAGTGCTTTCAATGTGGACCTTTCCTATATCCAAGATCATCCTGATCTCCCTTGCAGATACTGTAAGGGCTGTAAGGTATTTGCAGAGATATGCTGTTCTCACCTTCCCAGACTGACTGTGACAGCTTTTCTGTTGAGGAGCTTGTCCTTCAAGAATATCGACTGCATTAAAGCTCAGGGCAGTCCGAAGCACGTGATTGCAGTTTTCCATGGATTCAGTTTTACATCAATTGACATAGTGGTGCAAGATCCCTTATTTTCTCTCAATGGATTTGAATTCTAGAAGTGTAATAATGCATATTCAATATATTTCATTTGGTACATCTTACAGACTTGCCAAATGTGTCAGCAGATTGTCTTGGGAACTTTTCTCCTGGATCAAAATTAGGAAAAGGGTCTTACTGATGATTGTCATCTTTACAAAGAGACGGAGAGATTTCTGTCTCTTTTCCCTTGTTCTCTGCCCCTATATCACTGGGAGCAATCTCTATCTGTGTCTGTCTGTCTTAAGTCCCTTCCTGATATTGTGCCCAACTCTTGGATTTTTTTTGTTCTGAGCAACAAAATTCAGCTGTCTCTGCTTTTCCCCAAGCTTCCTTCTGTGGACCCAGGGGCTTGGACATGCTTGTCACACTTGCTGTGCGTGGAAGGCAATCCTACTTGCCCAGGTTCAAGCCCTTCAGCCTTTCAGTGAATATGGAATAACTAAGAAACCAAATGTTTAGCAGTGTCCTTTCAGCAGGTATTCAGTGAGATAGCAGCCTTGTCCAAGACTGTGTAGAACCAGCTAAGCTGTAGTTACCTCTGATAATGAGAGTATGCTTCATGGGAGGGTCAGGGTGTATCAAAGACTTTATTAAAAGAGGACTGTACAAAGCAACTCTTTCTCATCATCCTAGCCATTTGTAATAGAAACTAGTTCCAATCACCCTGTAAAGTGTGTTAGTGTACTGAGGAGTGTTGTTCCACTTGAATAAGTTTTCTTAGTCACTGTTTCACCAAAGGGTTTTGAGATTTATATCCCAATCTGAGAGTTTGAATGTGCTATGCCTGAAGTCACCCATAGAGAAGATTTTCCTTTACTGTCCCCTGGTTTCATTGGTTGTGTTTGCTGCACTTTTTATTTAATTTACTCAGTGTTTTTATTCTGAATTGAGACAACCTGCATTTCAGTCTGTAGATAGAAGTGTATTTTACTGAAATGTAGTTATGCTGCTATGTATTCTACTCGTACAAAAAAATTAACGCAGGCACGAGTACAGCTTTAGCAAATAATCTTTGGGAATAAAATGCCTGAAGCATGATCCTATTGTGAGGATTTGTGCTGTGTTGTGGTGCTCTGTCTAAAGCTGTTATGACAGAATATTGAAAAAGGCAAACTCAGAATAAAGAAATAGTTTTTAGGACATAAAGAATGCCATGAAAATTGGATTGACTTGTTGCATAGCATCATTGTAGACATGAAATAGGCACAGTGTTGTTTCCTAGACATTTTTTAAAAATGTATTTTCTCATGAAGATGCACTTGGCAACAATGCAAAGGTTCTTCAGGTCTCCTTGATACAGAAATTGCTATGGCTGTGTCAGACTTCATTTTTTAACCTACCTACATTGGAGTTGGTTTTGAAGGTGATACCTTGTTGTGTCTTAATCACTTCTCCATAGCAATTCTGCAAGCTATTATGGGCAAGGTACTTACCTGCTTTTGTGCCCTCTCTTGTACTCTGTCACCCTAATAGCTACCTTTTTGTATAGGGGAAAAAAGATGGAATGCAGATTAGATTTCTGTTATAACCCTTATCTAGACTGAGCCCTCTGTTTTATGCTAAGCACTAAGAAATTGTGCTGAATGTGAGATGTGTATTTGCAATTTGAACTTGTGAATCAGAAGTGAAATAACAGTTACAGTGAGTTATGTAGAATGCTGCTTATACAGACCTAGCAAAACAGTGCCTGTATTTATAAGCATAATTTATAAATAAGGACATGTCACCAAAGAGAAGCAATCTGGATTGATGCTTGTTAAGCGTTGTTTTCATTTCCCATTCTGCAACCACTCTTGCTTCAACTTCAGGTATCTGGAGGGTGGTGGTTTTGGCCAGGCATGGTAGTGGTCCCTCACAACAAGCAGTACTGTGGTTCCAGTGTGGTTGAGAGCAATGCTAAAGCAAAGGAGACAGCAAAGCTCTTCCAACAGCAGCCTCTCACTGATGGGTTTGAGATGCAGGTGTTCTCCTCTCAGCAAAGAGCAAGTGCTGACAATGCCCCTTCTCTGCCCATCCTCAGCTGGGGAGCAGTAGTAGACAAGGGATGGAATGGGAGATGGTAATCCCAGCATTGGTTTTTCTTCCCCGCTTCTTTATAGGACATACAGTAGTATGGGATGGCAAGCTGTCTTTCAGTTGGCCAGTTCTTTAGTGTTTTCAGCAAAGGACAGAGTACTTTTGTTTGCTACGGAAGGGTGTGAGTTTTTTAGGTAAAGCAGCTATTACCAGCCTCTTATTCTTTGGATCATTTGTAGTTGTGCTGTAGAATGCCTCTGGTTACAGGCTTGTCATTATACAGTTACACTTTAAATAGTGTGACTTAATAGTTTCTCACTTATTTTATTTAGTCTTGTAAAGAAAAATGAACAACCTTTTTGCAATGATTAGTTTTGTAAAAATAAATTACTTAAGTTGGCTTTCCTTCCTGTGCTTACTGTATGGTACAAGGGAGAAGTGAATGTTTTCATTACCTCAAATTTCACAGGTGACAGTTAAGAAATGTTAATACATGCTAAGGCTGCATTTATTAATTGGACTAATGTACGTGTACAAAGCCGTCTCATGTTCTGCAACCATAAGGCATGTTAATCTCTCTAGTTGATGAATTCTTAAATGAGCAGATTGGATGAATAACAGGGTTTCTGTCTTAATCCTTAGTTTAAAGTATGAATGCAAAATGATTTGATATTTATTAGGATATAATGTCTTTTAATTGATTTATTTAAAACTTTTGTACTGGCAATTGTTCAGTATGCCTTTTCTCTGTGCTTTGGAAAAAAAAATTATAGAAACAGAAGCTTACAGTTTTGCTGTTCTCACACAACTTTTCAACTGCCTAAGCTGAGGCGGCAAACAGTACTTATGTGAAATTGTAGTATTTCCATTTTTGCTAGCTGTCACATTTCTTGTGTGAAAGCCCACAGCTATTGCCTGATGTTGCTGGGGAGGAGGATGCACGGAGATGTCATACTTATCTTTCTGATTGCCCTTTTACACTTGTATTCATGCAGTCCTCCTACATTTATTTATGTTATTAAATTCTTAACAAGGGATGTCTGTTGATTTTTGCTATGGTAAGCAGGCACAGAGTGGAGACTGCAGACTGGACAGTGATCTGCAGGTTTGATAGTACCTTCCGTGTTTATCTTTAGTCTTGCTGAAACTATTGGAAGGCTGTGGCTTTTGTTGTTTCATGCTGTTCTTAAGGCGACTTAGTGTTTAAGTTCATGCAGTCCGCATGTAATGAGCCCTGTTGCTACTCTTTTGCTCTGCTGTGTCTGGTAGGTTTAGCTTTATTGTCTTTTGCCTGTTTTTGGCAGTGTTTCAATATATGTTTCTAATTTAATTAATTTTAAAAATTAATTCACATTAACTGCTGATCTATTTAGCATTCATTTTCAAAATGCTGTAAACAGCATTAGGATTAAAATTCTGTTCTTAAATTGCAAAAATTTTACAATTTTCTGAAAAACATATTCAGACTGTCTTATCCAGCTCCAGTGCTTCTTGGAGTTCATCGTTTTTAGGATAGAAAAGATTGTGCTCTTGTGTGAGAGCTGTAAGGCTGGGTTAGTCTTGTTTTCAGTTTTCCAGTCTCAGAACAGCTCTTAAGTGCTTCATACTTGCTGTAAAACTGTAGATTTTGTAGTCCTGGAGCTATAGAAGGGAGAAAAAAAAATGAAACATGTTATGGGAAGAGGGACTTTGTGCCCATATTACAGTCTCTTCTCTTATTATTGCCTGAATAGACTGATACGAGTTGCTGTCAAGTCTTTCCTCTGTGTATTGCAGTTTTATTAGATTCTTCCTCAGAATCTGTCCCTGATCAAAATTAATCTACTTACATTTTTTTGTTTTCCTTTAGATATGGATGGGAATGATCAGTAAAATCCAGCATAATGCTGATTATACTTATACCATTACACTAATATGACTTGTTCGTAATTCATAAGGGCAAGCATTTCTTTTGATATTTTTACTACAGTGGATTTATAAGTTCATAATACCATAAGCTATTCCAGTTTCCTTTGTATCCTCTGGGACAACAAATGTTGAAGAGTTTGTTTTTTTTTCTCTCGAGTTGCTACCATCCTAGTATTCCTCAGCTTGGTACATTTGAGGCATAAGCCTGGCTTTGCTCTGCCTATTAAGCTGTGGTACATAAGCATACATTGTCTTCCTGGCAATTAGTCTCCCATTGCTCCATGAGAAATCTAAGGATTTTCTTCTGCAGGGCTGTGGTTGATTTTTATTCTTTTTTTTCCTTCAGTCAGCCAGAGAAAAAGATGTTTAGTTTTGTTTTGGTCTCCTTTTTTATTGTTCATAATTGTTGGTGCCTATTATCACAGTTTCTCTTGGTTCTTTATGTCCTCTGAGAAGAAAATAAGGTATAACATGCAGTATTCTAAAAGCAGCCATGGGTGTCTGTGCAAGCATCACATTGCTTTTGTAAAATAAATGCACGGTTCATATCATGGTCTTTTGTGCAGTGGAGTTGAAGTACAGAGAACCATTTAAGTTGCTTCCTACTGAGTTAGTAACAGGAGTATTTATTCATTGTAGGGGCAGCCCCACACCGCCTGTGTGCTCTCCCGATTGTCAGAGGGCAGATGTGGCACTGGAGTGCAGGGATCGATTTGGAGCTTTCGATGCCTTCAGTGCCTCCTGCCTGCACGCTGTGCACTGAGCTCTGTCACGGCAGGGCTGTGACAGCCCATCGATTAACGTGTGTGTGGTGATGCCAGGAAAATAGACAAACCCTTGCTTAATTGACATACTTATTTTGTTACCTGATTAAAGTACCTGAAGTTAGTAAAGCAGTAAAGCTAGAGAAAAAGCTACATAAAGCCATAATGAAAAATAACACTTCTTAAGACCTATTCCACCTGCATACCCTGCTGCCAACACTGTGGCTATCCAGAGGGGTCTTGTCCCTGCTTAGCCTTCTCAGTGGGTGGCTGATGGAGGCTACTTGTGATGAGCTTTGATCACTGGTCAGGATTATGGTGTTCTGACCATGGTCCAGGTCAGGGACCAACACGTAGTTTTGACCCAGATCCAATGAAGATGAAAAGGGCTCCACCACTTCTTGTTGGCTGATGTTCTTCCAGATCTTTGGAGGATCTTCCCCCTTTCCCCTGACAAAATTGCCCTATCATACTAGAAGATGTCACCAGTCACTTGGCCTGACCGTTACATGAGTCTCTGTATCTCGCACTGCTTTGAATGGTTTCATCTCATGACCTATTTTCTGTTCTTTTTGGTTATTTCCTGATTTTACTTCTGGGATTGGTCTTTAGGGTTATTTCTTCATGTTACTTTTGGGATGCTGACATCAGTAATTTCCAGGCAAATGTATACTCCCCTTGCATCAGTCATGTGCAAACTATCTTAGTTCTGCTTTCCTTACAGCCCAAAGCTATAAAGGCTGCTATATCATTTGTCTGTGACAAGCTCACAGCGTCAAAGGAGGTCTGTGTGGAGACACCCACAGTTATTCAAGTGTTTGTGGATTTTTTTGAAAAGGCTTCATTGTGTAACACAACATACTACATTTCTAGCAGATTGAGTGAAGGAAGAGGAAAGGGCAAATACCAGAAGTGGTGTTGCAAGATTTTCAAGATTTATTGCAGTGTAGCAATGAATGCCTTCCAGATTTTCAGGTCTGTCCAGACAGGACCAGACTATCACAGGTTCCTCTGATTAGATTTAGACTCATTAAGTAGGCTGTGCAGACTCATGTCTGTTATAACTAATAGAATTTAATTTCATTAGTAAAGTGGTTATATACTTTTTCAATGTCACAGAAAATGGCGTTATAGCATGTTTGAACTATAATTGATATTTTTATTGGTTTATTTTCATTAGTAGTATATTTTCCACTTTTTGCTCTTGAAGAGATTAGACACTCTTCTTTTAGCATTTTCCAGCACATCTCAGGCTCTCGGCTTACCCTTTGGGCTTATTATGAATGCACATCATGTTTGCAATTACATGAAGCATAAGCAACAAAATGTTACATGAGTTAAGATGGACAATAGCCAACTTCCTTTCAGAGAACACCAAAATCAAGGAGATAAAAGCTGAAAATTAAGCTAGATATTTTTTTTTTCAAAAGTGGGGACAACTGTATTTTGAACTTCTACAAAATCTGGAACACAAGTTTGCAAGAATTGAGATTACAAAATAATTGATGTTAAGCAGTATTTAAGTTTAATTTTTAACTAATACCTTGCAGCATAGTTTTGTATAGAAGGTAGGATTTATTTATTTGCATTGTAACATTCAGTTTAAATATAGAGGAAGACTAATTTATCAGAAAACTCGTGCCTTTTAATGAATTCCTGTATTATAACTTGATTTTGTACTATTTGAGCTTTTAAATGAGCATGATCTGTTTGAATTAGGAAAAAAGAGCATTACTGATCTTTCGTCACTGATGCTTAATGAAGTCGAAGGTATGCACCATGCATATTCTTAATAGTTCCCAAAGGGATTGTCCTAGGAAGACAAACATATGCTTTGTATAAAGAAAAGAAAAGAAAAGAAAAAAAGCAATCAGAATCACCTGTGAGTGTTGGATATTGTTTGGAGGTCTTTAGGCGTTCCCTCTTTTGTGATTCCAGAAAATACTGGAGGTTAAGCAGGAGGTAATCCTGTGGAGGTAAAGCTGAAAGTCCATTTTTGTGGAATTCTACATTGCATCTGTACTCAAGTAAGCCACAGAAACAAGTTGTTCTGTGTCTTAAAGAAGGTGATAAATGATCCTGATCGGAAACTTCATACAAATAGCCAGGAGGGTTTTCAATTACCATTTTCATAAGAAATTGGTAAGGAAGGGAAATACACACAGACTGCAACTTGGCACATCTAGAAAAATTGCAGCGAAGCTCCTTATAATGTGGGGAAAATATATTTCAGTTCCTTTTTCAGTAATGGTAGATATCTTAAATAACAAGCAAAAGGTGCGATAAGAAGTTTTATATAACTGGCAGAATCATGTGAACTGATTTAGAGCCACTGTATGAAGGATAGAGAGAATAACAAGTCATGGGCTCTGTTTTGTAAGGACTTCATTAACTTTCTTAGTGTTACTGAGAATGTAACCATGAGGTTTTGAATGTGTGTGGATCGATATGTTGCCTTAGGGATCTGTTAGGGACGATCAAATGATACTAGAGAAAAGTTACTTTAAGTACCTCTGTAATTCACAGTTAATAAAAGGGTGGTGTTATGGGGGAACTTCAATTTAAGAGACATTCAGTGGAAGATCTGTGCAGTTGGACATAAAACATGCTATTGTTGCTAGAAAATAGAGGATAATTTGCTAAAGCGAAAAGGTATTGCCTTGAATAAATGATAAGTCAATTCTTGGTTTCGTTTTGATGGGTAAAGGTGAAATAACCACTGGACTAGAAACTGATGGTTGCCTAGGGACCAGCAATTCTGACCTGATTGTATTTAGTGTAGGAAAACAGAGCACAAGTCCAATCGTAAGCTTATATCAAAAGGGCTAATTTCCTAGTACTAAGGGAAACTGTATTTGAAATTGTCTGGGAGGAAGATCTATACAGAAAATTGGGAGTTCCCTTAGAAAGAGTAAGGGTAGAGCACCAAGGAAAATATCTACAGCTAGGAAATGGAGGAGAGCCATGTGTTTTTTATTCTGAAAGACATTTTGATAATGAGAACTTAGTACAATGTTAGAGGCTTATAATTAGAAAGAGGTGGAAAAGTCTTAATGCTGATTTAGGGGAAAAACCCACAAGAATGACAAATAATTTTCTTTTCTGCATTTTGAAGTGTGTATCACAGGATGTACCAATAAGATTGCAGAAATCCCTCATCTTTTCAGATCTTTCAGGAATAAAGGACAGCAGTGATAAATAACATAGACTTATGGAATGAGAACTGCTATTATGCCTGCACCACAAGAGATTGAGCAAACCTACGGAAAATTGTTGCAGTTGGTTATTGGACTTGTGAAGAGCCATTTAATCACTCAAAAGGTTGTACCTTACTACCTTACCTGTCTTTAAAAACAACACCACTTTCTGTGGAAAAAAAAATTACAAAGGCAACACTGTTTCATGAAGGCTTTTATGGGACTCATAGGACCCCCCCACCTTGAAGGTCTATAGCTTATTTTTCTTATCCTTTCCAACCTTCAAAATAAATGCAGGGGAAGAATACATATAATCTTTATGTAAAGTTTTATCAAACTTGCTCAAATAAAAAAAGCCCCAAAATCTGCAAGAGATCGGTGTCACTGATTGTTGTTTCCAGGTGATCCAGTAAATGGACACAGTGCTTGATTCACCTCCTGCATATTTAAATCTCGCTTGTCTGCATTACTATCAGTGCATTTTAAGCCCTTTTATGTTCATAGGACTAGCTTGTTCAGGGTATGATGATGCCATGATAGGACAATACTGCAGTGATACAAGTTATACTATGATAAACTCATCAAGAGAAATAAAGTTTCTCTGGCTCAAGTTGGTAAAAAGTTTCCCTTCACTGTTCCTTCTGCAGCGGGGAAGAAAATCTCTTCTTTTACTTTTTCTCTTTCTCTGGGTAGGTTATCGAAGCATGAAAGCTTATTAAAGTACTTTGAGGGACAACATTGTTATAGGTTATCTAAGAAGTATGATATGTACATAGTGATGATTTGGTTCTTACACAGTTTGAGTGCAGTGTCTTAACAAAAGTAACTATGATATCTGTGAACAAAAAGGTTTAATGCTGCAATAGGTGGTACGAGTTCCTACTTTCTTTTCATGTTGTAGGAAAAACAATCTCAAGTCATGGTATTGGCTAATTAATACAAATCATGGAAGTTAAAAGTAACACGCAGGCTTATTGCTTTGTGGTACACATCTTCTTTGTTTGTTACATTTTTTGGAAAATAGAATCCAAAACTACAGGCTGGACAGTGACCTGTAGGATTCCTAGTCTCAAATGCTGATATCAACTTCCGTCTCATGAATGCTTTCTTTGAACTGTGATAGAAACTTGGATTAAACCATTCTTTATTCAATGCCTACAGGTCATATATTTGCTCCCTATAGAAACAAGTAAAAGTGGAAAAAACTTGGAGGGAGGATACAAAAGAATTGCAGTTTTGACATGGTTGTGGATGCTTTGAGTTTTGTGCAAAATCATTGTAGCTGGGCTCAATTCTGAAGGTCTTTTCCAATCTAAATAATTCTATGATTCTATGTAAAATTTCGGGTTTGATTTCTGTCTTTTCAGGTTTGGGAACTATCTGTCTTGCTTGTGTAGATTCATGTATAGGAGTTGTCCTGTTGGACATGAGCAGTTCATAGCTTTTTATATTTCACTGTAGTTGAGTATGAGAATACTGTGAACACTTATTTAAGCCCCACTACTTGTTGCCATTTGGTTACTGTGACATCTGTTTGCTAGCATCTCTGCATTACAGGTACACTGCACAGACGTCAGGGAGAACTAATTAATTATTTAAGTCAGGTACATTTTACTGGTTTACCAACAAGAGGTATACTTGGAAATGTCTGTCAAGCAAAC
>JAWWLV010000001.1:76696954-76715105 GCA_035041135.1 Platyrinchus mystaceus
AGGGGAAGCTTCTTGCAGCTTCTAAGACAAGACACCCCTGTAGCCCCCCTGCTACCAAAACCCAGCCACAGAAACCCACTACACTATCTTAATTGGTCGTACACTGCTCCTAGGAAAAGAAGTTGACTGTTCATATTGCTTGTGTGCCTCCTTGTTTTGCCAGGACACACAGAATATAAACTCTGCCTGTTGCCTTTGGCCATGACTCCTGGTAATTGCATCAAGCAGTACCTGGGGAGCACTGCAACTTTCAAAAGAGAGATAGTGGCAACTTGCTGTGTCAAAGAAAAGAGAATCCTTAAATTAGACCTTAAGTGTATAGAATGAAATGAAAAATGCTCTAACATCAGCTTCTTCAATGCCTTTCCTGTCATGTTACTGTAGATACAAGTCTACATTTATTTTCATTAGTTTCATTAAAAGTCAACGTATCTTTTTAGGATAGAAAATTGTTAAAACACCTGGTAAATTGTACCCTGAAATAGGTTGATTGTTGGTTTTTTGTAATTATAATCAAGTGGGTTTTTATTTACTAAGGGAAAGTACTATGTGGGAGTATAGATAGTATTACCGAATATAAAACTCTTGATTTAATTTAATCATGTTTTCCCTTTGATCTGATTATTCTAAATAAGAAATCTGTCATCCGTGTGAGCACTGGGAGCATTGACTTTTGCTTGGTGTGTATTCAGTTCTAACAGGTAAGAAACTTGCTTGTAAATATTTCTGCAGCATGATTTTCACCTATGCCCTACTTTGAGCAGATGACAATATTTTCATCTTGCACTATGCAAGATGCTTTTAATTAGTTTAGTGTAGTCAGCTATGAATCATTTGCTGTCCTTGAATGCCACAATTGATGACTGTCATTACAATACTCTGAAGAGGTCTGAAAGAATCCAGTTAATGAAATAGCCATTTGGCCATCCTTATTCCTTCCATTTATATTTTTGTTTCAGTAGCAAAAATGAAAAAGCCTGTGGTTCACAATTATGTTTGTGTTTAGATCAAACAGCTCTTTTTAGATGTAGTTTGTATGGGAGTACATGCAGACAGATACCTGCTGTGAGAAAGGTTATACAGTTGTTTTAAGAAAGTAAGAATCACACAGGGTGGTGATTTTGTGATATATGAGAAGGTTGTAGAGAGCTGCTGACTGTTAATGCTAGAGCTTAAATTGGTAGTATGGGGACAAACTCTTTGACTGTTACTCAGATATTTTCTTTCCTCAGTCAACTTATACGGTCCTCTTCCCAATACAAATTGTTCAGAAGTATGTCTTCATGTATATGAAAATGCTCATTGTGAAGAGATGGTGTGACTCCTAAAATGGCACAGGTATTAAAAGCAAGGAAAAAATGCTCATATTCAAGCAAGACTTACAGTCGTAGCAAGAGTATGTTATTTCCATCAGACAGTATTAATCTTTTATAAATGTGCATTTTAAAAAAATGTTTGTATTCATCTGCATTTTCCTAAACTTGTATTTGGATCCCCAAACAGAGCAGGAAAAATTGGAGCGCCAAATGTGATGGTATTGGGCAAACTGGTCTATAGGCACCAAATTAGTCATTGCTGTTAAAACAACCGGGAATATCTGCATCTGAAAATGTTTGGGAAAAATTATTAGAAAACCAAGAAGAACCTGCTGTAGAGTGATCTTCAAGTCTAGTGTTTTACAGAAATGGCTTACCTACTCTTAACTAATCATTTGGTGGCTTGCAACAGCCAATGGATAACTATTCTGGTTAATATAGGGTATTGTAAAAAATGTAGGAGAGTCTCAGTTCTCCGTACTCCAATAGCAATTTTGGATGCAAACTGAGTCTGGCCTTCACTGAAAACTTAATGTATACCACAAGACAGATACCAAGCTACAACAGGGTACATTTCTTCATATCCTTCTCCCCAGTCTTTCCTGCTATCTCATTTACTTTTGTTGAGTATAGGTCATGTAGGAGGTGATGCAGATCTTGGAATATCCAGGACACCTGAAGATGACAGGACACAATCACACTTGCCATTACCCCACCTGAGCTCTTTGTGTGACTCTCTTGAAAGCTGTCGCTGGTGCTGACCTGGATTTCAGTGTACAAGGGGTATGCTTGGCTGATGTCGGCTGGTTGGTGTTGTCTTCATTTCTATTTCAATAACAGTCATCAGTACGTCACCAGAATCATAGACTCATAGAATGGTTTGGGTTGGAAGGGACCTTTACTTGAAGAACACCTAGTTCCAACGTCTCCATCATGGTCAGAGCCATGTTCCACTAGACCAGGTCGCTCAAAATCTAATTCCACTTGGTCTTGAACACTTCCAAGGATGGGGCATCTGCAGCTTCTCTGGGCAACCTGTTCCAGTGTCTCACCACCCTCAGTAAAGAATTTCCTCCTAATACCTATTATAAACCTGCCCTCTTTCAGTCTGAATCCATTACAGCTTGTCCTATCACTACATGCCCTTCTAAAAGTTGCTCTCCATCTTCTCCTGTAGGCCTCCTTTCGGTACTAGAAGGCTGCTGGAAGGTCTCCCTGGAGTCTTCTCTTCTCCAGGCTGAACCTGGAGAGGTAAATAATTTTGCTGTCAACTGGGATATTTTTTTAGCTGATTGAGCAATTTGTTACCTAAAAACTAATCATCTCCTATTGATATGTGCAGGCTAGGGCAGTAATACTTTTACGCATGTTGAGAATGGGGGTTTGTCTACACAGGGTCATTCAGGAAAACTAATCCAAATTGATTTTTAAAGTAGATTAATTAAATTAGGTTCCATCTCTTCGAATTCACTAAAGGGTCAAATTTGAGTTAGTTAAATTAGATCAAATCCTTGTTTAACCTTTCTGCTTCAGAATTGCAATGGCCTTAATTTGATGAAGTCACTTAAAAATTGAGACAAACTTAAGTGTGTTCGCTTATATTCAGAATCGGAGACTTTGGTCAAATATAACTAAAGAACTTTAATCCCAAATATTTCATTAACTGGAATTCAAGTTTGAGTGTTCTGAGTAAACAAGTATCTGGAAAAGAAAGTATCGTGCAAATGATTTGGGCATGTTTTTTAATTGCACATTTATAAAAGATTAATACTGTCTGATGGAATTAACATACTCTTGCTATGACTCTAAGTCTTGCTTGTGCCCTCATAAAGTATTTCATGCATGAATTTCGTGCATGCAGTGAAAGATGAAAGAGCTAATATTTGACAATGAAAGAATTAATTTTATCTACTGATAAAAATTGAACTATTAATTCACTGTAATTTGAAACTGTGTGCAAAATACTTGATGATACACTAACAGCCAAGTGTTATCCATCTCTATCTTATGTCTGAATGTGTGCATCAGTTGGTAGTGTATATATATATATATATAATTTTTTTTATGTATAAGATAATGATGTGTGCCATGAACAGATTATACAGTGGCTGGTAATGATATGTATGTGACAATTCCCTCATTCCTTTGCCTCTGGCACTGTCAATGACCAGAGGAGCTGGCCTGACCTTGACAGGGGCTTGCAGACTAGAAGTACTAAATATTTGGTTATGAACACTGGGGGTGAAGTGAGGTCTCTGATGTGGACTGTTGACTAAGGTATTAGTCAGACTAACATTGTCTCAGCCAGTTCATTCCTGATTTATGTAGCAAGACTCGGTAGCATATTGCTTATTTATCACTGATAAACTGTTCTTGGACAGAACTTCTTTTTAATTTTTTTATATTCAGTCTCTGACTGCTGTGGGCTTTTGATAACATTGTGATTTATATTTACCCATGTTTTTGCCTGGCAGTAGTTGAATAACAATAAAATTCCTGTTGATTTTGGGTGGTCAGATGAAAACTTAGAGCTGCAACCAATGTATTAATCAATGCCCCCCATCAAAATGCTATCAGTCAAAGAAAAAATTGATATAAAAGTTATTTTATTTTGTTATCTTAGTGAATGGCATAAAGTATTTCCTAGGTTTTCTTATCACTGGTAATGCATTAACATTGGCTCATGCTCCGTCACAGTCTGTTGCTAATCGATAAATTATTTTGATTTGTGGTTTGGGGTTTTTTTTTCAAGGAGTCTGTAATTTAAAATCAAATGAATCTTTGGAAGAGTGAACCTGTGTGTTTTCTGGATTCAATTATTTGCATTTCTTAAAATGTCTGACTTTCTTTGACTGGAAAACTGTTTTATGAATGTATAGATGATTTTAGAACATTTTTTTACCATTGCATAATGACAAAGGCAATTTAAATTTACAGATTATTTTTGACGTGGAAGTCACTAGTGCTGATAAATTTTATATAGTCTGCCCAGTTGAGCAGGTAGGTTGCTTGTAGAATCGAAAACTGGAAACAAAACAAGTATAGTACACAATGCAGTAAGTCTTTTATTGTCCAAGAGAAACACATTATACTCTCTAGAAACAAGATAGCAAAAAATTTGTTGCACTGCTCAATGCCTTAATGGTACGCAATGATGCAAGAATAGCATCATCTACCCATGGCAGTATTTCTGTGTTAAAAAGTGTAACAAACTCTAAAAATGCTTGCTTGAAAATTATACTGGTTATTTTTCAAGACAAAAACATTTGATGGCCTGTTTCCCACTCCATCTCCCTTCTGAATTTCAACTCCCATGCTACTTTGGTGTTGTTGGATTTCTAAAATGTTAGCTAATCAATTAGCAGCAGTAGGATATGAATTGGTGACAAATCACACATAATTTCTCCCATAAGTTCTCAGGTGTAGTCTACATGCTAAAGCTCATTCATTGGTATTGGGGAATCCTTAGCTATGAAAATATTAAAATGAAAATTACTGCCTTAAAATAAATAAAAAAATTAAACCAAAAGCAATATTCAGTGGCTGACTGCATGTCAATACTAATGAACATCATGTTGATTCACTCTTGAGTCTTTCGGTACGACTTTTTCTGTTGCTCTCCTAGTAGGTTGTGATGACCCTCAAGTACCATTGCTGTAGTTGATGTCCTGTGTTAGAAAAATGCCTTTTTCTGTCTTCTGGTGCTTCTTGCCTTTACAACCACTGGGTGCAACTTTTCCATGTTTCCACTACAGTGAAAGCGTGAAAATTTTTGTGCCTTACTAGAATTTTAGTGGATGGGGTATAAACAGCAGGATTTCAATAGCAGGGTGCTACCAGGGGTACTCCTGGCCGGAGGAGGCCCAGAACTGTCATGTGTGAGACATAAGAGGTTCAAGCCAGCTGTGGAACACCTCAGTGTGGCAAAACTTCAGCCAACCAGGGGAGTGTATGATGGCTCTGCTTAGCTACATTTAAATAATTATTTTTAAAATGCTTTTTTTTTTTCCTGTTGAAAAATGAGTAGATAGTCCTGGTTTCTGTGTCTTATAGGTTTACTTCTATTGTTTCTGGTCCTACAAAGTTTCCTTAAGGTAGATGTTTGGAGTTGACTTATTTGGATTTTTTGCTATCATAAATTTTTGTTTTAGCCATAGGTTTTTCACATCTTAGTTTTCTGCTTTCTGTACTTTCCATCTGCTACTGGTGATAGTGTTTTGTTCTGCTTTCATTAAATATTACCTTGTTTTTTCTTTAATTACAAGAGGTGTTTCTGTTTTGTCAAAGATAAATTTGCTAGTTCTGTTTGTGTTGGTGTTGGGAGAAATGCTCCTACTTCATGTCTTCTGGTTAATTTATCTCTTAGTTTTAATGCTAATCTGGTTACGACATGATTAACAGTTGTTCTGTGGGCCTCATTCTTTTTTCTGTCCAGGGCCTATTTTGACACTCAAATTAATGCTTTCCTATTTACTGCATATTTACTCAGAACTTGTTTGATTTTTTTCTATACTCCACCAGTGTGTTTTGTTCTTCAAGAATTGTTTTCAATAATTGAAAACTGAAAATTTTCACAGGAATGTAGGCAGATGGGGCAGTTAATTACAGAAGTGTTCTTGAAATTGTTAAAATTGATGACACAAGAGTTTAAGAATAATTTTTGAAGCACTTGAAAGTGAAGCTCTTTCATTAGTGTGTATCATTGCATAAGTGCTGGTGAAGATGTCTCTTCTAGTTTATTGGGCCAAAATCACAGACATTTTTCATAAAATATGAAATGAATATGCGGAGTTGGAAGGCACCCACAAGGATCACTGAGTCCAGCTTCTGGCCCTGCACAGGACCATCCCCAAGAGTCACACCATGTGCCTGAGAGTATCATCCAAACACTTCTTGAACTCTGTCAGGCTTGGTGTTGTGACCACTTCCCTGGGGATCCTGTTCCAGCACCCAACCACCCTCTGGGTGAAGAATCTTTTTCTAATATCCAATCTAAACCTTCCTTGACACAACTTCAGGCCAAACCAAGGTGGAGGCAGTCTAATATTTTGTAGTGACACAGAATTATGCACTATTCAAACTACATCCAGAGAAAAAGGTCTGTTTAACCAGTTTCTGTGTGAAAACAGAGTAATATTCTAGAGAGCAAACTGCTAGAATATGAGTACATGAGATGGTTATGGGGCATCTGACATGTCCTTACCGAAGTGAAAATAGAATGTCTTCCGATGAAACTGGGCAGGTTTTCAGCCAGGGCTGCTGCAAAATTAAGAACACTGAAATTACAAAGATGTAGAGCTCAGCAGCTTCATTTCACCCTGCCCCACGCATTTACAAAACCACGTTCTTTTTGACCCAAATTACTGTATCTAACCAGCATAAGTGCTTTGAGTGCATTAGCTTGAGTCAGAGCTGCCTTAAGCATGTGCATCCTATAATGCCTTACTTGATGTGGATGTGCCTTCAGCAGCTTTAGAGAAGTTTGACATAAATTCTATAAATACAGTTGTTTTTTCAACAACTCACAAAACATAATCAGCAAATTTGAAGTAAATTTTTATAACTTACAATCCATATTTTCATAAATGAGGGTATTTACAGCAGTCTCTCTGTTTTGGGTTTGGGCTTAAAGCTCAGGCTCATCTGTTCATCATTTTGAACCAGCACGCTAAGCATTGAAAGTCATTTTTTATGTCATAATTAAACTTAGTTTAGAGAATCTTTTAAAACTTTTCTGTAAGGTTTCTATTAATATGTACAATTTTTCTCTTGCACTGTCCTGGTTAGAGACTTGTTGAGTAGGTGGACTCTGGATGTAGTCTGGCATGGAATTTCATATTTTAGCTCCAAAGTAACATGACACCAGCAAACCAGAAACAATCAAGAAAGCAGGTATTTCAAAATTATGCAAATATGGATGTCCTGCTTACAAGCACGCTGAAGCTACCATATTGCAAGCTTGAATTAGTTTCCTAATAGGCCTAAGTCTTGAACTCAGGTTCAAGACTTAGTCATTTTGTTCTGTGTCTGAATGGTACTGTATAAGCAGACTGGCAGATTTGTGATCTTGATGTAATTTGAAATACTAACTAATATCCTGTTTAGTTGGTGTCATTTTTCAGAGTTCTTTGGTGCCTTGACCTTTCTATTAATGATGAATATACCAGTTCCAGGTGTGTTAAACTGTCTTGATATAGTTACGTTTTGGGATTGTAGGGTAGTGTTGGCAAGAAGGGCAATAGTCTTATGGTGTCTTACATTGACAGTGTAAGTCCCTGTATAAACTTGTAAGAGCTTGGAATGTATTTTAATTTTCTGTAAATAAAAAACATTCCATTATGGTTTTCTGACAGAGTTGAAGACTGGAAGTACCTTCTGTCCCATTATGTGACCATGAAGCAAGGGCTTTTAGCTTTCTCCTGGTACAATTTAAATTAAATCTTCTCCTTTCTTCTTTCTCTTGGAAAAAAAGATCAGCTTGTTTTTTCAAGTTCTGAAGGTCCAAATAGCAGAGGACTGGGAAGAATAGGAAGTGGTTTCTAGTGCTTATTGGCACATTTTTTTCTCTTCGTTGTGATTCAATTAGGCTTAAAATAACTCTCTCTAATTATTGCTTTGTTTGACATTGTCAAAGGGCTAGGAGTTGTTTTAAAATTTAGCAACCATACTATGATTCTAAGCACCCTTTTGTAGAAGAAAAAAAAAGCACCAAAAAATCATTAATGTTTTAGAGGGGTTTTTTTAGAGGATATAGTCAGTATATACTCATACTACTTTCCATGTTGATTTGCTGTGTGGTGAGGAGCTGAATCCTGAAAGCACAGATTATATTGGGAGCATCATGCATGTGTGGTTATGACAGCTGGCAGAAGAGCTCAGGCACTGCAGAGAGGGCAGAAATGTCCACAGAACTGCTGCCGATAAAGATTAGTGGGTAATATCCTAATTTCCTTCAAATGAGGGGTAAATCTAAAAGGTTATGCAAGGGTGCCTGAGGTCAGTGCAGTCAAAAATATCTTGTCCTCGTGTTTTGCCAACTCTTATTCCGTGTCAGTCAAGGTAAAAAGGATGTCTCTTTTTGAAGGCAGTGTAGGTGCAGTTTCTTCAAGTATCGGGGTAATAGCATTTAGATCAGCTGTATTCTTAATGTGATTTTCTGCTTCCTTCTCTTCAAGCAGTAACATATGAAGAGAGGGTTTTGGTACATTGTACCTTCATTCAGCGGCATAATTGCGTGGTGAGAGGTTTGAGAAGCATCAAGCATGCTTGAAGCCAGAATCTTCTGCTGACCCCTTACTGGGGCTTACTGAATCTGTGAGGAGGGCCTGGAGAAATAACTTTATGACATATTTGGCTTTGGCATTGTTTACTTCTAAACAGCTTCCTGTTTCCCTGCAATTTCCAAGCTGAACCTACTTGATATTGACAGGTAATATTTTAATGGATAGATTGATTGGACTGGCAGAATGAATTAGCCATCAGCTTGACAACCATATAGCATTATGTTGTGTATCTGTTTACTCAGCACTGGGTGAAATGCAAGAGTCTATTGAAAATCAGATTTCCATGCTGCTTTGTCAAAGCAAATTTAATCACAGCTAGAACATGTGGCATCCATCATTTCCACTTCAGAAGGCATCAGCAGCCACAGATCAGCAACAACAAGCAGTGCTGCCACTGCTGTCTTTGACTCACATGGAAAATTAAATTTTAGCATAGATTTTTGATAAATGATGCAGTCTCACCCATCAAACATGATTACCTAAGTGTTCTCTATTAAAGTAATCCCCAATAGCTTTTTATCTAGAAGCAAGGTGTTTACTCCATTTGGCTTTGAGTCACTCCTCCTGATGTGGCATAGGCTTTTGGATATTGCCTTTACAGATTAGACGCTGCTTTCCATTTGTTGTTCTTTGAAATCTCAGATCTGTCTGGCTGCCTACTTATACCTGCATTTGAGTGACCAGCTCCACTACGTACTGTAATTTATTCTGTGTTTTTCTCCAAAATTTCACAGTAATGTGTCTCTTTCTACCCTCATGAATATCAGGATAGCAAATTGTTTTATAAGAAATCTCAGGGTAACTTAAGGAGTAAAACAATGCAGAGGACATGGAAAAATGCAAACAGTTGCTTTGTTCATGCTTTGAGTGTGGTAGAGAGCATTTAAAATGTTCAGATTGATAACAGTGTTGAAAGATCTTGAAAATAATAGTTCTGCACATTTTATTTTAAAAAGTTTTCAACTCTTTTAATTTGTCACAAACACTGAAACTATCCCATTTTAAAATTAAAAGCTAATTAATACTTCTTTTGGGAGTGGTCTTTTTTTTCCCATTTCCACTTCCATTTAAAACGGCCAAGCGTTTGTTTTGTAACACCGCTGTCTATTCCTATTATTCTTGTTCAGTTTTAATCTGATGTGTTAATGCCTCCATAGCTGTGAGCCCAAAGCCTTTTTCTTTCAGACATGAAGATAACAGCACAATTTTTCTAATTCCTACTAATTGAGCTATGATTCTTTAGGGTTGTCTCATGTCTTGTACTGGCTCTTCTAATGTTCTCAAAATTTATGTCACTAACTGAAAGGAGCTCATAGTCACTAATAGGTCTTCTGAAAATTGTTTTGCATTTACAGCACTGCTCAAAAATATCTTGCTGGCAGACTATGTGAGTTAATGCTTCTTGTGTTTCTACTTTTCCTCAGCATATTCAGCTATTTCTAAATATTTTATACTTATGATAAATTTTCAAAATTGCTTTTCTTTATAATGTTACTATTAGTGGTATCAATATTTTGAATCAAATGTCTGAATATGCATTTTTGCCTCTTTCCTTGAGACAAGCTGTTTTCTTTACATTTCCAGTGATAAAAAATGTATGGGTATATGGTGATAAGCTGTAGATGCTGATTACAATGTAACCTTTTTTTCCCATTTATCCAAAACAATATCTTAATTAAAACATATGACCATTCTTATTTAAAGTAACTTAGGAATTCAGATTTGGCATGTTAATCTGAACTAATTGGCTAATTCATCTGAGACAATTCACTTACTTACAGTCAAAGGGGAGAAATACGTAGTCTGAGGGATGATTCACCATTCTAAGACAGGCGCCTAAAAGAGGTCAGGTAAGTCACCTTGTGGAGGTGTTACTCTGTCTTGATTGTCAAAGGTGCCAGGGATGAGTAGTGCTACCTGGGAATGTTAAGCAATAAGCATAATTTGAGGAGGAAACCTGCCAAACAAGCACTGCCTCTTTGATAGATGCCACAATGCAAACATACTGCCAGGACTGCTGGCACAGTACAGATGTGTTGCACACCTGCCGCTGGGAAAGCTGTAAGAAGTAGTGGATGATGCTAGTCCTGTGATTTGTACTGATGCTACACAAATGCTGTGCAAGTAAAATGTGCATTTAAAGACCTATGTGCCATAACTTGTCCCTTTCTCTCCCAGGTATTTGCTTGCCAGACGTCCTCTCTGAATTTTCTCTTACCTGCACTTGGACATCTGTATCAGGGATACTTGTACAGAGTGACAGCTGAATACATACAAGAACTAATCAATCCCTAAGGGTGAAACAGTTTTGTCTCTGTCAAACCGGTTTATTTCTGTTTTTCTTAGAAAAATATGAAGCTGATGAAGTATAGCTTACCTTTCAACACCAAAAGATGTTTTCTTCCCAAAGGCTGGGAGATGTTCAAGATTTATGACTTTTTTGCTCTCTGATTTGCTGGTCTGCATGATTGATGATGAGCCTGTTCCTATGCTAGCTATCAGATTGTCCTTTTCAGACCAGAGTTTCTTGTGTTAATAGTCAGTGCAATTCATAATTACTTGTCACTGGGCCTGACTATTATCTGAGTGGATTGATATGCATCCACCAAGCAGCAGGAGTTGCTTGTTGATCCACTTTCTTCTCTGTAGATCTTAAAGGTACATTGACAGTGATAATAATTCAAAATTTTGAGACCTAAATTCTGACACCTAAATTAGCTGTGATGAAGGTTAGCTATGTTGGTGCCTGATCATAAATAACAGGTGAAGTATGGACTGGAATAGCCAAGCACAGTATGACATTCCATCCCCTTGCAATAGCTTCCACGTACAGCTGGCCCAGTTTGTGTGCTTCCTGATCTTGCCCAGCATGAAAATTCATTGGTTTGTCTATCAGCGTATGCCTGAATTGAGTGCTAAGCTGCTGGAAAAAACTACTGAGGAGAAACTGCTCAGTATGTGTATTATCTTACTTCATGCCAGCACAGTATTTTCACTGGATTTTCAGAACAAGGCTGTTCTTGGATACTGAAGCAACTTGTTAATGCAGTCTATGAACCTCCATCTAAACAATATGAACTCCAGTTTGTCTGGAATGGTACAACCCTGTGTGCTCGGGACTGCTGCATATTGGCTTTACTGAAACCAGGCATGTATGGTTTTTTTGCTTTGATATGACAGAAAATATCTTTTAGTTTGCATACTTCACTCATTTCCATTCCTGAGAACAGCCTAATTAGAACTGTCTGGAATAAAAAGATGAGTTGAGGCAGAAAATTCATTTTGATTGCAGCCATCCAGTCTAGCAAAAAAGTAATAGTGCTGCTTCAAATTTTTGAATAATGGAATAAAATAATGTAGCTGAATTGTATTGATAAATAACTTTGTTCTAGCTTATTTTAAAACAAATAACATTTTCTTACCTTTTTATTATGAAATTTCCAGATTTTTTTTTATACTGTGAGGTCCCAAAACTATTAAATTCACAAAATTAAAGTTTCATGACAGATTTATTAAGCTGAGGAAAAAATAGAAGGTGGTATTTTAGATTTGATAACTGCTTTATATGTAGTGCACAAAAGAGAGAGGAATGGGCTTAGTGTTTTGCACAAAGTGAAAATTTTATTCTTCCCTGTGTGTCTTTTTATTGAGGAAAGAAACTTGTGTCCAGTTGAAGAACATGAGGTTGGGACCTTGTTTACAGTATTACTCCACTCTACTGAATCAAAGGCTATTTCAGCATTTTATGGAGCTTTCTGTGATCACATGGTCTCAGTCATTTTAACAGTAATGTAACAATTTCTTATGCCTCTTGCTCTAGTATGTATACATCCATCAGGTTTTAAATTATATGCAGTCTTTTTACAGCAGTTTAACAAGGAAGGAGTAATGCATGAAGCAGCAGTAAACATTTACAAGCCAGTGCTGGTGAATTATCACTTGGCTAAATGCATTTTAAGGACCAGGGCATCCTGATTTGCTCCAGTGACAATCTCGTAATTATAGCAAATACAATTTAGAACATACAGTTCTGGAAGAGAAGATGCCAGGGAAATCTAGGGGGATGGCGATCTGGGATTGGAAATAATTGCTTGATTGCTCATGGAAGCCTGTGTGTTTAAGAAGGCAAGATGTTGCTTTCTCTGTCAGTTTAAGCCTTTTTTGTTGTCAACATAGGACAAAAGTGGAAAACCTTTATGAAAGCACAAGTCTATTGTGGAGGAAAGGACTGAGACTTTTAATATAACTGGTGACCTAAGTGTAGCATGACTTGTGTTATCATCAGTCTCTAAAGAAAAAGAAATCTCACTTCAATTTTTGTTTGGGTAATTACAGACCCTTACATGACAGAAGTCTGGGCTTTGGTTGTTCCCTCTCAAGCAAGTGATCCCTGAGTGTACAGGCCTCAATTCAGAGTCATCCTCACTTGTATTGGAGTCCCTTCCATGTACTTCAGAGGAAAGAGAAAAAAGTCTTAATCGTCAAGGTACATGAAACGTGCCATGAGGTGGAAGGTTAATTCAGACAAAATCAGCTTCCAACTCATGCTTTACTTGTGATTAATTTAATTTGAAGAAAAGGTACTGGGCTTCACACTGTTTCCAGTAAACTTGTGTAAGATGACTCTGGTACTATATATGGTGCTCTACCTCTGCCTTTAAGTTGTCTCTGTATTTCCCACAAAAGTTCATATCTCCACTTTCTTCTCAGTTACAGTATATCATTAAGACACCATTTACACTAGGTTTTTTTTTTTTCCTTTAGCTAAACACAGGAAGTCACAGAGGTTTCTTTGAAATGTTCCATACTGGGTCCCAATACATTAGGTCACTTGAGTAAGTAAGGTCTGTGAAGCAACATCTCATTAGTAACCATCAACCTAGTCAGACCTAGTATGCTGTGAATTGCCTGAGATCCTCCAAATCACAGGGAAGGCCATTTCTTGTTCCAGCTACTTCCACTTCTTGTCTCATACAGCCAGTATCTACTCTTTTAAGGGCAGTCAATTAGTCGGGCTTGAGCCCTGTTTCCCTACACAGCCACTGGAAACTATAATCATTTCCTGGGAAGGGAAGCCATGGGATGAAACCAAATTGCATTGAACAGTTCCCCTGTTTTCTGCACTGCTCTGTCTTAAGGTCAGCAAGTTTCCCAGGAATTTCTAGACTGAAGTGAGGTTAATTTCAAGCTGTCTTGTCCTCCAAGAATGTTGATGCATGCTTACGCAGCAGCTTGCTCTGGCAAGGTCACAGGATGGCAGAGTTATTTTCTAGGAAATCCTAAAGGTGAAACTGTTCATGGCAAAACAAGGTCTTCTCCAGATGAAGGCTTGTTCCTGGTTTCCTCATTTGCACTGTGAATAAAGCTTTGAGTCAGACCTTTGAGGTAGATGTGCAGTAGATCTTTATCCTATAATAAGCTCCCTGAAGAAGACAAAAAGCTTTTGAACTCAAAACAGATTTTATCTGAGTCAAAGCTAGAATAAGTAACTTCTTAAATCCAGAAAACCCAGAGTAGATAAGATGGAATGAAAGGAAAGTATACAGCATTTTTGTTGATATAAAAAAATCTGCTGCTGAGCCATCCTGTCTGTTCAAAAGGTGTTTGCTTCTAGGCACTTTAATGGCTCTAAATAGCAGCAAAGCTGCACTGACTCTTCTGATACTGAGGAATTTGCCTTCTAGCTAAGTCTCTGAGGTCTGGGTGTTTGCTGCTGGCTCTGGGCTGTCTCTATGTGAAACTGCAGCATACCCAGCTGGAGCTGTGACTTCTCTCTTTGCAGGCATTCCAGTCTCTTTAAGGTAGGTCCTTCTTGATATGTTCAGTAGTTCCTCGGAAGAAGGGTGATCTCCCTCCTTCCCTCTGCTTTACTTTAAATACCATTTTTTGAAGGAACATCTCACACTTGTGCAAAAATACAAGCAAGCATATATATGTGTTTGAGCTTTCTTCTCAATTCATAATCTACTGCTGTCATAAGAAAACTATTGTATCTTACTAGAAACTGTATTTTAGGGATCAAATTTTGAGCCTTCTGAGGCAGTATTATACAGAGGTGGTGTCTGAATTGCTGACAGATACCAACTCTATAAACTCTCAGTTTAATTAGAATATTCCTCATTTTCTCTAAACACGGTATTCACTATAACTATATGTTGTCTCAATAACCTTAGTTCATTATGTAGCCTGAATGGGTGTAAACTAGATCAGTTTTAACTGAGCAATTTCCAAACAAAAAACTCTTCTTCTGATTATACACTCCCTTTATTAAAGCTCCTCCAGGCTACTCCTGCAGTTGGCTGAGAAACTTCCGTGTAAGGGGTCTGCAGAGAACCTGCCTGGTAGTTTACTTGAAACTTCCAAAAACCATTGCTCTATTGCTGTGGATGATGAGGATGTGAGTAAAGCTCTTGTCATCTCAGTCTTTATGCTGTCTGTCTTTTGGAAACTCATGGACTCAAGAGTGAAGTGCGTACATCATATGCACAAGAAAGAACAAGAGTCATGTTTAACAGCCTCAAAAAGTGCGTGCAAAATTGGTACTCAGATAGAGCGACAGATATCGGTGAAGCCATCAGACCAACTGTGTCACTGAGGAAGAGCGTGCATGTGTGCCTGTGCCCCGAAATTGCTGCCGTGGTGTGCAGTGCTAGTGATAGATAGCTTAGAGAAATGATCTGTTGGTCTTTGAAAAGGCAAGGAAAAAAGAAATGGAAAAAGGGAGTCTAGATGAAAAACTACTTGTCACATCTTGCAAAAATGATTGATGTTTCAAAAGGAATCTTGCCTTCAACAAATGAATATCAAAACACATAAATCTGAAATAAATAAAATGTTGTGACTTCAGTGTTGCTTTCTCTTTCCTGGATTTCTCTGTTGTTTTCTTCAGCCTCTCACTTCCCAAACACCCTCCCTCCCACCCCCACCCCTGCCTTGTGATTCCCTATTTACTTTTCTTCCCTGTCAGTATATGGTTATTCTTTATCATTTTTATGTTATTCATGGGTATCCAGTATTGATATTCTTCTTCCCTTTCTACATGTTCTTCCTCTGGTTTGTTCTTCTGCTTGTTCTTTTGATAGCCAGAGAAATCTTCCTTCCCCTGTCTTTTGTGGCCCACATACTCCTTGGAGACTCTCTTTGCTCCACCATAACAGCCCCTTCTCTGTTATTCCAGGGGGACATGCTGGAGCTCCCATCCTGTGGGCAGTCACATTGGCTCCCACAGTGCCTGCCTTTTTAGACCGCTTAGGTTGAAGGAAGGCTATGGATTTTCAAGGCTTGCTCTCCAACTGCTCCCTTCTGTTCCCCCTTGAAGGCAGTGTTTTGGGAACCCTGTGATGATGTTCCCTTTCACGTTGCCCTTCCAAGAACACTAGGTCATAGGACTTCTGTAGTACTTGTATCTCTGCCTGTGGGACCTGTGCGAAATTTCAGTCCTCAGTGAGGATGATGGCATGACTTGGAGTGTGACCTGCTAGTTGGGTATTGTTCAATGAGGCCTGAAACTGTGGTTATTAACTTGTCATTAATAATTATAGAACCGCAGGATCTTTTGAGTGTGTAGTGGATTAAAAATAATAATGTGGATTTGTCCTGGTTTCAGCTGGGATAGAGGTAAATGTCTTCCTAGTAGTTGCTACCATGCTGTGGTTTGGATTTAATATGAAAATAGTACCGATAACTCACTGACGTTTTAGGTGTGGCTAAGTAGTGCTTATCCTTGGTTAAGGGGTTTTCAGTTTCCCATTCTCTGCCAGTGAGGAGGTGCACAAGAAGCCATGAGGGAGCATGGCTGGGACAGCTGACCCAAACTGGCCAAAGGGCTAATCCGTACCATAGAATATCACACTCAGTATATAAACTGGGGGGAGTTGACTGGGAGCAGCTGATCGCTGCTTGGGAACAGGCTGGGCATCAGTCTGCAGATGGTGAGCAAGCAACTGTATTGCACATTGCTTGTTTCGCTTGGGTTTATTTCTATCTCTCTTTTTTTTTAATCTTCCTTTTCATTTTATTATTATATTTTATTTTATTTCCATTAATAAACTGTTCTTATCTCAACCCACAGGTTTTACCTTTTTTTCTAATTCTCCTCCCCATCTCTTGAGGGGTATGTAGAGTGTGAGCAAACATCTGTGTGGTAGTTTGTTTCCAGCTGGGTTAAACCAAGACAGTCCTTTTGGTGCCCAGCATGGGGCTCAGTGGGTTGTGTTGATGACAAATCCACCTAAAATGTGTTAGAACAGATTTGTTATAAACATTCATTATCTTTAATAGTGACTAGTAACAATTATTTCTTTGCTCTCAAAGTTGATGTGGCTGTTCTGAAAGCTGAACTATGTAATACTTTACTTGGAGTATATGTTCCCTGTTGTGTCCTTTAACACCTGTGGGAACTGGACTTAAGTTATCATGTTCTACTTTGTTACACTGGCTTACAATATGATAGAATTGCTTGTCATGAAACTAGTCTGGTATTTGTACTCAGCATTGCCGTCGTATCCATACTCCAGGGGCCACCTATTGGAAACTATTAATAATTTTTACATTTTAACCTTTTACCTTTTCTCCTCTAAGACCCAAATCACAGTAGAGACACCTCCCTTTATCTTCTCCTTCTCCTCCAGGCTAATAACAATAGCTCTTCAGAATTTTGAATATCCTAGGGATGTTCAAACCAGCGTGTGCCTACTGCTATGTGTCTGAATGTGTTCCAGGTCTTATTTAAGGTTATACAACTATTTAAGAGGGCCCCCAGAGATCTGCCCCAAGGCTGGATAGTTAGGAGTATCCATGGTGTGTGGGATAGTAGGGCCAACTACCTAGAAAAATGGGCTTCTCTGCTGTTTTGGAACTTTGTCTGTGAATAAGTGCAGAACCCAGAAAAACTAGTAGAATGTTTGGGAAAAGTATGCTGTCTCTCTGACAATTCCAGAGACACAGAAATTACTGTAGTGTGCCCATGCCTGCCAAGCCCTGTTCAGTACTTTGCAGTACCCTCAAGGGGAAAACAAGGAAACGTTTGATGACAAAGTGACAGACACTGCTGCTTCACCAACCTATGCTGGTATCAATCGTCCCTATACACAAGAAGAAACAGACATGAAACTCAGCTTGTTGAGGAAAGGAAGACAAAGCAGGGCTGTCACAAGAACTGGAAGAGGCCGAACAAGAGGTAACCACCCAGTCCCTATCCCTGAGTGAGCTGCAGGATATGCAAAAAAAGATTTCAGCTTTCATGCAGGTGAGTGTATTACCAATTGGGTTTGTGGCCCCTTCTAAGACATGACAGCTGCCACATCAACCCAGTTCATAGAATCATAGAATCAGATGGGTTGAGATCATCAAGTCCAACCCTTGATCCATCAGCACCGTCGTTACTAGACTATGGTACTAAGTGCCACATCCAATCTCTTCTTAAATACCTCCAGGGACAGAGAATCCACTACCTTCCTGGGTAGCCCATTCCAATGCCTGATTACCCTCTCTGTAAAGAATTGCTTCCTAATATCTAACCTAAACCTCCCCTGGCAGAGCTTAAGACCGTGC
>JAWWLV010000001.1:76728442-76747701 GCA_035041135.1 Platyrinchus mystaceus
GACTGTTGGTGGTGCTCCTGGAGTGCATGAGGGATGTGTGGAGAAGCCAACTGCTCCTGAGCCACGAGCGGGACAGCACCATGCCAGTCACTGGAGGGAGAAGAGGGCCCCTTGGCTGGTGGAAAGGATGTGCAGGCAGTTTCAGTTCGCAGGGACTGTCAGGCTTTGCCTGGGCTGCAGGCAGCGTTGTGAAAGAAACCAGGAGCAGCTCCCTGAGGATGACAGTTGTCTAGAGTGTGTGGAGGTTATTGCCAGCAGTGTGCCAGAGGGATGCTTGTAGTCATCGCTCGATGCAGTTAGAGATTGTTCACCTCCCCAACACACCCAGATCACAGGAATTTTGGAACTTTGCTCTTTTGGGAATAAGACCACCTGTGAGATTATTTGTAGAGCAGAGCACAGTAATGTGTGCGGTTTTTTCTTCTCCTGCAGGGCGAGGTGCTGGGGAAAAGGCCAAGACTAATGGTCAACAGGAGCTGAACTTGTACTATATCCTAGGGATTGTAATAGTCTTGTGTGTGCTGCTGTTTTGGATAATTACATGTTGTATAGGCATGTCATGGCTGAGGACAATGAACACATGAGATGGCTTTTTCCCACAGTTATTTTTTCCCGGCTTGTCAAGGCAACTGCTGGAAGCACTGTTCAGAGATTTCCACAATACAGTCCTTTGACTGTCCTCTTAATTAATATCAGTGAGTAGTCTTCTCTGAAAAACATTTGTACAGTAACTCTGTCCAGAAAAGCAAAGATCAAACTACAGATAAAGGTGAAGCAGAGTCAGGAGAAGGACCAGAAAGGGGCAAGAAAGCCCAAACAAATGAGTTCAACAGCAGCTGCCACCTGTCATCAGTGATGTTTGTGACAGAGCTCACCCAGCTGTACAAGAATGTGGATGCAGACCCCTCACCTCTGCCCGCTTGCCCCAGCTGCTCTCTGGCTAACAGTGCCTCTTCTTGGGACAACTGGGTTTCTGTGGACTCACCTTAGCCAACACCATCCTGCTGTCCCTGTTACCAGTATCAACAGGGATCTTGATATGTCAACAAGGCTTTCCTCCACCTGAGTGGGGACATGCTGGTGAGACATGAGGTGCAAAGCTTGTCCATAAGCTTACTTGGGACACTGCCCTGAATCAGAATTGTCTGGGCAGAGAGGAAAGGAGGTACTGGGAAGGATGGCTATCCAGCACTGAGCACATCAAGGGGGGCTGATGTGGTGACAAAGGCTGCGGGTGCAGCAGTATCCCCCACCCCAGAGCACAGAGATAATAAATGAGTGGAAAGCTGGAACAGGGCTGGATGAGAGAGGGAGTGGATTTGTTACAACAAGGGTGACATTAAAAATGGAATAGAGTTAAAAAAAATTAATAACTAACAATAATAATAAATGTAAAAAGAAAGAGGTTAAGCTTTGCAGATTGACATCAAACGGGAAGAACAGCTTTGGAATACATCTAAAGTCATGCTGACTGAGTACAACAGATCTAATCTGAACAGGTTCAGATCAGATATGGAGTCTGACTGTCAGGGGTCTTCTCAGAGCATGTTGGATGACACAAAGGAGAGATCCCAAAGCCAGTCTTATGACACCTCTGCCCTGCAGCTGCGACTGAAAGGTACAGCAGCTAGGCAGAAAAGGCTTTATACATTTTCCTAGTCTGCCTTGCAGGGCATTAGGAACATCTCCCAGCACTCATCCCCTTGTGCAGAGCACTCCATGTCACCCAGTCAGCCCAGGTGCTGACCCGAATGCCTGTGCATTCCCGTTCTTTGTGCCTGCAGGAACTTCCCCCAGTGCCTGCTCTTGCACACTCAGCAGCCAAACCCAAAATGCTCAGTACAGGGAGAGTGTTCTAGAATATGCCAAGGACAGTTTTCTGAAGACAGCTGTTGTCTCTGGTGGGTGGTTATTGCCAGCAGTGTGCCAGAGAGATGCTCATGGATGTCTCTGGACGAGGTTAGAGATTGCTCACCTCCCTCCACAGCCGGTTCCTGGGAATTATGGAACTTTGTCCTTTTGGGAATGAGGCCATCTGAACCATGCTCAGCAGGTGATGGGAACTACAGCTCTTCATCGGATGTACCTCCCTCTATACAAAAGAGTTAAAAAATAGACTCATAAAATCATAGAATCATAGAGTCTTCCGAGTTGGAAGGGACCCACAAGGATCATCAAGTCCAAATTATGGCCCTGCACAAAACATCCCCAAGAATCACACCATGTGCCTGAGAGTGTTGTCCAAATGCTTCTTGGACTCTGCCAGGCTTGGTGACCACTTCTCTGGGCAGCCTGGTCCAGTGCCCAACCATCCTTTGGGTGAAGAATCTTTTCCTTCTTTACCAAGCTAAACCTCCCTGACACAATTTCAGGCAATTCCCTCGGCACTTGTCACTGGTCACCACAGAGAAGAGATCAGTGCCTGTCCCTCCATTTCCCCTCATGAGGAAGCTTCACACTTCCTCAGTCTTCACAGGGTTTGGGGGCAGGGGGAGGGTTGCTTGTTTTTTCTTGAAATCCAATTAATTTAAACCAACTTGCTTTTGTCCTCTTTTTCCACAGGTAGAAATATATTGGTTTTTTACACATTTTAAATACATCAGAAGTGCACTAACAAATGATTGGAGGTCTAGTGAGTATTTCAAGGCTGTTTCTAGGCTTGTTGCCTTTATCTGTTTTACCAACTTGACCGATTCAGAAAGGATACTCACTTCCCAGTGGTGTGGATACAGCCCAGGAAGAGTTGCATCTTTCTATGCAGGGTGTCCTGGAATAGGGACACAGGCAGAGGGCTGCTGTATGGCATATCTGCAGTGAGTCCAGGGAAGCTGCCACTTGCTGTGCATATTCACAGTATGTACAGCGAGGCTGACACAGCCAGGAGCTGCTGTGCTTGTGCACACTGATGCAGTGTTGATTCAGGGGGTCCCAGTCATCCAGACCAGCTTGTGCAGGTGCACTTGGTCTGAAATGTCCCAGGTATTTTAGAAATCCAGACACGATGCTTATTTCTACCACCCAGGCACAAATCTCCAGGAGTAAGAAAAGGATGGGTCTGTGAGAAGAGCGACTTTTCTTGTAATGTATCAACACTGTTCTTATCACCAGGCTAATGTGTTGAAAGCAGTTCCACTGAAAAACCATTCAGATGCACTGAGTAGCTGAGCAATGGTGTAATTTAATGCTGGGCTGCACTTTGTGGCAAACAGCAAAGGATAAATTTCTCAGTGAGGCCCCGCACTGTGTAAGTTTGGATGTGTTCAGAAGTTTGTCTCGGATTGGGCTTTTTTTTTTTTTTTTAGCTATCATGCATTTATAAAGATCTATTTATGGAAATACAAGAGTTTCATGAATAAATGAGATGGCATATTCCTTTCTTCATTTCATGAATTACAGTATCAACATTTTTGAGTCTGCTCATGAATTAATAATTACTTTAATCAATAAAAATAATTACAGTGCTAAAAACATTTTAACAATGAATGCTTTCATGCCGTTTCCACTACTTTTTAATTAAAGCATGACAAGTCATATTTACCATTTTCATCATGATTGCTCTAAATGGTGAAATTTGTCATCTTTGACTTGGGCTCTAATTATAATCCTTTTAGATGGTTCAAATTTCTTCTCATTATTCAATTATGCTTGCTCCAATTTTAAACTGACAAAATTTTCCTTTTGAAATCCCTTTTATGCTGTAAGAATATCTTTGACTTCATAATGCCCATTTTGAATATTCTATGCTAGCCAAAATAAATACAAATTAAATATATGAAATGTAAAAACAAATATAAACTGCTGAATATAAATAAATATAGCAGAAGACCAATTATTTTCAGTTTAAATGCATCTATCTTACTTCAGTATAGCATGAAATATTAATATAAATTTGTTGCAAATATAGAAATTGCTATAAGACCATAATAAGCTTGCAAAAGCAGCATGCAAACTTAATTTTTATGCCTGTGACATAGTCTCCAATTAAATGATCTCTTATTATTTTTTCATACAGAATCTCTGTCTTGTTTTTTCAGTAGATGGCATTCTGTTAAATATAATAACCTGCTATGATAGTCTTCTTCAGCCTATTCTCCATATCTTATTCTAATATTTTTTTAATCTTGGCTATGTGAGAATAAATTTCTTTTCCTCGTCACAGCGAGATCTGTTTGCCTCACCAATGTGTGTGGGTTTTGTCAGTGCCTCAGAACACTGTTTTGCCTGGCGTGTAGCTAAGGGAGTGAACCAGTGAGGAAGTATGGGGGAAGTTATTATGCTTGAGTTGATCATCTTCAGGCATGTAGGACCTAGGTTTTTGAAGTCTGTGCTTCGTAAAATATCATGTAATGCTAAGATATTTTAACTCAACCTTCAGGTGCTTCAGGAATAAACCTGGACTGGGGGCTTCCTCGCATGGATTCATACCATCTGAATTTAAGTATGTAATTGTGATAGTTGGGTCACTGCAGTGTGTCTTTGTACTCCCCAAACCCACAGTGGTTCCTTTTTACTCTTTGCTATTATTATTTCTGTCATCAAGTGCCTTTGTTACAAAACTTCAGCAACTTCTTTCTTTCCTGTGCATCAGGTTTGCTTGTAAACTGCTCTAGGTAGTAACTAAGAGGTGTATTTGGGCAAGTGCCAGCGTGGTCCAGTTACTGTGCCTCTCAGATGCTTTTTTCTGTCCTAAGGATGCTTTCAGTTGACCTTTATGGTTTTCAAACACTGCATAACATCTTCCTAAAAAGCCAAATACCTCTTCCTGTGCCTGTCACAAACTGTCACTTACAGCCAGACTGCTGCTTCAGGATTTTGTCAGGCATCAGTCTGCAAAGAAATCCCACCACTGGGATCCAACCTTCCTGAACTACTGTGATGGCACAATTAAAGACCAAATTATAGTGTGTGTGCATGGAGGGTAGTAAGTTAAACTTGTAGATGAAACCTGATTCCTGCTGCTGTGTCTCTGGAGTGCTTGACTTAAAATCATCGTAAGGTTGTTTTAGCACAATTTTGTACATGTAGTTTCCAGCAGTTTTAGAAGATCCATTAGGAAAAAAGCAGCAAATAAGCCAGTACACACATAGATCATCATAAGGACTAGAAAATTTGAGATCCGCTGTGCAGAGCTTTGCTGTTAAACCTAGATTAGCAGTCAGCAGCTGCTTCCTCTGAATGATCTGTCCTTTTCCAATAGCTTCATACAAACTGTCTTACCGTGCTGGAAGTCTTGGGGTTTTTTGCAGCTCTGGAACAAAGTGTACTTCTGGATGTGCACATTCCTGCATCCTTTTACCAAGCACTTCTTTACCTGTCCTGCTCTGTCTTTTATTTCTGCACAGTTCCATCTTCAGACTGTTTCCTTACCTCTTCCAGCCTCTTCTCCATGGAGGTTCTTCAGGCTTTGTCTAGACACTCCTGTTCGCTCCTGGGTGCTGCATTGGTTGCACAGTGGTATTTAGTACCAAAATAGTAGTTAAAAAAAAAAGGAACAAAAGTACAAAACTTGATAATGGTTATATTCTGTTTTTTATCTAGAGGGCAATGGCCCGTTGCAAAATATGTATATAAGTGCTGCTTTACTTGTCAGTGTAATTGAGGTTAGTTGGTGTACAAGACTCACGTTGGCTTTTTGCACATTGCAGATTTAATTTGTGGTATTTAATTACACTTGGAGTGTTAACATCCTAGTGCACTTTAATGACAAAAATTATTTTTAGGAATTAACTTTATGTGGGTCTCAGAGGAAGCATATTTTTTAAGCTATTTAAATAGTCAGCTTTTTGCAAGGAAGAGGGACAAGCTTTGGACTTGGTTGTCATGTATGCCAACAGCTAAGAGGCAATCACTGATTTTTTTGCTTTTTTTCAGTCATAGAGAATATGTTTTTATGAAATCCAAAATAGCAGTCGCCTATACTCAATTGCTATTTCAGTACAAACAGTAATTGCTTTAATGAAGCAGTTTATCCCACTCAGATACCTATTTTCCTGGCACATGTGTTTGGGAAGATACTAAATGCTTGAAATATTACACCCCAATCCAAAGTGCTTTTCCTGTATTAGTTCTTGAACCCAGAAAATGAATATACATACAAAAAGTATCTGGAGCAAATATTTGCATTTGGTGGATTTATCATTTGCTAGTGGCAGCTACTTCAAATTATTTCAAGATATCTGAGATCTGAGAATACTTTACCATGACATGATACAGCTTTTCCTTTAAAAAAGGCATAAAAAATAACTGTTCTATAAGATGTAATGTTTATGAGGTTGTATGAATGGTTGCATAATGTGCACATGGTGAAAACTGCATTTCGTGTTAAGTACAAGAATGACTGTGCACTGGGAAGGAATGTTTAAGAAATCATGAGAACTATAAAGGGCCATCTGCTTCATTTTCCATTTGTATTTGCTGGATTAACCCACTGTAATATTTTAATAGGTAATGCATTGCTGTTTCATCTACTCATTAAATTTTTCATACCACGAACCTACCTTATCATGAAAAAGGGTTCATTCTGTGCAGGGAGAGGACAGTTGTTGGGGAAGGAAAACCCAAAATGTAATATGACAAGTGGCATGAATTATACTTTTACTGTTAATTTTTTCTGTAATTCCAGTTTTTCACGTTCTTTCTCCTGTCTTCAACAGTGGTCCTGATGTTGCTGTGAAGTTACAAAGGAGTCATAAAGAGTAGGGTCCTATCAGTGTCCTTCCCCCTGTTTCCCTGGGTGATCCCCTGTGCTGTGAGTAGGAGAGCGAATGGTGAAGGTGTGCTGTGTTCTGGTTACTCTCGGCTGCTTACATGGACCTCCTGGGGTAGTTGCTGCCAAAGTCTTGATCTGAAGAGAAACATGGAATTGTGGAATCATTTGGGTTGGACCTTCAAAGATCAACTAATTCAAACCCCCTCCCTGCTGTGTTCAGGGACATCTTCCAGTAGACCAGGTCACTCAAGGCCCTGTCCAACTTGACTTTGAACACTTTGAATAGCTCCTAGGCTGCTCTGACCCTTCTCTTTGCTGAGATTAACAGAGTTGACAGGCCGAGTAGCATGTTTTGCAATTTGTGCAAAACATTTTTTCATTTCTTTCTATTTCGCCTCTTTGTACCAAACAGAGGCAATGGAGAAGCAGCTCGTGTGTGGTTGCCAGTGTTCTCTGAGACTGGACCTCAGTTTTGTGCTTTGCTGCAACAGCAGACAATATTTGAGTCTCATAGTTCTGTAAATACCCATTACTGCTCTGCCTATCTGAATAAGCAGTGTTATTTTGTGTTCTGAGGGGTTTCCGGGGAGCGTTGTTTTAAGGAATAAGCATTTCTAGGTAGTGGGGAAAGCAAGCCCTTTCTGTGAAGAGTAAGTCCTGGGTAAGGTTGCGTTTTTTAAAAAAAGGGGAAGCAAAGTTGAGTGTCCTGGTGTTATTTTTAAGCTGTGAGGATGGCTGAAGAATAATTTACCATAATATTATTTGAAGATGATAAACTGCGTAGGAGGACTTACCTAAATAGGCCTAATAAAGCATTTTGATCTTTCTAGTGTGATTATGGTAACAGTGCAGAAGCACAAAGCAAGTTACAGCCCAAGCCTTGTAATCTGATGTCTGCTACAGAAATATGTTGCAGAAAGACATTTGAATACATTGTTAGAAGAGTGAGACATCTGGTTCAGATGACCCACCAAGCCTGGAGTAAATGCAGATGATCGGTCCAGAGCTTATGTTTTCATAAAAATTCCTGTTATCTCAGTCTCATTTCTGAGTGGAAACAGCCCAAGAGGATTTCATGGCTAGGCTGAATGCGTGGTTCAGATTACTGTTTTCCCAATATGCACCACGTTTGTTTACACTGAATTTCACTTGCCATTTTATTGACTAATCACTTGGTTTCATGAGGTTTTTCTGCAGTTCTCTTCCCTCAATTGCAGGCTCCAACAGTGCTTCTGCCTAGAGCCAGGCTATTTGCTATCTGTGCAATTCAATTTGAGCTGTCTTACTGTCCTACTTTAGCATATATGTCTGAAATAAGACCTGATCCTTCAATACCTCCTTCTGAGTTCAGTTTTGCAGCAACTCAAGCTCTTCCCCCTTTCCTTCTCATTGTTTTGGAGAAAGGGAAATTTAAAAATTCAGGGGCTGAAATCAGGGGCTTCTTCCCAAATTTCCTGCTCTGTATGAGAGCTTTTCCCTTTCATAATGGGCAGTTTCAGCATTCATTTTGTTTAGGAAGATGACTTGCCTGAAAATGTATTTTGTCCAGTTTAAACAAATTGGCATGTTCATGCCTTGCTCTTCACCTTGTCAGCCTTCTATCATCTCTGTCCAGGTTATTATGCTGGTCTCCTGTTAGGAAGAGCAAAAAGTCCAGGATGAGTAGTTCTTGGACTCTGAGAACTTCAGTAGAAACATTTTATAGCTTATGGCTATGGGAAAATCATCCACCACCATATACAGATCAGAGTAGGTAGGTCTCCTGCTTGCATCTTCAGCTCTGCAGTCATGAAACTGCAGAGCTTAGAGTGGGAACCCAAGAAGCTTGTTGGCAATACATCATCAGTATCCGAAGGGTTTGTACGCAGGATGAAATTTTTCAACACAAACATCCTTCAAGATTGCAGAAATTTCTGGGCACTCACCCCATCACATCAGAAATGCCCAGTCAAAGTGAGTTTCTACCTGACCACTTGTACACTGCTGCTCCTACAGTCAGAGTTCAAGCAGTATGACTCTAATAAATCATAATGGTAGTGTGGAGGTAACGATGAGAATGTGATCTCACTTCCCTTACTGCAAAACAGTTCCATAGAGCTTCATTGTTCAGCAGAAGGCTTTGACAGATTACTATGATTTTTTTCTCAGGTACTGGCTCCAGTTGCAAGGATTACATACCTCTGTGCTATTTCTGTAGGTCATTACTTGAAGTCGAGTACATTTTTTTTTCAATCCACTCAAGCCCCTATGAGCTTAATGGCTACATAAACATTAAAAATTGACTTAAAAATATGAAAAAAAAGTTGATGCAGTTTAAAGATATTTGCAAGGCTGTGCATATTAGGCATTTTTTTTTCTCTCAGTAGTTATGGCTTGTTTTGTCAAGAAAAGAAACTCAGAAATACATAATACTGGATTACAGTAGAGAAGATGACCGAGAAAAGAGATTTTGTGAACTTAAAAAAGAGCAGGGTGTCTTGGTGGCTGTCAGGTACAACCACAGCAGACAACAACATTTAAAAATACTTCTAACTGAATGTTAAGTGAATTGGTTTTGATCTACCTGGCTGTAAAAATTATTTATCAGATTAGAATAATTATGAAGTACTTCTGGCACACTGTAGCTTTCCCAATTGCAGTGAGTTCATGAACTTCATTAATAATGGTCATAAGAGCATAAGAAGCACTTTGGTTATTAATTAGAGAAAAGTCAGTTAAAAGTGAAAATTTCTAATTTTCATGATGTGACAGATGTTTTCTGAAAGATTAAGTGCTAACAAAGCAAGTATATTTTTTTTACCTGTCACAGTTAATAAGAAAAAACCCCACTCTGTGGTATAGATTCTCTCATTAAAAGTTGTTAACATTTTCCAGAAGAAGTGGTGGAGCCCTCCAAATATGCAAGATTTCTGATGATTAGCCTCTGTTGTTACCTGTACTCCAGAAACAGAAGGAAATATGCTGTGCCCCATCCTCAGGGTGTAGCGGGTGACTCCCCCCGCCAGTTACTACTGACATTTGTAATGTTGGACTGTAAAAACAAGCTTAAACTTCCACAGGTCTCATATAGGTGGATGCCCCATCCCTGCAAGTGTTCAAAGCCAGACTGGATGGAGCTCTGAGAAACTTGGTCAAGTGAAAGGTGTCCCTGCCCATGGCAGCAGAGTTGGAACCAGATGATTTTTAAGGTCCCTTCTAACCCTAACCACGCTGTGATTTTGTAATGATTCTATGCTGCATGGTGGTGGCTAATTTGGGGAGTCTCCCTTCTCTTCTCCCCATGTGCCCAGCTGGACCAGAGTTACATGAATAAATTCAGAGCCTCTAGGCTTTAGATTATGAGGTCAGAAATTGTTGAGCACATTGGAAAACTTAAGTCACATCAATAATTAAAAGTGCCTTACAAATTTTTAAATCTTATGAATTAGTAAATAAAACATAATAAAGTCTTTAGATGTGAAATAAATGAAAATTAAATACAAATGTAGTTTGCTTGTATAATTATAATTCTTTATGATGTGTTTCAACATTATCCTATTAAATCTTAGCTCTGAATTGCTAAGACTGACATTTATTCCATGCCTGAATTATGGTAGATTGCCTGTTTCTGAGATTCTAATGAAAAGGAAAAATTAGGAAAATGCATAATATGCATCATAAAATGTTTGCTCTGTAGTGTTTGGGATGCTATTTAAAATTTGCTTTTTAGTGCACTACCTTATCTTTCCTTTTACTGTAATGCAAGAAGGATCATTTTATGGTAGGTGGAAGTGCTGTCAGTTCAGACTCTGAGTGCCTTGTACTTTTAGTACTGTGATTTTCAGACTTGCCTTTATGTGCCAGAGGGAAAACACTGGCAGAGGTCTTTTGGTTGTCTTTTAGAACTTGAGGAAAATATATGTTTTAAATTGCCCTGAAAGTCAGAACCAAATAACAAAGAAAATGTTTGGATGGGGGTTTTGGGGTTTTTTTTTTGTTTGTTTGGAGGGGTTTTTTTGCCAGTTAATGACTTACTGGGCTCCAGCTGTGTCAGAGTGGGAAGCAGGAGGCATGGTGGGACTTTTTCAGAGTCCATGTGCCTTTCCTCCTTGAGGCCCCAGAGGATTTTGAGAGTGTACAACTCTGGACTGATATAGGAGATATAAGTGTTCCTCCCAATGGTTTTGAAGCCATTCTCACGCTGACCTTGGACCATCTCTCCACCTTTTGTCCCATTTCTAAGGCATCTAGTTTTGATGATAAAGTCGTTTTAGCAGTAATCTGTTATCTTTTCAGGAGGGAGGCATTCCTGGGGTATTCATCATGTTCCTAAGGGCAGATGGTTTTACTAGGTATGGGTTCACTGTGCCTGAGGATAGCTGACTGTAGGGACTGCTCTCAGAGTGTTGTGGACGAAAAGGCACAAGGTTCATCTGCCTCTTCTGTGCAGTTCTCTGACACTATTTGAGCAGACTGGGCTCTCTCCAGTATGGCCACACGACTGCCCATTGCCTGCCACAGCATGCAAGTGCTTACTCAGTTTCTTGCTATAAAGCCCTGTTCCTATTTATTGCAGCACCAGCCACTTCAAGTGCTTTGAAAACACAGAAAAATAATGTTGCTTTGTGCAGTCTGGGCTAGATGGGATTAGCCCAAAAGAAAATGGAGCTATTGGTGGGACAGAGAATCAGATGCTGGCCCTCCTTTTGCAGTGTAGACAAGACTTCAAACATCTGCAGGGTTAGGTGGGATCCTAGGTAATGTACTCTGAGAATTATGTGCCATTCTTCAGTGTAAGTTGTACAATGTGCCTCTTTCCTTTGTCTTTAAACCTGACTTCTCTTGTGAGAGATACAGGCTTCACATATGGCACATCTTTAACATTTATGCTAGGCCTTACAGCTATTACTGTATGACTAATTGCCCTCTTAGTTGTGTTTGAGGCAGAGCATTATCCATTCATGAGAGGGGTAGTTGTTATTTGAGGCTTTTCTGCCCTTTTTTAGCAAGTTTTTGAAACAAGGTAACAGTGAACACAATGTATAATCAGGGAAAACACTTGTATTTTCCAACTGCCCTGATGTTGGAGGCTAAGGATTTGCTGAAGAGGTTTAGTGTGTTCTGTTGTCCACCTATCAGTCTGCCTCATAGGCAGCTGAATGAAGTTTGTGATTCTTTGTTGCTTTTCTTTGGTTAGCTGGGCGGATCTAGATTTCATGTTTACTTTGGTTATGCTATTAATTTCCTATTCAGGTATCCAGAGAAAAGCCATGTGTCAATGTGAAGCATTACACCTGCATCAGCATTATATGTCACTTTCTGCACATCTAAGGAGCAATGCATTTCATTAAAAATAACAAAATAACAAAAAACCATTGAGATAATTTGAGGGTTTTGTCATAATCCATAACATTTTTGTGTTTACACCAGTCTAGCTTGCTCTTTATGGTGTGGGAATGTATTCTATTTAATCTTTTAAAAAATTCCTTTAATTGGACCTAAGTGTATTATCTTTGAATTTGATCTTGTCTTATAGGAAAAAAATAGATTACAACATAATTTATAATTTTAGTGATTTGTCTGCTTAAAGATATATTCTCATGTCTTTTAGCATTATCACTGTATTTTTGGATCCCTCTGACACTTGTATATTCTTTTTCAAAGAGTGTACTTTACTGGAACTGAACAAAGCAATTCAATGCATGTTTGCAATCTATAACATAAAATATAGATTTATTATTTTAATTAATTTTCAAATTCATTCCATCTTCTTAGCTGAACCTCTACATAAAACAGAACTTGTCAGTGAACTATCCACTATAAATTTCACTCTTTTCCCATTGGAGTGGTTTAGTGAAGAATTCAGAAGTATGAGTGTTATAATAACACTCATACATATTAATACATTGTTCTGAGTGAAGTATTTCTAATGACCTCAGGCCTTTTTAAGTTTTGATCAACTCACTGAAATTTTTTCTGTAATTTGCAAATTTTGCTGCCCTATTAATCGCTACTTGAAAGAGATCAGAGAATTTTTAGATTTTCAAATGTGTTGTTTCATGGATTGGTTGGGGACATTTTTTCCATGGGAAAGGTCATCGAAGTTCTAGAATGCTGCATTTATTATTCTGAGCAGACTCATCATAAATTTGTTTACAAATTAAAGTGCAGCGTAAGCAAAACACTGGATTGCTGAAAAATTGAAAAAATCATTTCTGTAACTGTACAGCTGCATTTTATGCAGGAAGACTGTGGAAGGGACTTTGGTCTAAAGATGTCATTAAAATTGGAAATACATGCTTAGATATGTCTTGTCTTGAAGTGAAATCTTGATGTGGATTTGAATAGTTTATGATCAAGCCTAGTTAATTTTATTTCATTAAAACTCAGAATAGGTGCTATGGTATTTTTTTCATTTCAGTGAAATGTATATAAATATTTTTTTCCACAAGACTTCTAAATCTGTGTTTAATGTCCAGAAGCCTTCTAAGATGGTACACAGTTACATATTTTCTCAAGCATGGGTCATTTTAAATGATGTCAAGGAAAATGGAGATGGTTTTTCTGCCTGTGACCAGGACCTGGATAATGGGATCTGCAGTTCTTTTCCATTCTGCCCCTTTTCATCCTTGGGTTCACTATGCTACAGCTGTAGGATCTGGGTTATAATTTAGAGGCATAAAAGCAGTCCAATGGTTGCTCATATCTATTTCATCCAACTGTGTGGTCTCACTCAGTACTTGTTTTTAATGGCCAAACCTTCCTTTCAGTTGCAAAAAACCCAAACAAAATTAAATAAATATCCATGTTATACAGTAATTGTTCTTGGAAAATACATGCCACCTGCTAACAAAGCCTCATTAGTATATTTTTTATATGGCTTTAATGTTAGGTAGGTTCCTTTTGTTTGTGGTACAAGGGAGTGTTTCCCCTGGGAACTGTTCAGCTTGCACTGGAGAGGGGAGTTGGTTCTGAGGGAGTGTTTCTCATCTGTTGCCTCCAACCATTGTAAAGTTTGCTATGAATGTCAAAGGTAGTGACCAGCTTTATCTCATGTACACTAGAAACCAATTAAGTCTATCATATCTTTTCAACATGCAGGCCAGTTAGTAAGTTTGGGTCACTGCTGATATGAATTGGATTTGAATTGGTGTTCTGGGGGTGAAAGGCTGGATATTAAATTATTAATGTTTCGCAGTCTCAAATTTCCTCACTTAAAGTGTGCTTCCCTCCCTTCTGCTTCCTGCAGAGGTTTGAATAAAAATAAACCTGTTAGGTCAGGTCTGCTCTCACTGACAACCTGGGATTTGGGTTCTTCTTTCCTGTTCTTCTCTCCCTACCCCCAAATGTATGCCAAGCTGACATTTTTTTTTTTACTCTCCCTAGGTTTCCAGCCACTGTCTGCTTTTACAATATTGATATCTTTTCTATTCCCTGCAGGAGTCTATGGCTTTATAGCTGAGGAGCCAAAGATCAGAAGTACTCCTGTATGTTTGGAGATACAATTTTGTCTTGCTCTGTTTCGCTGTGGAGTAGGGTCTCTAGAGGAGCAAAACGTGATATGCCACAATATGATTTTTTTGCATTAGATCTTTAAGTAGTAACACTACAGGTACTTTGTTTTGTAACACGTCAGTGTAGGTACATCTTTAAAAGTAATCTTTTATAACCAAGAAAGGAAACATCACGCAAAGACAAAGTCTGCCTTCATATCAGAGGCAGGGAGAAAACATCTTTCAACTTGAATTTGTATAAAGCCTGACAAACATAGTTTGCAGTGATTTTACTTTCAGGGAAAAGTCTTTTCAAATAAATAAGAACTTGCTCCAGATTCAGATGACAGTGCCTCTGTAAAAGTCAGATCTGATTTTTTGCCCTTTTCTTGACAATGATTATAGTAAGTGACCTGGATGTGGTGTACTCCTTTGAAGTGAGCAGCTTTGAGATGCACCGAGGAGGCTTCTTCTTTTCACCCTTTGAAAATTAGACCAGTAGGGTTGTAATGTTTCCATGCCCATAAATCAGAGTGGTACATGTGCCTGCTTGTGTGTGCTTTTCAAACAGTGTCCCTGCTAGCATGCTTAAATGGGTTTAGTAGTTTATCATGTAACATATGCCAAGTTTGTTTTCCGTGATTTCTGTGAATGCCTTTTCAATAACTGAAATATATTAATAAATAGGTCTTTATTATGATTAAAGGAGTAACCATATATTGTAAATTTATTGAGTGCTGACTGGAATTTTTTGGTTGGAAGTTGGTTGGGAAAAATTACTGTCAAACTCATTTACCACAATTGCAGCAGAAGTGCAGTTCCTTCTGGGAACACGGGCATTTGTATAATCTCACTCTGTGGCACTGAGCTATGCTGTATGTAGTGTATTTATGATTGAACAGAAAGTTTCAAACAGCAGCCTGTGAAATTGGATTTCAGATGTAATGTACCATAAATAAGTGCTATAAAGAATGCCTTTAATGCTATAAATCAGTTTTTATTGGTTTCAGCTATCTCATTCTGGTTATTGTATTACCCACAAAATCAATGGGAATCAAAGAGCTGGAATATATTTTATTTTAATGTCCCATCTCCCATGGAAATGGCATATGAGCCCTTAGATCACCTTTTGGGTAGGTTGGGCAAGGCTGATAAATTGCATTCAATGAGAGTGTTTTCACAAAAAGGTCTCTGTAAGTAGTAGCTGAGTAAGACTTGAAATGTTTTGGTATGGCACTTCCTCCCTATAAAGGGATATATGCCTATCTTTCTGAATGTCCTTTGCTTTTGTTGTTTCAGTAAATTTACCAGTGTGATTTGATTCCTGTAGTTCTGTTTTTAAAAAAAATGGCATCACAAAGTTACAAGAACCAGATGTCACTGCTGTTGCATCTAGAATTAGGAACACTTTGAGAGTAGGAGATCTGGTTTCTTTGCACCTGTAAGCATTCCCGCTAGTGAAGGCTTGCTTGATCCTGGGAAAAGAGCAAGAACATTCCTAGCAGCAGTTGTGAAGCATAAAATGCACTGTGAGCTAAGTTTAAGAACATATTATTCTAGTAGAAGAAGGGAATGTCATGCATCGTGATTCTATGAATAGATTTTTAAAACTAGAAACAAATTGTACTATCCTGTGAGAATGAAGAAATAGGAAGAAAAAGTGTTTTCTAGCTAAATAATACCAGCTCAATTCAAAATGTTGTCTGTTTCCTCTTTTTTTACTCTTTTGCTTATATTAGTGTCTCATGGTAGGAGAAATATGTGCCTCTGGAGCTCAGTTATTCAGGGCTGGAAACCTATGGCAAAGGGCAGAACACTTGTCTTAACAACCTTCACTGTGTTAAAAGATGGAAATACAGATGCATTGCAATTGGATAAGAGTGCACTGGTAAATGTCTTCTAGAATATTGTACTCCTTCATGAGGTTACAGTAAAGATGACTGAAGAAGTAAACTTTTTGATAGATATTAAATATGAGTTATTTACACTGTTCTACACATCAATTTTTCATTTTCCTTTGTCACCTCAAGCTAGTGTAATTTGTATGCTAAAATTAACAGGGAAAGCAGACAAAGAGAAATGATCACTGTAGGGTTTTGAGTGGTGTGTAATAGGTTATTGTTGGCAGAAATCTGAATACTCGGATGACAGTAGAGTATAGGAACCAGAAGAGACGATTTACTCATCTCTGATCCTATGAATAGTGTTAAACTGCCTTTGAGTCCAAATTGCTCATGTTGACTTACACCCGCATCACCTCACATTGGATTTTAAGCTTTTATTACAAGGATTGAATGGCATGTTTTATTATTTGCAATAGTACAAGCAGTTATTCTCACTGGAGCACAAAGATGTGTGGCTTCACAAGGGAGGAGTGTTAATCATTTACATGCAGATGTATCTGGTTATCTGTGGGAGTGGGTTAAAGAGACAGGTGTCAGACCTGGCTGCTTAATAGGAACGTAAGACATGAATGATGCCAAGGAGGCAGAATAAAATGTCTGGCTGCCTCAGAGATGGTTATAAAGTTCCCTATCCGTACAGTAATTTTACAGGTGGTGATTATAGGAGACGTAATGATTTCATGCAAAATGCAAGATAATTAAAATGTTTGATTTGATCTACAGACCTGTGGTCAATTTGCAAGCCAGCTGCTGACCAGCACCACACCATGCCATAGTGAGCATCGTTCAGAATTACACCCTTGGCTTGAGTAAAGCTGTGTCAGGCATAAGTTTAGATGGTCTTGTTGGCGCTACTGGTTTGGGTCCAACCAAACACCTGGGCTGATTGCTAAGTCCAAAATAGACAAAAAATCTTTGATCCAAAAATTATGCGCTTTTTTTGTTCTGTTTTGTTTTTTGTGTTTTTCTTTGTTTGCTGCTAACATGCAAAGCAGCAAGTGTAGCTTGTTGTGTTACACTTGAAGGGAGATGGGTGAGAAAAGCTCTGAGGATAAGAGCTTACTTAGAGATCAGATGGGCAAATGAAGGGCTTCACAAGTACTGAGGGTTATGTGGGCAATCAGCTCTCTGCATATTGAAAAGAAGCCTAGGATGATGGATTATTTACTTTCTTCTCCTGAGGCAGAGAATTTAGGTGTTACCATCTGGAACACAGCCTTGTCCTTGCTCACTTCAGGTACAATTTCCTCAATCAGTGAGTAAAACAGTGCTTCTTGAGGCTTGTATGAAGCACCTGGTTCTACACATAAACTTATATGATATTATAGAAACACTAACCCCAAAAAATCTCAGTGACAGACAGAGATAACTCAACTGTATAACTGAGAATTTTGCACTTATGTGCATCACCAGAGAATAGGATCAAGCAATATGGTTTTGAAATATCTAGAAGAGTTATAATATATGGAATAGGCACACTCATGTTGAATCTGATACTAGGTTTGCACATGTTTATTCTGTCTTTGGTGCAGTGAAGTGCAGTTTGGAGCTGTGCAGTGGCCCATCTTCCTGAGTGGAATAAACCCCTATGCAGTTGCTCATAATCCTGGCTGGGAAATGTGCTGGGAGGTGGGGTTAGGCAGGGGTGTGGTCTTAGTAGGTTGCCATCTATCAAAAGATAACTTGATAAACCAGAGAATTTACTGGGTTAGGCCCTTGGGTGGGTTCAAGCGCAATATCAGCTAGTTGTGACTCCCATGGTTTCAAGGCTGAGAATGGAGTCAGGAACTGACTGCTGTAACTGGAAGCAGCAGAGCTTTGGGCACACCATCTTCCAGGCATGCTTTTTATGGTCTGTTCTGCTCGGTGCTGCAGTCTTACCTGATGCTTTTCAGATCTGTCCATGGTTTGGAACAAAGATTCATCCTTTCCTTTTGCTTCTCATGGCCGTGAAACCAAAAAGAGAGTGATGTAAATGACACAAAATGGCTATCTAAGTCTGTCCTTAGGCAAAACTTTCCAGTTTTACCATAATTTTTACCATTTTATTCCTCTTCCATCTGAATGCTGACATGTATTTTGATATTGGCAGTCACTATGAAATAAATGATTTACCAGTTTAAGAGAGCAGATGGACAAAAGCAAGTGATCTCAGCAGGCCCCATCTCAAGCTGCTCACAAGGGATATGTCACTGTGCTTTCCAGCTGTGCTTTCAGAGCTGGGCTTATTGTTCTTCTGTGCATTTCTATTGGGTGCTCTGCTTGATGGGGTTAGGCATGACATTGCAGTGTGTAAAAATATGATGTTCCACAGCGTTTGCTTGTTGGTGCTTTGTCATAAACTAGGACAGAAAATTACAGTGATAAGGAGGTCAGCAGGACCTAGTGGTAGACCTCATTATTTTTTAGAAATACCACAGCAAATTTCCCTAATTTGTGAAATCCCAGTGAGTCAGTCCATGACTTGAGATACAGTGACAGCCATATGGCAGAAAGCTGTGGGTGCAAGGCTGCAGCATGAGCTCATGCTTTCTAGAAAAGCTGCTGTCAGGTCAATGCCTTTTGGGAAGCACCCAGTCTGCAGCACCAAGGAATCCCACAGCCTCTTCCTGCTCCACAGTCCCATGCACCATTAGAGTTGGCCAGGTATGTCAAGCACGTGAAACAAAAAGAAATAAAGGGACACAATAGTGGGTGGTTAATACATGAGGAACATATGCTATTTTTTAGGAATACAAGTGGGCTGGTGGCAGGGTCTGTGAATGAAATTGGTCTGTGTGACTTCTACAGGTGTGCTGCAGAGGGACACACAGGTGAGACGTCACAGAAGTTGTTGCTCAAGTGTCACAGTGCACTCCCCTAAAGCAAATTGATTTGAAAGTGTGGCAGGAAACAAAAATGGAAGGTTTTATAGCACATAAATTTTCAAGGTGTTTGCAACACTGTTAAATAGCTGAAGTTAAAATTGCCATGCTACAAGACCTGGCATTTTTGTTTCTTGCCACACTTTCAAATCAATATGCTTAACTTGCAGTCTGCAGGACTAACATTTTGCCATTAAGCACCCACATCCTCACCGTTTCTTGTCTGAAATTGCCGTTGTCAGCTGCAGAAACAGAACGTTTTCCATACAGAGTACATACTGTTTTAGCAAGCTCTACCAATTTAAAAAAA
>JAWWLV010000001.1:76766696-76796310 GCA_035041135.1 Platyrinchus mystaceus
ATGCAGTAAAGGTTACCTGGTTTTTATCTTTCCCAGTGCAAGAGCTTTATACAAAGCCAATTAATATTTGCACCACAAAGAGGTGAGAAAACAGACTTGTCTGTTGGCATTCCTAACCACATCAAGCAATTAACTCTTGAGGCTTTTGATCTCAAGTGAAGTATGTCTTCTCTGCTGACCCTTGTAGCTTGAATTGCTCTCTCTCTCTCTGTCTCTCTCCCTTCTTTTTCCAAAATTTTGAGTACTGAAATCCTTTAAGGAGTAAAGATGTTGAAGGGCATTCTGGGCCTTCACCAAGCAAGCTGGAAAGTTTTCCTAGTTATTCCTATTAAATTTACTTTACATTGGGAAGGAATGATAAGCTGCTGTTCTTGGCTCAGATTTTTATTAATGGATAGTCTTTTTTATTTTAGAATCTGATTTGGGTAGGATCAGAAAATGTTGTCAATAGTTGTAATTCTGGAGATAGATGACAAAAATGAGCAGAACTCTCTAAGAGAAATACTTCTGCATGCAACGTTTATTTGAACTATAAAATTTTTCCCCCTCAGGTGACAACAAGTGGATGCTCTAAGTTTTTAGAAGTTCAAAAAGGCATTGAACAAATTAATGAAAGAAAAATCCAATTAAGTCAAAAGTTTCCCCCTCTGAATTAAAAAGTGCATGAGTGAAAAGTTGGTGCATGCTAGGAGTGTATCCATGCTCACGCTTAAGCTTCTCTATTTGCAACTTCCTGACACTGAGCTCTGAGGACACTTTGATCTGCCCCAAACCTCTGTCCTTGTGCTGTTCTATGAAAGGAACTGGTCCCACTCAAAACCCAAGTCCTGGCTGCTGCTTACAATTGCACAACATGGCAGAAGGGGATGCTGCTTGGTCTGGAACATTGATGAAGGGCCCCAGACTTCAGGGACTGGTGGAGCAGTTGAGAACACACTGGCAAATTCTCCATGTGGATGCTGGGCACTCTCTGGGATTCAGTTGGAGTATAAGTGAACTGTATCAAATGTGCCACATAAAAGAATCTGGTCTTGTTAGGTCTATAATGTGCAAGATTTTCAGATCATGATCAATTTGTTGAAAACAGATTGGTTACTAATGTCTTCTAAAATATGTCTGGTTTTATGGAGGCCATAAGCTTAAATCTGGAAGGATAATTTCAGACACCACCGTTAAAAACATTGGCCGCTGTCACTTCAGTTTTTCATAGAATAAACAGAAGAAAAATTGCAAGCAGGAAAACATGTTTTATGTAAATACCAAAACATCTCAGTAAAGCCAGCACAACATAGGTAAAAAACCCTCTCTGGTATTCTTCCGGATTCACATTCGCATTTTGAATCAGTCTGTACACATTAGAAACAAAGTAAAATTAGAAGATTAGAGGCATAAAGCAAGGTTTGAGGGGCTTAGTTAAGACAACAATGTAGAGATACAATTCTTTCAAAGCGCAATGAACTCCTCTTGTACTGTCAATGTGATATTTGACTACGCGCAAACACAGACTGCTGCAATGACAATTTTATACCCTGTTGTACAACTCCAGTCAGCCCTGGTGTTTCAAAACAAGACAATTTGTCTTGCTGTAAATACAAAAAGAATTATACAAATGTATCTTTTTGCCTTATTATTTTGGAAACCTTATAGATCATATGAAATGTTTGGTGCGTGGCAGTCCAAGGAGAAAAACAAAAAAAGAGATGGCATTTAATTTGGCTTCTTGCTATGTTTACCTCTATCTGATGTGGGATTAAGTTTTCATTTATGCAGCTTTAACAATATTTTTATTCCTTTTGAAGTTTGTGAAATGCAAGTTGGATGAATTGCACTATATTTCCTGAGTTTTCTCAGTGTTAGAAGTCATTTAAAGGAGTGCAGTAACTACCTGGGAGAGGAAATGCAAGAGAAATATGACACATCTTAGGAAAATAAAGCTCCACTTGCTGAATGTGACACAGAGAACATCACAAAAACATGTTTAAAATCATTCTGACTTCTGAATGCTTATGTTTTGTTTTGTTTTCCTGTTGGCAAACGGAGAAGTTTGGTCAAGCTGATGCAGTGTATACAGAAAGAGTGTATTATGCCAGTGGCTATCAGGAGCTTGGCCTCAGCTCACAGGGCAATTGCCAGTTCATTTTAAACGTGCCTTAGCAGTGAGCTTCAGGGAGGCTGACAGCTGAGTTGGAAGTACCACTGCAGAAGTGTTCAGGGTCAGGTATTTCTTTATGCATCAAGGAAAAAATTGCTTGAATGAGGAGTAAAAGATGATGTAAGAAATGGCCATTACAAACACTTGAAGCTGTCTTTGCTGCTTTAGTTTGATTTAGTGTTTTCTCAGTTTTGTTTGACAGCATGCTATATTGTGTCTTTTGCTTGCAGTCTTTCCTTTTGATTTCACTTTGCCCCAGCATAGACCATACTTGTGTCACCAGCTGCTCAGATGCTTGCGAGGCATATTGCATTTGGCCTTCGAGGGGCTGAGATATGGTGTTTCTTGTTCCCTGTCGTTGCACGGAGCAGAGTGGATGAGAATACTGAGCACAAAGCAGTGGCTGCTCAAGGACATGTCCCTTTTGTCTACAGAAATAAAAACCTCACCCTGAAGTAAAGCTAGGTGATCAGTAATTGCAGTAGAACAAATCTGGTTTTTTCTCAGCTAAAATGTTTGTCTCTGAAAAGCTTGGTTCAATCCTGCTCTGGGCATGTGTATTAAAAGTCCTGTTGGTTGTTGGCTTTCCTTATACCAAGAAGAGTTTGTCTTCACGCAACAGCTAATTTTTAAAAGTGTATTATTCTGCAAAATTCCTACTTGCAATCTCCTATTAGTTGCAAGTTGCACAAAATTCAGTAGCATTTGTAATGTATCCAAAACTGTAATTATTTTTGCTGCTATAGAATTTCAGTATCATAAATACTCATTCCTATCAGGCTTCAGGAGATGTATCTGTAGGAACAGCAATCTTTGTACATATCAACAGCAAAACAGAGAGATTCCTGTTTGCCCTTGTAGCTTTTGGCACAAGTCCTGCCTCGGTTGGGCTGTGGGTGCATCTTCTTTAGTAGGTTGAACAACCAAATAGATGGTAATTCTACTCAACCTCAAAGGCTCATAACATATAGAAGATTTGTAAGAATACATTCTTACAAAAAACCAAAGGAATGGACAACTTAAAAATAGAAAACCTTATATCCTGTAAACAATGCAGGATTCTTTAGTATTATGGGCAAGGTGTGTTAAAGCTTTACTTCCTTGACAGTGGCTGGATTACATCTGCATATGAACTGCATTACTGGAATTCAAGTGAATTTCCAGCTTTGTTTTACGTAACATGAATAAATTCGGAACTAAAAGTGTTGTTTTATGCTGTTTTACAGTGCTAAGAAAAATTACCATCACTGGTTGTCTTAATCACATGCAATAATCAAAAGACAAAGCTGTGCAACGTTAAAACACTTATTTTAATCAACAACAGTTAAAGAAAAAAAGTCAAATTGATCTTCAAATGAGCCCTGCCCTGCTTGCCTGTATGTGTATATATATATAACTAGTAGCTATATAATTAAATATGGTAATAGATAGTCTAGATATTGAAAAGTTATGTATTCCATATTTTAATGCTTCTTCAGTACTAAGATAATGGTTTTATTTTTGGGGGAGTGAAAATCCTATTACTTTAGGATTGATTATAAGCAGAACTGAAAAATAGCTTAAGAGATCTTAAAAGACTTCAGGTTACAGGGGTGACTTAGCATAGTCTTTTGCCTGTCATCCAAAAGGGTAGTTTCCGATTTTTACTGACAGGTGGGAATAACTAAATAACCTCTTACAGATGGAAAGAATTGCTCTTAAAACCTTACCTTTGAAAACTTGGAAAGGTTTACAGTTGCTGAATATCAAAAAAAATTGTGCATTCTTGTAATATTTTTCCTAGAGCTGGGTGAATTTGTGAAAACAACTTTGACTGTATGTTTGCCTTATTTTTCTAGTGCTGTCAAAACCATCAAGTGTGTGAGCTACTGCAAAATGAGGAAACTAAAACAGAGTCAAGAAAAGAGAGGAAAGTAAATTTACAGAAGTGTTCTGAGCCCTACAAATTAGCAATAAAGTAGATATAATTATATCTGTGCTGTTTGGTCCTTTTGGAAATCTGCTAATGTTTTTCTATTACTCTTCTTTTATTTGTTATGTGGCACATCTAATAAAGGAAATATTATAATTCTGGGGGGGTCCCGCAGAAGCATTTGCTAGGTCTAATTTTTCTTTTGCTTCATGCCTGAGAAAAATTGCATAGCTGTAAGCAGAACCAATGTAATTGTGTTATTGTCTGTGTTTGTTATTTATTTATATTTATATTACCTCAAAGGCATAGTCATGATAGCATATCCCATTGCACGATGGGTAAATGCAGAACAGAAACATTATCTCTGCCTCTAAGAATTAGTGTTTTAAATTTAAGATGAGAGAATAAGTTATTTAAGGAGAACGAGGAATAGAACAGTACAGTATTGTTACAGGTACTGTTACGATGCAGTATGTCAGTCAATACTCTAAATGCCAATATGATAAACGATTTTTGCACAAGAGCAGAGCACCATCTGCCTGGCTTATTGAGGCTGGGGGCAATGGAGAACCAAGGGAGGAGATTTGAGGAGCAGTTTTGCATTAAGTTGAAAATATGTGCGGGATGTAGGGATCTCCGGAATCAACAGATCTTTTAAAAAAGGAGAGTTAAGTCTGATGTACAAGTTGCAGGTCCAAAATCTGTATTGTGGTGGTGATCAGAAGAAACAAGAAAGGGCGTGTTTCTTAGTCATGTTGAACCTACATTGGGAACTTTACAGTAGGTAGGGATGGAAGTTGGGAGTTTGTCTTGTTGCTCAATTTTAGCCAGCTACATCTGTCTTAGTTGTTGGGATTGCTGTTACAGATGACGCTCAGAAGCAGACACTGAGGGCACAACTCGTCTGTCCTCTTCTTAAATGTGACTTGGGGGAAGGTGAATTGTGCCCTAAGAGGACATATTTCCCTGTTGATGCAAAAAAAAAACCAACTGAGTCTAACTGGCTGCATTATAGACATTTACAGTGTGGATGTGTCAACAGTGAGGTGAGATGAAACTCAGCTGATGAGACAGGTGGGAAGCCCAGGTTTTATATGAGAGAGAGAGATGGGGATCATGGCAGAGCCAGGTTGACTCATTTCTCTCTATGGAAAGTAGGATTGAAAGGAAAAGAATAGTAAAAATAAGTTTTCATTTTGTATTTTTCAAAGAAATCAGCAGGATTATATGTGGAGAGAGAAGTAGAGACAGGAAACACTTTGGGATTTTAAGGAACAAATCCTAGACATTGAAAAGGTCTCAGTGACTGTCAGTGTAAGATTTCTTAGAGTTAAAATGAAGGTACTAAAAGGAAATAGTGGATGGCTGAGCTGAAGGAAGAGTAGATGAATCAGTGGTGATGAACATCACTGGAGATACTTTGCAGTATTTAATAACGGTGCCTTGTAGAGTAAAAGTAGGTACAGGGTAAGCAAATATTGGAATGATCCAGGCACAGGGGCCAGCAGCATGGGCTACATAATGGAACCAAGGGAGGTAATGAAAGCAGCTTTGTCACAGGAGAGGCAGGAAAAAGACTTGAATTCTGCTGAAAAGTCATCATTCCTAAGGCACTATATATCACATACAAGTTGGATGCCAGGAGTAACCAGAGAAAGGTGAGGAAGAGCACTAATGATGCCTGGAAAGGGAGAGCGGAGCAGCAGAGGCTTCTGGGAAAGGAGCAGTGTATGTGGTGAAGATGAACGGGCTTTTGTGAATAGAGGGGATAAACCGTGGATTCAAATCAAATGAAGATCTCGTGGTGATGAAAACAAGGAACTAAAACAGGTCAGGCAGGTGGAGGTTGAAGTCTTTAGGAGGAGTGTAGGGCAGCTCATTAATGCTTCAGGTAGATAAACTGTCTCTGCTAAATTTTTACTTTGATTTCTGCTCTACAGTCATTAGTGATCACAGTCTGGATAGCAACAAGCTTCCAAGATTTATATAACTAATAATAACTCTTACACAGCTTTTTGGTTTGGAAGAACATTAGGAACAACACAGATGAACCTCATTTTCTTTCTCTGTCAAAATGAAATTAAAAATAAATTTTTCTGTAACTTGGTATATTTTTGGTTACAATAACTGAGGCCAGCCAGGAATGCTTACTTGTTCTATTTCTCTCAGCTTTAGTAAGTGTTTCTTGATCTAAGTGTTCTGCAGATATATACGTAAAATGTGAGAAAAAACATACATACTAAATTTACAAATTTTTTCCAGCATATGAATTTTTTCTTAGTTTTTCTTACAACTTTTCTATGTATTTCAATATTTTTCTTCTATTATTGGTGGTAGGTCCTTTCCTGTGCAGAGGCTCTCCGGTAATCTAGCACCTACCAATTTCTGAAATCAGGCCTTTAATTTTAGGTGACAAAGGCATCGAACAAGATCATATCCAAAATGAAAGCAAGGACGATTGACAAGTACTTACTTCATAATTAAAGTGAAGTATTTATTAATACATCATTAACTACTGGGATTAGAGATTAATCTCTTAAAATGTGTTAGTCAAATATGTCTGATGACAAAAGGCTGAAAGTTGGATGGAGGGTTTTTCCTTCTGGAAGCCTTCAGGGGCACCTGCCTGTTTCCCACTGCTTTGAGGAATGCTTTCCTAGGCACCTAAAATGAAGCTTGCAGATTTGGAAGCATGGACTCTGAGAGGGGTTTTTTTGGCCTCTAAAACCTAACTGAAAGCTGAGAGTAACTTTTGTTAAAACAAATTTTTGTCTCTATTGTATTAACCATTATTACAGCTCGCTACAAATGTTTCGTTTTCTGTAGGTGATATTAATCACAGGGTGCCTGTAACGCCACTGCTTATCCTGAACAAATACAATTAAACTATATTAAAATTCCTTAAGGAGTTCTTTAAATGTGTCTATCCCTATGTGAATAATAATATTTTTTCTATTTAGAAGCATCCTGTTTGAATTCCTTTTTCTAGCACATGCTGTGTGACATTGAGCTACAAGTCACTAACGTAGCACATGCATTCAGCGTGGGGAAGAGCTATTTAGTGAGTTGTCACTTCTGCTCCTTAGGTTTGGCTTGATTCCTTGTTATATATGGTTATTGCTCATTCCTGTGTCAGTAATGCAAATATGTTCTTGTTTGGAAGACTTTTCATGCGGTTGCTGAGTGTAAAAGGTGACCATGTAGAATGGTGCATCCCATCATGCTTGAACTGGAAGCAAATAGCTAAACTTGTGCTTTCTTAAGCCAGTAATTCCCTTTTGGGAAAAGGCCTCTTAGGGTCTGAAGGACATTGCAGCTGCTCTTCAGAGAAGCTCAGTTGTACACTTACCAGAGATGACAGGCAAGGATTTGAAACTTCATACTGTTGCTCAAGGAACCTTACTTCTCTTACCACAAACGTGGATTTGTCCTGTAGTGGCAAATATGAGATTTGGTAATTTCAGTTTTACTTTCAAATAGCAAAACATAGCCAGCACACAGCAGAAACACTTAAAATTATTGACTTGAAACAAAAAGAGAAAATAAAAAAATCCTGACACATCATAAATTTAGCAGTTTAAAATCATAGCTTGGTAACAGTGATTTCCTCATGCAAAGCTGTAAGAAAGGTGGAGAAAGGCTAAATCCATCAAAATCAGTTCCCTGCCTCCTTAAGGAAAGGATGTGGAGATGGCTTTGATAACATATTTTATAGACACAGAAGAAGGACAGACAAACTGGCAGTTCTGGAACAGTTGTCTGCAATCCCCTGCAGTATGTTGGTGGTTTGCAGTCAGGAGGAGTGGTGATGAAGTCCAAATCTGATGCTTAACCTAGACCTTTTCTCAGCATTAAATTCCTCTCCTTCTCAGTGAGCACTGAATATGAAAATGATGTAGATGGTACTGTTGTGATCCAGCTATTGCGTTGCTCCTCGGACCAACTTGAGCAAAACTGCTGACTCAGATGTGAGCCTGATAAAAGTGAGATAAAGGATGCATGAAGAAGGAATATTTTCAATAGTTAACTAATACTCTGTTCTCACCCTTTGTTGCCAATTATTACTCTACATATGCTTTCTGTAAGAAAGATTGAATAGTAGCTAGGTATTACTTTTGCAAATGTGAAGATGAGAAAGGGAACAGACCAGTGAGAACAAGTGAGAACAGTGGCAGCAACATATGGAGCTTAAAAGCATGTCTTATTAAAAAAATACACTCTTATTTTCCATATTTATGCAACTCAAATGGTATTATGATAAAGTAGCTACTGCTGCTCTGCAGTTCTGCCATGCCATGGAGGAAGCACAGTGCTTTCCAAGCTGGCAGCACCCGCAGAGAGGGTCCACTAGAGGAAGCTAGAAGGAAGTGGGGTGGAAGGGATGAAGGCCATAACTGCCAGCTGAACACATTGTCTGAAAGTTGTATTCTGGCTCAGCTAATTATAATTTTGCTTTCCTTCTCTGTTCACCTTCAGGCAATAATCATTAGGGCTGTATGAGTGTGTTTATATTTACTGAGAAACAGCAAATTTGCTGAACAGTGTGGTTTGAAGTCTCAGAAGCATTTGAATGCATCAAATAATTGTGGCTGGAAAAAATCCAAGGCTTAATTGGAAGTTTTCTATTTGTTAATCTCATAACTAATTTGGTGATTAGGGCATTCACCCTTGATGTGGGAGAACTTTATTCAGTTCCTCTCTCTATCTCAAGGGCACAAACACAGATTTTTTCAAATCTAAAATACACCTAAGCACTAGATCTCATCCTTTGCCTTTTGTACTTTCCCTTTGGATAACAGACTAGAACCCAGTCACCTAAATTAGAGAGTATTTTTCTTCTTGCTGTCTGTTTCATTTGCTGGTAAAGCTTTTTGTGCAAAAAAACCTAGCTCCAACAAATAATGAAGGACACCATTTTAGGTTCTCATGTAATACTCTGCTCCAATAGTGTTACCAAGAAGGGAGTCTTTGGCAGAAATTCCTGCTCTGAACTAATTACAGAAGGAATTTTAGTCCAATTCTTTTGTCTTCAAACAAATTCACGTTGTTGACAATATTTTGAGGTGGATAAGGTTCAGAGACATCTTAACCTACTTCCTAGAGCAGTGTAAGGGGTAGTTTGGTGGCTGGCGTGACTGATAACTCTTGCTCTATAATTCCCAGCTGGTTCCTTCACAATCCTGTTCAGCTGTTAAAGCCTGATTAATTAATTTGGGGTGGAGGAGAATAAATTACTGAGAGAAGGTGGGCATTGAATACTTTAGACTTCTCTGCCTCATCTATTATGGTTTCTCTTTTCCCATTACAGAGATAAACTCTGTTTCCCCATCTATTTCTTCTTACTATTAACCTTTTTTGTTGCCTCTTATGTCCCTTACAAGCTATAACTTGTCCTGTGTCATAACCTTTCCAGTGTCACTCCCCCGTGCTGGTGCTGTTCCTCTGTTCTTGTCCATAAATAGGTGTCTTTATTTAAGCTCTCTGTATAGGGTTTTTTATTCTGAGGTCACTGAAGAGCTCTAAACGCACTCATATTGTTTTATCACTGTTCTCTGTACCCTTCCTCTGCAATAGCATAGTTCCTTGCTGTTGTACTTAATAAAACTTTTTTAGCTCTACAGAACACTTCCATTCTTTTTGCCCCTCTCCCAGCAGACCCTTTCAACCTATTCCCTGGGTAGGTTGAATTCCACTTTTCAAGACAATTGCTCTTCTCTCTGATTTCTTTCCTTAAAATAGGAGGTTCTTTTGCTTTACTCTCAGCCTCACTGAGTTTACTTCCACTTAGTTTTCCCAATAATTTCCCATTAGTATCTATCACATCTAAAATCATTGCTTCTCTAATGGCGTCCTTCATCTTTAGGGACAGTATCACAAATCTTGGATTGTCCCCTAAGCATTTCCACCGATTGTAGAAATCAAGCCCTTGTCTTCTCCCAAAATGGTAGCTTCCCACCATGACTTTAGCCTTTTTAGGCCTTCTTTGTGTCCTTTATCTTCAACCAAGTCAAAACTCCATCTCTTCCAGAGATGGAAACTTCCACCTCTTCCAGAAGCTGAAAGTGAGAACATGCATTTTTTTTACATAGGGTGCAACATACCCTTTTTTTCTATACTGTTACTTTAGTTTCTGAAACAGAAACTGCTGTATGCTTGGGCTTTTGACTTCACTTTTATTTTTGCATTTTGTGCTAGAAGGGTTGTGCTGGTTGACTTTTGAACTAGTTCTTCATTTGAGATAGGTAAGGACTTTAACTGAAGAAATGCTTAATTATTAAACATTGTATTTCCTTACATTTTTCAGAATAGAAGTTTATTAAAAGGTTCAATTTTAGTTTGGATTTCATGTGAGCTGTTAGTAATTACACTCAGTTTAAGAGCAATGAAATGTTAATTAAAAATCTGAATTGTAGAAGAAATTAGAAGAAGCTGGCTAATTAAACAATACGATCATTTGTAATAGTTCCAGTTGCACAGTAATGTAATTTAGAAAAGAAATTGTTGGAGAACTATTTTAAATAATTATGGGAGATAATTATGTGTTGGTGTTTGCTTTGCAAAATATGCACCACATACTGAAATATCTTCAGTATTTAAAATCACTGCACCTGAAACATATATGAATAGAAAGAACATTTATTTCAAATTACTATCCAAATGCAAAACATTACATCTTTGCCCCGGATGAAATTGCCATCTCCAAGTCCTGCCTTCATCCTTGATTCATCTTATAAATTGACCTTCCAAAGGACTGAGTGATCTCTTCCTCAGGTCAAGACAGGCAGTAGAAAGACACTGTAGGTAATGACACTGTCTTCAAACTGCTCTCATGTTCCTTCATGTCCTCAAATGGTGATGTACAGGGAAAATGAGATGCCAGGAAATCTCAACTGTAATTGTTAACTATAGTTGCCAAAAGAATTTCAGTTATACACACGTTCTGGGGAAGGTGGAAATTCTAAAAATAGGTGAAGACACTATTGTACAAACTCTTCTACCAAAATAGTATCTACTGTTATGAGTAAAACCATAGACTAAGCACTTCATCCACTTGTGCATCTTTTTCTGAGTGGTTGAGCAGTGAGCAGTCTTTTAGATCTGGCTTGTGTCATGTAAGAACCTGGCCCATTCTGGAAATCCTAACCCTTCCACAGGTTTGATGAAATACTTCTGACTGCTCCTTGAAAATATGGAATCCAAAATATTTTCACAGTGTGGAAGCTAGTAGTGTTTTCTTCTGATGCCCAGCCAACAGCAGGTGTACAAGTTAATACAGAAGATATCAGAACTGTTCTAGCATGAATTAGCTTGAAGAGAGGTAAGGCAAATGCCACATTAATTCTGTTCTCCCCTAAAGAGTATGATCTCTGATGACTGATAGAAATGTTTTGAAAAGAGCATTTCAGATAACAAAGTGCTGCAGAATACTGATGAGAAGCTATTTCACCTTCTCCTTGTTACTGTAAATTCTGTGAATGCTTTCACCTTACAGTGTTATGAAACACACTTTGTTCCCTTAGCAGATATTTTCTTCTTAAACAAAAGTAAACTTCTCTGTAGTTTTGAATAAATTATTAATGAAGAATTCCAGTATTTTCCCCCATTTTGCTGCTTATTTATGAGGAGATTGATCTATCAAAGATGAGGAATCTACCCTTTCCAGTCCTACTCTTCCAAGAGCATGATCGACCTATGGACTACAGGTTGTTCCTTCTTCAGTCCTGATTCTCATTACTAGTGCTGTTTATGCTTTTTATCAGAGAGTGGGGAATTCACCCTGTTTTAGCTTCAAGCATATCTTGTAAAGCTGGGAGCTGCTTATGAGAGAACAAGATTGCTGTTTGCTGGTGAGCCCTAATTAAAAATGAAAATAGCTTTTCTAGAGACCAGTCAAAAGGCCTTCCCCTAGCATGATGTCTGAAACACTTTCTAGTCAAAAAGGATGGGATTCAAAGAATGGAGTGCTCAGATAGATGTTTTTTGTTAAATATTATTTCATGGGTGAGACATAGGAATGGATTAACTGGTATTTAAATCTACTACTAGCATTGGAAAATAGCTGTCTAACAGTTCATAACCCTAGCAGGGCAAAATCTCTTGGGATTTTTCTGCCCCCTATTCCCTCTTTGCCAGAATCCCTCCTGCCCCATGCATGGGTATGACTGCCTGGCAGGATTTAGTCCATTATGATATAAATCAAAGCTCTGGGTTTTGAGCTACATGAGCTAAGTCAATGCATTTGAAATTTGTGATGCTAATTTTCTTTGGACTCTGACTTGATAGCAGATGCCAAGTTCCTGCCCAGAACAAATTTTACAGCTCAATTCCTTTTTTCCTAGCTGTTGAAAAGTGGGCAAGCAACGGGTCAGAGTTGATTATATTTATAAGCATTCCTTCTAATACTTCAGGTTTTGTTTTGGTTTGACTTTTATTGACTAGTAAAGGCAGATGCACTCAGGATGCAAGATACAGAGCTATGCTTTTTTACATAAAGTATGTTGTATTCATTTAAAATAAATGAAACCATGTATTAATCAGAAGCCCTGATTACTTTAGGATTCATGCTAATGAGAGGAAATAGCATTTTTGCATTTTGCAGGCTTTCCCCTGGATTACAGTAGAGAATGTCTCTGTCCTGAAAGTTTTGCCTTTTGCACAATTATTTAATATTAATTTAGGCTTAGGGAAGTCAAATTGTCATTCCAAACCTCCAGTTTTATTTCAGACAAATCAGCAAACAGGATAAGGTGTAGCTGAGAACTCGAACCACCCTCCACCGGTCCTTTAGTCTCTTCCAAAAGACTGACATATTCTATGGTGCTTTTTATAATGTGGTTACTGGTCTGGAGAACTGAACAGCAACCTTCAAATATGTCAGTATGGTCACAGTACTTTAAGATATAGAAAATAACATCTAATTGCAGTTGGGAACTTTCTGGATGATGCTGATGTGCTTAGTTGGATGGGTGTAATTCAGGTTTGTTTAAATGACTATAATTATTCTATCTGAGTTAATGAAGCAGCTATTACACTTTATGAAGCAGAGATTGATAATTTTGATGTCAGTGGTACTTGGGAAACTTAAGAAGAGATGTTCAATGAATTAATGAAATTTTTGTATTATAACATAGTATTTATGCATAAATGCTGCTGCATAAGGGAAGGGATAGGAGAGCAAAATTACAAACTTCTTTACCAGAAAAAAAATAATTGTGTTAGATATTGGGAATATCTTTTAATGGTGAGGGTTATGAAACACTGGAATGCACAAGGTGATGCCACAGTTTGCATAGGTAGTGCTGAAGATTGTTAAGCATACCTGTCAAGAAGGCATAGATCATACTCATGGCTAGGTAACCTTTTGCATTACTTTTTGGTTTGGTTCATCACACTTTATACATACAGGTAGTTCAGTATTACATAGGAAGTTTGAAGCCATAGATTTCAGATAATTTCTGCTTTTGTGGAAGTTCAGATGAGCCCTGGATCATGAGCTGGTTTTGATGCAGCTGCTGTGATTTGTAGATGGCCATGGATGAGATTAGACTCCTAAACCCTGACCTGGAGAAGATTCAGACTCTGGACATATTATCAGATGAATTTAGAAAAGTAGTGTATAAATCTCCAAGAGATATCCACAAAACAAGATGTGGGCAGGTCTGAAATGGATTTTGATGGTAGGCTCTTTTTTTTATTGTTAATGGTTAGACCTGTCAGCCAGGGAGTGGGTTCTGGTTGCTGATCAACCTGGAGATGGTTGACCTGACCTCCTAGTAAGGGAATTGTCCAGACCATTAGGTCTTGAGCTGTCCACAGCAGAGCTTTCCTCTTTTGTGCTGTGGAAGTTGGGCCCAGAAAGAATGCAGATGAGAAGGAAGATGGTTTAATGGGTGATCTTTCTAGCTCAGGGATCCCCAGAATATGGATGTAGACTACACCATTACTGATAAAAACAAAATCCATTCTTGGATCTGTTTGACTGAAATTGCCATTTCCATGTTGGTACCGTATTCTCTCACAACAATTGCACAAATTGAGCAGTCTTAGTCTCCCTTTCAAAATGCACAGATTCCTTCTGTGTTAATAGAGTCAAGAAGATAGTCCAGTTACGTGAACTTCCAGAGGACCTTACTTGCTCTGGAGAAGAACTGTTCAAGGCTTCAAGAAAGTTCTGAGGTCAGTAGGAGTTACAGCCTCATCCTAGTGAGAGACAAAAGTCAAATATACCAAATGTATGTATAAAAAAATTAAGGAGCGCTGTCTACTTGGTCTTCAGTTGGCCAACTTGAAAACAAGCTAGATGAAGAATATTTGCCTTCTGTAAGTCATGTGCTTTCATGCTGGAGGTAGATACCAGAGAGACATGAGGGAAATGGTGAGGTGGCGATGCAGAATGATGCATCAGGGAGCTGGAATGTCCCATGTGTTCTCTTCCCAAATATCTCCCAGTGCCACCTGGTTTCCATTTACAGCCCTTACCTCAGTGAGGGTTATAATCTGAAATGTTACCAAGAACCGTCAACTTTCTCAAAATCTGCTGACAACTTGCTGTTGGAGCCATCACAGCTACTGGGCAAAGTGTGCTTGCAGTCCCACAGGAAAAAGCACAGTGCATGTCTGGTCCCTAGGCTTTGTGCCTACATGGAGGTAGGAAAAGTTTTTAACTGGTACTATTCCTTTTAAGAATATTTTTATTCCGTTCTGCAAGGAAGAGTGTTTTAGAATATCAGTTGAAGGTTTCAGTCAGGCATGCATTATAAAGCAATGTACAAACTGGCTCAAGTTCAGACAATTTTGACTAGAAAACAGATGAGCAGAAGGGCAGAATGTAGGTAGAGGCATAAGCACTAAAAACAGAAGTCAGTTTTCATAAATTCACGTCAAAGTAATCATATTTAGTAATGCGTGTGCATAACAACAGAACACTGCTTTTAAAGAAGGAACCAAAAGAGCTGGTAATTTCCATGCTGAGTTCTTCCCAAGCCTAAGAAAGAAGAAGAAAAGTGAGGAGAAGGCTTAAAAAAATTAAAAAACCAAAACAACAGAAAACCAACAAAACTCAAACAATTAAAAAAAGTGGGTGGCCAAAGCTGCTGATAGTAGGAAGAAGGTGAGAACTCACAGTACAAAGACAAATTTATTTTTTTTAGCAAACAAAAAATTTTTCTACCATTTTTTCTTTCTGCTCTCCTATGCATATTTACAATGGTAAAAGATGAACTGACAAACGACATAAGAAAATGTTAAAATTAACTGCCTTTTTCACTACCTTGTTTCAGTCATTGACGTGTAAGATTTTAGTTGTAACAATGTTTAATATTTTCCCACAGCTTTATGTTTTTTTTCAAGTTAACTGAGCCCATTGAGCATTGAAATTCTGTGAGCAGATCTCTGATGTTATTAAATTTAGCTATTACATATGTGCATCTAAACAAGGACAATATGAACCTGTATTAAATTTGGGTTGAGTCATGCATAATTCCTCAGAACTTTGAATGGAAATGCTGTACCATTTTCTCTTCTCTTCTCTCTCCCTAAACAAGGTACTGCAGCACCTGTGTTTTTTGGTATAAATCTGCAAATCAGAGTAGCTCCAACTGTGGTACCTCAGGATGAAAAATTAATGCCACATCTGGAATTAAATTGCATACAAGTTATGAAACTGAGGTTTTCTAATATGATCTTTTTATGTACAAGGTTGTTTATAGAAAGTGCAGTATATGGCAGCATAACATTCTGTAATTACACAGATCTTTCTGGCATTCATTTTTAGGTAGTGAGGTAGAATGGAGTAGCATTCAGGTAATGCCACAAAGTCTGGGAAACACAAGGATTTAGGTTTCTCAAAATAATTGGATGATGCTAGCCTCCACTGTGAGATGAATGAGACCTACTCTAAGTGTTAACTTTACTAAACTAATTGAAAGGTAATCAAGATATCCATTTAGTTTAGTCGTTATGTTGATCTGTATTATTCTAACTGTGGTCCAGTTACCTAATTGTTCATTATTCAGGTTAAACTTTAACCCCCATTGGTTCAAAAAACTAGTGTCCACCACAGAATTTCTCATAAAGGTCTGAACTCTAGTTTGAAGGCAACAGATTCATGGGATGTTGCACAAAACTTTGGAGGAACCATTTTTTATTGAATATGAGAATGACACTATGGAGAAAGCAACTGAACTATTTACAGAATCACAGAATGTGCCAAGTTGGAAGGGACACAAAGGATCACCAAGTTCAACCCTTAGTTCTGCACAGGACCATTCCTGAGTCACACCATGTGCCTGAGAGCAACATCCAAAAGCTTCTTAAACTCTATCAGGCTTGGTGCTGTGACCACTGCCCTGGGGAGCCTGTTCCAGTGCCCAACCACCCTCTGGTTGGGTGAAGAACCTTTTTCTAATATCCAACCTAAACTTCCCCTGACACAACTTCAGGCCGTTCCCTTGGGTTCTGTCACTGGTCACCACAGAGAAGAGATCAGTGCCTGCCCCTCCTCTTCCCCTCACAAGGAAGTTGTAACTGCAATGAGGTCTCCCTTCAGTCTCTTCTCCTCCAGGCTGAACAGACCAAGTGCCCTCAGCTGCTCCTCATTCAGCTTCCCCTCAAAGCCCTTAACCATCTTCATTGCCCTCCTTTGGACTCTCTCTAATGGCTTAATATCTTTCTTACATCACAGTGCCCAAAACTGCACACAATGTCCAAGGTGAGGCCACACCAGTGCAGAGCAGGACGATCCCCTCCCTCGACTGGCTGGCAATGCTTTGCCTGATGCCCCCCAGGACACAGTTGGCCAGGGCTGGAATGATGCATGAACTAGTACCAATGCTGCTCCAATAGTGTGGGATGCATTTGTGTGTTTGCAGCTGCTCTGTTTTTAGATTGAGGCACTGGCACCAAAATGTTGGGATAAATATCAGCTCTTTTCTGAAGCACCTTTTTCTCTTTGCTTTGTGCCAGACGCCGTAACTGTGCCCTGTGTGTACTTGCATGCAATCTCTCTGGAAGCCATTTCAGGTTCCTTGTGGACCATCCTGAACCTGGATGATGCAGGCTTTTGATTGCAAAGCTTTGTTCAGAAACCACAAGATAATATCAGTGTTGTTTGGGAAAACACTGCTATGATGCATGTAACCCCTACAGACAAAACTGTAGAGAAGCTTCTTCAAGGCATGCTTTTTGTAGTGTCCAGAAAGGATCAAAACCAAAGTAACTGGAAAAGCAAACTGAGCCATGCAGGGAATCTCACAGAAATGAGAAGGGTGAACTGCCTTCAACAGAATGTTTACCATGTCTAACAATAGCTTAATGTAATGAGAGTAGTGATAAAATAAACAAACATGTTTTAAGTGGTTTTTATTTTTTTAAATCTTATTTTTACAGTTTTTTTCCAGAAGAGAGACCACAGAACAGCAAAACCCACTCATACATCATTTTTTTCTAATTGAAACAATCTTTTACATTCAGTTTTGAGGCCTCTCTTTGCAAACCTAGCATGCTGTTTATGCAGAACATTAATTCAAGTGGTTTCATCATTAGCAAGCTCTAGTCAAATTATTCTCTTTAATTTTTACCATGCAGAAAATGTTTTTTGATATATTTCATATTTGCTTAGTATTTCACTCATGATTTGTGCCCCTCCTGTTTGAATAAAATGAGTGCTTTAAAAAAAAACCCTAGAATTTAAAGTCAGATTTATGGTGATTGCATTTGGTTTATCTTTATTACTGTAGTTATGTCAATGTCAGGTTTTCACATTGAAGCAACAGATTTGCTAAATTTCGTTATTGTTTCTATTGAGTTTTCTGGATTTCTAAGCAGCTATCAATGTAGAGACTTCAAAGGTGTGTCTCAGAGTGTCAGGGTTATGATTACAGCAGTCCCTTAGTGGAAACAATGTTCTATCAATCTTATGTCTTTGGTAGCTCTGTTGTTTTATTAGGAGAGCTAATAAAACTGGATATCAAGCAGAGCTCAGCCCCTCTGAGCTACAGCCTGCGAGAGTGTTCGCATCCTGTCTCTTCTTAGACCTGCCCTGACATGAAACACCAAACAAACCAAGGACTGCAGCGGCTTTACGGCTCAGAGCCTGTTGAGATAAACCTGGAAGGTCTATCAGCTGTACTGCTGCACACCCAGGCCCGTCCTATTTTGCATTTCCTAGGTTCCCCTTCTTACCACGTAATTTATATTCATGTGTTGGGAGAGGAAAACAAGCTTTTCAGATTTTTCGATTCAGAGTTGGTGTCTTAACTGTAGATGAACTCATGCAATCAAGGAAAATATACTCTTGACACCTGCTGGTTGTGCTGAACCCAAAAGTAATTAAGGAAAAAGCTTCAAGTAAAAAATAAAAGGCAACTATATTGAACCCCCAAATTTTGAATTTCTTGTAAATGCCTATGTTTTTAATTAGTACTATGTGATTTATTCATTTTGTTTATTCATATGTTGATCCATCAACATATGTTTACTTTTGAAACACGTTTGTGCTATTTTAATAGGTGGCTGTGAGTTTGAACTTGAGTAGTTTGTCTGAATTACCCATTTATTTGTCAACAACTATAGTTAAAGAGAGAGGATATTTTTCTGTGCATGTTTTTAGGTCATGCATTTTTGCCCATCCTGACATGAAGATGATTTGTGGAGTGACTATTATGCTTTGGGCACTTTTATAGCACTTTTTAGTTTATGGGCTGTGAAATGTTTGTTTTGTCACTTTAAACAGCATTATGATTTCTGTAAGTATTTCATCCTCATGGATGAAATACTATAATCAAATTTGTATTTTGAATCCTATGAAGTGATTAAAAGAAGAAAATGTGTTGTTATTGCAATGGAAAGGTAGCTGTCTCTGATAGATGGCTTACTGAAACATATTTGTTTGATTTTTGGGATGTGCTAATGTCTTCACTGAGCACACCTTCCATATGTATTGAGCATTCAGGTTGTGGGGTTTGTATTTGTTTACTTGAAAGCATCTTTTAGTTGGCTTTGTTACAGTAAATGTTGAAAGAAAGTTACCTGCATGTGTTCTGCAGTTCTCTTGGATTTTTGAAGAGAGTTTTTTTTCAGTAGTTCTGATTGATGATCTGTGACCTGCGTTGTTAGATGCTCAGGGTTGCTTTGAATGCATACTTAAGTTTAACAGTTGAGATCCTCAAGGTCTTCAAGCATTTGGTCTTGTGTTAATTTACCTGCAGGGAACTATTAACGTGTCTTATTAGCTTGAGGTCATTATTTCCTGTCTGAATGAAGTGAAACTCAATTAGCATTCTCAAGTGTTTCAAATGTTAATCTGTAGAAAAGGGAAAATAAAAAAAGGGAACAAATAAGTAGAAAGATTTGGCCTTTAAAATACAAAGCTGCAGATCCATTTCCAATTACAGAGATGCAAATCTACCATTAAAAGTTTTATCTTCCAAGGTTGATTTAGGTGCACTTTACTCCCGACTTCAGCTGGGATGACAGCTTGTCAATAGATGCCTGTCTTCCAAGGGGACATCTCTGCTTCTTGTAGCAATGACAGTCAGTGCTGCATTTTTGTTTGATTTCGGGAGAGTCAGGAAAAATACTAGGAAATTTGCACATGTGTGGATGATAATGTGCATTTGCATTGTAACTGTAAAGCATTTGTTCCTGGTGGTACTCAGTGTTTCCAGGCCCTACTAGAACTGCATCCTTACCTGTGATCTCAGTGCCTGACTTCTGTTTAACCGATGTTGGGAGAGTTACACAAAAAGGAATCCACAGTGCAAAGCAATGCCTTAAGCTAAGAAGCTCCAGTGCTGCAGTTCAAGCTGTATCTTGAATTCTTACCCTTTCCAGGATTAATTGTCAGCTTTGAGCAACGTAAAGATCATCTATGATCCTCTCCAGAAGTCTTACACAGGTGCTGTTCTTTGTAAACGCGTAAATGGTACAATCTTGACTTTATTCTAAGAACGTCCAAACTGATGGGGAATTACCTTGTTTGAGGTTAGGGGCTCTTTGTTCCCCCTCCTTTCTTCGGTTATGGAATGAAGTGTTTCAAAATAATACCATAATAAGACATGAGTGTTTTGAAGACCTGACTCAAGCATGGGTAGCTGACCTACTCAGAATTTCTCCTGTAGATGCCTAAACACCTTTATGAGGCTCGTGTCAGGGAGCACAACCAAGAACCTGGTGGCAAAGCAGGAGACAGCTGTCAGGGCACAGATAGGTGTGTGCCTGGAGGGAGGGCAATCAAACCCTGGCATGCTTACTCTGTGTAGACGTCTCCTTTCCATGCTTTTCAGCAATAGATGTTTGGAGACCATATCAACACATACAGGTCAAGTTGCTAGTTATTTAGATTTGTAGCACCTGAATAAATTTTAGTTTTAGCCTGGGAAACAAAGCTGAGGTGATGGTACAATCTGTTGTACGATGTATGGTATCATTAGTTTCATCTTGGTCCATTTTATTAGCTGCTCTATTCCTTAGCCTTATCATCTTGCTCTTTCTGTAGCTATTACACGTCTACAGGGATTTACAAACACAGAAACAGTCTCCCATAACCCCACTCCTCTCTTAGTTATGGCTGGAGTTTCAGGGTGTCTTGACCAGGATATTTTAGCTAATTCATATATCAAACAGGGAACTCTAAATAAAAGTGAAATTAGTTCAATCCAGAGTGAGGGTAACAGCTGACTTTAGATTATGGCCCTGGTGGATTATCTGTGGAAGGCTGATTCTGTTCCATAGTGCATGTGGAATTTCATGTGGAATCATGTGCCTTGGATAAAGAGCCAGAAGTGCTGTCTTCCAGGCACTGTGTTACTATACAAATTTAGTTGGGTTAGAGTTTTAACAATACTCTTACTGCACACATTTAAATATTTTGTGGGATTTTTTTTTTAAGGGCTTGTACTGATTCAGTTTTGTAGGAAAGAAAAACACTAGCTGAGGTTATTTTCTGTTCAGTGGGATGAGTGTTAAAGGTCTTTATTTCTATGTAGTTGCCTTCAAGAGATTGGTCTCAAAATGTTGGATCTGTTTTTCATTACTAACTCCACTGTTTTCACCTCTTCAGGCAATAGAAAGTTTCCCATCAAGTAGTAGTGATTTAAGGCAATATTCGGCATCCTGGTGTTTGAGAATCAGTTGATTGTGTGTAATTAGCCAGACTCAGGAATGCATTAGCAACACTTCAATGAGCACTGTTTCTCTGTCATCAGCTGTGACTTCCATGTTCAAAGTTGATGCATGAGTTTGAGGCAGAAGTGCTTATCTGGAGAACTGAGTAACAAATGAGATATGTAACTTCCTATCTGAAGGTTACTGATTTGAATCTAGCCTTAATAATGAATAATGTTGTAAAGTTATCTAAATATCAAACAGGAAACTGTAAATGAGAGTAGATCCAGAGTGAAAAGGTATATTCCCTACCTACCTGGCAGGCACAGTCATTGCCAGAGGATTTCATTATACTCTGTTTTTTTAAAAACTTCAGTGCCAAGGATGAAAAAGATTCTAATAATAATTTCCTTGGGGTAAGTCTAGTTACATTATTTTCTTTCTTTCTAAACTTATGTGAAGCTACTCAACAGATGTTTAATTTCTGTATTAGCATGTTTATTGTGCTGGGCTGAGACCCTGTAAGGAGAAAAAAACCCAACGGTGTATGTTGCTAGTGAAGTAGAAAAAAAAGTGTGATGTGCAAATAGAAAACAACGTTTCCATGGGCTTAGAGGACAGAAAAGGCTTTGGTATTTCTTGAAGTAATGCCACAGATATTATTTTGCATCATCTTGCACCCTCTATGTATTTACAACTGTGACCATTCAGACACCAGCTGTGCAAAATTCTCACATTCTGGAAACTGCCTTTTCACGGAGTGCCTTAGTCTGTGTGAATTTGCCTGCCAGTTCTTCCACATGTACTAGCAGATGAGGAATACTGAGATGTTAAGCTCAAGAGTGACCAAGCAGTGAGTACAGTAGGAGGATGTGCAAAGAAGGAGCCTGGGATCAGTGTAAGTATCCAGCTGTAGAAGAACAGCACTGATGTCTGGGAATATGAGTGCTTGCGACTTGCAGATAGGCTCAGAAGCAAGAGAGAATAAAACCCTGTCTTCCCTGGGCAGCATTGTGGAGAAAGGGCAAGGTGGAGAGTACTGTCCTGAACAGAAGGTGGGAACAATCCCCACCAGGATTTGGAGACACAGGAGGAGCTCACATGTTGTCAGTAAAATGCTTCCAAGCAGTAAAGGGAGAGAGTGACGTATAATTCAGAATTCTGCACACTGTGTGTGCAATGAACTTTATAGGGCACTACAGGCAGTCAAGAGAGACAAAGATGTTCACATTCAAGGAGAACAGTGTGCTTATCACAATTATCAGAGAGAGAGAGCAAAGGAGAGCAGAACAGGTCCTGAAGATAAAGCCTTGATAAGGTATGGGTTCATCTTTTGCAAAGTAATCATAGGATGGGAGCCTGCTCACAAGAGATACATATACACAAGAAGAGCCAGAGGAAGACCAAATCCTAGAGTTTATTCAGACCAAGGAAATCTCTTGGGCCTATCGGTACAGCAAACAGCTATATGGATACATTCATAGGAAGTGCCTCTGTCAAAGTTGTATACATGACTGTGACACCTGACAACTGTATCTCTGCGTGCTGGAAATGATGTATCTGTTCTTATTCTGCCTCTGGGTGGTCTCTCTAGTTGGTTGTGAGGTTATTTCCTGAAGTGAACATTCAGAATAAAGACCAAGTAACTTTTGTCACAGTAGAAGTTATCTCATGTGTGTCACAGTACAGTCATTGAAAAGGGAAAAAAGGTGCAGTGCAAAGACAAAAATGGACGTAAACACCTTAAAAAAAAAGGATTAAGGAAAGACTACTTAGCACCTGACCATACAGTGCTGCTTCCTTTCTTTCTTACTCTCAGATCAGTTCAGTACATGCTCATTTTTATTTTGCTCCTTCTTTGTGTATTGAACACCTCACCATGTACAAATGAGTCTATAAATGAACACTGAACATTTTAGCTGAGAGGAGGCCAACTGCTGAACTGCTTGTTGATAACATAATCACTATGCAGTAGGCTGGCTTGAAGATAGCATTTCGGATATGAAAGGCATCTAATGTGTCTTCAAAAGCTACCTGTTATTTGCATTTTGCCTTACTAGTCACTAGTGCATGCTGCCTAAATCAATTCTCACTGGACTCCCCTGTGTCATCATGAAACATACTTCAATCTAGTGAGTCTAGTTAAAATCCCAGTTACACTGAGGAGTAGACTGAAGCGTTGGTGAAAGGAGAAAAGAGTCTGGGTGGAATGCTATTGAACCCATAGAGAATATTCTACATCTGCAACAGAAAGCAAAGATTTAGTCCTAAATACAGGAACTGACCTGTTCTGCAGCTGTGCTGTCATCAACTGCTCAATGAATACTATTTCATTTAGTTCATGAATATAGATGTCTAATTCCTTGGGGCAACTGCTTCTATTAAAACAAAGCATATGCACAACCACCACTAAAAGCAGAACTCTGCTCAGTTTCTGATGGTTTGACTTTATTCACTGGGGGGAATGGCAATCTCAGAAGGAAAGGATGCTGACAATAGGGTTTCTAAGATTGCAGTAGTTTTGCTTTAGTAAATACAGACTTTTAAAGAGAGTGATAATGAATTTATGTACTTGGGCAGTTAATTTGAGACCTTCCACATCTCTTAATTTTGAGGCAGCTGGTGAGAGAGTTTTTGCTCTGACTTCATTATGGAAATTACTATACAGTGGGATGATTATCATGCTTAAAGTTAAGCATTGTGCATTAGTGCATTCTGGGCTGACTGACAGACAACAGAAGAAGCTGGGAAACTGGCCTTGAGAAGATAGTCTCAAAATAGACAGAAATATATTTCTTTTGTCTTTTGTTTGCATTATACAAAAGCTACGTAACTCTCACTATATAGAAAGTAGGACGTCAATCATAACAACAAAATGCAACAATAAAAAGTGTGAAAACAGTGAATCATAACGAGAAAGAGTCATTAAAATACCAGGATGTGACTATTGGAAGACCCTATCTAGTGTGGCCAAGATGCATTTAAGTCTTTTGGCTCCACAAAATGCTACACTTCTGGCAAATGTAGACAAAGCTTCTTCATACGTATAAAAAAAAAAGTTAAGAGTTGAAAAAGCCTACCAGTGGCAAAGTTGAAGGAAGAGCTTCCACAGTCTCAGTAGGAGCAGGAGGAATTTTTCTTGTGTGGCTCTTGAAAAACTTTTGTGTTTTTTCTCTCAAGTGACAAGAAGTTCAGCTTTCCAAGGTATTGATGAATGGATTCCATCTTAAGTCAGCAGCTTGTACAGAGAAAGTATAGCTAGCAACTTTTTTATTTGCTACAAAATACACTTTGCATTTTAGGTGCCTGAGAATTTTATAATTTGTGATCTTTGGTATCTTTGGTTTAATTTTCTACAGCGTAGTTGTAAAGAATTGTAATATACATTTCCTCCAGATGTTCTTGGCTGCATAGGAGACCACTGAAGGAGATGACTTAGTGGAAAAGTCTGACTGTCGCTCTTGTTTCAGGGAAGCTTTTTAATGAAGCAGGGATACCTGTGTGGCATAATTTTCTTAAGCACTTAAGCATTATGACCTCCTTGTCATGCAGGTCTGTGTGTTCGACAAAGTAGATTTGGACATACCTGAGGTGAGAGGGCATGTCAGCTGTTACTGTCTGTAGCTGGGAAAGTTTTTTCTAGTAAAGGAGAGATTCATTGCAAGCAAGAGCCTGAGATCATTGTATCTTGGGAGCAGAGTTTTATATGGAAAGAAGGTTTGTGCCATGTGCAAGTCTTTGGGGATTAAAGACACTCTGGAAGTAAACAATCCAGACCCACATTTCTGTAACGTTCCCCATGTGGGAAAGGGAATGGCAGCTGTAGTTGCTTTACACTGTTCCCATCTAATCACTATCTCATCAGTGCATTGAGCATTAAAGTGCCTTAGCAATGCCTTCCTCTACTAACACATATTAGACTGGGAGACAGATGTTTATGTCATGTTATTTTATTCCTCATCAATCAGCAGTTTCCCAACCATCTTATTTTTAACTTATTTACTAATGAGTGATAAAACCCACTGTGCCTACAGCAATGTTTGCACAGTAGGTCGTGAAATAGCAACACACACACTTAGTTTTATTTCTTTTCATGTTTACCACAAATCAAGTCCTTTCCTAATGTCTATGTCCTTGTTTAAACCTAAATCAGATGTGTTCTTTCGGTTGTTTCCTTTTAGTTACGGTCACAACATTTTGTCCACTGAATTCTTAGCAGCTTGTAGAAGTCTTGGAGACCAAGTCAAATAAGTTACCTAGAGGCTATATGTCGGGATGCTGGAAATTAATTTCTGATTTCTTCTGGCTTCCTTAGTCTGCATTAATTCTGATTTGTTATGAAGTGGATCAAAACTAATAGGAAGTGAAGCTTCTTTCAGCTAAAGTAAGTCATGAGTTTGAGGTGAAGGGGTTCAAAGATGCCACAAGGCAAGATGGTTCATAAATTTTAGAGTGACATATGCAAAACTCTGTAGTCTTGAAACACACTGCCTCGTATTATCTGTTTGCATAGCCCTATCCCAACAGAAAGCCAAGAAAGGATTTGGTTTTGACCAAATATGCAAGTTTGCCACAATGGTGAAGCCAGAGTTGGAAAAAGGACATGATCCAGGGTGTGCCAATGACCTTAAGAGGAGTGGGGAGTAAAGAAGGACTACATTATTGTGAACAGTTATTGAGAGGGGGATTGTAAAGGCACCATTTATCAAGTCTATTGAAGAAGAAAGAAAGAAAACTGTCATGTTAAAAAGAAATACCGAAGTGTATGGAATAACAATGTAATTTTCTTGAAAGATGATGTAGATAATAGGAAAACAGAGAGAGTATATTTATTGAAAGAGGAACAGGAAAACAGAGAGAGTGTATTTATTGAAAGGGGGTTAAGACGGAGAAGCCAGACTGGACACTATATTCATAAAACCATAAATCTAGAATTAAGTAGCCATTGCATGATAGCAAATTAAAAATAAAGCACTGTACAAACTGGATTGTGTTTTCCTCTGCAGAAGTTCCAGTGTTTCAAAAGTACAGCATCTGAATTACAGCACCCTGGTACTTCCCAGAGTATACTAAGCTCCCATGTTCCTTTTCTCGGAGGGAAAATTAAGGTTTGCAGTGGCTTGGTTTTCTTTAATACTTCAATATGCTGCAGCTTTGTGCGCCTGCTGCTGAGGGCAGTGTCAGTGATGCATGCTTTGCTCCTGGGTGCTGGGGGTTGTATTCATTCATGGGTCTTCCTGGAATTTATTTTACAGCCTTTGACTTGCTTCTGAAGAACACCTAGTGGCTTGCATTAGTCCACTTTACCTTGGCTGCATTGCCTGTCTAAACTGAAATGTTTGACTGACTGCAATAAACTCTGTAAATGTTTTAGCTAATTAATGTCTGCCATGACAAGATGGGTGATTATGGTTTCTGAGCAAATTAGTTGGAAGTAACTGTGTGAAACAGTGGAGAGAGTAGCTGATGATTATATTTTCAGTGCAAGTGACTGCTTCTCTTCTCCTTTGCTGACTTTATCATGTTAGGGCTTGTCTGCACAAAATATTGCACCATTGCAGCCAAACTTTTTTTTCCCCCCATGTTATTTAAATGGATAAAAATGTGGCATATGGACTGGCCTTTATTTTGCATCTTGCATATTCTTTTCCTCAAGCCAGGGAGCGAACTGCCTTTGCAGGAGATACTCTGTCTATGCAGAGCACATTATGAGCTTCTGTCCTTCAGGAACTCATTATTTCTCACGTGTATCACCACACATTGTAGAGGTGTGAGGAGGGGAATAACACTGAGGCTACCAGAGCTCCCGTGATTAATGTGGGATTAGCCTGGGTAAGTAAGTGTAACGAGGTTCCATCTCCTCCTTTGAGGAAAGGCTGAAGGGGCAGGTTGGGGCCAGCAGGTGGGTAGCTGCACGCTAGATGGATTAGCTCAGTGTAGCTCACAGCAGGGCCAGGATGTAGACAATACTTGATCAACCTTGTGCCAGATACCAACAAGCAGTCGATGCTTGTTGGAGGATGAATCTGAACCCTAAGGATGTACCTGAGCATGGACACTATGAAAATTAAGGAGGCTTCTTTCTTCTCTTTTTGATAAAGACAGATATAACTCCCCAAGAAGAAAAAAGTCACTTTTTCATTCTGTTTTTAACAGTTTTTGGGGTTTTCCCCTGGCTTCAGATACATTTTGTTGCTATGGTGGAAGATTTTCTCACATAGTTCTGTTTTTTTATTGCCTGACTATAAAAGGCCTTGATATCCACTTTCAACCATTCCTATAAAGTGATCAGTATAGCAAAATCTCAGTATCTTCTTTGTAAAGTGTCAGTGTCTCCTTGAAATCTGACTTGTCCTCTAGTAGGTTGTAGTTTTTTCAGCCTGAGTGCACTGCAGAGAGTTCATTACCCTCTTTGCCTAACGCGAAGTAAGCAGGTAGGAAAGATCCACCAGTTCCAGCGTGTCTCGGTGCAATGTGTCTGCTTCTGGCACCTTGCTTTTCATTACCGAGCTCTGTTCTAGACTGGAAAAAAAAATGCTTGCACTTCAAAATACTTCCCAGCCCATTTTCAAACTCTACATTTATTATTTTCATCATGTTTAATAGCACAGCTCCTCATTTTCTTGCCCTTTTATTGCTGTTGTAGTAATGTGGGCTATGACTTCGTTTGACTTTTCTAAGTAGGCAGTATCACCTTTAGTTAGCATTTAGATGGGAAAATGTCTGAGGGTGTAATGACTGTTCAGAATGTGACAGATATCCATCTAAAACAAGACTGAGAATATATTGGAAAGTCATTTACAAGAAAATGGTCGCTCATCAAAAATTAATATTTTCAAGTGAAAATAGCAGTTCCAATAAAACCCTAGTAAAACAAACAGTTTAGATCAAAACAGGAAAAACAATCCATGGTGTATGTAATAACATGGTACCTAATGTCCTCACTGTGTAAGTGCATGAATTCATTAGTTAGGTCTTCCTACCTCTGTTCTTCCACACTCACTGCATATTAAATTTTTTGGTGTAGCAATTTGACCCTTGCAAGCTCTAGATGAATAATCCATTTGCCTAAAGGTCAGTCTCCTTTCTGCATATACAACCTCTCAATTGGTCTTACAAAATAGGACAGTTCCAGCAGGAAGGATTTGGAGAACTGCCCTAGAATGATAGCAATGTGGAACAGGATGGAGAAGATTTAGGTTATGTCCTTACTCTGAATTAAACAGGGAAAGGACTGTGATTTTGCAAGGATGGCTTTAACCACTGTGGTGTGGAATCCCATGACTTTGTTTTTTATCTTTCTTGCTAGAGATGTGATGAGTTGTAAGAACTATGAAGGATCAGTAGTGTGGAGTACTGAAAAAGCATCTTCTTACACACTGTAATCTAAGGACAGATTTCTGTACCAATATAGCTATTTCTGTCATGGATATGTGTGAGCCAGTACGTCTTTCCGGCATAACTCCTAATTTCTATGAAAGTGTCTTACACAGTTTGTTTTCATCCTTCTAAGAGAAATTACTAGATGTATATAGAAAAACATCCATACAAGCTGAATTTATTATCCTAATTTTATTGCTACAACTTTATATCTGGTCAAACCAAAGCTGGTTCAGTTCAGCTTTCTGAAACTCTAAACTGAGGCCCCAGTACAAATTTCTTGTTAGCTTGCATGCCTGTGCTAAGTTCTACTGAAAATTGCAACCTTCATGACCCAAATCCCCAATACTTCTGAAACTTATACTAAAACTCACACAGACTTCACAAGATCAGCTTCATCCACTGATAAAAGGGAAGTAAAAAAACAAAATTTGAGAAATAAAGTGGTTTATGTTTCCATTGCTTTTAGCTCAGTTCTGTCAGATTCCAAAGGTTATGTACTTCATTATATTGGAATAGAGAGATTTCAATCTGACCTTGCAATTTAATTAGCAATTCTGTTGTTGATGTGCTGGCCAGAGCTGGAGCTTTCACTGTGTAGAAGCCTAGAAGATAAGGGGCTAATGTGTATGTCTCAAACACTGACAGCTGGATAGCCATGGAGCCAACCAAGGACTGTTGGTAAAAACAGACTGGGAGAAAGAAAAGTATAACACAGTACAGTTCAAGTGCAGGAATGAGGTCGAGAAGCAGACATGGACCAAAGGCTGACCCAAAAGGGAGAGGATCAAGATCAACAAAGAGCCCCAAAGCCCTAAAACTCATTTTCAGAAAGATCTAGAAGAATGAACTGCGCATGATAACTAATTTGCATAGAAAGCAAGAAACTTAGCACCAGGGCAGGGAAACCTATTTATAAAAAGGTACCCCCACAAAGCCTGCGTGCATTCTGCCAGGACCTTGGACACCCCATCAGCTGGAGCCAGAACTAGGGACCGACCTTCCTTCCTTCCTTCCTTCCTTCCTTCCTTCCTTCCTTCCTTCCTTCCTTCCTTCCTTCCTTCCTT
>JAWWLV010000001.1:76796410-76807483 GCA_035041135.1 Platyrinchus mystaceus
TCCTTCCCTTCCTTCCTTCCCTTCCTTCCTTCCCTTCCTTCCTTCCCTTCCTTCCCTTCCTTCCTTCCCTTCCTTCCTTCCCTTCCTTCCCTTCCTTCCCTCCCTCCCTCCCTTCTTTCCTCCTTCCCTTCCTTTCTTCCCTTTAATATCTCTCTCTCTCTCTCTTTTCTTTCATCCTACCCCTTATAGAAAATCCACCACCATGTGTTTATACTAGAAGATAAGGGACTAACCTATACCAATTTCCAAGCCAAGCGTATAATGCACTAATAAAAAGTTTTAAAGTTTTTGTGGACCCTCTGACTTTTGTCCCTCCTTTTTGACCAGGGGCATCTATTAATCTTGGTTTCTCCCTTCCCCTTGGAGGTGGGACACCACATACTGCCGTACTAACCATAACTCTCTTGGTTAGGCAGAACTAAAATGAGGAAAAAGGAGATGTTAGACACTGAGGACAAACAGGTGTTACTAGGATTACACACTGGGAAAAGAACTATTGAGTAATAGATATAGAATTTTTAAAAATCAGTTTGCTTTCCTTCTGGCATCTCACTTTTATCATAAACTGTTGTGTAGTGTCATGGAGTTCTGAGCAGATGGTGTGTTTTATCTCACTGGTGTCTGCTTATTGCTCGTGGATAAAGTGATTTTTCCATATAGTTTGTTAAAGTGCGACTGGAGGTTCTTTGGCAGTCCAAGTTGTTATTGAGAGTCTTAAAATGTAAGTCATGGTTAACTTATTGCTCATATTAGTTTATACATGCTTAGCAGTAGGTGTGCTTCTAAAAATACAAGTAAACACAGGTATCTAAGTGCGCCTGTGGAGGTTTTCAATGAGCTTAGTCTCTTTTCAGGGGAGGGAATTGCTATTTTGTGCCAGCTGCAGATTCTATTCAGAAAACTTTACAACAATAGGGATAATGAAGAAATAGATGGAGCTTGTAGAGGTATTTAGGAATTGGTTGGACAAACATCTGTCAGGAATAGTTTAAGTATATGAGGGTTCAGTGAATGACTGTCCGAGGTATCTCCACCAGAACTCACATCCAATTCCTAACCTAACAGGTTTTCTAATTAGCCCTTCAGGATGGCACATGGATGGTGCTGATGTTATTCTTGAGACTTACAGTTATGGAATTTGCCCCTCTGGGCAGCTGCAGAGGAAATACACGTGTTTTTCCACTCCAGTGTTTAGGCTTCCTAGAAAAGATATGTATCTTACAGAGATAAGATATGTATCTTACAGAGAAACATACCTTTGCTTTGTTTTGTTTTGTGTTTTTTGTTTGGTTTTTGTTTGGTTAGTTTTTTGTTTTGTTTTGGTTTCGTTTTTTGGTTTGGTTTTAGTTGGTTTGGTTTTGGTTGGTTCGTTTTTTATTTCCCAGTTGGTTCCTTTTTTCTGCCAGCCTCACATCTTTGCTAGTTTTCAGACTACTTGAAGGTTCCTGCTCTGGTCCAGCAAAAGCATATCATGTCTCCAGTTGGTTTGCTTTGAGAGTCAAGTTGGGTTGTAAACCTGGGATGCTACTGACAACCACTGAAATGGCAGAGCACGGGCTGGGATGCTGGTTTTGTTCTTTCTGCATCACTAAAAGACTTCTCGGGGGTTGCCCTGAAGTGGCATCATTAACCTGTATTATCTTTTAAAAGTATTTTAGCAGCTTGGGCTATAGGTGATCTTCGTTTAAAACTTCCTAAAGAGGAGAGCTTTCTAAACATCTGTTGCACTACCACCTGCTACTTTTTAACACTTAGTGAATGAGATGAGCTATTAATAATTTGTACTCTACTTTTCTTACCCTAAATAAGTGAAAGCTCTCCATCGTGTGCTAAATACTGTGAAACACTGTGATCAAAGGAATAATGAGCATGTTAGCCTCAAACTTGCCTGACACTCATTTCAGTTCTGCTACTTTAATAGCATCCTTTAAATTATCCCTCCATTTTTCAAGCTACAGGTAGTTTTTTGTCACACACATTCTCCTTTCTTTTCCAGTGCGCTTTTTTATTTTTATCATAGTTGTCTAAACTGTTTGAATAGAATGTCATTCATTTGTGTCACTACTGGAAATACTAACTGTGTATCTGTCACACACTTCCCACACTAGCATTGAAGTTTGAACACTTAAAGAATGGTTAAAGGAATAGTAACAACATATGGGTCTGTGAAGTGCCTCATACATAACACAAATATAGTGCCCCTACATGATGACTGCCAAAGAGGGGGTTTCAGTCTGCCTCTTTCCTTTGGTTTCATTCTTCCCAGTTCTTCAAAGGAGAAGGTGCTGCTGGTGTCCCAGTGTGATTAGTGAATATGACTATATTGTTAGTGCAGGCAATACTTCATCTTACTCTCTAGCTATATATCAACGTTTATAAATAGATCATCTTGATACCTTTTCAAGACAGGTAGCGTTGTGGTGATTTTATTTGATTTGCGCTTCTTCAGAAAGGATAATTATGACAAATGTTTCCATTACCTATTGCTAGTGCTTTGGGAAAGGCCCGTGATTGCATTTAGCTCCTATAGACAGCAGGAGAACTTTAACTAAAACTAGGTGTGCTTTGGTGTTAACTGTTTCCTTGGCAGAAATCAGTACTCACTGCAGTCACTGTAGTCTGACTTTTCTGTGGACACAGCATTTGAGCCAAATGGACACAGTATTAACACTGAGTGAGTGCACTACAGAAGTCACAGAAGTTTGAACCAAGAGGCTTTCTTGCTCCATTACTCTCTAGGCTGCAGTTTGTCTAAATGAAACTCTGACTCTCCAGTTTCTATCAATTCTGTCTTCGATATTTCTGATGTGATCCCTCTCACAGACAAAGTCCTTGGCTGACTTCTTCCACTCCTGCTACCCCACTCACTTATAAGGCTGTCTTCTTCCTTTTTCATCAGAGATTATTCCAGCAGCAAGTCAAAGCAACATAAATCACAAATCCATTCAGGGGAGTTGTAGCAACAGCCTGTCTACTAGCTCTTCCAGTCAGGAGACCTGTACAGGCTTTAGAGATTGGAGCAGGTCCCTCATAATTATTTTTAGCATTTGAGTCAGGAAACCCTTTTGGTTCACCTGAATTAAGCTTGACTATGCAGCTGGTTGAATTTTTAGATACACTTAGTCATATGCAGTAATAGCAACACCGCAGTACTACTCTCTAAATATTTCCAGTAGCCCCTAGACTATTTGTGTTGTGCAGTCTGATTTAGACCTCACAGAGCATACTAGGATATGGTGTTAAGGCACATGACTGGTGAACACCAACATTACTCTTGGGTAGTAATGTAAAGTACGCTAGTACACAGCTCTTCTAGCAATTGTGGAAGAAAGGGCTTTAAATGGACCTTGCCTGGGCAAGTCTCTTGAAACCACTATGTGACTTCTGTCCCAGCAGTGGCTTGCTGTCACCTTCTTCCTTAAGAATACAGACCTTAAGAATAAAGCTATCTTCAGCAGAATCACTATAGTGGTTAACTTCCATCAGTCAGTTTATACATCTGGAGTCTGGCATCCTTTTCAAAATGACTTACATTAGCCTGCTTTCTTCATACTCAGGGTGTGGCATAAGTGGCTTCTAATAATGTTTACATATAAAAGATAAGTGCGAGGTGATTCCCATTTGCTTTCTGGTTAATACTTGGTGACTCCGCTGGTTATCCCATGCAGAGGAACTACATTTATCATAGTTGAAAGTTTTCCATGTGCAGAATTCATAACTTTCTGTTCCTAAGGCTGAAGATCTTTTTGCCTCCTTTCAGATGTCTGAGACACTTGAATGACACTTTGCCCATTATGGCTGGCTTATGTTCTTCCTCTGTTGCAAGATTGATCAGCACTGCAAATTAGGTGGTTTTCCGAAAGGGACAATTACATTGGAAATTTTTCACTTTCTATGTTTAAATCATCACTTAATTGATTCAAATTCTATGTTATACCAAAGTACACAGATTACTAAGATTACAGTATGCATACATATCAATTTAATTGTACTTTGCTTATCTAATTTTGTCAATCACCTGACCCCTATGTGGCTGTTTAAGTGTCTGCAATGCCATGAAACTTTTCAGTGGGACCAGCTGCATATAAACATGAATGGGCTTGAGTCTTCAGTAAATGCTCCTCAATATCAGTGCCATGCATATGCATAGCCTCTTTTGCCTTGAACTCTGTGCTTCTAGTGACAATTTTTATGTACTTTGACTAGATCTTCTAAGTGCAGACTGCTCTTATTGACTGTTTACACCTTTGTACTTCATGAGTGTACTTAATCAAGGATTTGCAATTAATTTTTATACAAAAAGGAGCAGGTTTATTTACGTATTTTTGTACCAGGTCCTGAAGAAATGTAATCAGCAAGGACTCAGTAAAGTTGTCCTATTGCTACAATTTCTTGTAACACAAACTTTGAATGTCCAAGGCTTGCTTCTTATATGAATCACCCAGCTCTACATTTTTACTCGCTTGCAAGGCATTTATCATGATTAGTTCTCTGAAGATGCCAACACAATTCCACAGTGACTTGCATGGAAATAGTCTGTAATAGCACTGAACTTCTGTTGTACAGGGCTGAACATTGGAGCCTTCCTGTAGAATAAAGAAGAAAAAGGAACCACATCCTTTTGTTGGGGAAGATCACTTCAGATCCTCCGAATCATATCACTTCTCAGTGTGTGCTTTACTCACTGTTCAGCTAACATTGCCTCATTTAATGTTGTACAGGTCTATTTGTAAGACCTGTTTGTAGGCACATGACAGACACAGTTTTAAAGGCTGACTTGGAAAATAAAAAGCAAGAAAATTTGTAAAATATTATGTCTTTTGTGAGTGAACATTTTAGAGCAAGGTCATGGCTACTTTAGTTGCAAACTGTGGTTGAGTGCCCTCCATTATCAGAGAAAAGCAGAAGAGGGATTGGTAAGTAATGGGGGGAATTCTCCTAGCAGCATCCAAGGACAGAAAAGCTTATTTGATCTTGACAGCTCTTCAGTGCCTGGCTTCTCATAAAGCCAAGGGGTCACTTCTGTGATGGTGGGGAATGGCACAAAGAGCCAGCTAGAAACAGGAACTCCAAGTGACTTCAGTCTGTTTTAAGCAATAATATTTTTCTAAGGCTACTCATTTCAGCTACAGTTGAAGCCACACACCTGGTGTCATAAGATGTGTGACAAAAATCTGAGGGGAATGACAAGTGACTCTGCGAACCAATCCCTTCTTATGCATGTGTTCCTTCAAAAAAAAAAAAAAAAGAAAGTGATCTTTCTCAAGGAACTTTACTTAAAAAAAATATTGTCAAAATTCCTCACTGAGGTAAAAATTAGTCTAAGGAGTTCCCCTATTCATTTCAGGAGGTATCCACATCCAAAAGCATGCAGCAGCCAGAAAGGGAAGCATCTTTCTTTGTCAGTACTCCCCTCTCTTTTGAGGCTGGGGAGAAAGGGATGGAGAGAGTCAGGACAGTTATATGGTGCTTTAAAGGAGGTAATGGATAATTATCTATTCCTTATAATGGATAATTATTATATGTCTTCTCCCTCAGTCATTTATCCAGGAGCACTGAAGAGTTTTGGTTCAGTTCTGGTCCTTGAGCAATTCCTGATGCATCATGACTGCATTCCCCTTCTACAGTAAGTAAACAGTGTGCTCTCTCTGCTGTTTCTGTACACTAGCAAGAAAATAATTCAAGCTGGGTGACCTGCCAAGGTAACCTTATAAATTTCAGTGACTTTAAAAATTTCATCAACCTTAACCATATGTGCTGAATGCCCCCAACAGCTGCAGGTTAAGAAGGGCATTCAACACGTAATTACCTCAAAATTGACTTTTTTTTTTCTGTTTAGTGCCCATGAGTCTATCCTTGACATGGCTGGCTGGCTCCAATTCAAGTGATGATCCAGCATGCTGCATGCTGGTGATGCAGCAGCCTCCGCTGAGCCCACTGAAGCAGGATACAAGCTGTGGGGATAGGGTGAAGGGAAGTGCTGCTCTTCGTGTTGCCTTTCACATTTTATTTATTTTTTACTTGGGGTTTTGGGGGTTTTTTTCAGAAATTTTTGCAAAAATGCATCCAATTTTTGTTTGTGTTTTTGTTTCGTTTTGGTTTTTAATGTCCACCTAATAGTTCCTGCCTGCCAATAAGTCATTTTGAATAAGGCTTTTTTGACAATTGCAGCTTTACTCATGGTGGCACCTGGGCAGACCCAGGTCACACTTAGGAAGGGGGGGACTTTGTGCCATTGCCCACCATCACAGATCTTTTCATATGAGAATTGTGCATCCAAGTTGCTGGGCTTGAGTCTCTGCAGTGATAATAAGAGTGGGATTCATCTGACTTCTGCAGATGTCTGCATCATTTTTTGTCTGTACTCTTCTTATAGTCGATGGAGAGCAATACACACTTTCAGGGCATGATTTATTGCATCCTAAGAGTGTGTCTTTGGTAACCAAAATGGTTGGATGACTTGTGACCCTGAAGGGCCAATTTCTAGCAACTTCTTTGGCTATTGGTCAGTATGTCTGCAGATGTCCTAAGCAGGCAAGGTGACCTTGGGGACCTGATGAGGAAACTAAAACCAATTCCTGAAAATGGCTGGTGCCTGAAAAGAAAATAAAAATCACTTTTTTTTTTTTTTTAAATCATTGTAATGTCCCACAGCCTGTGACCTTCATTAAGACTTTGCAGGAATGCAGTGGCCCATGAGAGTAGTGCAGTTAGTGCTTCTACTATTTCTTTTTGATCTCTGATAAAGCTGGGAAGATCAGCATTCATGTGAGGTGCCACTTGTTCCTAGTTAGGAATTGTTTTTTTATTCCTAGCAGGTCTGCTTCAAATAATGTTCATGAATCTGACTTTGCTATTGCAATCACATATTGATTAAATTCAATATTTGACTCAGTTTTTAAGCTTAAGTAATCTATCACCATCTATAGATAACCATATTTCTAAATATTCTTCAAATCTAAGTTTTTTTATATTTAATATAAAGTTTTATCTGATACAATGAAAGAACTTAATTCTATGCTTGCATTACTGTCCAGGAAAAGGCCTTGTTCATACAGAAATTTACTGACATAGCAAATGTATCCACACTTTAAATACCGGGAACCATAATCTATTGCAAATAGTGATGCAGACACAGTGGTACATAATCAATTAGTTGTTTTTACATTACACATGCAGACTCTACATTTCCTGAAGTGACACCAAAAGACAAGCTTTAGTAAAAATCCTGTAATTAAAGTAGAAGTTCTGCCTAATGCAAAGTGCTAGCTGCTGTTTTATCAGCGTAATGAATAGGATGAGAAGAGATTGCCTCCATAATGAAACTCCTGCACTGGCTAAAGTTCAGTGCTATTTCAAACCAACAGCAAAGCCTGTAGGTTGGTGGAATCGACAGTGCTAGTGTTGTAAAGCAGTGAGGGCTTGGTATTTTCAGAGCCACTGCAGTGCAGCAGAAACATAGGTCTAATTTCCTGTGATTTCTCATCTTAGTGCTCAAAGGCTGGTTTTAATAAAAGGGCCATATATCCTAAAAATTGTAGTGCTGAATTATAATTTATTTATCAATGTTTCCTCTAAATCTTGATGGGTTTTGCTCCTAGGCTTTTGTACTTAAAAAGGAGAGGAGCATCCTCTCTTTTTAAAAGCACCTTGTTGTAAAGGGTGCACTATGCAGGTGAGGAGGTACTTTTTGTTTTAATGAAAACTATGATTTTTTTTCTGTTTGTATTCTGTCTTCATGTTCCTTCATTTCAGTTATTATAAACCTGATAAGCTGGCTTCTGTTCTGCCTTATAGTCAAATGGACAGAATATATATTTTTATATCTTTAATATATTTTCTGATAGTGTATCTAGGAAAAACGCTTAATGAGTAAAAACATGTGACAAAGGTTTAGGAAAAAGTGGGTCTTAGTGACTTAGCCACAAGCTTCCTAGTTGGATTCCTTGACATCTCCTGTGTTTGTCCCCCTGGTTGCTGAAATAAGGTAATGAAACCTACCTTTCATGTGAGAAATTTTTTAAACATTTTGGTGAAAGGTTTGAGAGGACATAAATTAATCCTGCTACCCTACTGTGCTCCCTTCCCTATGAGTGCTGGGCTGAGCAATTTTAAGAAGATCCTTTGTTCTATTACAGTTACCTGTGAACTCTGTAAAATAGGAACAATAATATTAGATTTCTGTTGATGAAACGTGCTCTGAAAAAGCTAAATATAATTAACTATTCAAATTTCATTTGTTGAAAAGTGATGCATTTTCCAGAGATTTCCACTGTGGCCAGAGCTATGAAGTGTAAATTCCAAGAGAACTATAAGGATTAAATTCAAGCATGTCCTATAGTTATAATTGTGGTGTAGCTGGGTATCAATATTGTGTCTGTGTGCACACCCAAATTAGTAATTTGTATAGTATATCATATATAGTATGTCTGGGAGATCCCCAGTTAGTCATGTATGTAGGTGAGACAATGGATCAACCTCAGACACTGTAATTGACTTAACTCTGAGCCATCTTCACAGCAAAATATTTAACTGTTTGGTGCAGGAGTTCTCCAGGTGGGAATTTGAGTACTATAAATTCATGCAGGGAGCTCCTGGTCTGCACCAGTTGGTAGTCACTACTTTTGTCCCTCCACCTGCTGATTAACATCCTGAGTGGAGAACCTGGTCATATGAGACTGTCTGGGTAGTTCCTTTTGCAGAATTGACCAGATTGTACCTTGACAAGACACTTTCCGTGATCAGTAGGAGCTGCTCCTGTGGATGCAGAAATGGTCATTCCGGACATCTTTTGAATGTAGGTGAGATATTTAGGGGATGCTTTTTAGGTAATTTAAGATATTGCATAGTGAAGAACAATGCACATGCTGGGGTGGTCATGTAGGACCATGAGCTAGCTAGATACAAGAATGTAGCAGACTGGGGAGTCTTGGATTTCCTTTACAAGCCTCTTTAAAACTGACAGCCTCACAAAAATAATTTGAAATTTCTACACTGGAATTTTTGAGTGGAGTTCTATTAGAGAATGTTCAATGAGCACCCTATTCAAACTGGCTTTGAAGAAGGTGGTGAGATCCCAGAAAAATATATTCCTGAGTAAGCTTCAAGTTGGGTGTGTGGCTGAGAAAAGAGCTATTTTGGTGAACTGTCACTGGTCAGAGTTTCTGGTGGTTTAAGAGAGCTGTACTTGTCACTGACTCTTTGGATACACTCAGAAAGTTCGAAAGAAATTGGTTTTGACAACAAGGCAAGCAGCATTTTGATTTTTCAGCAAAGCTGAAGAAGGCTTTGTAAATGAATACACTTAAATATTCCATTTTGGTTTTCCTCCCAGCAATATTCCCTTTTATAGATGCAGGAAATATCACTGCAGTCAAAAATACCTCAAAGAATATGTGAAGACTTTCTAAATGCAACACCTTGAAAACTTAACCAAACCTGGTAGGAGATACATTATGATTTGCTTTTTTGGAGAGACAATGAGTCACTTATGTCACAAGGGAAGTCAAGAGTTTGCATTTCTATTTCTGGGTTATGGGGTCATGTATAAACTGTAGTGCAGTCATTTGATGCCAGAACTGCAGAACGTTTTGGCCTGATAGAATTTATTTTTCCATCAGTTGCACTTTTTGCATTGCAAACTTTGGAGCTGTCAGGATCGGGCAGTTTTTTAATTATAGCATATTATTACTTGCTATTTAAATATTTGGGTGGGAGGTGCTACTTAGACAGACTTAGCTGATCTCTCTTTGAGACTGCCTGTGATGAATCAGGTAAGTGTTTCTTTAACCCCGTCAAAATTGCCTGTCAGGGCAGACAGGTTATTTGAAAAGCCTGAGCCAAAGTAGAGGGACACACTAAGATGAGCGTAAAGAGAAACTTAAACATTTTATGGGGATCGTAGAAAACTCCAGACTTGACATTTTACAGTGAGGAATACAAAAATATTTTGTATGATTTGTGGAGTGACAATGCCCCTGCTTTAAAATAGAGGAGATATCATTGCAGTCAGAAATAGCCCATGAGTGGGTTGGACTTTTTAAATTCAATGTATCCAGCAGTAGAAAATCAAGCATTGAATAAATACACTTGGGCTGTCTCTCCACAATTTTATGAGCCATGTACAGTGTCTTGTAGGAGACGAGAGACGTGGCTGGTGGTGAAATCTCAATTGCCAGTTTTGTACCTATTTACTGTAAAAGTCACCCAAGTAACCAGCAGATAGTAAGGATAGACAGCACTGTGCCATCTAGCAGCTTTCTTTCCCTCATGTGAACTTTTCACAGGACAAACCTTTCTAGGTGAGAACAGGATGACTCTGGGGTGGAAAGGGTGTGGAGGGTGGTGAACAGGTTGCCCAGAGAAGTTGTGAATGACCAATTCCTCAAAGTGTTCAAGGTCAAGTTGGATGGAGCTCTGAGCAACCTGGTCTAGTGGAAGGTGTCCTTGTCCATGGCAGGGGGTTTGGAACTAGATGATCTTTTAAGTCCCTTTTAATTCAAGCTATTCTATGATAAAAGAGCAGAAGAAAGAAGCAGGAAAAGCTCTTCTGGACTCTGGAGCATGAGAAAACAAAAATAAAAGGATCAGGTTGAGTCAGATGGAACGGTGACTATAACTGCAGTGGAGTGACTGTATCTGGTTCATGTATGCATTACCTAACAAAATGTAGAGTCTATTCTCATTGAGGTTAAAATGGCAGTGTAATAAAATTTGCACTTACGTTATGATGCCACCTTCATCTAATAGAGAAAATCAGTTAATCATCCTGATAAAAAACACACATAAATTTATTAAAATTTCATTTCATAGGATACTGTAGTAATTCAAGAGTGAAACCCTCTATACATCATTTAAAGTAACAGTTTTTAAAACATATGACTTAACTGCTGTTCTGTCCTTCTGGGTCTTGTGGCAGGTAGGAGGAGTGAGGTGCCAGTAGTTGCCATAACCCTGCTGAGCACTGTCATCATTCCCAAACCAACCACAACCTCTCCCATGTGGAGGAGTGTGTGAGTAGAGACATGAATAGGAGTTTAGGCAACAGGGTAGTTTGAGTGACTGACACCACTG
>JAWWLV010000001.1:76807583-76848550 GCA_035041135.1 Platyrinchus mystaceus
CCATGTGGAGGAGTGTGTGAGTAGAGACATGAATAGGAGTTTAGGCAACAGGGTAGTTTGAGTGACTGACACCACTGAGTAGCTTTCCAGCTGTTGTAATAAGAGCTAAATTATGCATTAGTAAGGTGTGTGGCTGAATGAGGCTGGGATTGAGGAGCAGTATGGGATCCACCAAGAACGTGTTCTTTTTATTGGGAGTCCTCTCCAACTTAAAATCCTGAATGGGAGGTATATCCTGCCTCGCTTTTAATGTGGAGAGAGAAGGGAAGAGGAGCAATTTAGCTTTGGTTTCTTTAATCTCTTTATAGAATACACTGAAGCTTTTCTTACTTTGGAGAGATCTGGGGTCTTATAAAAGTGAAGGTGTTGATGTGCAAGGCTGTAGTTCTGTCATTCCAGAAGTAAAGTAGATTCCACTCTTAAGGAAAAGCTTTGCATGTAGAGCCCCCTGATCTATTTCAATAAAGGATATTTTCCAGAAAATCATAGTCTTCATCTGAAATTTCAATAAATGGAGTATCTAGCACTTCCTTTTGTAGTTTATTTCAAAGGTTAATCACCCTCTCTGCTAGAAGTAGAGACATTAATTCTCATTTAAATTTATCTAGCTTCAGCTTCTAGTCATTGGTTCTTGTTATGTCATTGCCCATTAGATTAAATAGGCCTGTAATATTGGCGTTTTCTCCCTGAAGAGGTACAGCTTTGCTGTAATCAAATCTCTTCTTGGTCTTATTTTTAAAAGCTAAACAGTATTAACTTCTTAAGTGCCTCACTATAACACCTTTTCCCAGCTCTCATTTAAGTGTTTCATAGGTTCTCTAGTTTTATTTAGTTCTTGTAAAAGGAAAATGGCAGAATGCTGTATGATGTTCTGATGTTGTTCCACAGATGCGATAGAGATCCTTCTCCTAATTGTTGCTCCATTTATCCAACCCAGTGTTACGTTTCATGTCTTTGCTGCATTGACTGTGTCAAATCTTCACCCAGTCCAACTTATTTGACATTTTTAAGAGAAAAGAGACACTGTATCATTAATTGTTGGAGAAGGGAAGGGAAGAGTTCCTTCCTCTTTTCTTTTCTATCTTTTGTATGGTCTCTAATAAACAAAGAAACTACATTCCAAAGAAGAAAATAAAAATTTAATGTGGCAATCCAGAGATTAGGGAAAGAACTGCACTTTTAATGGCAAGAAAAGATCTACTATGTTATGTGCTTTTGCTTTACTGCCAGTAGGAGACCTGATAGAATTATTTGTGTTTCAGCCAATTCTTAAGCCCAGTGGGGAGCAGCCACAGAGTTTGAGGTCAAGTTTTCAGAAATAAGGCTGTGATATAATGATCTAAACTCTGAAACCACCCTATGCAAAAGTATCAAGAAGCCATTTGTGAAATTATTTAGTTACATCTAAGGACACCTTTATAAAGGAGGCTTCTACACTTCTCTAATTATGGAACTGACTGTGCTGAACATCATTGTATGTGCGCTCTCTTCAACCAGCTGTCTTTCATGTCAAATTTTCTTGTCGTTTGCTTGTCAAATTGAAGCATTTGGGTTATTGATTTCTGGTTTGGTTCCGTTCGGCTCTTGACAGCACCTTAGCAAAGTCTTTTCTAGGTTATGTGATTGTACCATGCCTGTCTGCCTGGTTTTTCTCAGTGAATATGCTGGAAAAAAATTTATAGCGGTGGAAAGGGCTTAGATTATTATCCCTATGCATTTCAAAAAGTGAAGTAACTGGGTGGAGGAGCTCTGCTTGCAAAAGAAATGTTTTTGCATATTCTAACCATAAGAAATGGATGTGACTGGAGCTCAAACCTTAGACCAGATGCACAAAAAACAACTTCTGTTTCTCCGTGCTTGTTGAAGCCACAAGCTCACATGAGGGGGGCATCTTCTGCTGCATTTTTATTCCTTTCATACAGTGCATCTAAAGGACATCTTTTTCTGATTAGATTACTTTTGTCATTTCTTTCTAAGCAGTGCTCTAATTCTGAACAGACGTTTATAGGATGCAATGAAAGTACAATTTACTTGGTAACAGTATAAGAGGTAGACATGAAAAAGAACAAGCTTTAAGAGGAGTGTTGTAGTGTCAAATTAAGAATGTGGAAGTCAAGAAATATCAGAGGTAAAGCTGTTTCATGCTGTTTTAATTTCATTCTTTCATATATGTGATTTGTAATCCAGAATCTGGACTAACAGGTGCCTATTGTATATATTCATCAAGACACAAACATATTTCATGATTATAGTGCACAAAGACCAAAACTCTTTTATGAGGTGGATGAGCTGTTGTGTAGAGAATTATTTGTTCACCAGCTGTACTGTACGATCTTAGCATTTTTAATTTAAATATTAAGAAGTGTGGTGGGTAGGGGACAGAGAGGAGCTGGGATGAGATGCCAGAATACACTGGGAACTTCATGGGAACCGTTTCACACAAATCATGTGCAGAAGGATCCTTTGCATCCACAGCAGGGACCAGACCTTTGCAGTTCATGAGGCAGAAGGTTGGTCTGCTCTTGGCAGAGACCAGCAGCCATACTGAAGAACTGTGAGGTTCTCACTCATCCATCTTTCTCTCCCACCAGCAGAATATTGTTCAGAGGTCCCTACACTTCAAATTCTGTTCAGAAGCGTGCTGCCAGTCTTTTCTTGATCTTTTTCTGCCACTACCCTTCCCTCCCCAAGGTAGTTAGTCCTGCATGGATCAACATGTACGATCTGTTTTATGGAAGTGGTATAACATGGCCAAATCTGTGTAACACCTAAATGTGCATGTGCTCCTGACACTAAAGTAACAGCTAAGCTGTGTTTTGTTTTTCCAAAGCATAATCCTGTTCAGGGTTTTCCATAAAGTGAATTCTTACATGTGAACTGCATAATAGGGAGAATTCTTGTGTGTGTAGTCTTTGAAAAGACTAGTGCACTAGTCTTCAAAAACGTCAGCCCCAAATATTGAAATTTGATTAAATTGAGAGTACTGAAATTGTCACATGAAAGTATGTCACTGCTTTAGAAGAATATATTTCTGCCAGCTATCAATCTAGTAACATAAACTGGTACATGTAATTTGGTATTTCATTATGTAAAACCTGCTGAAAGAGTTCCTCTGAGTCCTTTGTGTTACAGATTTACTTGAGTACTTCCTTGTGAATTTCAGATTAGTGAATTCCAGTTACATATGACATAAGCCCTGTTCAATACTTGTTTTTGAGATTCAAGTGGTGGTTTCCTGCCCCATTGAAGGTTTCATATATTGCATCTTCAGTGATAAGGGAGTCCATTTGGAAGTTTTAAGTATTTATTGGGAAAGATATTGAATCAAAACAAGAATTTTAGAGTTCATGATGCAGTGCCTTTTTTAATATTCCAGAAAAATAATTCCATTCTAATCTCACAGTAGGAAAACAACTGATTGAGATTTAATGTCATATACAAGGAGCTGCACAATGTGTTAGTTATTTGTCATTCTGATGGAAGAGCAGAGGAGTTTGCTTCCTTTGATTCCAGCCATGCTATATTTTATGACTGACTTTTACTTGTTTTACTCATTCCAGATAAAATCTGTCATGATTATACATCAGAAAACACTTCATTATTCCATCCATAAGAAATAACTGTAGTCAAGTGCTGAAGCAACAGATTGCCGCCTCTCGCAAGCTTTATGGAAGTGTGTTGTAATGAGATCGAGTACCCTGGATCGATAGTTCTCTCTAGTAATACAATCTGCTGTCAGATAACTTCCAACAGCCTTACAGATTTAATGAACTCCCTGGGTTGATGATAAAAATATAATGTAAGGAGGAAACTAAAACAACATCATGTATTAAATATAGCCCTAGGCAACATTTTATGACCATCTTTCCTTCAGTTGTATATTTTTAATTATAAAGTCAGTATGCATCAAGCACTGTCCTGAAATTCTCCATCAATGGAATTCATCTTGCTCTTCTCAAGTCAAGGATAAGGAGACTTCATGTAGGGAGCTAAATGAGAATTTTAAGCTCTGCGTTCACACCACTTTGGTGGTGGTATTTCAACCTGTGAGCTGGAGGAAAAGCCATTTCTCCTTGTGACCTCTTCTGGGCAATTAAACTCCTTTGGAGGAACAGACTTTGTCTTTAGTCCCACTCTGTCCCATTCACAGTAGGATCTTAATTCCTACAGGGTTTTTGGAACTGAGTAATTCACAGAAAGAAACACAAATCTGTAGTTATAAAATCAATGAGAACAAGTGTCTCATCTGCTACTAAAATTTTTGTTTAGGAGTCAGGATTAAGTAAAGTCTTAGGAAATTAGACCTGTTGTAAGGAGTGTATCTACTACTAAGATGCAAACTGCTTAGATGAGACACTGCATAGCTGTAGGAGTAACCTTAAGCATGACTAGGTTTGAGTACACTGACAAAGAAGTTAAGGATTTTTGCCTATGATAGAAAGGTGGAAAACTGTATAAATATTTCAGAGAAACATTAAAAATTACTTTCCTCCCTAGGAAAAGGTCAATAAAAAATTTCCAGTGCCATACAGTAACATTTTTTTTTTTTCAGATTTTCGTCAAAGTAGACAGGAACTTCCATGCGGGTCTCAGACATTACACGCTACTTTGTCTGAAAGTTAGGAAAAGCAAATGTAGGAGCACCGTGACCTCTGGATAGACTGAAAAAGATATGCTGTAGCTGTTCTTATTTCTTCCTGTGGGCTTTGCTGTCCAAATGAAAAAGGAAAGTGGCATTGTGATGGTGCTACTTAACTAAATTCTGTTAAGTGTACCTAGACGTCATCCCAGGAGTTTTGATGCAGCTCCTTAGTGGTGCTAAGCTCTGTCATTCATGTGCTGCTGCTATTCAGTCTTCCTTTGCTCCTTTGGGGTGGTGGGAGTGCAACATCCACCTAGGTGCTGCTGTCAAGCTGTAACTCAGATGGCTCCAGCATCCCAGTAAGTGCACTCTTGAAGTAGACATTTTGTTGCATAGCTGGACTTAAAACAATAGAATTATTTAGGTTGAAAAAACACTTTAAGATCATTAAGTCCAACTGTTAGCCTAGCGTTAATGGCTCCAGTTCTAGCACAATCTGAAGCGGAGTGCTTGAGTGTGGTGGAGAGAGGGGTTCCTGAAAATGGGAAACCTCAGGGATTTCCTGAGGGATCCGCCAGGATCCCTTGGCTTGTGCATCAGTGGCTGACAAGACCTGGCCATGTCAGGAACAGTGGTGGCCAAACCTCCCCCCATACTTACAGAAGAAGCTTCTGGGGTTGAGGATCATCAGGGAATGTGAGAGAGAAGTGGACTATTGGAATTACAGCCTACCTTTCCTGAGACAGGCTTGACAGGCAGGCAAGGATGCGTGATATGGAGGATTCCTTATTTGCTCTCTGCCTGGCTGAACTCAAAGGATCAGGCACCATGGTGACAAGTTCCTGCCCAGCAAAGCAGGTGCATCTCCTCTCTGACTGCCCCACCTCCCCAGGAACCATGGCATAATAGGTAAAAGTTTGTCCAAGTGGAACCAAACGATGAGGACAATGGTTCACCCAGCTTGGCAGTGCCACTGATGTTAAGTCAGCCTATGCCCTGCATCAGAACTGCTTCCATAAAGCAAGAAAATCGGTCCTTGTCACAGAAGACTGTCTCCTGAAGGGAACAGAAGGCCCAATATGCAGCCTGGACCCATTTCTTGGGAAGTCTGCTGCCTCCCTGGGGCTTGGGTTAAAGATGTGGAGTGAAAACTTCTTGCTCTGGTATGCCCTCAGATCATTGTCCATTACTGGTTTTTCGGGTGGACAACAATGAAGTTGCAAAAAGAGGCCCAAGGGCAAACAAGAGAGACCTCAGGGCCTTGGGACAACTGGGTAAGAGATCAGGAGCACAGGTAGTGTTCTCCTCTGTCCTTCCAGTTGCAGAGAATGATGAGGGAAGACACAGAAAGGGCCAGCACCACTGAACCATGTCCTTAAACACCACAGCTACCCATCTTTTAAATACTTCCAGGGATGGTGACTAAACCAGTTCTCTGGGCATTCTGTTTCAGTGCTCGACAACCCAATGACTTAATTAATATTTTGTGCTTGACCCCAGAGGAAAAGGTAGGCCTCACTGCTTTCTGATTGAGCCACCAGAAGGATTAAAGTTCAAGGCACTGTTGTGGAATTCAGGTATAAGTTGCCGTTTGTGGCCAGGCCTTGGACCACCTGAGACAAGATTACCTCCAGAAGGGCAGTGAACAAGGTAATCCAGGAGCCGTAGAGATTTCCTGATCAGGATTCACATCTAACAGTCCAGATGGAAATGTGTCCTTTCCTGAGCCAGCTTCACAAAGGATAGTAAAACTCAAAAAGGGATTTGGTCCAAATGCATTAAAAAGCAGAGTGTTTCATTTGTGCATCCCAAGCAAGCCTCATGCCTGCTGCTGCAGGTTGGTGAGAAGGGAAACCTATGGACCCCCAAAGCGGGGGAGGTTGGACAGGAGGTGGCTGGCCCTCTGCTCTACCAAGCTGACAGTAGCCAAAAAAGGAGAAGGAGCGTTTCTGTCTGATATACAGAAGTGCCAAATACTTCTTCCCTGAACAGTCTCTTTTTTGCTTATTTCAAAAGACAAAGAGGAACAATGTTCATAAAGATGTTGACACTGCTTACTATCCTATAGATTTGATTGGTAACATTAGTAGAAAGAAGGCAAAATTTATGTGTACAATTCAGTTCTGTTAGAATTACTGAAAAAGGGAAATATCTTCAAAGCAATAAAAGCAAGAAGTTATATTTATGACAATACCAGAATTCCTGGGGAAATAGTGCATTAAGTAAACAGAAGCCACATTGTGTGTTTTGTTACCATGTTTTTATAGATCAGAAGCTTTTAAAGCAAATAGGATCACACTGTCCCATAAAAGTGAATTCTTTCCTTTTCTTTGCTTAGATGTATTTCCTAACAGGAAATAGAAGCAGGAGATTGGCATGAATGTATAAACTGAATTTAAAAAGAGGAGGTCCACTTACATTATTTCTATATAATCCAAGATCCAAGATGCTTTTATAGCAATTCTTTATACGTTGGACAGACAGCCTTTTGTGCATGCTGTTAAACCTACTAGTGTTTATCTTAAGGAGCCTGACAGCTACTTGAGCCACAATTTTCAGTGCAATTCATTCTTGTTCAGTTGCAGAATTTGTCATGTTAGTGACCTGCTGCCTCTTAGAAGAAAGCAACTTCTTACAATGTTGTTGAAGGCCACTGAGATTCCTCCGTGCTAACTGCATTTGATCAAGCTTCAGTGATTTTGAGAGTTGACTGGTCTTTTGATGGGACTTAGTTTGAATGGACATTTTCTTGCAAACAGCTTGTTTTTTATGAAACACCTCAGGGGAAGTAGGTATATTTTGCTCAAAGAGGGAGAAGGAATCTGTGAGCTGAATATAATAAGCTTTTAGCTGAACACAGTAAGCTGAACATAATCAGTTAACATGTCTCTTCGAAAATATTGTTCCAGTATTTCCATAGGAATAGAGATGCGTCTTTCAGAAATGAGGACCTTTGTTCCAGAACTGTGAGCTGTTTGCTGTTTACTGGCCTACGAGCTTGGATGAGGGGGAGTGATGTACTTTCCCTGATGAAGTTCCAGACAATACAGGAATGCCAATAGAGAATGAGAACAGCAAGCCACATCACAACTGTAAAGTTTAATACTGTAAGTGATTGCAGGCAAATGGGTGTAATGTCTTCTCTTGGGCACAACCTGAAGCAGTACCCCCTTTTTTTCCTCTTTAACTCCTCTTTCACCATCATTTTATATATTACATTTTTATCAATGCTCTCTTTCTGTGTCACGTAGGAACAATTCAGCCAGTTGGACAGTGTGGCCCTCTGGTCAGCTTTTAGTGAGGAAATCTGCAACACAACTACATTGTGCTTGCAGCATGCTTTGATCTACTAAGCATCAAAATGTAAACTGTACTTCTTCACAAGCATTTAAATATATATGCGTATATAAACTGATAGCAGTCATGTGCCAAAGGAGAAAAGAAGTTGGAAAATCTAGTTATAATGGCAAGAGTCAAGTAACACACTAATTAAACTATTACACGACTCAGTCTCATGAATTGCCATTGATTCCTGGTAAGAGCTTTGCAGAAAGGCACAATTATTTAGGCCTGTCTGGAGTGGTATGTGGAATAACTCTTCCTAGCTTTAATGGGCAAACAGAAGACCCAAAGGCAGAAGACACGATTCACAGGATTACTCTTGCCCCAATCAAATCATCTGTTGCTGTGGTCTGGAGAGGAACTGTTCCGAAAATTTTATCAAATTAAGGAAGAGCTTCTGGAAGTGTATATGTTTTTTCCTCAATGTTTAATCCTGTTTGTAACCTCCCTTTTGAAGTCATTGTCTTAGTAGCTTCTTAAAGCACATCAGTAGCAGAATTGTTCATTGCTCATTATAACTGTCAAAAATATCTTTTTAACATACGGTATCACCTTCATTTGCACAGAGCAGATACTTTTGATCATGATTATCCCTGCGGAGTTCCTCTTGTGTGATACCTTGGAGAATATAGAATTTTTGTCAGTTCAGAGGTCCCAAAAAGTCAGTTTTCTAGTTCATCTTCATCTCAGGGGGAATGAGCTTGTTTAAGGTGAAATTAGTTATTTGGTCCTTCAGTCTTATGTGATTTTTAGTAGCAAACTTCTTCTCTTCTAACTTTTCTACAGCAATCTTTTTTCATAAAGCTTACTTACCTTTGATCTTCGTATGCTTCCACTGTTCCAGGGCATTCTGAAGCAAAACTTGGCAACAGCTGTCACAACCTAATGAACAACATCTCTGAATATCAAATGTAACATGTAATTCTGTGAGTGTGGTGGCTTGTTCCCAAGAAATGTCAGCTCTTTTGCTATGTAGCATGTAGCAAATACAGTGCATACAGCCACCTCCCAATATGTAACTGTGAGTCTGCAGCCTAAAAATAAGACATGATTTTTACACGTGACAAAAAGCAGTAATACTTGCTTAAGGTATTAATGGATGAAAAAATCACCTCTATGTACTATTTTATCCTCTGCTCAACATTTTATAAAAGAGAATCTGCATGTTTCTTTTTGATGATATTCTTCTTGTACATAGCCTCATGGGTGTCAACAGAGAAGATTAAGACAACAGGGGTTTTTAGTGGCAAAGCAAAACCACAGTCTGCCCCACTTTTCTAGAGTTTTTCACAGGGGAGCATTTATACCCCAATGCCTATGTCCAATTATCCTAATACAATACCGTAGTGGGTTGACCCTGGCTGGACGCCAGGTACCCACTAAAGGCACTCTCTCCCTCCACTCTGCCACTGGACAGAGGAGAGAAAATACAACGAAGGATTCATGAGTTGTGACAAGAGCTGGGAGAGGTCACTTATTGATCACCATCACAGGCAAAACAGGCTCTAAGTGGGGATATTACTTAAATTTATTACTGACAGGATCAGAGCAAAGGAGTGTGAAGTAAAATAATATTAAAAACACCTTCCCCCCAGTCCTCTTTCCTTCCAGACTCTACCTCCTCCCCCACAGCAGTGTAGGGAGACAGGGAATGGGGGTTACGGTCAGTTGTTGTTTCTGCCACTGCTCAGAGAGAGGAGTGCTGCTCCCCTGCTCCTATGGGGTCCCTCCCATGGGACAAAGTCCTTCATGGACCTCTTCAGTGTGAGTCTATCCCACAGGCAACAGTTCTTCACAAACTGCTGTCCCGTGGGTCGCTCCTCCATGGGGTGCAGTCCTTCACGGATGAGCTGTACTGATGTGGGTCCCCCACAGGGGCCACAAGTCCTACCCAGGAAAAACCTGCTCCAGTGTGAGCTCCTCTCTCCATGGGCTGCAGGTCTCCAGCAGGACCTGCTGCATCCTGGGCTTCCCACAGGGTCACAGCCTCCTTCATGCATCCACCTGCTCCAGTGTGGGCTTCTCCATGGGCTGCAGGTGGGTCTGTTCACCCTGATGGTCCTCCATGGGCTGCAGGGGCCTCAGCTCCAGTGCCTGGAGAATCTCCTCCCCCTCCTTATGCACTGACCTTGGTGTCTACATTGTTGTTCCTATGTTCTTACTTCGCTCTTCCTTGGCTGGAATTTTCATCTGCACAATAACTTTTCATTCCTAAATATGTTGTCACGGAGGCGTTACTATCATTCCTAATTGGCTCAGCCTTGGCCAGCAGCAGGAAGCCTGTCCTGGAGCCAGCTGGCATTGGCTCTACCAGACAGGGGAAGGTTCTAGCAGCTTCTAACAAAAGCCACCCCTATTTCCCCCCTGCTACGAAAACCTAGCCACAGAAACCTACTACAAACACCTAAACCATGCAACTAAAAAGAGAATAATTTGGAATTTATAAAAATGCAAGAGAAAAAAATTGGCGTTAACAAAAATGCAAAAAGTTTTTTAAGCAGCAAGCATGGCTTGATTTCCCTACACAGAACAGATTTGCTAATTGTATTTTATTAGTTCAATCTTGTTTTCTTGACATGAAAGATTAACAACAGCTCTTTTTTCCCTTTCCCTGCTTGGAAGCAGGAGCTCTCCTAGGACCCTCTCCAGACAAAGTCATATTAAATAACAGTTTATAAGAGCGGATTGCATAAAATTTGGAGATGATTGATGACAGGAATACTACTGGTTGTCTGTGGGATATCTCAAGTTTTCAACTGTTCTGTTGGGAGTACCATGCATAATACTCCTGCCACATAGATCTCAACAAAGCAGCTCTGGAGAGCCACAATGTTTAAATGTCCCTTTTAACAAGAATATTCATAGTGCACTGGAGATAGCCCTGTTAGAGCTAAGCCTTTACGAAAATCTATTACTCAAATTTTAGTTTTGTTTTGTATTATTTTGTTTTTAAGTTGAAGTATATATATGTATATGCCATGGCAAAGAATCAAATCCTCTTGATTTTTGGTAGTTCCATCTCACAGTATGATATTCCTATGTAAGCATCAACTCTGAGCATAGGGGAGGGAGAAAAATGCAATATGCAACAGAAGTGCTAAATTTAAAAATGCCTGAAATTGTGGATATGACTGTCCTCAGACTACTCCAGAACTTTTCCATTTTGGGCATTAAGTATGTCTGTGGCTACCTTTGAAGCTTAGTGGCTTTGTCCTAAGAATTAAAGTAGCATATCTGAAGGTAGACCAATGCCTATCTAGGTTTTACTGATCACATTATACTCTACTTTGGGGTAGAAAGCTTTGTGTGTTTGTGGAGAGTAGCTATTGCCTGCTGAAGTGCAGCAGAACAGGGTAGACACAGAAACCCCAGCATGGGTCAGACCAAGCTCAAAACCAACAGTATAAGTATATGATAGGAATTGATGAGGGCTTCAAGCAAAATAAGCTTGGACTCTTCCCTGGAAATACAGTTGCAGGAAACAGCACAGTAGTGCTCATCCAGAATATAGATTCAAAAGAAAGCATTCACTGCTGTTGGATGTGGCTCCTCACTGAAAACTCAGTGTACCTAACGCAGAACTGAAGGTACAAGAGTCAGAAATTTTGTAGGCTTCTCACTTTGTTGAATTTTTAACACTTAAGAAATGACACTTTCATTAAATAATTATTTTACCAAACATATTTTACAGTTCAAAGCGTAAGAACTATTCTCTTTGTATACCTTATTGTCTTTCAGGACAATTATAATTACTGTAGAAAACCTCACTGTAGTGGTTAGCTTTTTATCAATGGGTCTCAAAGCACTACCTAAAAGAGCTGAGAATTATTATCCCTCTTTTCTGAGTGAGGAAAGGGTCAAATGATGATGAAGAGGCTGGCAAAGGACAACTGGAAGAGTGTAGTAATGGCCAAAATAGGAACAGAGCTGAGGACAAGCCTCATACATTATCCAAGAGGCTGTTCTTCCACATTCCTTGCTTTCTAATGATGTTTTCTCTCAAGGATTAATATTCAGGTAATATAATTGAGTTCTGTATTTTCCACTGACATAGAGAACTGCACAACCTGGGTTTTATATTTAATGCAGGACTTATATATGTATTAAAACACTGAGCAACTGTCTCCCCTTGAAGGCCAGTGCTCTTTTCTTGGATGTTTATGTGCTCAATCAGACATTTGCTACATTATGCTCCCTAACACTGAACAAAATGACCTACTGGCTCCTTCCCTTTCCATGAAGATTACTAGGCCAAAAATAATAGAATAGGTTGGTTATTTATACCAATGACAATTATTGAGTCAGATTTGTCTGACAAAATGAATTTTTCTTTCACTTCACATTTGCTGTTCTATTTAAAACATGATAGATGTTTTTAATCCAAATGCATCTCACCACCAACTAGATACAGGCTAACCCATCTATAACCTTCAGAGGTTCATTCAGATTGTTAAAACTGAATCACCTTTTAGAGATGTCTTTCCCTCTCTCTTGAGTGCAGAGGCAACTTGTGGCAACCATTATCCAACCCTGAGTATCTCAGGAACTCCAGACTAGGCAGGAAAGGCCTTTTGAGCTGTTTAGGGAGAGAGAACATACCTCCTTTTTTTTTTTTTTGTATACATGGTTAAACTTGTCAATAAAAGAGTATGTCAGCATGTCTTCAGTAGAGGTTACTTTAGCAGGTAGCATTGCTGAAGGCTGTGTGTGCACAGGAATGAATCATTCAAGACAATGCTGGTTTTATACGATGCTCCACAGTATGTCCTCAGAATGGGGAGAGTTGACATGTTGTTTGAAAAGGTCACTTGAAACCTATAGACAGTTGGCAATTATTAATATTTATTACTTGTCTAAGGAACTTTACGTGAAGATATTCCTTAAAACTTGTGAGCTGACAGATAAAACTGATGAAGTTCCAGTTCTTATCTCTTAGGAACTTTTTTCCCTTTCTCTTCCTTCTTAGAATTTATTCTGCACATAATTTTTTTTCTAGTTTTGCTGAACAATTTGTGAGGGGATATTATATTACTATTATTATTATTATTTGGAGCTACACAATTATACTATTAAGGTTAATGATGCCAGCAATTAAAAGGCATCTAGTTATTTGGAAACTGTCAGTTGGGACAAATTGTTCTTTAATGTCTCTACACATGGATTACTTTGATGGGATTGTAGGAAATCGGTAGGTCAGTGCAATATTTCTTGTTGCTTTTTGCTGTCAGGAAGCTTTCCCTGATGTCCTTGAAAAGTATTGTTAGAAAGTATAAACCACATTATACCACCCCTTATCTTTCTTATGGGTATTAGTTACAAATATTCTCATTAACTCTTTGTCAATGGATTATGGACCAGCTATTTATAGTACAGAATTATAAATTTTCTGGGGCTGTTTGTGCTCATGGGTTTCTGGCTCTGAAATTGCCTCTTTTTTTTTACAAAACTGTTGGTTATAAAACGTATCTGGATTTCTAGGGGATGAGTGGGTCTGTCACGTATGCCTCCCAAATAAAATTTTCCCTTTCTGGAAGATATTGCCTCACTTGAAATTTTTTTTCCTCCTGAAAAGTAATTGCAAATAGCAGGCAAGTTGCTCAGCTGTGCTTACATGGAGCCATAACGCTACATGCAGCCAAGAGAGACGAATATCCGTAAGCTCAAAATTTTGCAATCACTGCTTTTGGTAAAGTCCATGGTATTTAAAACCTGGGAGGGAACACCAGTGTTTTCTGCCATTTCGAGCTCTGTTTTGACTGTTCACTAGTCACTCAGTGAACATATGTAGTGATACCTGCAGTGCTTTACCCTAGAAGTTTGTCAGGTTTATTTGGGGCAATTAGATGTGACAACATCAACATTTAGAGTATTGCTTGTATTCCCTGTGCTCAGTAAAGGGAACAGCTGCTTAATACTGATAATACATTGAAATGAACGCACATGGATGTGCATTTACCAAGGGGATAGTTGACAGATACGTGCAATTACCAAGGGGATAGTTGACATGGCACGATTTTATAATGTTACTCTCATGCCAGCTAACAATTAAATGTTAAAAAAAAAGGTTTCATTTACTTCCAGTCTCAAAGTGATAAATCACAATGAAAGATCAATGTCTTGATCTAGGAAACGCTTTAGGTTAAATTGCTATTTGAATGCTTGAAGTTAAGAACAGCATAGGAAAAAGCCCTGCGAAGTGTAAACCGTAGGACCAATAGGGGGTAAATGCTCCCCTATCCTCTCTGTGCAACTTCCAGCAGAAAAAAGAAAGAATTACCGCAAAATTCAAATCATATATTAAAATTTATTTTCAGTACAGGTGAAATACAGTGCTTAAGTGGGAATTCAGATAGTGGTCTTGGAGCTAGAAGAGCACTAATGAACTGCTGGTGAGCTTCAGTGGGAGCCCATGCAAAACACCGAATCACAAAGACCCATCTTAATTTACCTCCTTGTAGTAAATGGGGTACTTGCTAGAACCACTCCATTTCTATGTTCCTTTAAAAGTGGAAGTATCTTTTATTGATTCATCCTTCAAAGCAGAGAAGCTGGAATGGAATGGTACCAAATGCAGAAAGTTGTGGAGAAGTCACCTTTTTTTTGTTATACCCTGTTTCAACTTCCCTGCCAACCTTTCCTTTCCCTTTAAAAGAAGATAAAATCTCTCTGAGTCTTATACTCAAAAGCAGTTTTAAGTGGTGAATAAACATTCTTTAGAGTTTTCATGTTTGTCGTAAATACAGATCTGGTTTGCAAGCAGCTCTCTGAACTAGCTCAAGTCTGAATTTTACAAAACTTGAAAAATTCTTCCACTTTTAAAAAGAAACTCCAAAAATGGTTTCTTCCTCAAAGGCTAGAAAGGCAAACTATTGATTCATTTTTTGTTTTCCTGAATAATTGCATAGTTTAACATAACTGTCCAATGAATATTGTTTGTTTAGTCTTAATAGTTATTTGCTCATGTGGAACAATTATCCAGGTTTTTGCAACAACTTAGATCTGTTTAGGAAAATAAATGCACTAATTAGAAATTAAAAATCCTGTTGTTCAGTATAATAACTACATTAGTTTGAAGCAATAAAGTGGAGTTAAGCTTTGTTCCTTAATTACTATTATTATTATTTTTCTTGATATATATGTGCCCCATGCCTATTTCCTGCCTGGGGCATCACATTTGCAGAAGCTGGTCCTGAGGCTGCCTCCAGCCAGTTTTGTGTGTACACCATGGTGCATAGTTCATAAAGAACCAGGTGACTGATTACACTGGTAGACTGAAAGGATAAATGAGAAAACATTTCACTAACCACAGGAAACCTAATTATAATCAAAATAGTCTTATATTTTCTCCTAATTTCTGAAATATTTTTGGCATGGGAATTATTTTTGCATCACTAGCTGTAATTGTTTCTTAAATATATATAAACCTTTTCACAGTTGCAAGTTTCAGTGTCAAGTGGGAGAATCATCTTGGGCAAAGGCTCATTTGCAAAGGTACTAATTCTGGATTCTCTAGGGTTAGGGTTACATAAAAAAAAGAATTATTTGGTCTATAAAAGTTTAAAAATCCAAAAAAACCCTCTGAGGCATCAGTAATCTCTCAGTTCAGGCCATACCACTATTTTTCTCAAGCGCAATTTTTAATTTGAACATATGCATGGGTTTGGGATTTGTCATGGGTTCAGATCTGAACTTTGTAGCTGGGCAGAACCATGTTTCAAGTACAGGAAAAAGTGATGTAGTATCATGACTGTGAACTCTACCAAATAAATATCTGTCAAGATTCTAGTGAAATATCATTCATTTAGCTAGAATGATGCTTTTAATTAAGCAGAACTAAACTCTAGCTAGGTAGTAAAGCAGAGTACTTTCTATACATGTTCAACACAGTGCTGAAGAGCAGTAAATAAGATAAGGTGAACTTAGGGACAAGTGTGTCTCATAGGTGCAGCAGGTTTTCTGGAGTTACCAGTGCACATTGGCTATGTGAGGCCTTTCCTAAATGGCTTCTGATTCACTGCCCTCAAGATCATGATGGTAAACTCTGTTCAACCATGCTGACCAAGCAGATAAGCAATTTCGCTCTGACCTTAATGCTCAAGATATCTTGACTTAGCAGCCTGATCAAGCCAATGTAGAAGGATCAACAAATATAAAATGGATTTATCTAGGATGTGTTAACTCACGTGTTAGCCCCCTTGCCCCTAGCAGCAGCAGCAGTCAAAGGAAAACCATAGCATTTGTTTTTTCAGGGAGTGAATACTGAATTGCCTAGAAAGACCATTTCCTGATGGGAGGGTTGAGGACCCACAGGTATCCTTTGACTCAGAGATGCCTGTGGAAATTCCTGGAAAAGGAAATTGCTTATCTACTTTTTGAAAACACAAAGAAGGTATGCTCCCCTGACCACAGAGAGGTCTGTCGTGTTGCAGTCCAGGAGGTTGTAGGGTGCTCACTGGCATGTACCCTGAGGGCAGCTGAACTGCAAGGACACAAGCCACTAGCAGTTCCCATTCGTGTGGGAGGTTGGACACTGGCCAGTCTGATCAGGAAACTTATGGGACTCCGGCACCCCCAGGACACTGCTTCGGTACATCCGTGCATCAGGAGCCATCTCTTGGCTTTTCATGCAGAGGATAAAGCTCATCTCAGGAGGGCAGGAATCCCTGTTGATGGAGAGAACACAAATTCACGTAACACTTTGCCTGAGCATAAGATAAATTTTGGTTTGCATTTTTAGTCCTCTGCGTCTTCCTCTTTAATTGCTTTTTATTCAGATCTGAGATGCTTTTCATTGGTTCTGAATCCCCTTGGCAGTGGCTTGCTAAAATCTATGAAGGGTATGTAAGAGTAGACTTTTTGATCTGATAAAAACCCAGAAAATCTCTTGCCGCGTGCACCATTTGTATCAGAGGCTATTGAAGAGACTGAATGCATTTCAGTATCTTCACTGAACTTGATGTAACTTTTATATTTCCTTGGTTTGTTAAGTTTCAGAGGAAGCCGAATTCCTCCACTAAGGGGAGCATATAAAGTAGTTGCCAGTAATAAGACTTGAGCCAGAGGATAACAAGTGAACTGAAGCAGCCCAGCTGCAACGCTTGTAAGAATAGTCTGTCAAGGAGGTCATTTTAAGGCTGATATTGATTAGGGGAAGATGAATGTGTCCTTTAATGGTATTCTTTGGTGTATCATTGATCTTCATAGCGCCCTACCAAGCTGCCTTCAGTTGCTTCACTGAGAGCACCATACGTTGTAGCCTGTGGCTGTGTAATTTATCACTGCACCGAGCTGCTACTGACTGCTTCCCTCTCCCTTCAGGCTTTTCCCCAAAAACATGCTTGCTGGACTGGCCCAGCAGCAGGCTCCTGCTGAACTTCATTTGCACACAGCTTTTCTTTGTTTTCTTACACTTCTGGTAGGACTGTGTGGATGCAACTGAGTAAAGCTTCTAAAATTTAGTTAGAAAGTAGTGGGAGAGTGGCTTGCCCCTTCTATACAATGAATTGCTTGGAAGTTAAGTTTTCTGTTTGAGTTTGTTCTCGTATAGCAGGGTATGCTTCAAAACAAACATTAGGACTACAGCCGTATCGATCTCCTGGATTGATCAGGCCTGACCCCCTGTATCATGCTGACTGCTCCTCTCATGGTAAGAAGGTAGCCAGTCTGTTCCTGAAGGCAATCCTCAGCAGCAATGGCATTCAGTACGAGGCACCAAATTTTTCAAACAGATTGTGAGAATCTATTTTAAATTTCAGTATGTTTATATAAAATCTGATTAAAGAACATTTTAAACTTTGTGAACCATAATTGTTTCTGTACGGTGCTTTCCTTCTATATGGGAAGTTTTGTGTTTCATATGGCATGGATAAATAAACATTGTACAGAATGGCTTCATGAAGAATCCATATTGTAGAATTAAAAAAAAAAATGTGATCTCGTGCACTTTTTCTTGTTAAGGCAGCCGGGTAACTCGCATGCTAAAATTTAATGCTTCTTTATATGCAGTAAAAATTCATGGCAGGCATTTGATAACCAATATGTTTTGTATTGTTTCTTACCATGACATAGAATGAGGCTGTTTCTGAAAATATTTTTGTTGAGTGCTGTGCATATGGAGAATATTAACTGGAGGTACCTCTTTTTAAGAAAAATGTCAGATTTTTTTCTAATTTTTGTAGTCTTCATTCTAACGCATCAACAAGCCACCACAAATCACAGAGATGCATTTATTTGTGTATATTTTGCATTAATGTAGCTTTCAGACATACTCTTTCATGAGAGAATGCGTTTAGTATGAATACTTAAATAAAACTTTTCTTACCCATGAAAGGTAATTAGCTGTGGAGCTCCCAGGACTGTACTGTTGAGTTATAGCTAATTACTATGAAAGTAACAGGAAGACTTAAGAAGTGTTAAACTGTTTTGGACAGTCTATATTGATACTCCTAGGTAACTTACTGCATTGTCATTAATCATTTTGAGGGAAACTGTGGAAGCACTCAAAAATTATACGCCTTTCCCTTTTTTAATTTAAAAATGTAATCGTAGGCCTTAAAAATCCCAACCCATAATCTTTAAAATTAAAAAAAATATGGTTAATGAAACATTTTTCTCTTTGCTGAGATCTTCACATTGAGGATCTCCACACAGTCTGTGCCAGCATAGGGCTGGGGCTGGAGTGGCACCTCCTCACTGTTGGTTCCTCACTGGTTGCAGTTACCCTACAGAATTACCCTAAAAGTGAGTGGTTGAGGCTCAAATTTGGTGGTGGCATCTGTCTCTGCTTTTGTTGTTGTTGTTTTGGTTTGGGTTGGGGTTTTGTTTGTTTTTGCTTGTTTGGTTGTTTGTTTTAATTTTTTTCTGGCTGTCAAACCTAACAAGAATAGCTATGGAAGAAGGGAACTGAGTTTGACTGGTGGAAGGCAGTATGTACTATACTTCCAAACCGGCATGTACTTCCAACCAGTCTTAAAAAGTACATCTGAGAGATCGGTATGGTGGCATCCTTCTCTTTTCGGTTGTCTGTCATGATGCTTGCCAGACTGGTCTGATTCTGCTTCAGCAAGGGTGTGTGGAGTAGAAGAGCATGGCTGTCTTCACTGCTCTTGGCCATCACAATTTCAGCTCGGTGCAAGGATTAGCATTCCTTCCCACACAGACCCTTGGCTTTGGGGCAAACCTGTTCCTGACATGACAATAGCCAGACAGGCCCATAATACAGTGTTACAGCCAGGGAGGCTTTGAAGGGGATTGCCTTGATCAGTGACTGATTTCTCTGATGTTCCTTCTGTCGTCTAGGATGGCAATAAGTTCTCTTCAAGATTCTCTAATGGCCTTGGCCATTGGTGGTACTGTGGGGTGACTTCCCAGCCTGTTCTGCCATCTTGCTCTGCAGCTTTTCTGGAGGGAAAGAGTTTGCTGCTACCTGAGGGTTTTCTCTATTCACCGTATCACCCAAAACATGTGCAAAAATATACATATTTCAGATTTTTCTTCAGATTTCTATGTTCCAGGGGACAGAGGTTTTTTGTGTAGGTGAACTCAGTTGTCTGGAAACAGTTTAGAGACCCACTTGGTATCTCCAGATTTAAAACAATGCTGGGAAGCATAGGGTGTTGCCCACCAAAGATTTCCTGAATGTAAATAAGGACAGCTGCAGTCAAGACTCTCTCTTCTGAACTTAGCTCATATTTTTATTCTATAAGGATTTTTTTCCCAATAATGCCTCAACAATTCAAGCTCCAAATCGGCAGACTCTGGTTTGTAAGCTTTTCTTGGGGACATGTTTATTAATCTTAGTTGTACTGCATCTCTACAGGTGGGCAAGTTTGGCATATTTGCATTACCAATCTAATCTAAAGCCTTCTGACATAACAACATTGAGCGTCTCTCGAGTATTTAAAAGCAGAAATAATCTATTTGTTATAATTGTGTAAATGGGATGAGTTCTTGTAATTACGAACTTTTCTGTTCTTCTATCTGTAAATGACACATTGAGGAAAAGCTGTGGTAGATTTTTGTTGTTGGCAAATGTTTCATGACTATTCTTATTGCTATCAAAATAAATAAAAAGATAAATAAAATGTTTAGTAGTCCAGGCTTGGGTTTGTCCCCTGCACTCATAATCCTCCCCCTGTTAGGTGACAGCTTAATTATCCTAACGGGCAGTGGTGAATATATAGTGCAAGGTGACTTGTCAGGTATTCATGCGTAATCCCATGTGTATTAGGGAAATGCAAATATTAAATGTCAGTTCAGAAAGCTGAATCATGCTACATACCCAGTGGCTTGCCAGAGCAAGACACATGCCTGAGTGGTGGTTCCATTGTATCCTTGAATTTTTTTATCTTGTGTCTTTTCCAGGCTGCCGGGTTTCACATGAGGGAAAGACAGAGCACCTTAACCAGAGAGCTTCATTGAACTGCCCTAGAGGCAGCACTTGGAGGGAGCACTGAGATGCTGGGTGGGCAGTAGAGAGTTGTCTGCCATTCGCCAGTGATACTCTGTGCCCTTGGCTTCTGCAGCTGCTTGAGGGTTCCAGGATCTGCCAGTAAACCTACTGAATTAATGGTCAGCTTCAGAACTCCACACAAATTTTGAATTCTTGAAATCACTGCCTGTTTTCTTTCAGCCCATACCTCAGTCTTGCTGGAATTTGGCTTTTGCTGACTGTTCTTCATGCAGCACCATTGGAACTTCGGGAGATGGAAGAAGCCAGTCTTTCAGAGGTCCAAGAGAACTTTCATCTCAGTGAAAGTCTTCAGCCTGAGAGATGACAAAGGATAATTCCTGGTCCCAACAGGACAATTCAGTCTGCATGTCTGTCTTGGTGTGCACATTCAATTCATAAAGTGACAGGTAAAACATGGCTGTATTGCTAAGCTACAAAACCCAGTAACTGCATACTTCATAGAATCATAAAATGTGCTGAGTTGGAAGAGACCCATCAGGATCATCAAATCGAACTCCAGGCCCTGCACAGGACACCTCAAGAATCAGACCATGTGCCTGAGAGCATTGTCCGAATATTTCTTGAACTCAGACAGGCTTGATGCTGTAACCACTTCCCTGGGGAGCCTGTTCCAGTGCTCAACCATGCTTTGGGTGAAAAACCTTTGCCTGATATCCAGCCTAAACTCCCCTGACTCAGCTTCAGGCCATTTTCTCGAATCCTGTCACTGGTCATGAGAGTTAAGAGATCAGTGCCTGCCCCTCCTCTTCTCCTCACGAGGAAGTTGTAACTACAATGAGGTCTCCCCTCAGTGTCCTCTTCTCCAGGCTGAACAAGCCAAGTGTCCTCAGCCACTCCTCATAAGGCTTCCCCTCCAGACCTTCACCTTATATGAGAGAAAATTATTGCCTGACAATGCAAAGAAGTCTGCGTTTGTGATCTGCAGGGGTGCTGCGCTCGGTTCCTGTGGCAGTGGGAGACATCATTTTGCTTTGCTTTGCAGTGACTCGGTTGCATAAAAATCTTTCTCATCTAAGTACTTCTGAATCAGCCTGTACCTCTTTCACCAGCAATGGTCACATTTTCTTTCTTCTTTTTATTTTTATTTTTCTTTGTTCTACCCAAGACTAACTTCCATCTCTGTGACAGATGGAGTGGTGGAACCTGCATCTATTTCAGCATGCCTGAAGCAGGCAATAGGGCAAGAAGACCGTGCCTCACTCATTTGTGGTTGTATTTTTAGATACATTCACTGCTCGTATGTGTGGGACTAGATTTTCCAAGTGGTGCTGGGTCCTTTTGGAAATGGACCAGGTGCCTGTTCTCAGCCTGGTAATGCTCCTTCCACATGCTGCACCTGGACTCCTGCAGCACCCAGCAGTGCACAGGGATGTGTCTGACAAAGCCAAAGGGTTTATCTCCAGCTAGGAAGGGAGTTGATGGGACCACACCAGAGCACTGTTAGGTTTTTTTGTGCAGCTGTGTTCTCTGCCCTTTTCTGTGTGATTACACGGCCTCTGATCTTGTGTGAGCGACGGCAAAAAAGTAGAGACTGAGGGTAGCCACCAATGCCCTCCCTGGTCAGAAGAATTATCCACAAGGAGACCAAAATCTATTGAGTAGGTGACCATGCAGATTTCTCTGCATTGTCAGGCAATAATTTTCTCTCATATAAGTCTGTGGTTACTGGATTTTGTAGCTTAGCAATACAGCCAGTTTTTACCTGTCAGTTTATGGATTGAATGTGCACACAAAAAGGGCTTGAACTGAAAGAAACTTTTCAGTGTTGGAAGCGTGGAGGGAACAGGATGACTGGTCTGTTCTCCTCTGGTCTGTAGCGAACAAAAAGCTTGGGGCAAGGAGGAGAAATAGCTAATCCCAGCTCTGCTGTCTCAGCCTGTTAGCTAAGCTCCTAAGGTATTCTTCTGGTATTATATAAAAACATACTGCTGTGGCTGAGAATTATTAACATCCAGTTGTGTGGCTTCTGCATACCTGCAATGAAAGGGAACGAAATAAAAGCAGATAAATCACTTATCTTTGTGATTTTATCAGAAAAAAAGTTCAAGCAGGTGTTCATGCCAACACATTCTGGTCTATGACCTTTAGTTTAAAGGATTTATTTTTCGTTCTTGCTTTACAGCTTTAAAGACATAGTAATGAGGTACTCTCTGTGCATCCTCCTACTCAGAGAAGCTATATTGAGAAGTACAGCTGCAGCCAGTGGGGTGTTAATCACCACTTACCGACAGGCAGGACTAACACAGGCAATTGGAGAGTGTGCTAATTTTCTATAGGACATCTACTCTCACCATCCTGTCTCCCATTAATAGATTAATGTTTGAAATACTCAAGCATTAGATGTCTTACCATGGAGAATAGATTTATGTAAACAAACGTTATTTTAGGGTGAAATTAGCCAAGATATTAAATTGATAAACATGGCTGCAAACAGTTGCAATAATAAGAACGCAGGAGGAATATGGCAATCTTCTGTGAGATATGGAGTACCTCCCACAGCCTGGGATGGTGGGCTTTGTGAGTTGTGGGCTGGCTATCATTAATGTGAGATTTCCCTGCACTCCATCAAGTTGAAAAGGGATTTACTGTGTTCATGCCTCTTGCTGCTGGCATTGACAGTAGGGAGTTTCAGTGTCTAGTGTCCTTTTAAATAACTATCATTAGAACAGATATTATTCAAGCTAATAATTAAATCCTTGTACTAGAGTCCCATCATGGTCTTGTCTCCTGTAAATTATGTCATCCTCTGGCTCTTCACAATTTGATCCTTGTTCAGTTTTGTGGGGTTTTTTTAAAGTGCTTCCATTAGGGATAGCATTACAAAGCACAAAGGAATGTATTAATTTTGGACCTCTATTACCTTTTCCAGTATTACTCAAAATTTAGATTGGCTTGAGTACCAGGGGACCAGCATGATGGATCCAAGTGACTAATCGCAGTAGGATAAGAAAGAGGTTATTACATCTCAAAGAATTATGAGTTTCATAAAATATTATTAAAAGTTAATGTGTTTGATTTTTCTCTTAAAATTATTCAAGCAATTTTACTATCACTCGGTAGCTGACAATTTGCAAGAGGGTAATCAGAAAATATTCCTAGGAAAATGTGAATGCATAGCTTTTAGATTGTTTCATTATGTGTTATTTTACATTTGTTATGACTTTTAAACTTAATTATCACACAGGGTAGATAGTGATGCATTTGGTGATTTGCCAGATGCCGAAATATTAAAGTATAGTGACTCACGGTGGAATATATGCATCCAGATATTGTCAGTATTATTGCTTGCCTTTTAAAATATTTAGATCCAAAGCATGGATTGACACTAGCTCTCTCTTTAATAGCTCTTTAAAAAGGAAGAAAAATTCCCATTTTAAAGAGAAACAAGAAAATGGCTAAAGAACTTTGAATCTCTCATGGTGGTACTTTGGCTTCTCTTGGCTTGCCCTCATCTTCAGCACCTAGATGATTACATATATCAAGCCACCTCCCATATCCAATTCAATGAACATTTGTTTCTCAAAAAACCACTCAGAATTCTAAGGTAAATTTGATGAGTGAGTTTTCTGATGTTTTTATCATTTGCATGTGTACTGAGTATTCTGTTTTTCAGAGACTGCTCTTAATCTTTTAATGGTTGTCTTTTGATTTGCAAGTGGGAAGACAAAGAAAAATAACCATTCAACCTGAAGCAGTTACCAAGCTTCTTTTCTACATTTTTTCTCTAAAAGGCAGGGAGAAATAGGTTAGGTGAGTTACATTTTCTTCTGTGTTTCAAATTTGACATGTAAATGTATCAGATGTGATAGGTATGAATGTAGAGAGGTGGGGTGGTGCTGGCCTCTTTGACTCCATGACAGGCTATGAATGATGTAAGGAAAATACACTGGGTGTGAATATTCAGCATTCACTCATCTACCATCTCTTCTTTTGTCAGAATATTACGAAGTAAAAGCAGGTTTTTGTCTGTAAGTAGTTGATGGTTTGGTTTTAGAAAGACATGTCGATGGATCAGGAGTGACCAGAGACATAGGGAAGCTGGATGCAGTTTTTCTTTCTCTGGTGGGCTCCTTGCATGATTCTGAGGTTACTTAATCTCCCTCTAAGGGCTAGAATGAAAATATACTCCTACTTGGATGGCATGACACATCCATTTCTTGGGCTTAAACACTGTGATGGCTTGATGCATACAAGTGCACCAGCTGAAGTTGATATCGAGTCACAGAAAATTTTCTCCATTTACTCTTGCTTTAATCACTTTCCCTTTCACCAGAGCTAGTGTCCATGCTGTGATTGAAGTAATTAATGTCAATCATTCAGTGGACACAGAGAGGGCCATGCATAGAAGGACCTGAGGGGAATTACAGTTGCACAGACCTTCAGCAGCAACAGATTTCTCTTTGCTGGCTGAATGTTGATACTTGGGAACAGGCAGGTAAAAATAGATCCAGAGGACAGATAAAAGACTACTTTTACAGCAGCTGAAGGATATGACAGTTTAAAGCAATAGCTTTTTGCTTTGTGTAACAGCCCTGCCATATTTGAGATGCTTATGGAGAAAGTATTGCTTTGGCTTGCCTCTCAGCCTGCAGGTTCTTGGCTCCCTTATACTTACAGTTTATAGTTTGATGTGGAACTGAAGCTGAAAAAAGAAAAAAAAAGAGGTGTTTCAGAGTGAGGGAAAAATACAGTGAATGAGGTTGGGATTTCCTCTGACAAAGTAGCATCTGAACCAGTGGAGAGCTGATGCGCCTCCTCTAAATTAACCCCAATATACAGTTTTGTCTGGGTCCTGTTCCTCACAGAGCAGATTCACTCTCATGGTGGCTAGCTTCACAAAACTGTGTTGGCCGTGTGAGGAGGAGATGCTGCTCCAGATTGTGTTGGTTGCTTGCAGAATTTAAAAGCTGTGTGATCACTCCTGTATCAGCTTCACTGTGCTTCAAAATCTGCTGTGTACCAAGCTCAGTACTGTTGGTTATGGGTCAGCCTCACTGTTAGCAGGAGGATTCATAAGTTGTGGTAGCACGGCAGCTTATCACAGGGGAGGGCTGCACTCTGCTGAGATAAATTACAGTGCCAGCAGGCAGGAACTGATGCCAGTGATTAAACCCATTGCTTGCTCTCGCCACTGTTCAGAAAAAAAGAGAAAAGATTTTTGCATGCAGAAACTTGACAAGGAATTATAGAAAGAAAAAAATAAAAAATCCCCCCCCCTTTTTTTTTTCTTTTGCTTTCATTCCATTCCATATCCTCCTTTGAGGTATTTCTGAGGCAGTGTATGCTCCACTGAGCAGCAGTGTGTTGTTTGGCAGGTGTCACCAGGTGGCACTGCTTTCAAAATGTCATTGTGTGCTAGGAAAGGCAGAGATTGGCATCTCTTTCCTGCTGACATTTTAATACACCTTTCTGATGAGGCCTTCGCTGTGTGAGAGGCCACAGAGTTTGCTTTTGGCCGATATCTTTGATTGAAGTTGCTCCCTGGGAACAGGGCATTGGGGTTTGGCTGAGTGTCTTGAAAGAAGGGATCGCCTGCATGTTATTTATGACAATCTCCGCTCCAGGATGAGTGTCTAAATGTAAATTACTCCATTTGCGTTTAGAGTATATCCACTCTGATTTCTCCTCCTCTGAGAAACCAGTCTGCAGGGTGCTGACATCTGCTAGCATTCAGAAAGGAAGCAACACATGTTCCTAGAAGTTAAAAATGGAAGAGACATATTGCATTTTCTAACATTGTTTTTCCCTCTGGTGGTGCCAGCGTTTACTCCCAGTGCTTAGATCTGGTTATGCTTAATACAATGCAAGCGACTTAAATTAGTGCAGTTGCCATAATTTCTCAGCGCAAATACTGCTGCCACCATCCAGGTATCTTTTCTTCTGTATAATTTACAAGGGTTTTAAATTTCTGTCATGTCTTTCCTAACTCTTTAGCCATTTACTCTTCCCTAATTGATTTCTTTTCCTGCTTTGTTTGTGTGCCTTAAATCATAAAGTCTTTAATTGCATAATTACGTAATTTTTAAAGGACCCTACCCGACAACTGTTGTCATTAAGGAAGGTGATTCTTCCTCTCTACTTAGCGCTGGTGGGACACATCTGGGATGGTGTGTCCAGTTCTGGGCTCCCCAATATGACTCATGGGCATACTGGAGCAAGCTCAGTGAAGGGTGAGGATGATTGAGTTCTGGAGCATTGCTCATGTAAGGAGAAGCTGAGAGACCTGAGACCTTTTGGCCTGAAGCAGAGAAGACTCATGAGTGATCTTGCCAACATGTACAATACCCAAAGGCAGGATGCAAAAAGGACAGAGCCAGGCTCTGCTCAGTGGTGCTCAGGGACAGGACCAGAGGCAATGGGCACAAACTGAAACACTGGAGATGTTTCCTGAACATCAGGATACGGTTTTTCACTGTGAAGGTGGCCAAGCACACAGGCGCAGGCTGCCCATGGTCCTGAGAAAACTGCTGTAGCTGACTTCCTCTGTTTTCAAGGCTTAAGAAGAAAGAGTTAATGTAGCCTGGCTACAGAGATTTACTCCTGTCCTGTCAACACTTTGCTGCTGTACCCTTCAGTTTGGAATATTTTTTCTTATCTCAAAATTCATTAATTGAGACATTAATACACTTAAACCAACAAAGTCATATTTCTGAGTGTGAAGTGACAAATTTCCCTTTTTTCCCAGAAAATATATCTAAAAAGCACTTCTCATATTACTCCATATTCATAGAATCATCATGGAATGGTTTAAGTTGCAAGCATTCTTGTAAAAAAAAGTATATGTAGGAACTATATATAAATATAGTTTCAACCCTGCTAACATGGGCATAGATACCACCCACTAGATCAAGTTGCTAAGGGCCCCAACCATCCTGGATATTTCTAAGGCCTAAAATGTTTCCATCCCATAAAATACTTGTTTCAGAATATATTTTTCTTCATGTGTTTCTATGTAATTTTTTTTTTTACTAAATTCTCCTAAGTACCTTTATTTTGTTTTCTTGAAGTTAACTTGTGTCTTCCAGCTTAGTGTCATTATCACAATTAGTCCACTTGCTGTCTTTTCTCTTAAAGCGTTTCATCATGGTATATTACACTGGGTAACATTGCATCCAATAACACTGATCAAAATAGCACCCCTTATAAATTCTTCCTTGCAGTATTTCCAGACTTGATGTTAATTTCTACTTTTCCCCCCGTCATTTATTTACCAATCTGTATTACCATATCAAGAGCTCAGAAATATTAGTATTTTTTCCATGATTTTATGAGGCAATATTAGATTTTACTGCCATTTGTGTAATTGATTGCACTCCTCTAATACCTGAATTGTGGTGACTGAAATCCCTGCTATCTACTGTGCAAGAAGTCAGTTGCCTTCTACTGGGATCTAGATATCCATTTAAAAGCTAAATTTCCATCCTGTTTCTAAAACTCGTGATGTCTGAGCTTATAATATATGGGCAAAATTGCTATCACTTATCAAGCTCTAAGCTCAGACAACCCACTATTATATTTCTCAGTGGGATCTGTCAATGTTTTTGGTTCTTATAGGAAGCAGAAGGAACTGAATAACTCCACACCTAGCATGCACATGCCAAACAGCATTGTGATGTCCTCTGCCAAGTGGCAGCAATGAGCTGGTCTTGGCAAAAGTTCTGACACAAAATAAGTTTGAAAAATTAGTTGGACCATCATTTTTTTTGAATGAACAGCAATAAACCAATGACTCAATGGATTACTGAGCAGCCACACTTATGAAGCTGAAGAACTCAGCACAACAATGAAAGAGGACAAGTAGCACACAGATTTTTAAATGTCAAAGAGAGAGACATCTTTTAAATGTCAGAATTTTGTAAAAGTAATTATGCAACCAAGTAATTTTTTCAGTAATGCATTGCATGTTATCTGGGGAAATTGTCTTTGCCAGTTGGCCATCAAAGACTATGACTGATTTCCATGTTGCTCACCATTTGCTGTAAGGAAAGAAGCATCTCTTAAATGCAGGCATCAGTCAGTGATGACCATCAGTCATTGGGTTGCATTTGATCTAACCTCACTCACATCAAGAATTGTGATGGTGGTGGTGGCAGGGGGTTGCAAGCAAAAGTGAATATAACTGTGTAGAGCTCAGCTGGAACACACCTTCCGAGACAAACTCATTCCATGTCTCACAGGCAGCTGTCTTAAGAGGAGATAAATCCTCTCTGGAGGTACTCACCTTTCTCTGTTGACTGCGGATAAACTGAAATGCCTGAGACCAGATATTTAACGTTGGCTGACAGCAGGTGGGCAGTGTAAGCAAAACTTACCCTAGAAGTCCTGTGAGGGGAGTTAGGTATCAACAGAAGTCAAATGGCAGTATGTTAAACTGAAGATACTTTGAATGTGTTTACACTAACCATTTTCATCCTATAACATAGATTATAAAGAGTGGAGGCTGACATTTAAGAGATAGCTCAAAAGCAAATTTATGTTTAAATGCCTGTAAGCTATGTGTTTTCTCTCCCCAGTGCCAAATTCCCCAGATGAAAGGTTTTAATTTATTTATAATAATATATAATTAAAATAAAATAAAAATAAATTAAAAGAAAATGTAAAAAGAGTAAGACCAGACATAGCTGTTTGTAAACCATGGAGATCTGTGCTACTCCACAGTGCACTGTCAGAGTGCACTCCCAAGGCTTCCAGAGCACAGATATTTAAGCCAAAAACCATTTACAGAAATCAGTTGTATCAGTGGTTTACAGCAAAACACAAGCATGGTAATTCTGAGCTCATGACTGGGAAGACTGAAAGGAACTTTGACCAACAGATTCTATAGATCTCAGAAGAGATGTCCTAAAAATCAGTATTTCAATTTAGTGAAGGTTCAAGAAAGAAGGAGTTTCAAGAGTTCAGTAGTGTTCTACAGACTTCAAAGGCCAGAAGAAATACCAAAAAAAGCAAAAATTTTAAGGAATTGTTGGGTCCAAAAAATGTCCAAAACTTTGACTGCCTGAAAAAAAAGGATGTCTCCTGTCACTGAAAGAGAAGAATTCAAACATCAGATAGAAACCTGTTTATAATAATTTCTACTGAATCCCACAAAATCATATGATTATATTTTGGACTTATTTCTGTATTGTAAAGATAGAAAACATCGTTTTTATCTGAAAAATTAAACTGAGGGAGTCTATTTTCTTTGAAGCATGCTGGTTTGCCCTCTTCTGGTTTTCCCTTGTACAGTGGTGCTGCTTGATGAGTCAGTGACAATGTCTCACTGGGGTTACCCAGGCTTTCACTTCTGCATTTCATCCAGGGCTCTTCCAGGCATTTGGTCAGAAGCAGGGCTCCCATAGCCTTTGCTTCTCTGTTCCTGTCAGTGTTGGTGTCTCCTTCTCACAGACTTTTGAGGCTTGAAGCAGTCAGTTTTCAAACTCAAAGGAATGCAAAACATCTCCAGAACTGAAACAAGATTGCAATAATTATATGTTTACTCATATTTACATAATTTTTTTTTGCACCTGGACTGAATAACTCCCTGTCAGAGAAAATAACACTGTGATTACTTTAATTCCAAGCATGTATAGTCCACCTATCATCCAGCTAATTTACTGTGCTAACAACTGTCTCACTGCATAATGAATTAGATAATAATTTTTTTAATGTCCACAAATAATTGAAGTCCTGGTTCAGCAAGGCAGTTAAAGCCTGTCCTTATCCAGCCAAGTGCACAGACCTGCTGTTAACTTTGTGCAAGGTAATAATGGTGACAAGATAGTCAACTGGAACATCTACCATCTCATTGAACTGTTATTTTTTGTCTTCAAGTAAGTTTGCTTGTGAAGCCTATTAGTGAGTATAAAGTAGTAGGCTGAATTTAAAATAATGTTTTCTGTGTAGCCTAGAAGTATTTTTTTAAAGGATATTAATGCTGCTTTTTGACTGACTATGCATTTTATCCATATGTCCTCTGGATCAAGAAACGAAAAGGTTTATATCATCTGTGGATCCATCAAATATTCCTTTTGTATTAGGCATTTTTTTCCCTATCAACTATTTGGAGGCAGTTCTTGCACTCTAGAAAATATTTCTTGGTGAGAAATATGTGGACAAAAATGAGTCATGCCATGTGAACATCTTTCTTTTAATTGTCCATTACCTGTATCTTAATTATTCCGAGCATCTGCCACTAAGTGATGGCTCCAAAAACACATTACTGCCTTATTAATGTCAGTCATTTCCTTATTAAGATTTGTACTGCCTGAAAATTGCAATGAAAAATAAGAGATTTCAGCCATTTCCAAATAAAAAGTGAGAGAGAATGGAAGGTAGTAATGGTAGTTTCACACCAAGAACTATTTCGTGATCCTGAGCCACACACACTTGCAATCAGTACACACAGCAAAGCTGTAAGGTAGATATATTACTAATTTTTTAAGATGCTGATGTTTTAAAATATTGTTGTTCCAGTTCAGAATTCCAGATGAAATAGAAAAGGGGTGGCCTGATTTACAAAGCTGTTGGTATTTAATGAAGTCATCTGAGGCCCCAAGCCATAAGGAGTGAGTACAAAGTCAGGGTAGTGTGTAGAAAGTGAGAGAAGTTTCTTCGTTTTTTTCCCACTGCCTAAGAGACCCAAGCTTGCCTCTCCCATTGCCCATGAGATCATTGCAGCTCTGTGCTTCCTGTGTCTTCAAGGAAGGAATTTGTCCCCAGTCTTTGGTTCCATGGCCTTTTGACTGAAGAGAAATCAAGATTCAATATAGTGCAAGGATGATTGTGACAGTAAAAGCAATGACAAGCTGCAACATTCTGTGCCTGAGCAGTCTGTGCAACATGCTGTAAATAAAACACTGAACTACAGGCTTTCAGATGATAAGAAATATTGAACAAGCATCTCACTGAGCACTGCCTGTTCTGTGCACTGAGTAAAGCATGGGTCCTGTGGAAAAAATAGTAATTTTTATTGCAAATAAATAGGGTATCAAAATGGCAAAATAATGCTGCACAAATAATATTCTTTCTGACATTTTCCAACTCTGAGGACAATATTTCACCTTGTAATGGAGGCTTTTATATGTCCCTTTCCTTATGTAATTGACACACTCTTGTTATTAAATATGTTGTACTCCTTTAAATTTTATGTGTGATATTCAACAGGTACAGAATTTAATATTTCAGTTGTGTCATTTATTTTCTTCTCAGTCATATAGTTTTAGTACACTGGAGCAAGGAAGTGTATATTACATGGAAAGAATTGCAGAGGTTAGGTAAGTTAGGACAGACACAGAAAAAGTGCTCAGGGCAGCAAAACTAAGCAGATTGTCCTGGTGTGTTTGCATGCTCATAAATCCAGAGTAACTCCTGCACAGATGTAACAGGTTAGGTACCAAGGCCATAGTTTGACTGTACAGTCAAGCTGGGTTTAGATATCCTAGTACTTGTTCAAAACCAGGGTTGAATAATGGTGCAAATTGCTCCTCTGACATAAACTCACTGTGCCAATTCAAGCTGTTCAGGAGGAGTCAGTAAATTGATTTTGTGCCAGACTTGGTGTTTGTGCTCTGCATCACCCTTACCTATCAGATATCACACATGAACACATAAAAGCAGTGGAGGCTGGTATGTACTTCAGCTAATTCACGTGGCCCAGGTTCACCATGGGTCATATTTGTGTTGCCAGGCCACCTAGTCACCTGCAGACCTGGTGCTGAACAGCAGTGGAGTTGTCAGGAGGGGCTGAGCCATTTTTCAGCCTACCTGAAGATCTCAGCTGCCCTTCTGTGCTGTGGCCTCAATGGGATGCTCCTCTCCTCTGTGCTGAACCTCAGTGGTCAGTTCCTGCATTCAATCTGTTTCCATGGTTCATTTCTCTTTCAGAGCTGACATGCTGTTTGATGTTGCCTCCTAACAACCCCTGGTAATAATATATTTTCTGATAGTCTCTTTGTAAATGAATGGAAAGTGTTCATTTTTATAAGCGGTAAAGAACTGCCATTTGTAACACCCACGTCCATTTTTTAGAAAACAGAAAACAGATTTCTTATTGAAGGTGAGAGAACATTTTCTGTGACAAGCATGACATCCAGATTCTTCCTTATGCATATGACTAAAGCAGTACATCTTTTTTTTTTTTTGCTTTGACTTCACTCATCAATATGCGAGCTATTTCTCTCATCAATGTTAGGAAAAAAAGTATGACTATATGGATGGCTGAGTCAGACCAAAGGTCCATCTAACCTAATACCTTGTCTCCAACAACGGAGAGTCCAAGGAGGCTAAGAACAAGGGAAGCATGTAATGACAATACTCCCGAATATACACCCCTGGTTGAAAAATTCAAGGCTTGAGAATTTCTTGCCTACTGGAGATGTCTCTGTATTTAATAGCTCTTGATGGGTTTGTCTTCCGTGAACTAGTCGAGTAACTTCTTGAACTCCTTTTTAATAGGACATTTTTCATTCAGCTGTTTTTACAGAACATGATTCTTCTAAAACCTCTTTTAGGAAGCCAGAGCTAAATCCAGGGTAGATTTAACAGAACAAAGTCCAATTCCAATACTGTAATATTGTAACTGCTATAGGATGTCTAGAAGTGAAAGTTATGCCAAGATTTTCAAAATAATTTCTATCAGATTTTTTAAGAAAGCTGAACTGACAGTAATGTACAGGGATATAAACTGAGCCCTTGGAGAGTCTGTGTATCTGGGATGCAAAAATGAGGCAGATACAGCTTCAGTGAGTTAAAACTAAAAAGTCCCAATAAAACAAAAATCCATATCCCAGTGGCTTGTAGAGGGAGAGGCACAAATGAGGGCAGCGCTGTGAAAATGGCTTGTGGGGAAGCAGCCACGTGGTTGAAACAACACATTTCTTGGTAAGACCTGCAACCATGCTCCAGCCGTCAGCCTGCCCTCCTGAGTCAGCCACACAGCCCCTGCCTCCACCAGGCAAGTGGCAGCGTATCTCTGTCGCTGGCAAGGGCTTGGACTGGCACCATCCCACTCCCACCCAGTTTTTCTCTGCAGCCAGCTCAATGTGCAGAGAAACTCGGTGCAGGAGCAAATGGGCTTAAACTTAGCTAGGAGAAAGTTGGTTTTCTTCTGTGTCAGCCCAACAGCACATGGAAATGCTCTGCTTCCTCTGCAGCTCCTCCAGGCATAAAGTTATGCCACTGCTGTGTGAGGACACAAATAATGAAGGGAAAAAAGAAGAAAAGAAATAGAGGGAAAAAAAAAGAAATAAAGATGCCAAAGAATGAGAGTGAAGCTAGAAGGAAAAGAAATAGAAAAATACATAGTAAGAAAGAAACACTGCAATATTTGTACCTCTGATGATTCTCAACATTGTCTTCCCCGTTTGAGTGTTGAGATTATGCTCAGGATTTGCCAATTTAGGAATTTTATTCCCAGATCCTTTGCTTCAAGGCATTTATCATGGATTTTTCATTAAAATCAGGTGTGTTTTTTTAATTTAAGGTTCAGTCTCTGTTATGTGTGTTTGTAGACTGTTGATTTATTCTATATATTCTTTTGCTGGCCTTTTTACAATAAATGCAGGCATGTTTAGGGATTTAAGAGAATTACATTTAAGACTGAAAAACTCTTTCAAGAAACCTATGTATTATTCTCTCATTGTCTGGTTTGTTACTGTTTGCCCAGCATTTGTTATAAATATTTCTTCCTGATCTGTTGAGAGTACTGGGACAAAAAAAAAAAAAAGGCAATTAGGGCAAAGTTATAATTGTTTTTACACAATTAAGGAGAAGGGCAGCCTGTGCTGTCCCTTCCTATTAACCCCTCTCCTTCCAACAAGGCAAGCTACGATGTGTGCCAGGGAATGCTTTGGTTTGGGAAGGGGTGCTAGACAGGAGGATTTGGACTTCTGGCCTCTGAGAAAAAATATTTCCCTGAGGACTTTGGGGATATGGTATAGCCTGGTGGCCACTGGCCCGAGCTCTCACCTGTGGGTCCTGCTGTTGGACATATGATGGATGAGGAGGGATGCCCATGCCTGCTTACCCCCCTCACTGTGGTGGCCCTGCTACGCTACCAAGCCTTTTCCATCGATGCTCAGGGAATACTAATGTGACCCCTCAGCTAATCCCCTGCTACACCTCTGAGGATCCCTGCTGCTTTTGCAAGTGCAATTTTTTGGTGATAAATCCCTGCGTGTACTACTCATTGTTCCTAGTAGTAAAAGCACTGTTACTGGAAACAACATGGAAAAATGTCTGAAGTGAGTTATTTTTAGAGCTGTGGTTTGCATGAGTGTGCTTAATGCTGGTGTATTTATTAAGGCCTTGGAGCAGATTAAAAGTGTCATGACTACAGGTCTATGTGCATGCAAACTTCCTTTCATCCAGGCAGGGCTGTAGTTTAGCCTGAACATACAGCAGCTGCTGTATCAAGATGGAGAGCAGGGATATAAGTGCTAAACAGCACTTGGTGAGGCTATTGGGATGCATAGTTTTGTCATATATGAAAAATGATACAATTATAAACAAAAATTTTACTTTAAGAAAAGCCCATTGAAAAGGAACATCTTCAAAGCAAAAAACCCATACCAGATTAGTTTGCACCCTTTTCTCTTTTTTGACTAATTTTACTAGGCAGGTAGCATATCTTCAGTGGCTCAGGGAACTCTGATGAGATTTCTTTTGTAAATTCAGAGGTTTTAACTTATGTTAAATTATGTAATATTCAGTATGTGTATCACAAATAAGACTGATGCAGATTTAGTAATCTCTGTTAGATAAAAGACTGGAACATTGAAGTCATTAAAACTGTAGAAAAATGTTCATCATATCATGATATTTTAACCTGAATTTTACTTTCCTATTTGCATCCCTGCTATATTTGTATTTACAGTAATATTCTGGATGAGACAGAAAGCAATTTACAGTCTATAAAGAAATCCTAATGAGTGTTCTGTATTCAAATCTTTGTGTTACTTAGGATACACATCAGCAACTTTGCTCCTTGTTGATGCAGAAATATTTTTCATAGCCTTGTCATTTTCCCAGTTCGTTTAGAGCAAGATAAGTTTGTTACCTAAAGAGTACTCTGGCTCTTCAAGGGGAAGGGAAAAAATCCTCCCCTTGCAAAGATAAAGATTCCTAGATATTCCGTTAGATATTCCTAGACCTTAAGCTCAGCTTCAGACAGGTTTTGTCTCTGCTGCCTGAATTCAGGTTCAGCATCTGCACAGATGTTCACTAATTTCCATGAGAGATACATTTGAAAATAAAGTCCCATACACAATTCCCCTGGCCTTTAGTTCAGAAAGATGCTAGATCATGTTGAGTCTCAATGTCACATATCTCTGTGGGGAAAGACTAGAAAGCCTAACCTATTTGCATATGTGAGAGGGTATGGCAACAGTCTGCTGCACTAATGTATGAGGAGAAGGTTATTTTACAATAACAATTTTGCAAAGATGATAACCTGCAGTTCAAAAAAAAAAAAAGAAAAAAGAAAAAAGAAAGAAACTCCTTCTTGTTTTTACAGACAAAAAGGAAGAAGGAAGGTAACATCCACTCTGAGAATGTAGCTGGATTTTAATAAAGGCTGGATGGCTTCATGGCCCCTAAAAACATTTATATATAAATGACTTGAGATAATAAGGCTAATCAAATGTCATATATCAAGTAGTCAGTTCATAGCCTGAAGGGACTGGGAAGTGCTTTTTTGCCACTGTACAGATGTGCTTCATTGATTAGGATTTGCCCATTTCAGAGGAAAGTTGCAGACCCACAGGCATCCATGATGACTTGCTGCAGCCAGTATTCTTATGGAGTCCTGTCAGCATCTTGGCTTGTGTGAATGCACAGGTTTTGCAGAAGCCTGGACTCTGTCATCAGCATGGGTTAAACATGATTGTATCATACAGCACTACTGCTGAGCAATCATGGAAACTTGGTTTAAAGTTTGTGCTTCAGATTGAGGTGCAGAGATTTATTTGAATGGGTTAGCAGATTGGTGGGTTTGTGCTGTATCTACAGGGTTGAATTCATATAATCCCTGAAAGGTAAAGAATACCTCATAAAAGCTGTTTAGAAGCCTGGACTTCTTTATTTTATCTTATTAATTTTTTTCTCAGAGCATAACATCCACAACCAATAGTGGTACAGGGCAGTCCACAGCCTGGCATGTGTGTCTGAGCCTGATTAATTAAGATTTGAGGTCAGAAGAAGGAGATGGTCTGATTTCTGCTAGGTATTCCAAAGTCAAACACATGGTAAATAATAAAAACATCACAGAGCTACAATTGAGTTAAGAAGACGAGGACTTATAACACTGTCTCTGTAAGACATCCAGAATATTAAAGCAAATAACAAGGTATCCCAAACAAGATTTGTTTTTCATATCTGCAGGGAGTTGAGAAGACAGTGAAAATAACTTTAATGCCATTTGTACCTTAACTGTGGTGCCTACGGGATGCATTCATGGAGAGCTGAAATCACTCATAGTCGCTTACTTTGCGCTTAGCCTACAAATTACAATATAACATAGAACCAGACTGCATCTTGGAGGCTGCCTCACCATGGCAGTGGGAGCTGACTCTGTATCTGTGTGTGTGTGTGTCTCATTTTGGCTGTTTATTGCAAGCGGTGAACTTGGAAAAGCTTTATCAAAGTTCTTTGCGTGCCAAGTATGTAGTGGAAATTGTACATAAAAACTGATTCCCTTTCAAATTGAGGGTTTTGTTGTATGAAATTCTATCGTGAAGTCAATTCTAGTAGGTAAAAGCTTTTACTTCTAAGATAGCATAGTGTCTGTAGACAAAAGCTTTATGATATCAAGTTTTGGAGAGCAAGTTAAGCTTTTGCTAATTTGGGGAAGATTAGAGGGCCCCCTTGTGGAGATTTTATGTATGTATGGGTGTGGAGGAGGAAGATAAGCTATTTTGCTTATAGCTTTCAGTTATATTATTCATACCAAACATTTCTGGGTTTGCTTTGATGCTATCGAGTATTTTAGTAAAACACAAAGTGCAGTATGAAATGGAAAGTCAGCAGTCTATCGTGAAGTGTTCAATTGAAACACCTGTCATCTACTTGCTTAACATCCCATAGGAAAAAAACATACCATTACATCACAAGAGGAATTTTATGAAAAAAAACCAAAGAGAAAAAAAGCTGCTTTTTTTTTTTTTTTTACAACTGGGCAATTTCCTTAGATTTTGCGAACTGTTTCAATGTGTGAGTGGGAAAGACTACTTTTACAATGTTTTCATTAGTAGAATCACCTGAAATTCTTTTATATCCATATTGTCATGTTGTTTACCTTACAGGAAGCAAATCTCAAAAGTTATGACTAAACCTAGTTGTTTTAAAAACTCAACATGTAGGACAAGAAAATTACTGTGATGCCTAGATGTTGTGATGATCATTTATAATTTATGGTCATTATGCTTCATGTCAGAATTAATAAAGATTTGAGGCAAATCTTGGAGAGAATAAATTGATGTACTTTCAAAGGGATTTCAATTACTGGTCCTTTTTTATTGTTAATTACTTTATTAATTGAGCAGAATTACTGTACTGATTCAAAATGCATTGCAGTGAAAAATCCTACAGAATCTTTATCTGAGCATCTCAGACTTGGAAAAACTCTGCATCTGAGGTATTAGTTGGAAATCAGAGAAAGTTCAATTAGGGAGGCAACCTGGTTTCATGCCACTTGCGGTACAAACTGGTTTCCAGTAAAGCTAGCTATAGAGGAACACTGGTGATGCTGGTGCTGCATGTCTTACCTAGCCAGAAAATAAGAGGGGATAGCAACAGTTGCTTCAAAAACCAGGAACAGGATAAAAATAAATATTCTCTTTGAATTTAAAATAAATACTTTTGCTTTGTTTTAGACCTAACAAAATCTGACTGAAGAAATGTAAATGTCAGAAGGTTTAAGGATCTGGCCACATTTTATTTGTTTTTTTTCAGGGGCTCTTTGAAGCTGAATTTTACCAAGCAGGTGTATTCCTGCAGGCAGCCAGGACCCTTGTGGTAAGAAATCTCTCATAATTCTGCATAAAATTATGTAGGGGTTTTTTTTATTTATAACCATTACGAAAGGACTTATGTTGTTTAAGTTACCAAATAGGCAGCAGTTCTGCATCCCCATCTTTTTGCACTGGAGCTGAGAGAATGCTCAGTTGCACAGACAGTAACTTGCCCCATGGAGGCTCATCCTGAAACAGGGATTTGCAACTGGGATTTGTTGGCAACTGCTCACAGACGTGCTTGTGAGGAAGGTGTTGTGGTTTGTCCTGTGTGCATGAGGGATATTATGAATCCTGCTGTACTAAGCTGTTACCTGTGATTACAGGCATCAGACTTTTTCTAGATGGGTCCCTTCCCAATCCAGTTTCTGTTACCCTTGGAGGCTATATTGGCAAAACAAGATTGAACTGTAGGTCCCTTGTGCAGCACTGTCTCCAGGTTTGCTCCTCTCTTGCCCCTTGCCTGTTATCACCTTTCCTTTCTCTGGCCAGTCCTTCTTTCTGCTGCCACTTCATGCTGTGGGTCATCCCTTAAGCTCATTTCCCCCATACAGCTGAGAAAGACAAGTTCAGTACTTCCTTCCCAAGCTGGGCCTAGAGACAGCTCTGGAAGGAGGCAGGTAATACAGTAGTGCCAATACACCCTTATTTCATTTTTCCTTCTGTGCAGTGGCACAGCAAAGGCAGAGACAAAAGAAACAACATTTTTTAGTAAAGGTGTCATATGTACCCCAGATTTACACAGTTCTTTTGAGACACAGCAATTATCTCTGCACAATAGTGATGAGATAGAATGGGGGCGATGTGAGCAATGGATTCCTCCCTTGCCAGTCCCAGCCACAAAGGATTTATTCTTCTCCCTGGCACAAATGCCTTGCATATCTTTAAAGAATCTTATAAGACATAGAGCATAGCTGTTGCTTTTGAATAGTATTTCCTCCTGTGCGTGCTCACACACTGTTTCTTACAAGGTACAAGGTTTTTGTTATACATGTGCTTGATAGAACAAAGAAATTCTTGTTGTTTGAATTATTATTGCATTTTGTATTTATATTTCTTTCAGCAAGGCTCTTGCTACTTCAGTCCTTTCAGCAATTTAAGGAATACTTAGAACAACAGAGCTTGATATAATTTAGGCAAAGAACAAAAATCTCTGGATGGAACTTTGTTAGATTTGTGTCTCATCAAGAAATGATTTACAATTTGTATCAAGCTTGTTTGATGGAAAGAGACAGATTTGTTTTTCCATCAGATCACCTCATCTGTACATTTCTATTCCAGACTGCTTCTCTCTGAAATAAATTGTCATTTCCCCATTTTAACCATCTTCTGTGCTCTCACATGCAGCAAAACTGGAGCCACCATTCTCAGCCTCTGGCCTGTGACATGTAAACATCCAGCATTTATATCTGATAGGAGAATAGAGATTCACATTCAATAAATTATTTGATAGACCAGCATCTGCAAAGTTATTATACAAGGCAGAAAACATGAGGGTGAGCATGAGAATTTTCCGGTGAACAGGAAGCTGGTAACAAAATGGCATGCACTGAAAGAGGAACTTTCTGATTTTAAGGAAGGTTATCAAGGGCTGGTTTTAACTCTGATCCTATTTCATGTTTTCATTAATGATGTTGGCACTAAAAGCTGAAGTACATTAATGGAATTTGCTTAATGACCTTGAGGATTTCAGAAAAATAGGTGGAATGAAGTTTGGTAGTTCAAAGTGCATGGTCATGCGTCTCAAGCCAGCAGAAACAGATTTCCTCTATCAACTGAGTGCTCATCAGTCAAACGGGGAGAGTGGAAAGACATCTTCATATTCATAGAATCACAAAACGGTTTCAGTTGGAAGGGGCCTTAAAGACCATCTAGTTCCAAGCTCTCCACTAGACCATATTAGCTTGCAACAGAGTATGAGTTTCCAGAGTTATGTGGCCCCATAAAAAAACAAATGCAATGTTAGGGTGTATCAGAAAATACACTGTCAGTAGAGATAGAAAATATTTGTTGTACAAGACACCTCTAAGGCCTCATGTGAAATTTCCCCCATTCTAGCCATGTATCGTGAAATTTGAAGTCGTGCAAGTTCAAATGCCAGGAAAGGACTTCTTGGATGATCAAAAAACAGAACCAATGTCATGAGCTTCTTACTTTTGTAAGTTCCCTATCAAAAGCTAGCATGGAAAGCTGAGATGTTGGAAAACTTAGGGTGCATCTCTGAGTGAAGCGATCTAAGCATGACCCAAGGGTTTTGGGGACTGCAATGGTCACTTTTGGCTTGTCCTATCAGAGGAGACAGTAGCAACTATTTCAGCTTTGTAAAATGAAAGTTGATGTAAAATGAAATAAAAACTGCTCTCAACTTAGATGCTATTTCTCCTTCTCTGATGTTACATTTATAAATCCCCTTGATGTATTTGCAGTGTTAACCCAAGGACAACTGGATCTAAGTAGACTAACACCAGGTTTAGTCTAGTAATAAGACTCATGTTCCTAACTGTAAGAAGGAATCTTCACAAGCTCTTTTCAGTAGGAGCAATGGCATGAAAAGGATGTTTCAATAGGGGCTAGGATGCTTTAG
>JAWWLV010000001.1:76848650-76871592 GCA_035041135.1 Platyrinchus mystaceus
TTTGGATATGAAGTTAAATGCCCAACTTTATGCTCTGTGTTTGAAAATTTATGCCTGAATCCTAAAGGCAACACACAGGAAAAACCTACATTATCTCAGAAAGCTCACACGTATTCATATGCTATTCGTGTGCATTTTCTAAAATACTGGGATTAAAACCATGGGTAGCTACATAACTTCGTTAGTCTAGGAGCTGTTCAAAATCCAGAATTGATACCTGTGAATGGAATTAATTTCTTTAGGGACATGTAGTAGCTGTACTGTCCTCTCCACTTTCTAGAGACTCTATACTGAAGAACGTGTCATTAAAAAAAATATTCATGAAGTTGCTCAATAATTCAGAGTGTGCTGATTCAGAGTGTTATAATCCTAGTAAAAAACATATTTAAAAAGTCCCAAACTCTTAAATGGCAAAGCACGTCCCTGGTGGCCTGCCTAGGGTAGCCAGGAAAGAACGCAAGGGAGAATGAGGATGATCTAGCTGGCGAGTTTTTCTGGTTTGATGTGTTGTCTGACAAGACTGTACATTCAGTGACAGCAGACTGTCATCCAGAATCAGAGAACCCCTGGGGCAGGAAGGGTCCTCAGGAGGTCTCCAGTCCAGCTCTCTCCTCAGAACATGGTCACCACTGAGCACAGATGAGGTTGCTAAGGGCTCTGTCCAGTTGGGTCTTCAAAACCTGCAAGGATGGAGGATGCAGAGGTACTTCTGACAAAGATTTCCAATGCTTACTTATTCTTGTAATGAAAATTGTTTTCCTTGTATCCTCCTCTTTTTCAGTTTATGACCATTGTCTCTCATTAGCTCTCCCACTATGCACATCAGTGAAAAGCCTGGCTCTGTCTTCTTACTGACCTCCTCTTAGATACTGGAAGGCTGCAGTTTCCCATCTCTACCTAATTCTTAGATACATCTTTGAAATACTTCATTAAAATCTGCATCCTCACAAGTTTATATTCTTCTGTGTCAACAAAGAAGTCTCAACACTCTTTTTTTTCCTTTTTTCCTTTCTTCCTTTTGCAGCAGGACATCCCAAGATTCATTTTCACTGATGATTTTGAAGGGTATGTGGCAATGTGATATGTCAAGAATGTGATTATTATTTTCATGATTATTCATTACTTTAAAAAATAAAAATTAGAGTCACCACAACTGTGGTTTATACCATTGTTAGCAGTACAGATCGAGTGCTGGATTTTGAAACTCATCTTTTTCCTATATAGTATGAATCTAAACCAGTGCTGTGTTCAGACAGTTTAGCTAGTATCTCACTCTACTTGTATCTTTGTATGGCTCTACACCATTGTTGAATTTGTTCTAGCTTCAAATCAAGGAAAATTAGACTCTTGAGGTGGAAAATTTCCTAGTGTTGTACCTCCAGCATTTCTGTTGCTACAGGTTCACTGTCTTTCTTCCACCCTTCTAGATTACCCTAAATCATTACTGTTAAAAGTTGTTTGATGTCAGAGTGACTGATCTCTAAAGACATTCCTTGTCATCTGTCATTCTTTAATCAGATGTAGGACACTGATCTGATCAACAGCCATGCAAAAAAAAAGAAAAAGTGCTATAAAGCTTTCCTGAGGTTTTTTTGATAGCATGGATACAGAATTTAATCTGATATTTCAGAGGATATTTTTAAAGGGCTTGCAATTTCTAAACGGAAAAAAATGGAGTTTTATAATGAAAGCAGCAAATTTCTGTAAAAGAAACTCAAGCTGGTGACAGGGAGTATTCCTCCTAACATGCGAGAAGATATAAGGTTTCACATTTCTTAAGTGCTTCCCAGTGCCCAAACACCACATCTCTCTTGCCTGTAACAGACTGTGTCATCACAAATAACTTCCCGAGCAACCACCTTTGTTTACCAGAACCAGAAATATAATCCCAGCTGTCTGACTCCCAAGTCCTCCCTCTGTCACACTGATATACTGATATATCAGTAAGGACAACAATATTATAATAGACTGTTTTTCTGACTGCGGGCTGGGAGATTTGTGTGAAACAATACAAAACTTAAAAACTTTGGGGACTTAAAAACATTGGGGGATGCTTTGACTCTAAAAGCATGCCTCGAAAGACATATTATAGACATATTGACTGGTATAGACATATTGACATATTATTGACATATTGACATATATATTAAAGACATATTGACTGGTAGATGTATTATAGGTACAAAAAGTCATTAAATGGATGGTCTCTGTAGTTGCTTCTCACTCATTACAAAATGTTATGTTGCTGGATGCTTTTTGATGCCGGCCTGAAGTTTGCATTCTGTGAATACATCCCTTCAGGCAAGGACTCTGTGACTCCAGGCATGGGGTTGACCTTACAGATAGAGACACCTGTATATAGGTGCCTACAACACAGACATCTCCAGGTTAGCAATTAAGTCAGCTCCCATTGTGATCAAGGTACACAGGTCAATGCATAGGGAACCTCTAAAGTGATGCAGCTCATGCCAGAGCTGGCACCTACCATGGCCAGCTGCATCACTCCAAACACACACCACTGCCTGTATTGAGCAGCTCCCTGCTGGTTTCAGAGCTTGCCTAGATGTGTAGCTTATTTGTAGACCACTGCATTTAGATATCTTACCCTGAAAGTAGTATCTGGTCCCTTCTTTGAGCAGGCATATCATACCGATTTAGCTGCACATTATGTCACTGGGGTCATGAAAAGTGTAGTTAACCAACAGAGTCTGGTGGCCAGCTTGGAAATAGGAAACAGTAGCCAATTTTTATTCTAGTTGGATTCAGAGTTATGGGACAAAATCTAAGAGGAATAACGAGGCATATCTAAAATTTTATATTTTGTATCTCAAAATACAAGTTGTTTTATTTTATTTTGTGTTATTTTATTTTATTTTCCTTTTATTTAACTATGTAGAAGTCAATGGCAAGTTCTGCTTCATTGTGGATCAAGTGTCCATAGGACATTACAGCCACTGTTTTAAGTAAGTACAGTGCTCACCATTCCAGGTAAAAACAGCAGAAGAGGTGGGTGCTCCAGTCCCCTGAGAAAACAGCCAATAAAGTAGTTTTTCTATATGCTGAATAGGTAATGCATGTGGTAAGAAGAGACAATTCTTAACTTTTTAACAGTGATGGCTGTTCTTTCAGTAGAAGACTTGTAAAGAAACCCATGAGAACCTGAAAGGACAGCTAATAGTATTAAGGTCACAAACTTATGTAAAGGATCTCTTAGAAAATCATTCCATCACAATGACAGGTGCTAAGCTTAAGAAGCCTATGTGATGTTGCTACATCATCTTTGCAAAGTTTGTGGGACAGCTAGAATTTATCTGTCTGGCTTGGTGAATAAACTGTATGATGCTTCATGCAGCCAGATGGACATGCACATAGTTTGTGCTGTTTCACAGCTTTTTTGTTACAGTTACAGTGCTGTTGTTCTGAATTAGAAGTATACAGTCTGTTCTTGTTATGTTGGGCAGGTTATCTGTAAATTAAGCACAACCTGGATGCAGTGACATTCTGCACAAAAAGGCTGCCAGCCTTAAAATGATACATCTGCATTTCACCAGGATGACTTTGACCAGTTTGGATCAGCCCAACAATGTTTCTTTGATTTCTGCCTTCCCCCATCATTCTTGTTGCATGTTCTTGTTCCCTAATTGTTCACGTGTTGCGTCATCTTTATTTTTGTTTCATTTGTTTACCCTCTTCATTTTACCATTACCCACACTGGTGATACTTTGCACAAAGAGAGATTGCTGATTGCTGGTTAACTCTTTTACTGCTGCTGAGAATTTGGGCTTCAGAATAAAAGTGGGAGGCATAAGGCTTTTGTTCACATAATGCATAATTCATAATTCACATAATTATTAACCCTTCATCTTGCCACAACCTCTGTTTTTAGCAGAAGCATGCTGACAGGATGGCTTTTGCTGAGTATTTCAGGAGCACATTGACTTCCACAATTAAAGCTGCGAACTTCTTGTCTCCACTTGAGTCATAAACTTGACCAGGGCTTTTATTTTACTTGGTACCAGGAAGAACCAGGATGTGGGTGGTTTTATGATGCACCTGGATTTTTCAGTCATTTCAGTTTTCCTTTCTTCTGTCTGTTAGTGTTTCCAAAATATTCTCTGGTGACTCTTTTTCTCAACCTCAGATATTCCTCCGTCTCTGCATCAGCTGCTGTGAGCACACTGTTCTCCTTTTATGAAGATGCCATTCATCCTTCTTCCCCAGGAGGCCCCACAGGATGTTTTTGTTCTCAATGGGCAGTATTTAGTAAATCTCCCTCAGCTGGGACATCTGTTCCGTGGTGATAGAAGAGGCAAAATGCCCTGGCTTGGGATCACCTCTGCTAAATAGCAGACTCTGCTCCTCTGAAATTAATTTCTAAACCAGAGCAATTCTATTGAAGGATTAATGTAAGATTAGAGTATTTATATTAAAATACCTTATAATGTAGAAGAAATACATGTTCTTAGATTATAACTAGAAGCTTGTTTTATCTGTTCTGTTAAAGGTTTTCTTTGCCTAATGCTAATGAAGAGATTGCATTTCATGCAAGTAGGACTAGAGTCTTAGGAATTACCAAGTGCTTTTTCATTCTAGTGTAAACAGTAATGTGCAGCCCATGCTTCACATCGATGCTTGTTTGGGGCTTTGCATGAATCATCAGGCCCTTGCTCTGACTATCATGGTGCTTAGTACCTGTCCAAAACATCAACTATCCCATAGTGACAGCTTCAATAATCCATTAATTTCAATACATCATGCTCAAAAGGAGATTGTTTAACCTGAGGAAGTTATATAAAGTTTCCTTTCAGGTAACTGTGACTAGTGGGCTGGTGTTTAAAATGTAATCTGAACTGTTTGTACTTGTCTGTGTGTTTATACAGCCACAAGATACATTGTCAAACACACGCATGCATTTAATATCATTTTTCTGTCATTGACAGCTGTAACTTATGGCCAGATTTCAATGTCAATTTTTACATGCAGACATACACATGCATACCCTGATACATATATTGATATATATCTATCGAGAGATATATACATATATAAATAATTTGCATGGGTTTTAAATTAATTTGTAATATTTTGTGTAAAATATCTTCTCACTGACATGCCAGTGTATTCTTCTTGTCTAGCCTTTAAGCACTGAGGCTGTCTGTGACAGTAGTTTGAGTAATGCAGGATGAGAGTCCGTTGAAATGAAGCCAGTAAGTCTGTGATGAGTTTGCTTTGTCAGACAGAGTAACAGAAGGGATTACTTAATATTTCACTCAGAATTTCCCACAGGGGGTAGCCATGAAGTTTAACATAGCCATGTAAGCATGAGCATGGGTGACACAAGGATGTCATTTACACAAGAGCACATCCGTATTCAGAGTGGCTGAAGCATATTCACTGTGTAGCTAACTTTATGCTATGTTACTGAATAGTGAAGAAAGGACAGACCATACTCAGTTCCATATTTTTATGAACTGCTTCTTGTCTTTATTATGAGTTGCCAACTCAGCCATTCCTAGTGTGATTGAACACTTGCATATGAGGCAATGAGAGCTCTGAAATGCTTCTATACTTAATTCATAAATGTCAACATTTGAGAACAATTTCCTAAGATAATTTTATCATTTTCCAATTGAAACAAATCTGCACGACCTATGTATTTTTGCTTATATCATTATTCTAGAGACATGAAGGAAAACTTCATGCATAACTGCAGTGCACCATCCCCCCTGTCCTCTGTGTAGCATGTAAAATAGTGCCATCTGGACAGAGCTCAGGATTAGGTGAAAGAAATCTTAAGGTCTTCTAACCTCAGGTTGGTTTAAAGGGTGACAGAGAGTCGCAAACAGAAAGTTAATCAGAAGGCTGTAAACTGTGAATGCAGCATAAGCTATTAGCGCCTCAGAAACTAAATGTGTGTCAAGCTGCTGTTAAAGGCTGTCTGCCAGGTAAAGAAGCCATTCAGTGGATAGAACAAGAAGGCAACTCTCTGAAAGCTGCAGAAACCAGAAGCAGATTTATCAGGACAGTGAAAACAGATGCAGAAGTCAGGTAGTCACAAGGAGGAGCAGCAGCAGCAGCAGCAGATCGACAAAAGTTTCTCTCCACGTCTGCAGAAGGGAAGCTGCGGATGTTATACAAAGATGCGCTGTTCTCATTTCCATGCATTTGCTTCATAGACCTGTTTACTGTACATCAAACATATTTACATATCCAGGGATGAAATGGAAATGATTGATGCAAAGGAGGTATTTTTGTTAATTGTTGTTGCTCTGAGTCATGCCTGACTGGGACTGCTAGAGGTGGGTGAGGAAAGACAGAACTATTATTAGAGGTATAAATAACTGTCAAGAGCAACTTCTAAACCAATCTGTTCCCACATATTAACATCCAAAACTATCTGAAGAGAGGAGGGGCAGCAATACAAGGACTGAGCCAATGCCACATCTCTGTCGATGTAGATGTTGGCAACTGCCTCTGAGTCTTCATCCACCATTTTTCATTTCTGCTCCCTTTGAGCTTCAATCATTTTTGGTCACAACCCTATCAGTGCCTGCTGGATGTTGCAGCACCTGTGTCTTACACTCAGAGTTGATGAGTGTTTGTGAGTTGGACTATTTTATCTGCACAACACTAGTAAAATGTGCCCCCTTTTTCTCCTGTTAGTTGGAAAGCAATTCTTAATGTGCTCTCATGCATACAGTGTACAGCCAAGATGAGATGATCATCCAATCTGAGAAGAGAAAGCTGTGCCTAAAGTGCCCAAAGACAGTGCTTTTCATAGTGGAACTGTCTTGCAGAGCACACAGGAGAATTTCTGGTACTTCCTGCTCTGCAAGAGTAGAAAAGGGATTTTAGAAATATCTCTCTATAAATGATAGTGGGATCCTTGGGTTCACTGTTGATGTGGGCTGTGTAAATAACTAAAGGGGATCAAAACAGCTGCAGTTTGGCCATGTGTGAGTAGAAGTCAGGAAACCCAAGCTCCAAATGATTTTGGAAATATCATCCTTCAGATTATCATTCGATGCTAACACAAATCATGGTTCCCAATGCAAGCGATAATGAAAATACATCCATGGCATTCCCTAGTTTAAATCCTTCCACCCGTAAAGCTTCTGCTGTGAAATAATTCTTGAAACAGCTGTTTCCATTAGATAGCAGCTCAGGAAATGACCCTGCAGCAGAACACAGTCCATAGTTTGCCCTTACAACCTTATTTCAGAAAATCCTGTAGGTGGAAAACTCAGAATGAATAAGGACAAAGCATTCAGACCTGTTGCCTTTTGCTTTGTCTACACTGGGAAATATATCTGCATTTTTAGGAATATGGAGGGAAATATATATTTTTATGACAAACCTAAGGTTTATGGAGATGGTGAATCTTTAGTGGCAGAAAGTGTGTGTTATATGGAAAATCAAAGTAATCATACTGGAGATTGTTACAAATTTTGAGATTTTTCCTCTAATTGGAGCTAAGTCTTTATTACATGGCTCTCTCAAAATGTTGGTTTGTTCACAGGGTAACTTGTCTTCAGCAGTCTTGCTTTTTGCTTACTTCCTTTGTCCTTCCCTAGGCTCAAGAAAGAGTACTGAAATCAGACTTTTCTTAAGAAATCTTATGACTCATAATTTATTAATGTATTGTTTGCAGTCAGATGAGTCATGCAAACTCACGAGCCTATTTTTGAACCAGACCGTGTGTTAATTTTAGTCATGAATCTTTTTCTGGTTATTTTAGCTGACAGAAATCATGAGTATTTTGATTTTGGTTTGTGTTTATGATGTCACCTTATAATTCAGGTGAGTTATTATTGAGTAAAGCATTTCTCAGTAAAAAAACCTCAATTTGTGAAAGCCTTCTTGATGGATATTCGATTGCAGTCCCTTTCAGCTTGCCATAAATAGACGTACAAACTGAATTTCATAGCTAAAAGATGAATTGACAATGTGAGTTCTGTAGTTATTTGCTCTGTTTCAAATGAATATATCATGGTGTCTCTTTTGTAGTCCTGACAGGTGAGGTTGAATAATGATAGTCTTTACACCAACAAATGCTTTTGTGTTACACAATTATAACTAATTTCAATCAAGCACTTGTCTAAAATTGAGTCATATGAATGGATTTTGGGTCTCTTATCATCTTCACTCCAACCCACTTAATAATAGGGTTTTTCTTAAGTAGGTGGCTCATGCCAGTCTTCCACATGGTATTATTTTTAGCACTTGCACCATCCACATGAAATTACTCATGATTTCCTATATAGTGACCAAGTGCTGTATGGATTATCATCTTGTGCATCTCGTGACACATGTGACTCATTTCAGAAGAGAAGGGGCAAGATTATATCAATCTCTTTTCTGACAGTTACTGAGGGTTAACACTTCAAAGTAGAGAGGACTACAGTTAATTGGTTACACAAAGTAACTGTGACTGAACAGTTGATAGGTCAAAGTAATTCTGTTTCTCTGATAACATCTTATTTCCTATCATATTTTTCTTTTTCTCCCAGTTTACCTTGTACTTCTTCTGTCTCAGAAGTAGCCACTTTAAAGTGCCTACATTACACTGGAAAAAGTGAAGGGTGTGATGCCAGTGTCAGGTAACGTTTTTATTGGAGAATAAATAGTGAAATCTACTGAAATCTTAAAACTGTGTTTAATTATATATTTCAGGAATTTCTATTACATCACAATGCTGAGGGATCCGGTGTCGAGGTACTTGAGCGAATGGAAGCATGTCCAGAGGGGTGCGACGTGGAAAACTTCCCTTCATATGTGCGATGGAAGAAGCCCAACACCAGACGAGCTGCCTACCTGTTATGAAGGAGATGACTGGTCTGGAGTCAGTTTACAGGAATTCATGGATTGTAGCTACAACTTGGCCAACAATCGCCAGGTGCGCATGCTGGCAGACCTCAGCCTGGTGGGATGCTACAACCTGACTTTTATGAATGAGAGTGAAAGAAATATGATTCTTCTCCAAAGCGCCAAGAACAATCTGAAAAATATGGCCTTCTTTGGGCTGACAGAATTTCAGAGGAAAACACAGTATCTCTTTGAGAGAACATTCAACCTGAAATTCATTTCCCCATTCACCCAGTTCAACGTTACGCGGGCCTCCAATGTGGACATTGGCGAGGACGTGCGGCAACGGATAGAGGAGCTGAATTTCTTGGACATGCAGCTGTACGAATACGCGAAGGACCTGTTCCTGCAGCGCTTCCAGTACTCCAAGCAAGAGGAGCATCAGAAAAACCGGCTAAAGAGGCGAGAGGAGCGGCGACTGCTGCGGGAGCAGAGAGTTCACCAGTGGCCAAGGGAAGAGGCAGCAGAAGTAGCCATTACTGAAGATTATAACAGTCAAGTCTCAAGGTGGTGATGGTCCTCCACCTTGACTAACCAATGAGAGGATCAGAGAGTTTGTGCAACTTGGCTACCTGGGAGTTAGCCAAGAAAGACCTACTGCTTTGGTAAATGAGACTTCGTCTGACAACTACCCCTCCTTGTCTCAGTTTTTCTTGTTTTCTGCCAGTGAGAATGTATTGTTTTCTCAATAGGTATTGATTAGTGTTCTTAAACGGCAGTAAAATAAGATTCTCTGTCCAAAAAGACTTCCTTCAAAGCCCTAAGCTATGAGGATGGGTTGAAGAGAGAGCTATATCCTTTTCATTAACAGATGTACCCTATACAATCTGAGCTACTAAAACTCGTGCAGACATGAATGAAAAATTGGGAAAAAATACCTGGCTTGGCTCCTTTGTGACATGAGAGCTGGTTTATTTTGTACTGTTCATTACAACTGTAGTGCACAACTTCCTAGTGAATGAAATGGAGGAAGGTACACGCATTGCCCTCCAAACTTCTACATTCTGTGTTTCGATTAAGGGAAGAATTTGGTGAGGTGATTAAAAAAGACCTAGAAAGTGTGGGATTGGGGCATTGCTTGTTCTGTTCCGTTATAGCCAGCAATCAGAGGTGGTTTATAGGTGAAGTGGTGAAGGGATTAGCTTATTTCTCTGCAGATCCTGAGAGTACCAAACCCAGCCAGGTAGCAGCCATCTTTCTGAGTGTGTGTGGCAAAGGCAAAGCCTTGAGAAATGAGGTCCACGTGGCAGCTGGGCACACGTCGTGGAGATTATCTGGCTGGAGGCAATGAAATCTGCCTTCACATTCACAAAAGGGGTCAGGCAAACTACAGAGAAGAGGAAAGAGAGAGCAGGAAAAGCTTAAATATCAGTGTGACATTTTCCAGATTTGCTGTAAAAGCCTGGAGATATATTGTCTGTGAAGTTAGGCAGGTTTATGATATTGTCTATTAAAATACATTGATACCGAGTGAATACAATTTAAATTGGTTTTCTCTCTAACTACAGTAGTGGCTAAAAAAAAAAATCAACTTTCATTTTTATAGGATACATAATGGATATGTGGAAAGTCTTGATATTTATTACTCTGTATGAAGATTCTTTGTAAATTTATTGTTTTCATGATGAAAGATCTGTATCTGTTTTTCTTCCTTGTCTAGAAAACTATTCAATGGGTTCTTCCTCCACGTGTTACATTCTTGTGGCTAAACGGCATCTGTTTATTCCAAGATTTTATTTTTTTTTTCATTCGTAATAGTGACATTTCAAAAAGAGGGTTCTGTGTACCATAGATCTTCTAAGAGAATCTTTTTTCTTCTTCTTCTAGTATAACTGTAAAGCATTAGGAGGAAATTTCTCTAAGTGCCTCAACGTGGCTGCTAAATCAAGATGCTGAAAGTATATTATTGCATGCGTGAATGGCTTTTACCTTACAGATTTGCTAATTAGAAGTACTGGAGTACCTGATGTGGATGCACATTTCTCATTTGTTTTCAGAATTCAAGGTTTCTATCCGGTTGGTTAAAAAAAAAAAAAAAGTGTTACAGAAAAAAAAAAGACTGAATTTGAAAATTTGTTCCTTCATTTCCAAGTTGGGGCTTTTTGTGCATACTGTAGCTTCTTTTCTTCCAAAAATGCTCTTGCTACTTATCTATGCAGGATATCAAAAATAAAATCTAATGATCCCATTGAGAATTAATGGATACAATAATACATTAAACATGAAGTATCATAATAGCATGAAGAAGTGAAGAGGGATACTGGGATGATACCTCATTATCAATGTAGTTCATTAGCAATACACTGCTTTACAATCTGATTGTCTGACTGTGCTACTTTTGGGGTGAGTAGCGGTGGGTTTTGGTCCCTAATACCTGTTCCACTGGTGGATCATGTGCATCTTTTCCAACCACTGCATTCAGAAGGGAAAATGCAGGACTGCAGATTGTTATTCTCCTGTCTGAGCATGGGATGTCTGCTTAGAGAAGAGTGAGGAGCTCTCTAGACTCCCGAATGGTGCTGCTTGGATCCCCATCACTTGGAAGAGACACTCAGACACCTCGCTGACATATGGACACCTGCCTTCAGAGATTTAAATTGAAATCTTCACAGTCAAGGACTGAAGCTCCCTCTGGGTGTCCTGGCTGCAGGACAGTGAGGCCATGAAGAGCTAAGCCTGACCAGCATTCTTGCACCTTTAACTCAGTGCAGGTAATTCACAGTGATATGGCATATTACCCACTGGCACCAGGGCTTTACACTGGGCTGGCACTGGCCCTGCAGAGGAAAGGAGCTTTCTGGTTTGAGACACAGAGATGAATGGAACTGTTACATCTCCTCATTCCCACATCTGTTGCTGCATCTTTCTGCAGACACATAGCAAGAGAGGGGAAGGATGTTTTTGCAACTGATACTCTTATCTCCAGGATTTGCAGGTGCACTTCTTTTTTCCAGGTGCACAGGGAGCTAGGGGTTCTGGGGAGACCGTAAAGGCCAGGAGAGAAGCCATCCATGTGGGAAGAGAGATGCAAGGCCAAATTCACATTAAGGAGGAAGGTAAGTGAGGAAGGAAAATCAGTTCCAACTCTTTTTTTTTTTTTTTTTTGTAAGGCATCCCTTTCTCTTCCTCCTAAGTGCAAAAAAAAAAAGGGTCCCCTTCCTCATGTGCCTGACTCTTTCCCCAGCAGACCATCTCTCTATGCTGCTCACAGCAACGGAGTCCTCACTTTTAATTTAGAAAATGCAGTGCTATCTTTTCAGGGGAGAGGAAGCAGTGCTCAGAAATGCTTCTCTGGAGCCTCACCAGTGACTGTATCAGTTTCGGCTGTCTAAGGACACCAATTGTTCTCCAGACTATTCATTCTGTCTGATACAAAACAAAGCCTAATGAGGAAAATCTAAGCAGTCTTTAGGCCCTTTACATTAGCTTTAATAGTCTTCATGCAATGCCTAACCTCTTCATCAGTCATTTCCCAGGAGACAAGATTAGGTCCTGAAGAGCTGTTAATGTGCTGTGACATCTACCTTAACACTTGGGATTTAGTTAAAATTGAAGTTGGTTTGTTGGATTTTTTTTTTTCCTCTGGAGCCTGTGTAGCAGATAGCCCTGGCTGTGCAGGAATAGGTATGTTGGTTTGATGGTTTGGGGGTTTTTTGAGAGGGGCAGGCAACCAGCAGCTAAGATCTTTCCCAGAGCCCCTGGGACTGAAGGATCTGGCACCTCCTTCCCCGGCTCCAGCAGTAGATCAAGCAAACTCACTGCATCAAGAATCCTGTTTTTCTTAGCTGGATTTCCTGGCACATGACAAATAAAGCCGTTTGGAAATACTTTCAGCCTGACTTCTAATACACAGGCTTGCAGCTTTTTACCTCTTGGATGGTGCGCTTGAAATAATGTAATGCAAAAGCAAAATAAAGGCCTTGCTTCATATCTCTGTTATTCCAGGTTTTCATTGCTCTGACAGCATGGACTTCACTGTAATTACACTGACTCATATTAAGATCAGAGTGCAGCATGTTTCGTTCTAAACCTTCATGAGCAACAATGCTGTCGGATTTCTGTCCATCTTTCTGGCATTGTTTTGTTGCTTAAACAAGGTAATTTGGCTTGTGCTACTGTGTTGCTGAAACAAATCTCATTATTTTGAAAAGGAGATGTACTTACTAATCCTTCCCATCACATTCCCAGCATTGCCTACCTTTTCCAGTTATAATTCACTGTAAGCTTGGAGCGGACAGAGAAACATGCTGTGTCATTTGAACTTGTTTATAATTCAGTGTCTAGTCCAAAAACTCAGCTTAGGGCCTTATGGGCCATACTTTATTGAGGAATAATAATTTGTCCTCTCTTTCCCACTCATGAATGATAACAGTAAAAAGCTTTTTCATGATTGTGATGGTTTGACCTTGGCAGAACTCCAGGTGCCCACCAAGACACTCCATCACTTCCCCTTCCCAGCTGGACAGGGGAGAGACAGTAAGATAGAAAGCAACTCATAGGTTGAGATAAGGCAGTCTACTAAAGCAAAAGTGCGAGTTTGTGCATGCACAAGCAAAGAGAAAAAGAAAAATTTATTCTCTACGTTCCCTCAGCAAGTGGTGTTCAGCTACTTCCCCGTAATCAGGACTTCAGCACGTGTAGTGGTTGCTACGGAAGGCAAACATTGTAAATAAAGAATGCCCCCCCTTCCTCTTCCTGTTCTTAGCTTTTATATCTGAGCTCACGTCCTATGGTATGGAATATCCCTTTGGTTAATTTGGGTCAAATGACCTGGTTACGTCCCCTCCCAGGATACTGCCCACCCCCCGCCTACCGATAGGGGAGAGAATGTCAAGAGACAGCACTGGTGCTGTGCCAGCACTGCTCAGCAGTAGCCAGAACAGGGTGTGTTATCAACACTCCTCCAGCTACCAGTAGAAAGCATAACACTGTGAGGCTGCTGTGGGAAAATGAACTCCATCTCAGCCAGACCCAATACAACCATGGAGAAAGAAAAAGCACCATTTCTGATCCTGGATATTCTTCACTGCACTTCTGTTAATTGTGAGGCTGTGATAGCCTTGCTAGGCATTGTACCCAATATGCAGTAGTAATTTGCTCTTCACTAAAAGCAGAAGTACAGAAAAAAAAATTATGGAAGTCAGATCCAAAGCCAGACTTCATAACTGTAGCACATCTATTCAACCAAATGGCAGGTCACATCACCTTTGCATGTGAAGATCTTTCAGATTTGACATCTGCTACTAAAACAGGAGGTTTCTTAAGTTGGTCTTCTCATTAGCACATGCTTCCTTCTGCCCTAGAGTGTTCTTGTTTGCCACCTGCACTCTTGTATCAGTTATGAACACTGATGCTTGAAAACTTATCTCACTTTTTTTTTTTTTCCCTCTGTTGCTGTTCCCCTGCTACATATGGAATTTTTGGGTTTTGGTCTTGGATAAGGACTGTCTTTCCAAGTTGGTGGAGACTACTATGTACAAGACGAACAATCACAATAAAATCATTCTGCTAGAGCAGATTGCTGTATCCTTCTTACACGTGGCAAAAGCACACTTGGAAAAGGTACCCAATTTGCACTGTAACACTTCTTTCAGTTTGGTTCTTGTAATAGTTTCTTTGTCTATATTTTGTGGAGGAAAATGGGTTCCATAGCTTACAATGTCCTGGGCCGCCTTCTTGGACATATCACTATCTCTGTGATTTCAAATAAATGTTGAAGAGAAGGGAAAAATAAAGAGTTCCCATCAGTTGCCATATTTAAGATGAAAGGGTCAATTAATAGGCTGTAAATTACTTTATTCTCTAGGAATTTTCCTTCTGTTTATGTGCAATAATGTTTGTGAACTCTGCTACTAAGAGATTGTATTGTGAGTAACCATATCTATTTTCATTCCTATTTACAAGATAGTTTGTAGACCTAGGGATTTTCATTGATGTAAAGCACAATTTAATGAATTATTTAATGTGTTTAACCATTGTGATGCCAAAAGCAATTCTTTTAATTTATTTATTTGTTGGTGGTTTTCTGTAAAATGATGCTCATTAAGAGATCTGTTAAAAATGAATAAGTTTTGTTGGATATTGTTGGGTCCATGAATTACTTATGAGCAACAAATAAACATTGTTTGTGTTTTTGAAACACTTAAAGATTCCATCTTATCTATGTAGCCATAAAAATTACTTAAAAGGCTTCTGTCTTAATAAAAGTCCACTGTGGTCTTTTAACAAAATGTACCTGGAGGAAAATCATGTTGATATAACTTAGTATTTAACTATCTTGGGGCCCAATACCAAATCTTTTTTTTCCAATTGACTTTGCTGAGCTTTATCTCCGATTGAATTAAAACAGGAGAGTTGAGACTTGAATAGTCACCAGCACTAATTCAAGTGACCCCAAGTGTCAGAATTTCTGTACTTGGATTGAATTAAGACTGGAGCATGCAAATAATGATAGTGAAATCACTGGACTTCATTTCTGCTCCAGCAGCGCTGAGGACCTGTCCAAACTGTCAGGATAATCTCATGAGCTCCTGTGGGGAAGGATGAGAAATTGCAGTCTGTTGCTGCATTGTTAGCCTCATATGGTGTCCTTATATCCTCTGAGGGTACATGGACCTTGGGAGGAACTGACTGCTATACAGTCATACCGTTTCATATAAGTGCTTGAATACAGTCAACCAGGACAGGAAGGAGACCATGGTGGAGCATGGACCTGAGTAAGGAGGAAACACGGACCTCTCTTTTACAGAGTAGCTGAGGCTCTCTGTTAGGCCTGCTGCTTCCAACAGTAGTCTGGGCCCCTGTTTTGTGACTGTTTTATCAAACCAAAACTTTTACACGTTTCTCAGTTTTCCCAACAGGCCTTGCAGACATGCCACCTCCCTGGAGATGAGTCCGGTCTGCTGAAGGGTAGGAAAGCTCTACACAGGGATCTGGACAGGCTGGATTTATGGGCTGAGGCCAGTGGTATGAGGTTCAACAAGGCCAAATGCTGGGTCCTGCCCTTGGGTCACAACAACTCCCTGCAGCGCTACAGGCTGGAGGCAGAACGGCAGGAAAGCTGCTCAGCGGAGAATGACCTGGAATTGCTGGTCAACAACTGCTGAGCATGAGCCAGCAGTGTGCCCAGGTGGCCAAGAAGGCCAATGGCATCCTGGCTTGTAGCAGAAATAGTGTTGCCAGCAGGACTAGGGAAGTGATTGTCCCCCTGTACTCAGCACTGGTGAGGCTGCACCTTGAATCTTGTGTTCAGTTCTGGGCCCCTCAGTACAAGAAGGACATTGAAGTGCTGGTGAAGGGTCTGGAGCACAGGTCTTATGGGGAGTGGCTGAGGGAGCTGGGGTTGTTTAGTCTGCAGACAAGGAGACTGAGGGGATACCTTGTCACTCTCTACAGATACCTGACAGGAGGTTGTAGCCAGGTGGGAGTTGGTCTCTTCTCCCAGGTAACATGACAGAATGAAGGAAATGGCCTCAAGTTGCACTTGGGGAGGTTTAGATTGGATATTAGGAAAAAGTTCTTCGCAGAAAGGGTAGTAAAGCATGGAGACAGGCTGCCCAGGGAAGTGGCTCTGTTACTATTCCTGGAGGTATTTAAAAGATATGTAGGGGTACATGGTTTAGTGGTGGACTTGGCAGTGTTGGATTAATTATGGGACTCAATAATCTTAAAGGTATTTTCCAACCTAAGCAATGCTATGAATCTATGCTTCTATATGTGTATATGCATCTTGACTCTTAATATATTGGAAATCCTTATAATCAGATTAATAATTAGGAAAAAATATGTACAGTTATACATATGCCTTGCAGCAGGACTGTGGTAGATAATGTTTTGTAACCCCTATTTTCATGCCACCCGTATCTATGTTAGGGTGTATCATTCTGGGGAAACAATAGATTTGAATGACTTTGTAATCTCCACAATTCTCTAAATTGTGGTGGTAGTATCTCATTGTTTGGTTCCCAATGTGAAACTAGCTTGGTTCCTGGGAGGCAGATGTCAGCCTCCATAAATTCACATTGTTTTTTTGAAACTAAAACCCCTGAAGCTGATGGCTTAGTCAGCCTGAAGGCTGTATCTTGACAGTGAAGGCAAGATGGCATGAGGAGCTCATACTACTGGGGAGCAATTCAGGCTGCTAAACAGAATTCTCCAGTGCTGTTTGTGGTGCCCTAAAGTTGCCCATCTGACCTTCAGCTGCTGCTCCAGAGGATACAGATCTCAGAATAGTTGCTTTGCCATATAAGTAAATCCTGTGCAGATGTCTCAGGTACCTGCAGATCTCCAAACAAGAGTCTCTCTCCTCAAGGCTTACAGTTAGGATCCCAAAGAGCTCTCACAGTGTTTATAGCATTTGGGGGCATCACTTGAGACAATCTGCAAGCTGGGAGTCCACCATCTTCACCAGTTCTGAGCACAAAATTAAATGTGCTGCAGGGCAGTGTGAATTATGGAGAAGCAAAATGAATGTTGCTGCACTTTTGGGTCCTGAACTCTATTGAAAGCAGTTACAGAGCAGGAGCAGCAAGATGGTAAATGAAATGTCTCTATTGCTGATAAATATTACTATATAGCAAAAGGAGAAATTGATTTTGCCACCAGAAGACAGATAATTTTTTTCCACATACATGGTTACGTTTCAAGAAATACATCAGAATATTTACTGTTATGTGCAGTTTATGCCACAGTTAAAAGCAAGAGCGAGACTCAGAATTGCTGGACTCTATTACCTATGACTGGAGAAAGGCTTTGATTTTTAAGATTTCATTCAAATTTATTTCTATTTCACCTTCTATTTCAGAAGTTATCCAAGGTGTGACACCTTTCAGCATTTTCTAAGAAATTTGTGAGCATGCTCCTAAAATTCTGAATATGAGCAAGTGAGACTAGATATTATGGGGGTAAATCAATGACTTATAAATCTTACTATCCTGTAAAAGCCCAGAGTGATGAAAATGTGTAATGGTGAGAATAAATAAGGCCTGCCCTCCTCAGACAAGGAAGCTACTGCAGGATTTTGTCCATGGGGTAAGCAGCTAACCATTTCACTGTGACACATATTGAACAAGACTACTTTCACATAAGCAGAGGTCAGCTGGCAGCCAGTGTCCTCAGGCAACCCCTGGGAACCTTCTTATGGGTGATGGAGGAAAATACATTTTCAGGGCACAATCGTCTGGCCTGCTGTAGATGTTCACAAATGTGTAAGAAGAATCCCAACCCAGAAATGTCTTTCCCCCTCTGTTTGTAAATAGGGGGAAACAATCCCCAAATACACTTTGAGCTGTTCCAAAGAATGAGGGGGCTGTGTTTCACTTCTGAAAAGACTGTGCTTGAAATGGAAGTAAGGATTCCATGTGGATAGGTCTAGAGACATCTGAAGATGCAACAAAGACCAGAGGGGGAGAATTAAGGACCAAGAGCAGAGCTGGGGACCCTCCGTACAAAGGTGATGATCAAAGTCACTGTAATGTGTGAGGTAGCAAAAATTAGGAAATAAATGGGGAGGCATATGAGCATCAGAGACCCAAACAGACACCCACTGCAAAAGGCATGTTGGGGACCCCAGAGCTGGATGCAGTACTCCAAGTGGAGTCTCACCAAAGCAGAGTAGGGGGGCAGAATCACCTCCCCTGACCTGTTGGCCACAGTGCTTTTGATGCAGCCCAGGATATGGTTGGCTTTCTTTGCACGTTGCTGGCTCATGTTGAGCTTCTCATCCACCAGCACCCCCAGGTCCTTCTCCTGAGGGCTGCTCTCATCCATTCACTGCCAAGCCTGTATCTATACTTGGGATTGCCCCAATCCAGGTGTAGCACCTTGCACTTGATCTTGTTGAACTTCAGCAAAATAAACACTGCCAAGATGGCGCAAATTTTTTGGCAGATTTTAATCCTGCACAGCTCCAGGTATGGTCCCAGGGATCAGTGGGGTTAATGTGTGTGTATGCTTGTGTCCACATGCCCATGGGTGCAAACACATGATGACAGTCAAAATTGCACTACTGGCCACTTGTGTACAGTTTGGATTGATTCCTGCATGTTAGGCCCACATACTTTGGATTCCTAGTCAGAGAGAGTCCAGCCATGTATCTGGCTTTGTTTTGGGGGTTATTTTTATGTAAGGACTTCTCTGACTTCTGATATGCTCACACAAGCACTTTCATGTCTATCCATGACACGGAAGTTCCTCTCAGCTTCTGGATCCCAGCTCAATACCATGGGGAAGATAGGGATACCATTGTCCCCTCCAAGCATACAAAGAAGACACTAGCAGATGGGTTAAATGGGAGCTACGGCCATCCCAGTTGCAGGGAGTCCTGTGGTGACCAAGGCTTTGGGTTGTAGACTCAACACTGACCATCTAAATTGCACAACCCAAAGTTTACTCAATTTTGTGTTTATGAGAATTAAATGGCAAATAAATTAATTGTAGTTTATGCAAGGTTTCCATAAACAATCATATGATGTTTCATCTTCTATTTGGATCCACTGGGCAGCTAGATCAGCAGAACATGAGCTGAATTTAAACTTCTCCTGGGTCTGAGACAGGCTTATCTTTGCCAGATTTTGTTTTAAACACACATCTTTATTTACAAATGCCAAGCAGGATTTATCAGTCAACATTGTTTATGCTACATCTAAACCTATTTAAATAAATCACAAAATGGAATAAGTGTCTGAAGGAATTAATATGCAGGAAATATGTATTTCTGGTACTCCTGGGCAAAATACACACTCTCGCTGAGTCATAATTGTCCTAGGCTTGGGAAATGTAGGCACTAGTAGAGGCTGATACATTTCCTGAAACACCTACATAAACCTAGACATACTAATCTGCCTTTTTATTTCTGTGTACCACAAGGGAAGGTAAACTAAAGAAATATAAAGCAGATTAATTGTATCTGTAGGCTCTAATTTATCTGCTTTGATACTATGCCCACTGGATGAACCAAAGCTTACAGTGACCTCTGTAACTGAGAAATCTCTCTGACTCATCTCCCTCTGCCAACAACATCCTCTGAACAAAACTGTAATGATTTACATTAACACCAGGTTTTGGAAGAGTTAAACTAAGGCCAAGGGGACCCGCATCCTCTCTCTGGTAATGGCCCAAGTGGCTTCTTGTAAATATATGTATATATTTGAATATATGCAGGAAAGCATACACACACACACATATATATATATATACATATATATATACACATACATATATATATATATATAAATATGACCAGTTGTCTCCTAGCAGATTTAGCATCTTGGAATTTAACAGAGCTTTTCATAGATTTTTTTTCTTTGAGTTTTACTCAATTGCTCCTTGAATTTAAGTATTAACTTTTAGCACCTTTAGCTTAACTATGATGAAAGTTTCATGAACACAACAGGAAATTACCTCTTTTTCATTGTTTCAAGTTGGACACCTAAGTTCATTGAAGCACACCTAGTTGTTACATTTGAAGAGCTGCCGAACAACAAGTCCCTGCTCATCTTCATGCAACTCCTGATTTTGTGATTCTCTGTAATTTGAACCTCTCTCCTCTGTTTCTGTACCAGGCACAAGAGTGTCAGACTGTTCAGTAAGCATCCATATCTTTGATTATTCTGGCTGAGCTTGCCTGCAGCATTTCTCATTGTGTTACATATTTCTTTGGAGAAGGGATGACCAGGGCTGCCCACAGTACTCAATACACAAGCACACCAAGGACTCATATGGTGAACGTGATTGGTGTTTACCATATTGTCAACTGTTTTTTTCATAATATGTCCTAGAATTCAGTTTTGGATTTTTCTGACTAGTTCTGAGCATCAATCTGACACCTCCATAAAATTATCTATTCTAATGGCAAGATCTCATTTCCATTTAGCAGTAGTCAACTCAGAACTCAACATAGTGTATGGAAAGTCAAGACTGGGTTATCCCTCCCAGGTGCCTCACTTTAAATTTATCTACTCTGAATTTCATCTGTCGTTTTATTGCCATCACTCCATGTCATCAGGGTCTTTGGCAATTCATACTCAGCCCTTGTCTTTAGTACCCTGAATAATTTAGCATCTATTCTTCAGCACAGATTAGCATCCCTAGAGCTCATTCTGCAACCTGCCTAGGCAGCAGGGGAGCAGAACTTGAGGCAAGCTGATATAACATCCCAGTAGCAGATATAAAGGCTTCATTTGCCTTCCCAGCCATTCTGATGAAAGTGCTGAGATGTGTGCTGCCATTCTGCTGCTCCTGCCACGGAGCTGGAAAATCAGTTTTTATTAGCGTTGAAATTGCTTTTCGCACAGGTTGCCATTAACAGAAAGGTACTGCTTTTTGGTTTGTTCTTTTAGCAGAAAGTCCTTTTTGAAGGGTGTTTAATCCCCTTTTTCATCTATTTTCTCAGATTCTTTAAAAACTTTTGAAATTATGTCTCTGTTTCCCTCTTTGAGGTGCAAATTTTGGCAAACAGAAATTTCTGTCTTTCCAGTGCATAAGCAACTCCCATCTTCTCTTGGTCTCCCTGCTGTAAGGCTATAAACAAAGGCATATTGAGTGAGCTGGCAGTGAAATTACAGCAAGCTGAAAAGGTCAGAATCTTAAATCATAGATCAGATAAGACAAAGAATTTCAGATATCTCACAGGAAATAAAGTATGGAGAATGTGATGAATACTGTGTATAACACAGCATGAAACCCTATATGGAAAAATGTGAAGTGCTATAAACTGCCTTTCCTGATTTCATTTGCTCCAACTACACTTAGAAATTGCAGGAAAAATGCAGTGATAGCCACATTATTATTTACACACAGTAGGAAGCAAGGCTTGAGCTACATGCAGAGATTGTCAAGACGGGGGAGGTACTTCTACTACTGCAAAAACCTCATTAATTGTGTTTTGGTTTAGAAGCTTAAAAATCAAACTTCCCATCCTAACAGGTGCCAGAAGGTATAATTACAGTGATTTATATTTCAATAGCATGCAAGAGTTCAGGCTTGTTTAGTTCTCTGGATGTTTGCAGTGGGGAGACATAAGTGAAAATGTACCCACTCCAGAAGCCATAAAAAATGGGATCAACCAAGATACCTTCTACAGTGTGGTCTGTGGTGTGTTTTCTCTAGGAGCATGCAGCTAACCCAGGGTTGGTGATCAAGTACAGCAAAGTTATTTGGTAGTGAATAACTCCAGTTCCTCATTTGTTGGAAGAAAGCCAGCCTTCATCATGAGCAAAAGCTTTATAAAACCTGTCCTCCAGAAATCACAGATTAGGAGGAGAAAAACAGCAGATGAAAGTTAGTTGGATATCTTTCTTCTTGCAATCAGTTACTAGAGAGTGGCAGGAAATGGAGGTGAGCAGGAGATGGCTGGAGGAAGGAGCTGTTTCAGAGGGAGTTAAATGACTTTTTGAGTGAAACCCTCCATCTTGCTTTACCCTTTCTGCTGCAGAGTGAGGAGGCACCTGGTTCCCCTCTTCTGGCAGGACAGTCACGGGATCAAGATGATTTACAACAGAGGTGAGCTGGGAAGAATCAGATTAATAGATTTTGGCAGTATTGTGGGGTGTATATTCTTCAGCTTTTTCCTGTAAGGCTCAAGGACAAGAACTTTAACATTTCTTCTTAAAATATAAGTCTTAACTTCTTATTTATAAGCTGCTTCCAAAACTGAAAATGTCTTGTAGCCTTACTTCAATATCCTGGTGTTTGGCCTAGCCTATAAATAATACAGCGGTATGAGAAGATGAACTCCCATACCAAGGCTGTAAAATATGTGGTGAATATTAATACACTCTCCCTTAGGCAGGCATTTCTCTCTTAAAAGCTGCCTGCCCACTGGTTTGGGGTGACTCTGGAGCTGGGTTGGAGGGTCAAGGCGGGCCTTTATGCCCAACGGGAATTTTGAGTTTTGGTTGCTTCATGCATCTAGTGCACTGCTTTGGCTCTTACCAACCCCCCCAGGTAAGGAACTTGAAGCTGGGAGATTTAAGGTTTGAAACAATATATCTGACTTTCCCTCTCAGTGGTGACTTAATTCAGAACTGTTAATTAGTAGTGATCAAGACAACCTGCCTGAAAGCCCAATGGGGAGGTC
>JAWWLV010000001.1:76875198-76892027 GCA_035041135.1 Platyrinchus mystaceus
CCTTCCTATATGGTGCCCAGGCACAGGCTGAGATGTAGTACAAGCCAGGGACTACCTTCAAAAACATTTCAGACAAAACCACTATCTTTCATTTCCTCATGTTGTGTTTCAGCAATGTTGCAAGTGGGAGAAGAGGTCAGCCATGATTGCTGACCTTTTCTGAGGATGGCTCAGGAAGGGCATCTTGCTTTTGTGGAGGGAAAGAGCATGTGCTGCAAACCTGGGCAGATCCTCCTATTGCAGCTGCTACCAACTGGGTGCCAGCTGTGCAGGTGACAGCAGCGCCAGCTGTGAGCAGCCGCAGGCAGAAGACACTCATCGCTCGGTTTGTTAAGCCCTCCAGGCTTTATACTGACACCAGACTCAAGAGAAACCATCCTGGTTTTCCCTTCTCCTGCCTCTGAAGTGGATACAACCCTCTCAGGGGCAACAAGTCCTATCGCTGGTGAACTGTCTGAAACAATTGAAACAAGGTGAAGCATTTGAAAATGCCTTCAGTTGAAATAAACTCTACTGGCTTATTTTAGACAGATGTCATGGCAGAGGTTTTTTTGCCTTTTCTTTTTTTTTTTAAATAAATCTAACTTGTAAGCAAGATGAAAATCATTATTTCAATTGTAGGACTTTTAATGGCTATGGTTGTCTGACTGAGAGATGTGTCACTGGTACCCTTGTAGACTTTTTTTTACTTCTAAACATAGAGGAGTAGACCTTGTGGTCCAGTGGTCAAGGCAGTACACCAGGTCAAATACAGAATATTTCGATAACTACCAGCCACTGGCACAACAGATTTTGTGATATTCATATGGAAATAAAGTTGACACTAAGCTCCTGGAGTGGCATTTACAGCGCTGAGTTAGGGGTTGGTTGGGAGCACATGGGGCTCCAGTGGGACTCATCACATTGAGCCCTGAAACAGCTGGTCTGAAATGCTGAAGGCAGGGCAATGCCCAGAGCCTCTGCCTTCCCTCTGCCTTGGCATCTAGCACCTACCTAGCCACAATGGGGCATCTTGGCCAAAACAGGGTGCTTCACTCTCTGTGCTCTTCAGCCAACCTTGTGGGTCTGGATGTCCTGCACCTTTCTTTGCATACATGATGGAAGTGAGATTAAAATATATAAATGTAGCTTGTAAATACTTCTGACCCAGGTTGGTTTGAACTTACTGGTCTTTCTTCCTAAGAGCCTGGCATGTCCGTCTGTTCAGCTGAGGGCAGAGTTGAGCTGAAGGTGAAGGAGAAGGTAAGTAGCCTTCTCTGCTCCAATTTCAGCTGAGTTGAGAGACTATGCAGGAGATGCACATCTCAACAAAGAAGATTGGGTACTTGTGTTTCCTAGGCAGAGTAGTTGGCTGAAGTCTGTGGATTTGTTTGGATTACCTTTCTTCAATTCATCTCAATGTGGAGCGGTTTTTTGGTTTTGATCTCATTGTCTTCTTGCCACAGAGATCCTGCTTTAAATCTTGGTTTACTTTCAAGTTAAAATCAATTGTCTAGCACAGAAAGACATGTTCCCTTACACTTGAGCTGCTGTTTCAAGGTCAGTGTTTGGTATGCAGCTCTTGCACTTCAGAATTGTTTTGGAGATCTCACTCCATTTCCAAGGATGTGCCTTAAGCATCAGCAAGCACAAGATCCAGGCCTGCAGGTGGATCGGTCTAACATGAGACAGACCTCAAAAATGGCAGGGAACACATTACCATTCTTTTCCATGAGGATCATCTTGAATATGAAGAGGCTTGATTCCCCCTAGCCTACCAAACATTAAGGTCTGAATCATTTTGTCTTATGACTGCAACTTTACCTTAGGTGCAGATTTACTATGTGGAGCCATCTGTTGCAGTCACCACCTTTGGGTCCCCACTGAGGCACAAAAGCACACCCATACCTCTGTAACCCACTGCTGGCTGAACTTAATCCACCCACTAAATAATGGTTTTGAAGGAAGACACGAGTCCATCACTGGTACAGAGAAAGCTCTTGGCCAGGCAAGTCCAATGCAAGGCACTGCACCTCCTGCTTGGAGAGGTCCATTATCTAATGATTCTGTTGACAGGGTGCTTGGGAGGAGGACTATGTGGGGAGAAAGCTGTGCACTTTGAAGGAATTTGTGGGAAATAAAAAAGGTTGTGGGGGTGAGGACAGGATGGTAAGACATGATTTGGCTTTTTTTGAATCTGCATCACTTACGTAAGTTTCTGTTTTGTTAAAAATAGAAATCACATTAAGTTTAGGATGTCCCAAACCTATACTTGGGTTAATACAGAAGCTGTTATTTAGTATAACACAGCTTATCAGAAGTGCTATAATAAGACAGAGCATTTAATTTTTCCTTTCAATAAAACTGGAAATGAGACCTTGTGTCCTGTTCTCCAATTGGCTTGGTATTAAGCTCTAACCTGTAAATCAGCATTCAAATTCATGCTATCTGCCAAGCAAGTAATGAATATCAAGGAGATTTCTGGGAAAACTATAGCGAGTTGAATTCTTTAGTTGCCGTAATTGATATGGCCTGTCTTAAGGAATAATAAACATCATGTTCTTAGGAACCAGAAATCTGAAGACAGAAAAGCCCTTTGAAGGAGAACTGTGCAGGGAATAGGGATAGCATAGTAAGTTAAAACCTAGGGTGTCCTGCAGTTCATTTCATTGGTGGTCAACACAAACACACAGAGGCTATGCTGTTCTTAAATATACATCACCCTGAGCTAAAAAGGCCTTCCTTAGTGCCAGTACCCTGCATGTGGTGATGCCTGGCCTAGCTGTTCAGTTTTTTAGCTCACTGCTTAAATAACAGTAAGTGGACATGGTTGCATTTTCTGTTCATGATTTCTGACAAGCTGAGGGACAACTTGCTCTCCTTTCCCCACTTATTTGAGCTTCAAACTCAGGGCTGAGCACTTCATGTACAGTTCATTTGATGAAAGCATTTTGTCTAAGTGGTAGTTTATGATGTTCAAGATACAGAAATGAGCTATTACTGTTTTCATCTGCAACAGCAGTTATCTACGCATTGTAGCTCAAGGATCTTCCTCTGTGGCCAGATCCTGAAAGTGCCGCACATGGCATTACAGACTCTGCAGCATGCTACACTGAAATGTCATCTGGTGATGATTCAGTTCCTGGGTCTAGAGCAGCTGTTTTGTGGGAGCACACTGAAATGACCCTGCAAAATCCTGGTAGATGTCTGAATTTATAGTGTGAGCAGCAATTGCCACAGCCATTGGACAGAGGTAATGGCATGTGTAGTTTTGTAAAGGAAGGTCCCACCTCAGTGGGCTGAAGCTCCGTTACAGCAGGCACAGGAGAAGGATAGGTGGGCAGAGGCTGCACAAATAGTGCCCATGTCATGCCTTGCACTTCAGTCCTGTGGGGGCAGGGTTGCCCAGCTCATGGCTGTATGGCCAGACACTGTTCCCTCCTCCCAAACCAGGCTGTTTGCCTGCACAACTTGTTAGGAGCCTTCCCTTTATCATGCCAGCCCCTAAACTATCCCCAGGCAGTCTGTGCGAGAAAGCCAGGTCAAACCCATTCTGGGGAGCACATTAACAAGTCAACAACACCTCAATTTGGACTTGGCCTCCTTTAGACCACTTGTGTAGATGTAGCCAGCTGCATTCTCCACTGAAAATAGCTCATAGGCTTGCTCAGTCTAAGGTGGCGGGGTCTGGCAGCAGCAGGCTGGAAGAAAACAGAGATGTTTGCCTGGGACCTTGAACAGCTTTGTGGAAGCCATGAACAACTTCGGGAGAAAAACCCCAAATGTATGTTCATTAGACCAAGCAGATGCCTATTCTGCAGAGGACAACCTTTGAGGGCAAAGATTTCCACTCTTCACTGAAGTTACTGCAGCTACAGCTTAGCAACGCATACAGAGACCAGCAGTGATCAAGGAGTCTCAGTCACAACTCCATGAAAGAATTTGATAAGGAAAGAGAGAGCAAAGCCAGCTTCCTTCAGCTGCCAGGCATCTCTCTGACCAGCAGGAAAGGGAGTTTGACTAGAGCATAGCAGGACTGCTGCACTTCAGCTCAGATTTTCTTGGAGCACGTGATAAAAACAGAAAAGCTTAAAAGTGTCTGTAGTTGCAGGTCCCTCAGCATAGTTGCTCTTCTCTTGTCAGGCATGCTCTCCGTTTTCTCCTCTGCTGCCCCATCTGTGGTCTCTGCCCTGAGACCTAGGTCCTCCCTTGCTGAGACCCATCAACCTGCCCCCTGACTGGAGAGACTGGAGGTGTGGCAGAAAGCCATTAGCAAGCTGTCGATTTTTAGGGTTGTGGACTATCTAAACATTGTGATCTGTGCCCCTAGCAGTGAACTCAAGAGTGTAACATGCTTTATCTTTCCTGCCTTTACAAACATTGTTGTCTGCTGACTGAAATGGATCTTTAAAAAAAGAATGCGCTGTCATGCCTCGTGCTTTTTTAGCTATGAAGTGTGAGACTGCGGCAATATAAACCTCATCATCTCTAAGAAACATGACTAATAAGTTTTTACTTTCACTTGATATTACTTGCGTAGGCCACATCTTTCCCAATCTGAACAGGGGCGCACATGGTGAATATCACATAGTGTAGAAGTCAGGGTGTGGTGGGGTGTCCTTCCCAGTTGTCCCTTGCAGGGAAAGCCATGGGCTCTTCTGTTATGGAGGTTTGTAGTGAGCAGTGAAGGAGGGCACAAAGGTGATGTGAGACATGCATAACCTGTGTATGTCAACTTAATTGAGAAATTTAATGGCAATTTTACTTTTGGGCAATTTTGTACTAAATATGCACAAGTAGCATAAGGGCTACTACTAGAGAAGGCTTTTTGGTGATGGGTTACTGCTTTTTGAAAAAATGGTATTGCACTCAGCTGAGACTAATATACTTAGCCTAAACTACACCTTTAAAACATGGCTAATTGTAAGTTTTTATGCTGGGTGCTAACAGTAAAAAATTTACAAAGAATAATTACTACAAATCACTGGTAAAACTTTATACAAGAGAAGGCAGGGACATGCTCCTTGGGCTGAGCAGTGCAGGGATCCAAGAGCAGAGCAAAAACAGCAGCCAATACGGGACTCGGTCAAAGGCAGAAGTAGGTAGGTACTTAGGTAACACATATATAAGCTACTGACTTGGAAAGGTACCTTTGAAAATGTAGCTCTGGTAAAATATTGTTGAAAGATACTTTCTGTGCTATTTTACATTAAAATAAAGGGAAACTGCAGTATGGCCCCTCCCAGCCAAGCTGTGCAGTAGCTCTCAGGGACAGCACACATTGGTCTGTGGCTCCCACTCACCATAGGGGTGAAGAGAAATGGCTGAGCTGAAGGGATGCTGGATAAGATTTCGGTGCAAGAGGACGGCTGAGTGTGCAGAGCAATTGTGGTGCTGTGCAGAAGCTCCTCCATGTCCCGAGGCTGTCACTAGCTTCGGTGACAGTTTTCCTGCTGTGCTGCAGCCTTGCATACCAAGAGGAGCATGAGGGAGGTAATGACACCTTCTGACAGACAAGTGGTGGTGACAGTGCTTTCCCTCTGACTAAGCCCTGAGCCTCTGCAGCCGTCTCTGGATGTCCCCCCCAGCAGGGTCCACAGAGCCCTGAGAGCATCCTGGGCACTAGTCTGACCACTGTTGATGGGGCTTGTGCCTCTATGAGTCTGAGAAGCAAAAGGGTGAGGATAAAGAGGAGTAAAAGACATCTGAAGAAGAACTGAAGGGGTGAAGAGGTGACTGTGTGTTTTAAAGCAATCGAGCACCAGCTCAGCTTGCTCTGTTACCAGCTCTATGGCATAAACCTGACATGGGCTCACGCTGTCTGCAGTGCTCAGTGCCTACATGTGTGTGTCAACACAAGGCTGTTCCCATTTTTGTATGTGCCTGTCTGCTTCTTAGGCAGCTCACTGCTCCCTGACATCCCACCCCATATTCCCAGTGAGCAACTGGGGAGCTGTGCCTCCCCTCCCCTCCAAGCAGTCAAGGGCAACCAGACTGCATCTTTGAAACCCAGTTCCAAACTTTTCTTCTTGATGAAGAAGAAAAGCCACTTTTTCTGACTTTTCATCTTGTGCTTTTCATTTCAGGGGGACACCCAGTTGCTCAATTCCTCCTCAAAGTTTATCTATTTGGAGGTGAACTTGCATTCTCTATTTTCAGTAGGACTCATGGGGCAATTTGATATTTTTTTCTTTTTTTGCCATTTACATATGATAATCACATTGGGACCTCACAGTTACTGCAGACTAAATGACACGGAGATACGAAATGTTGTCTCTGATGGCTGTAACACAGGAAATCCTTAAAAACAGGCCTACTCATTTAAAACTGTATCTATGGCTATAAGCTGTGATAGCTAAAGTGTGGAAAATATATACTGTAGAAATGTTTATGAGCAGAGCTGTGGTTTGATCATGCTGCTGCCACTTTTTAAAATTTATATTTGGCCACTGCAAATTCTTGCTATAAATTCTGGCTACAGTAATCTGTATTCTTATTAACAGCTTGGTTTAAGAAAAGAGGGATGTGTGGGAGGTAAAGGATTAAAGAACAGTATATGCATGCCTCAGATACCTCTTCTTAGGAAAAGCTTGCTTAAATGCAAAAATGACAACAAGCCCTTATATCCTGGGTGGGGGGTGGGCTGAGCAGAAGCTGGAAAGGGAAATATCACATGCAGCCAGTGGGTGAAGGGCTGAGACATCAGGTGAAGCTGTTTGCAGTGAGCTGGGAAGGATTTAGTAAACAGTCTATGCTTTTGATAAACAGACACATCAATCACAGAGGAAGATATTATGCCAGAAGAAAATTAGCTTATGAGGTATCTTTTAAGGGCACACATGGGCTGCCTGGGGAGACGATGCTGTTGCTGGTGGTGAGGTGACTGCAGGTCTCCACTCCCTGATCCCCTGCCTGCCCCAGAAACATGCTGCTGTTAGCTCCTGCATGCTCTTGGGGTTTCACCCACAGATTTTCTCCCTATGAAATGGCGCTGCAGGCCTTCCTCTTTCCCAGTCCCCCTCCTGGAAGTCAAGCTTTTGCCCACACCCCATCGATGTGCAGACAGCTTGATGTTGAGAGACCAAACCTTGGAACATTTCCTCGTTTAATGTGACTGAGGTAAGTTTTTAAGTATCATGACATACTTTTTATACCACAACTTTTTCTCCCAAGTTCTTCTACCAGTCACCTGAGAGATATTTTTTTGTTTTTAATTATTATTTCAAAAGTGACCCAGGTCACTGATTTTCAGTTTGAGCTCAAATGCAGGTCTACTCAGATTTGGAAGAATATCAGGTACTCTCACCTGGCCAAATATTATCCATTACTGAGAGATCCTTGATGGAAATAACGTGCATAAAATTTAACCTGGTGTTTTCACGGCAAATGCTAGAAACATAGCTATAGCTATATCTACATTGCACATTAAGGCGGGGATCTGACGGAACAGAACTCTCAGCCTCTAGTTTCTGTATCCAAATTAACAGATAGCCAGACCCTGTGTCTCAGCTGGGAAGCATCTACTAATGGCAAAGAGGCACTAAAGCACTTAAACTGTCTCTGAGCTGTGCCTAATTGTGCAAAGACTTCTCTCCTGGCCACACTCACAGAGTTTAAATGAACACGTTGTTGTTGTGCTGAAAAAGAAGGTGAGTATTTATATTGACAGAAAGAAGCAGGGACTTCACACCTGAATGGGGACAGCTTCTTAAACCCTTCATCTTTCTGCGGTAGTCATCCAGCCATTGATTCCAGGCTTTCTCCATGCAATATCCAAGTGATTAGCATAAATCACTCTTAACATCTGACTTTGCAGTGCAATGGACCAAAAACTCTCACAGCCAGACATAGAAGAGAGACAATTTAAGAAGCTCTTCCTCACCTCCTCTTATTACAGGTGGGGGAGTCAGTCTGCCTAAACTGGGATTAGAGTCTGACCAGCCTTGCAGTTACAGATTAAAACTGACAGCAGAAGCTTCTTCTCACCTCCCCCCGGCCATTCACCTTGTTCTGTGGCTTGTCAGAGGCAGCTGCTTCTGAGACAAGGGCATCCGAGCCACTCACAAAGCAGTGTGGTCACCTGCAGTCTGGTGCACCATGCTGAAGGAAAACTCAAACAAAGAACAGGTGCAGAAGGAAGCTTAGACCAGGTGTCGTGCCCTTCACTGGGATCCAGAAGTCCCTCCTACAAAGACCTTCTCCAATTCAATGGGGATCTGGTGCCAAACACATGCCCCAGCAGCCACCCCTACCAGAGGAGCGGGCTGCTTTAAGCTCTTAGGAGAGCAGTGTCCAGCTTCAATGGGATGTGTAGAGTGTCCTCCTCCTCCAGTACACCCTGGGGCCAAGGGGACAGGACACCTCCTGGCCACTGGCATTTTTAAAACTGAGAGAGCCCAGCTTCCCCTCCTCTCCTCTTGGGAAAGTTATAACTACCTAATTGTCCATCCTTTCTGTCATCTAAAGAAGATGGCTCTGCTGTGCGGCAGTGAATAAAAACATGATCCCCTTGGGATGGTGGAAGCAGAGAGACTACTTTATTTAAAACTAAACAGGTTCTTATATTCAAAAAAGGCGCGGTTACAAAACGTGGGGGGAGCGATCACAGTCCCGTCCAATCACCTCAAAGCTTCTTCCTGGGTCATCCACAATTGGTCATTCCTTCCTGGGCTTCCACCAGGACTTCAACTCCCAGTGTACACCGTGACCATAACATAATAAACATCCCATATTAACTTGTTCATAATCCTACACTGCTGCAGTAGGTGCCTCTGCTTAAAAATGCATAGGTTAACCACATCATAGGAGGATAGAGGTGCCTACTATTTCCTCTTACTTGGACTGGATCAACCTCTGGACATCTTTATGGCAGCCCAGTCCTTCCTCCACTGGACATGGAGATGCCTAGGCCATCATGTCTTTCCCTCCAGGCCTGTGTGCAAGGTGTGGTAGCTCCAACATTAGGTTACATTCCTCATAGCCTCCCAGCCTCTCTACCTGAGTTTTGCCATTGCTCCATATCATTGCTTTTGATGTGTTTGAGGCAAGTTTGTCTTGTAAAGTTTCCTCTGAACTCAAAGAACATGAAGATTTCAAACCATGTGCTGAGGGTAGGCACAGCCTGGAAGTGCAGGGTTAATCCCAAACAGCAGTGAGATTAAAGAAAAGCAAGAGTTTGGGCTCAGTGGTGTGCCATGTAGACATATGACTTATGACCAATACAGAAATGGTAGCTTCATAACACTGTCCTGCTAGCATAGAGGAATAGTAGCTTTGTGCCAAAATTAAGGACTTCTGTTTGCATGAAATATTTATCTTTTGATATTTTTCCAGTTCTTTTAAAATGTCATTGTTCTTTAGTGTCTGTCTTTTAACAAAACACATACAAAGACCTTGCACTAAGACTGATGACTGAAGAATTATTATTTCAGTGCCAGAATGAGGCTTTTGAAGTTCCCATCATCCCCAAAGAGCTGAAAAAGTGAGGTCTTCTCAGCAGGCAGGTCCTTACTGCAATGTTTGATGGGTAGGAGCAGCCTTGTTGCTCCTAGTTGAACTTTTCCCAATATGTTGTAAACCTGAGCAATCTACTTCTTGCTGTGCTTTTCAGGAAGGCTCCCTGGCAAGAACACTCATGAGGGGAGAAAAGGGTAATTTGGGTTAAAAGACTTAAATCATATGTGAGCCAAACTGCTGACATGAGTGGGAGCGGAATTAATTCACAACTTGAGAAAGCAACCACCACCTTGCAGGCTCTGAAAGAACAGTTCATCTGCAAAACACTGAGTAATAATTCTGGTTATATCACTGTCTCTCATTGGGGAAAACTAAATATAACCTGATGCTGATATCATTGCTCCTAAGTTTGCTTTTTAATTGCTCTTCTTGCATTTATGCTCAATAAACCACTGAGACCTGCCCCAGAATTAACCATGGCAGTCAAGGAGGCCAGTCACTCCAGTTGTTTGAGCAAGCAGTTGCACTGAGTCCTGCTTGCTGATGCTCCTAAGCCCTGTTAGTACCCTGCTACTTTTGTCTGTCCACTTCTACTGGAGCTGGACAAAGATAAAAAAAAGAGAGAACCTTACAAGTCAATATATTCACAGAGCACATCAGCCTCCTTTTGTTGGTGCTCTCAGATAGCATCTCTGTCTCCTGAGGTATGATTTCATGAGTAGCTGTTTGTCTTAACAAGTTATTGCCTTGCTGGCTAAATATGCTTACAAACAAACAGGTTTCAGTATGAGTTGAGGTTTGCTTGCTTGGAGTACAGCATTATTGCTGACTGTGCACTCACCTTGCTCCAGCACAGAGAAAGATGTGTTCACCCCTGCACCTTTTGGGGGCCTTAATTTGGGAAGAGGGATCTTAGCGAGAGGCAGTGATTTACCTGAGTGACCACTGGATGTCATGATACCCCACACTGTTTCCTCACCCTCCTCTGTCACATAACAGGAGCAAACATGATTCAGAAAAAGCATCTTGCTGTGGGAGCTTCTAATAGCCCTATTAAAAGCTGCAAGGGTAAGCTGAGCACTTCAGGTACTAAAACAGGATGGGGATAGGTACGAGAAGTATGGCTAGAGATCTGGAAAAAACCCCGACACTTGGCCTTTGTTGTGTGGAGGGCATCAAGCCTGTAACTTCTTGTTAAGCTATGACATGGCCTTTAAAAAGGCATTCAGCCTTGATTTAAACTCCTCCAGTACTGGAGACCTCATTTTGAATCTCAATTAATGTAGTTTCTGCTCCCTACCCAGAGGCTGTGCTTGTTATGCATTTGTTCATTAGATTAAAGAATTTTTATTAGCACTGATTTAATCATGAAGATACACCTAACATCGGACTAACCTAACATAGCTCCTTCTTTGTTAAGCCAAACAGGTTGATCATCAAGGGTTTCTCAGTACATTTGCTTCTGTAACTGTTTTGAAACCTGTGTTTAACATCCATTTCAAGTGTGAGCACCCAGAGTGGACACCACCGGCTGGTAGTGATCCCAACAATGCTGCTTGCAGGAGTGACACTGCCTTCTTGTGTTCAGGAGAAAGCCTCATTCTTTGGCTGGGGGTCTGTATTAGCTCGCTCACACTCCTCTCTACAGGCAGCCGGGCCAATTTTGTGTCTCTGCATTGCTTTTTGAAGATGATGGGTGGAAAATTTAGCCCCTTCTCTCCTTCCCCATGTGTGTACTCCTCTCCCTCTATTCCCTACCAGTTTGTACAGGCTTGGCTTTTATTCAAACTCCCAGGTGAACTGCCTCAATTGACTCCAATAGCAGGAAACTACACAGGTTGAGGTTTTTTCTGAGGTAGTTTTCTGCAATTATGTGAGGAAAAGTCTCTCACAGAGGATCTGTCACTCACAGGCACAAGGCAAGCAGCAGGACCAAAGTGGGAACGGGGAGAAGGCAGAGGGGAGGCAGGATCGGACGCGTGCCCTCTTTGTACCTGTGCACTGGCCAAGGCAGTCCTTGTGAGGGAAACCTGCCTCTTTCCAAGCTCTCAAATGCTGAAGATAAGACCTGGTGAACAGTGATGACTAGGTTTTAAATGATACTATTTCACCATGGTGACCTGATCCTGAAGGTAGGTCTTTCCTGGTGAAATAGCTGTGTGAACACTTCCAGAAAAGATAAGAGCCTGATCTTTTGGTTAAAGGCCCCTTCAAATGCATTAACCATCCTTATTTTGCAAATATGTGGTCACCCGTGGTGACTTTGGGGCGAACAATTCCATCCCCATACCCAGAGGACAAAAAATAGTGACAGCACATCACACTTACAAACTACTGTCTATAGGGACTTATGCAAAGATTTTTGCAAAAAAATGAGCCTGTGGCCTTTTATAGATGTAGGAAGAAATTAAACTGCCTTGTTAAGTGGCTCAGCTGTGGAGTGAGAACTGGATCCAGCTGACACTGTGGAAGAACTTATCTTTCACTAGCTCATTTTTCAACCACAAGCTGCAGAAACGTGCAATGAGATGTTTTTAATCATTCAGGATTTTGTATTGAGCCAGGTACAATCTTGGTCAGCTGCAACAAAACCAGCTCCTTTTCTAGCTTATAAATGCTGAGAAACTTGTCGGGTATTCTCTTGTGAGAGAGGATAATGTGGTGGATGCTTTGTCATCGTCAGCTATTCAGAAAGCATTGCTTTGATCCTGTCTTTAAGCTCTCAGTGCCTTAGATAAGACAGTGATATAAAAGATGAGTGTATGTTTTTGTGTGCATAAAAGCTTAGTTTTCAGGGCATTAAATCTCCCTCCCTGTGAGAAATTTCTTAAGTACTCTATGTCAGATTATTATTCTTCGCTTCAACTCTGGATACTTGGTGGCTGACTACTTCCACCTATTTGTTCCAAAATTATGGCAGCTTTATTTAGGTGATAATAGGAGCACTGTGCTGTTTTATGAGTCTGTAATCCAATTCTCAAGTGGATGAACACTCTTCAAGGCCGTGTAGTTTATCCTGATGATCCAAGGAACTAAATTACTGACCAGAAAAATAGTGGTGTTACTTCTCATGTGTTATGCTCCAATTCTCTAGTATTTGGGCAAAATAAATGTTCAAAATACCTGTGGTATGAGAGGAAAGGCCACAAGGAGAGGCTGGGAATGACAGTGAGGAGCAGACTGGCAGAAGGAGCTGGAGCCAGAGATATTTTGTTGTTTGCTTCTTAGTTATGGTAGTAATTTCTCGGTGATATTCCCCGTCTTTCAGACAAGGACTGCACCTTCATCTGAAGTCCAATGGCTCTGAGTTAGTCACCAACTGTGTAAGTTCCACAGGCCCAAAAAGCTCAGAGGTAAAGGCTATTCAGAACTGGCAGGGTCCAATCTGTAACTGAACATCCCATAGGATAAAAATGCCCCAGTTCTTGGCACTGTGCAGATTCAGGGCTCCTTACACATAATGTGGCACAAATTGGTTTCGGTTTTTCCCTCTGCTTTGCTTTGTTGTAGCGCTTGCTCTTGAAAGAGACCTTTCAAGACTTTTGACTTTTCCAATTTAAATAATTGGTTTTGATAGAAATGTGCAGATGGATGAGTCTTCATTATGCAGCAAATAAGCACCTACCTGGTGACTGCACAGATGAACTTTGTAGCCCTCAATAGTGCTGAGATGGACAGGGTACACCTCAGGACCGAGGCCACAGTCTTTAATTAGAGAGATGTTTATTATGTAACAAAAGGTGCTCTCAGTAAAACAAGCTGGGAGTGAGACCACGCTTTTACAGTGGATACACAAATTCCTTGGCTCTTGTCTCTTAATGCATGCTACAGACTGCAAGAAATTCACTGCTGAGAACTGCTGTGCTCCGGTTCTTGCTCTCAGGCAAGACCTAGAGAAGCTGTGGATGTCCCATTGCCTGGAAGTATTCAAAGCCATATTGTATGGGGCTTTGAGCAATCTGGTGTAGTGAAAGGTGATGATCTCTGAAGGTCCCTTACAACCTAATCATTCCATGATTCACTGGTGTTGCTCACGCACAGATGTGTAAACAGTGGATGTCCAGGTGCCTGGATAAGAGACTCCATGAGTGCTTCATACTAGCTGTTTTAGGAGGAAAAATGTCCTTTTGGGCATGCCTGCCTCCTTCCATTAATTGGAGGCAGGACCAAGTGGATGAGCTCAGACCATGGGGCAGAGCTGCAGGGAATGCCCTTCCTCCCTTAGTCTTCAAGGGTACCTTCCTTTCTCCTCTTGCTTATGGAGGGATGTAACGTTTTGGCCACTGATTTTCCACTCCCTGAGCATGGCACATGTTAGGTCCCATCCTGAGCAGATGATTTTCCTTGTGTGGTACCACAGTATCCTGGGTTGGATTGCAGAGGGTTCTACCCAGCTTGTGTTTTCACAGGAGTCCCCAGGGTAGAAGGAAAGCACAGTTCTCTTACGGAAACAACACTGTAAACAAGTTGGGGAAAAAATATCAAAAGACCTTTATTTATGAGTCCTTTTAGGTGTCTGAATAAACTTAGATTATGAAAAGCTAGGGCAGCTTATTTGAAAATGGATCCTGTGAGTAGAAAAGGAGTTCTCTAATCTCCTTCTAATTTGTTGCTGTGGTTGGTAGGTATGTCTGTAAATTTTAAAGGACAAAGGTAATATTGAACAGACAGGGTAAAAACAGCTGGATCAACAAGACACAGCGAAAGCTTCATGACAGGAGGAATAAGTCACATACATCCCTCTATAGCTCTTTCCTCCCTGTTCATCTTTCAATGTTTGTTTAAGCTATTACGTTGCATTATCCTTGTGTAAATGGAGGATATTTTTGTGTCATATCCTTTGATGTGGGCATTGCTTGGCTGCAACCGAGACAAATTTTCAGCTGTGTCAGTTTTTAACTACACATGTAGCTTAGAGATTACTAAGTATTAGGAAGTAGCATTAATGCTTGTCAGTTCAGGTGCAAGTTCCACAGGTGGTGAAGATATCTCTCCAGCAGCTGTCATCCTGTGGGCTGCCACTCACTTTAATCTCCCTGTCTCCTATATTTCTCTGGCACTTGGCAGTTCCTCAATTTTGCTACTGAAGATTATGTGCTTCAGAACTTTCATGAAGAAATTTAATAGTCTGGTTACGTTACAGGGAGGAATCTCCCATAAATAGTACTTCTGAATTTCCTTAAGATATTTTTAATAACCCATTTAGGGTGTCAGTCACAGTGTGTCCCATCTCAGAGCTATGGCAAATCAAAGGTGTCTAATGAGAAATCCTTTTCGAACAAGCTACTTTAAGGGCCATTCAGAAAAGTTCTCCAGTGAATTCAAAAAGTTTGGAGAGGTACAGAGCAGTGACACTTCAAATGTGTGCAAACAGGACTTGGGCATAAGCAATCCCTCTGAACAGCTTCTCTGTCTCTTAACTGTGTTGTGTGTATGTGTGTACCTGTACCTATGTTGACACATGGCAGTCTTTCTCTTCTTCCCTTATGATATCCCCCTGCCTGTTTATTTTTTTTTTTTATTTTGTCTTTTTATAAGTTTTTCAAATCCTGGATGCTGGGGGTTTTTTTGCTTTTTTTTCCCCTTGTAACTCAGCAGGCTCTTTCTTTTTAGCTCTTGGAAGGGCTCCAGTCATCCTCCCTAATTTTGTCCTTGCTCTTCTCTGGTGTCCAAAGCCAAATCCCAGCACAGTCCCCTTCCTTGGCCTGACCTTACTCCCCCACGCAGTAGGGTCCCACAGGCAGCTTTAGATGGAGTGTATTCCCCTGTGGATGTATGCAGAGGGTGGTGGGATACTCCCTGAGGACTGGGGATGAGGATGGAGCCCAGGGTACCCTGAGTCTCATGTACCATATATTTGAGCAGTCTTTTCCCTAAAGATTTTACTTTTATTTTTATTTCTTCACAGTTTCATTATATAGTCTCTCAATATATAGAATACATACAGGATTTTCTATATTCTTCTTTTCTGTGTAACTGTAGCCTCTCACTTCACAAGACACATGAATATAATCCAGACTTCTTAAACTAGGTTACCTGAAGATGATGATCCACTGGATGATAATCCAATGCCATTTTACAATGGGCATTGCAAAAATTCACTGTAATGCCCTGCAGATACACTTTTAAAACTTGTCATAGTATCAGTACCTACATCTCTTCCTTTTGCCAACCTTTTCATATAGAAGTAACAATCAGCCTACAGATGAGACATGTTCATCGTGCCAGAATCAGAATTGTGGACACCATTGACACCCTGTGCCGGCCCTTCTAAGGCACAGTTCTTCTGACCAACCTTGTGGGGGATAATTGGACCCTCCAAGCTCCCATTTCTGCCTGTTGACTATAAAAACACCTTAGACACCTGTCTCAGAACTAGGCCTATATGTTATCTGGAATGAGCTGAGGAAATTTTACCCAAAATTTGAAACAAAACAAAAAGGGATAATGGAGAGACACCTTTTTTTTTTTCCCTCAGAGGAGAAAGAGACAGTTCCTTTATACAACATGAGGCAAAAATAGTCGCCTAAAGAGGGAGATACAGCTCAATGTAATATAAGATATATCATTAAAACAGGTCAGATAAGAATGTTCTTTGTATTCTAAGTGTGTGAATAAGCCTAAATTGCTGGGATGATGAGACACACTCAATTTTGCAGTGCAGGAATGACCCCCACAATTGTCTTGAAATAGCATTATCTTAACAACAAAATTTACGTCAAAATTTACACAAACAAATACCCCAGGCTTGAATAGCTTATCCTTGAATACACATCCAAATCCATTTTAGTACAGAACATTATCATTTATCACACAGGAAAATAGAGCTTGTTTCCATGGCATTAAAAAAAAAAAAAAAAAAGAAAAAAAGAAGAAGGAAAAAAAGAAAAAAAAGCAAAATAGTTACTATTGCTATTAATTATAAAAAAAAATCAAACTTAGACATTAGTCTTCAAATAAGTAGTAAAGTCTTAGTAATTTGTATATAGCAGCAAATTATACCCCAAAAATATAAAGCTTTTGAAAACTGCTTCAGAAGATTTTTGTGCATTGCTGCAATTAGTTTTGTAGCAATTGCTTTTTGTCCTGAAAGGAGATTTCTGTTCAGCTGACTTCTGTCTCCAGTGTCACACTACTTTTATTCTACAGGAGAGAAAAAGAACAAGTAAAATGTACATTCATATCCGGAGGAAGAGGCTTAAGCACAACATAGAGCTGTTATTTTAAAAGAGTTGTATTTTTGCATTAGGCACTGCTTCCCTGAGTATCTGCATATGTGTGTTTATGCATCTCTATACACACAAATGATAAGTAGCTATATCGTTTACATTTTTATGGCTGAAGCCCTCGATTGAATTTTCATAATGCCAGGAGGGCCCATTTGGGATTCAGGT
>JAWWLV010000001.1:76923715-76934006 GCA_035041135.1 Platyrinchus mystaceus
GGTGGTGGAGTCACCATGCCTAGAAGTGTTCAAGAAAAAACTTGACATGGCACTTGGTGCCATGGTTTAGTTGACATGGTGGTGTTTGATCAAAGGTTAGACTCAATGGTCTTGGAGGTCTTTTCCAACTTTAATGATTTTATGGTTTTATGATTCTATGATCCTTTGAATGAGGAAACCTATGTCAAACTATGTGTTCCTTTTGTATATGGCTTATAAAAATAGCCAGCCCGCTGTGTGATCTGGAGCATTTCAGAGTTCCCAGACAACCAGGCAATAAAGCAGAAGAATGACCAGCACCTCCTTGAATGTAATGGCCAACCCTCCAGAAGGCCTAGCAGAAATCTTCTCTTCCTTTGGAGATGGAAGAAGGGCAAATTCTGGTATGTCTTACTGCAGGGGTTTTACTGCCTGTGCATGGAGAATGGGAGGGAGCATGGCCCAGCCAGGCATGTGGGTGTAACCCTGGTGTGGAAGTTGAAGATTTTACAGGGTGACAGCTTTCGAGTGTGTAGTACCACCTGCAATGACCCTACTGTGATCCTACTGTGACATGTAGTGATAGGACAAGGTAAAATGTCTTTAAAGAGGAAGGGTTTAGATCAGACATAAGGAAGAAATTCTTTACTGTGAGAGTGGAGAGACACTGGAACAGGTTGCCTAGAGAAGCTGTGGATACCCCATCCCTGGAAGTGTCCAAGGCCAGGTTGGATGGGGCTTGGAGCACCCTGGCCTAGTGGAAGGTGTCTCTGCCCAAGAAAGGGAGGCTGAACTAGATAATCTTTAAGGTCCCTTCCAACTCAAACCATTCTATGATTCTATGATTTTATGATTGCAGAGATCTCCTATAGTGACAGAATTCACATGTTTTGCTTGATCTTTTCTCTTTCTTCCACAGGTTTTGACTCTTGTGCTAACTGTGTTGACTTTTATCTTGTTTCAGCGCAGTGATCCTTACACTGGTTTCAGCTTCTCTTTCTTAGGAAGAAAACATTTTCAAAAGCATAAGCATTCCAGATTTGATTTTGAATTAAATATTTGCAACTTCTGTGAACAGGTAGGAAAGTTATTATCTTGAGAGGGAAATGTTTACATGAGGCTAAAAAAAACTTGAACGTTTTCCAACATTGAACTTCATTTCAGATCTCTTTTGAAGCTAATATTTACTTTCTCATGGTGATAACAGATGTGAACCTGGAGATATGAACAATTACGTGCTGCATAATGTAATGGTGAACCAGGCTTAAATTATTTAGTAAATATAACTTTTTATAGGATTGCATAACTGTCCTGTTTCTCTACCTGATGCTTTCAGTATTTGCTATCTTCGCATGAATGACTTTTAGCTCAGCGATCATAAGCTCTTTCTGGTATAAATTTGGTCACATCAACCTTGAATGTAAATATTATTTTTGGACTCCTAAATGCAAATATTCAGAAATAAACCAACAGTTGTCAACATATCCCTGAGTAACAGCTGATATGAGCCACTACTGTTTACAGAAAAGGTTGAAACCACTTTTTACCATGTCACTAACTACCGGACAGCAGTAATTTCAGTACTCTGCATCACAGAAACTGTACATACTGCAAAGGCCCATCATGGGGAATGATGGACAGACCAGGGTCGTGAAGCTGTGTGTAGTCAGGTGTCACAGTTTATCCCTACACACATAGATGAAGAACTTTCTGCATTTTATTTATAAGTTCCTGTCCATGTATAAGGGATACCAGGGTGGGGGGTTTTATTTTTTAATGCATTGTTTGAGAAACAATTGTCTCCTCTTGTACTGTATTTTTGAGTGAGACTGGATATTGCTCTGGCATCACAATTTAATTTTATATTAAAATGGCATAATTACTTGAATACTTCATCTCAGGCTTAGTGTTTGTAATTCAGGTAAAGATTTTGAAAAATTGTCAGGAGCTGGAAAAGAGCTTCAGGAATAAATGGAGTACAGGAGATGTGATGTACCTTGCAAAATTTTGAGACTTTAGAGATTCTCTCTGATTAGTGTATTTGAGAGCAGACTTAAACAGAGAAACAGGTGATAGCCATGATCTCATTCATGGGGAGAGACTCATGGCATCAGCATAGCTGAAGCTATGCCAATCCAGGCTGGCAGTGAAGTGCAAATATTTCTTAGTGAGGGTAGGTAGCTACTAGAACAGCTGCCCATAATAATATGGTAGATTCTTCAATTTTGGAATTTTTAAACCAACATTGAGTGTCTTTTGCATAAATATTTGGCTCAGTCATGGAGGAGCATGAGATGATACTGTCAGACAACATTGCAGGACAGATTCATAGGTTTTAAGGGCTAGAGGGACCTCTAGAAAACACAGTCTAAAGGGTCATGTCCCTAAGGCCTTTAACACTCAAGGCCATGGGATTTAGCTCTGCATACCCAGTAACTTGTATTTGGAAAGAGGGGAGCTGGGGGGGGTTAGTAATTATTAATAGGACAATCTTGATTTGAAGAGAGAGAGAATCCTCTTATTCCTTTGATAGTTTATTCTAAAGGTGAATCATGCCACAGTTGAAATCACATTTAGACTTTAATATCACTCTGTAGTTTGTACTTCCAGTCTTTCAGATTCTTCATGTGTGTCTCTGCTATAAGGAGAGAGAAGCGCATTTAGCAATGGCTGGTTTGTTTTTGTGGAAGTATTTACACATACTAATCCAATCTCCTTTCATACTTCTTTTTGATTGCTTGGTGTCTGAGGCATCTTAGGATAGGATAGGATCTGATCTTCTCCACCTATTCTTCTTCCTCCCATTGGCTTTGTGAGGTGGAACATTAGGTCCTTCAGCCTCCATCCTAGGTTTCTGCATCTCAGGCAATGTGGCTGGAGCCATGTCTCTGCCTGCAGTATCAGACTTGCAGAAACCCCAGACGTCCCCAGTGCACTTGCACCAGTCAGCTCTGCCCAAGCTACCTCATAGCATTCTGCTGAGGGGTGTCAAAGGTGGTCAGTTCTGCACACTCTACCCTCCCAAGCCCTAACACTCTCCTGCAGGAATCAGTGAATCTGTCCTGCTTCTCTGTCTCTCCATCCACTGATCACATAGGTATTCCATCTTCCAGTGACTGAAGCACCAAGTCATGATTGTGGGCACTTTCTGTCCTGCCAGGGAGAGAGAAGAGAGACCATTGTATGCCTGTTCTCCTGAAAAATCTAAAAATGGAAAAAAATCTTCCCCTCCACCCCTTCCTGGTGGAAGGACAGGAATGTAAAGAGATGAACTGGACTAGGAAACCATCACCCAGGGTAGGAAAAGCAGAAAAAATTGCAATTAATAGAGTCTAAAAATCACCAAAAAAGCATGCTGATGCTGCACCAGCAACAACAGAACAAAGAAGGTATTATTCTGCCCACTTTTATCATATACAGTAGTGAAGTTATGCAGTAAAGCAACCTTTGTCATACAATGTCAGCAAGGAAAGCCTCCATAGCATGACACCTGTCAGAGTGTCATTCCTACTTTTCAGGTATGACTATGCTGAGCTATTAGTCTCCAGCTTGCTTCCAAAATATAAATACTTTAAGATGATTCAGTTGTCAGAGATTGCCTCCTTCTGTCAGAAAATAAATGGGATCCCCATGCTGTCTTTCCCAGCAAAACCTAGTTGCTTTTTTCTCCTTTGAAAGGGATTTTCTTAAATAATTTAGTTATTTTGAACTCTTTGCTCAAATTTAGGTGTTCCTTAGCATGTATTTTTACACAAATTCTACATGATCCATTGTGTAATCTCCCTATAAACAGTTCTGAGCAGTTTTCATGCTGTTAAAAGAATGTCTTTGAAATTGCTCAAACTTTGTCATTATGTTTTGAGTCCCTTATAACTGAAGACTTCAAAGTTGTTATCTGTCAGATTGCCAGATTTCACATCGATATGAAGTTTTCAAAAGTGTTATGGGTGTCAGTAGAGTTTGGATACTAATTGCCCTTGATTCCTCTAATAAATTTCTTCTGACTTCATTGGCCATGTGCTTCCTTCCTGCTATGTTGCTTCCCTCTGTCTCTTTTTCCAGAAGAGAGTTTTTATACTTGCAGTTGAGACATTTTAAGGGCCTACCATTTAAAAAGCCTTCACTGTTTGTCATCCAGGTGATTTAAAGCATGCACAATATATAAAACATGCATACATTTTCATCCACACCCTTTGTTTTTCCTTTGGGAAAAACTTTCCTTTTCCTTTGATTCTGCATAAAATTCCCAGGGTGCAGCTGTCCTGTGAACGTTGGCAGCTTAGCAATTTTCACCACTAAAGCATCTACACCATGTGTTCTTCCGGCTATTCATTCCCCTTCCTGCACTGAATACTTCCTTCCTGCACTCAGTGGGAAACTCAGACTCCTAAAATGTGGTGCCAACACCTCTGTTTCTTTCTCTTGGTATAACATCTTTGCCCCCAGGGGAGTACCAGTGTGACTGCATGACCTAATAGGGTGGATGGATGCATGGCAGCTCTGCAAGTCAAATGTGTGTATTCCAAAGATATAAGTTTGTTCAGTGTTTATTTTCCCACATTTTGTAATTGTTTATTGGAATGAAACAAAAAAAAATTGAAGAATGCCAAAAATACCCATAAGGCCTTGTATATCAAGATTGGAAACATTAGTCTTCACTATGTTTTATTTGCAGCACTTTTTCTTTCTTTTATTTCAGTGGGATTGTAGTACTATGGCAAATAAAGTAACTACTGCAGAACATATATTGCAGGGATGGTTTATCATATGTCACACCTTGGGTCCACAGTCTGCGTCTTAACTAGAAATTCATGCTTCTTAGTTTCATTCTCTGCTTTCACTTCAACTTTCAAGAGTTTGACTTTTTTTCTTTCTTGGGCATGACATCGAGAAAATCCTCCAGCCTTGTTCATACTACACCCTGCTGAGGGTTGTCAGGGTGTGTGTTCTGCTGGGGGGGGTGGTACTGATCAATCTTGCTGCAGCTCAGATGAGTCCTTCAAAGTTATTTCCTCATTCCCTTTCCCTTTGCTGAGTTTACAGTGAGAGCTAGTTACGTGTCCACTTCATAGTACTTAAAGATGAACCTGCTGCTCTTCAGTAGCTGCAAAAGTCCTGTTTAGGCAAAAGAACACAAGCATGAATGTGAAAAGGCAAGAAGGAGAGAGTGGTGGCCAATAGAGAGGCAGGGAAGTGAAGCCTGGAGCTCGCTGTGAAGGGAGGAAGGTGAGGCTCAGGAAGCCTGTAAGATCTCATGCTGTGTGAAGACCAGCTCAGGCAAAAAGCTAAGATTACCACCTTTGCCCTTATGTCCTTTCACTGAAAGACGTTTGCATATAACCTCCTCGTCATGCACCAGTTACCAAACACTGGGCATGTTCAGTGGAAGAGCAAACAAGGGTACAGATCTAGGCATGATGGTCACCTCTTGTAAAACATTTCTTAGTCCTAAGCAGTGTCTGAACCAGTCAGAGTATTCTTCCCCTTGCATGCTCAGATGACCCACAGGCCAGATGGCATTTGAAAGTGCCCGTGTTTTCTCTTATTCCCTCTGTCATCACCTTTTTGTGGTTAAAAACTGACAATGTCATCCAGTCAAATTTTGTCAGAAGAATTGAGAGAGAATTTTTTCCTCCTTCAAGACAGCCGAGCTGTAGAACAGGCCATCTGGAGAGGCTGTGCAGGTGCCATCCCTGGAGACTTTCAAGTCCCAGATAGACATAGTCCTGAGAAGCATGATCTGAAACTAGTGCTAAGCCTGCTTTGAGCAGGCAATTGCAATGGAGGCCTCCTGATGCCCCTGCCAGCCTGCTTGATTCCAATCTTTTGATCCTCCAAAGTCTGATCAAGCCATCATTTCAAAAGTGAGAAGTATCTTATTGTCCTACTGCTTCAGGAAAGACAGACCATGATATATAATAAAGCTGCCTCAGACTGCATCCAATCCTTTTCACAGCTAGAGAGCCCTGTTTACCAGCCAGGCTTGTCTGTTTTTTCCGTGTTTCTCATGAGTCTTGAAGTCTGCAAAACCAAACTTTTTAGCTGAAATAGCTTAATTTTCCTATTGTATTAGTCCTCAAGATTACGCAGTCCTTTGTGTTCTTTTTTCATACCTAGGATTTGGATATGTATAGCTGTGTGCATATATGTGTGCTTGGTTACCTTCAGCATTCACATGCAGAAAGCAGACTGTATTTAGATAAAAATTTGTGTCCTGAAATTACTCATTTGACTTGACTTGTGGTCTGAAATATATTTCTATTGTTTAATCTAATTTATGATAAGCAAATTTTCAGGTTTCTGTTTAACAGGAATGTTTTCTTTCAGTCCTGCACTGTGTTATTTCACTGTAGAACAAGGCAAGGGGTGCACACGTCTTGATGGGGAAGCCTTGAGATCTGTGTTCACAGATTAGGTTGTAATCCATTTTCGGTATCAAAATGCTTCAGTGATTAAATGGTGATTTGAGTTTGCTTTCACAGTCCGGATTCTCATTCCTTGCAGTTTTCTTTTCAAAATGAAAGAGGATTTGGCTCTCTGGTTAGCTGTCCCCAGTTATTGAGAGCTTCCACTCCCTTGATCCATCGTTTTTAGTCGCTAGTTGTACTGCTTTGGTCATGTGTGCCCTAGCTTTGGGACTAACAACTCCAAATTTAATTTTCATCAAACAGAAGTTGGGGTGATTGAATATTTACTAAACTAATGCCTCTCATTCATTTTAACTGACAATACAGACAGAAGATCTGAGGGTAGAAATGCGCAGAGACTCCTTCCACCGACGTCCTTACGTCCCTGTAACCCGGGGATTTTGCCCAGCGCTGCATCCGCTCTGGGCTGTTGGTGGTGACGGACAGTAGATGTCACTCTTGCCAAACGTATAGATTCATGGAACAGTCTGCGTTGGAAGGGACCTTTAAAGGTCATCTAGTCCAACCCCCCTGCAATGACATCTTCAGATCGAGTTACCTAAAGCCCCATCCGACCTGACCTTTAGTGTTTCCAGGCGTGTGGCACCCATAGCTTCTTTGGGCAACCTGTCGGTTTCTCTACTGAAATGTTGTATCCTTTGTAAGTGTGTATGGGGGTGAGGGAAGAGTGACTGCTGATCACAATTTCTACTGAGTGAAAAGTTTATTTTCCGATAAATATAAGGTGATGTATGCATAGAAAACCACGGCTTTTACAGAATCATTGAATGGTTTGGGTCGGAAAGGACCTTTAGAGATATCTAGTTCCAGCCTCCACCCCCTGTTGTTGTAGGTAGGGGCATTGTTCAGTAGACCACATTGATCAAAGCCCCATACAACCTGGCCTTGAACACTTCAAAGGATGGGGCATCTACAGTTCTCTGGGCAGCCTGTTCCAGTGTCTCACCACCCTCACAGTAAAGAATTTCTTCCTGACATCTAATCTAAACTACCCTTCTTCAGTCATTTCCCCTTGTCCTATCTCTGCATGCCCTTGTAAAAAGCCCCCTCCAGATTTCTCATAAGCCCTTGTCAAGTATTTCTGGGTGTATTTCTGGTGGGGCTTTTTTTGTACAGTTTTTTGTTTTGTTTTGTTTCGTTTTAGCTCAGTCTTTGAAATGTGTGTTGGGAGCCTGCTGAATTATGCAGAACTACTGATCTCATCAAAAACTTGCCATTTTGATGCATTAATCAGTGGAAACTTTATAGTAAATTTGGGTATGTCTGAAGGAGAATTTCTTGTCCATCCATCTTATGGGTGAAGAACAAACCAAACTCTGGCAGTGTAAGGCTTCCAGAGTGAGACATGCAGGCAAAGCCTGTGTTTCTTTCTGCTCAGCAGCTTTCTGGCAGCTGTGCAACCACTTCATTGCAGTTATTCCCCAAGCACTGAGGGCTGGCACTTTCAAAAGGCTACAGAGAAATTCACACCACAACTGAGTGTGTCCATATGTCTCATTTTTAAATCACATATTCAGAGTCCCTTTGAGACCAGTCCCTTGGGAGACCAGACCAGTGCCCAGGCAGGGGTAAAATGCCTGCAAAATTGCAGCCTGTGGGAGTACCTGTACTATTCGGCCTTTTTCCTCAGTAAGTTAAGAACCAGGTTCCCTGAAAAGAAATATTAGTTGCTCTTACAGGGATAACAATTTCTCACTGTACCTCACAGTAAACTTCATTTTTTAGCAATGTTTGAAAATCACAGTAATTTCTGACTTCCTCTAGAGTTCTGGCTGGTGATCCCCTATCAAAATCAGTCTCTCTCTCAAATACTGACCATTTCAAAGCCTTTTCACATAAGATTATTTTCCTGCCACCAAAAAAAAAAAAAATCCATTGTTTTGATATAGCAACTACATAAATGCTTCCAGTTGTGTCTGGATCCCTAGAGTTTGTCTGCACAGGACCAGAATGTGTTTACAAAAAGAGAGACCAATTTTCTTTATTATTAATGTCTGCTGTGGATATACAATTTTAAGAGCAAGGCAGAAAGGAAAAATTACACAACTGGGACATCACTTGAGAGAGATGCTGAAGGTGAGATACTTCACTAATACACATCTGCCACAGATTCCTTTTCTTCTGAATCGCACTCAATACCCATCCCAATAGAGATCTTAGTCAAGCATTAAATGCTTGTTTACAGAAGAATTATGAAAAATGTAAGATTTATCACATTAACAGTGTTATTAATAACCCTAGTGAAGACAGAGACAGGGATGTATGTCAGCCTGGCATTTCTTGAATTTCTCCAGAGGAAGTCACTGTATAGCTTCTTTCAATGAGTCACATCCAGCTAGGACATTATTCAAAATGATGGTAGTGTGTCAGTAGGAAAAAAAATTGTTGGCAAGTATGTAAGTCTAATTAAACCAAAGGGTTTAGGTAACATGAACTGAAACCTCATGGATCCAATCATTTACATTACTTGGGAATAGTATTTGGCTGAAAAGGATCATATGGATATAGGATGTTCTCAGTGGTGAGACATTGAACAACAACCTGCAGTGGCTCTGGATAACTGGGGTTTATTTAAGAAACTAGAGATTTACACCACTTTCTGAGTCACCCACTCCCTCACTGACCCCAGAACTATGGTCACAAAGTCTCACTAACCATCTCATCAGGGAGGTTGCTGCTGACATAGGATGATCTAGCAGAAAGTCAGGATGGTTCATGCTGCGCTGCTGCTCTTTGTTAACACTCTCAGGCATTATGGGCTGCAAGCTATCTGGTCTCCTCCATCTTTCGCCACTGCTGGGTTATTCCTTCAGGCAAGATATTTGGTTTATTTTTCCAGGCTCCCTTCTTCTTTCTGAGAATGCTACTTCACTTTAGGAGCCTCTCTTATCAGCAGCAGCTCTTCTTTACATCACCCTGAGTCTAATTTTCCTGGTCTAAATAGTCCATGTGCAGAAGCACAACATGTGATCAGATTCCAAATTGCAGGGTTTGTCTCATATCTATTTTTTAATCCAAGGATGTACCATTTTTGTTCAGTTCAGGTGGGATGAAAATTTACAACCAGCTCATACCAGTTGCAGCCGGCAAGCAGAAGGCTTCGAGTTGAGAATTCCCCCCAAATCCCCCATACATCTACACCCAGGTTTCTGCTGTCTGTTTGAATTCATTATTATTTTTCAACTTGTTCTTGTTTTGTCAAGCATAGACACTCAGGATACCTATTTTTCAAACCAAGATTTGACATCAGGTTTGCTATGTTCTGAAGCCTTGACACTAGGTGGTAATGTCTTCATCCTTAAAACCAAACCAAACCAAAAAAAAAAACAAACACAAAACCACACCCACAACCCTCCTTTGGAGGCATAGGCTCAGACTTGAATTATTTCTGTAAGGCTTATATGTTTTATGAAGGGACCAGAAAAATTAAGGCTGTTCTGATATAAAATCTTTGATTATCAGCTCATTGCACAGCCACATGCCTGTCAGACAAACAAAGGATGTGGGAGACTTATGCAGGCCTCACACTTTGCTTTACTGGGAGCAGAAGTTTGGTAGGACAGGAAAATTGGGCTTTATAGACATTTTGAATAAAATATGTGATTATAAAACATCATGCAAGGGGGTTTTTTTTATATTTTTTGAAATTGAACTATTATACAGGACTGTGATGCCTCTATAAATACCATAGAGTAGCTATAAACACATTTACCATGCTGAAGGACAATATTCCTGAGCTTTTAGGATACAGTAGTGAAGACTAATGAAAACAGCTTGGCTGTGCTACCTCCCACTTACAGTGATTTTCTGTAGGAGTGAGGATTCTAAGGTTAAAGTGAAACATGTGGTCAAAAATGGCTTTTTGCATTGTCTGTGAGTCACTG